>CM056387.1:12725825-12862506 GCA_029718625.1 Synaphobranchus kaupii | reverse complement strand
GGGGGTGGGGAACATTTTAATGTTCTGTAATTGCCTTATAATGGCCAAAAATTACAGTGGCTGGTGAGGGAATATCGCAAAAGAAGCATTCCGTATTAGAAGGGACCTCTTCCTTGTCAAACTGCATTGTGTCAGAAGATCCATTGTGACATTTTCATTTGTTATTTTTCTTAAAGGGGTGAGTAAGACAACCCCCCCCCCCCCCCAGGAATGATGCTATGATCTACCCTACTCTGTACAGCCAAAGTTGAGGTAGTGAGTGGCTTGAGATGTTAAGCAGATTGATAACAAATCTTTCTCTCAGTGTGTCTCATGGGGTTTAAAACGGAAAAAGCAAAGTCAAAAAGGGCTATTCCAATACAGCCTATATCGGTTTTGTCTGACATAATAATGTAAACTTATAATCAGTTGTTGCTGCATCTTTTTAAAGCTCTGCGTTGATTGAGGGATAATGGTGTCTTTGCTAAAGCCAGAGGATGGCAATGTAGCTTAATTGTTTGGGAACTGGGCTTGTCACTCAGAGGTCGAAAGTTAAAATCACAGGTGGGGACTCAGGTGCCATTGTACCCTTGGGGGAAGGTCATTAACCTGAATCGCTTAAGTAAATATCCAACTGTGTGAATGGATGGCATGTAGAAATATAAGCTTTGTAAGTGACTTTAGATTAAAGTGTATGCTAAATTCATGAAAGAATGGAAAGTTCCGAGAATCGTATTAATATCAACCATACTCATCGGAAATCCTTGTGCTCTCGCTGAGATGGTAAGCTGGCATTTCTTGCCGTTTCCTCTTTTCGTGTGCCTGCTCCCCAGGGGTGTTTCCTGTTGGGGGTGTGGCCGGGTCGTTGGCTCTTTCCCATTGGCAGCCCTCTATGTTGACGCCTGGAGAGCCACTGTGCCATTCTCTCATGGGAGTGGTGGCTCCTGTCCAGCAGGCTTTCCAGCTCTCTCACTCTACTGGGGAAAGGGGGCAGCGCTGGTTCAATCAGAACAGGTGATTGGTTAAAATTGAATCAAAATCAGGACAGGGATTTGTTGAAATGGCGTTTGATATGAGCGAGTCTGGCCCCGAAACGAAAACAACACAGGCCTCTGGCCCAACGGACTCCATTAGCTGCTGCCTGAACTGAGCAATTTGCCGCAAATCAATTTCTTCCTGGTTGATTTTTTTTTTTTTTTTCCCTGCCAGTTGCCCTCAGGGCTGAAAAGTTTGGTTTGTGACTTGCTTGACTGCAATTTTTGAAGTAGAACATTAAATGCTTGACAAGCCATGCAAGCTTCAATTTGTTCCTCGATAGAGCTGCACTGACCCCATTCTCCTCCAGTCCCAAAATAACCTGGGCAAATGATCCGAGACCCAAAGCACCCGTTGGACTACTGTCTGACAAATTAGTGAAAAGCTTTGTGAGGTTGTAAATTGATAGTTTCATCATTGGTAAATCTTTTCCACAATGTCCCCAAGTTCCCATTTCATTTCATAACCAATGTTGCCAACTAATCATGAAGTAAACTAACTTATACTGGCATTGATCAATTAATTTTTCAGCCATGCTGACTTATAGACGCACACCCACACCTGCAGACCAGTACTGACAAATATAATGTAACTCAATTATTTCCTGAATTATTGCAACATCTGCATGTGTGCTACAATAAGCCAAATAACATATTAGACAAAATAAAATGGAATGGGTAAAATAATCCATTAATTCATATCACATACTGTATGCCACGATTTATATTATTTCTAAATGCTGTTACTATTAATTAAACTTGAGATGGGCTTATTGCCTGTAATAAATCGAGTGCACAGGTCTTTAAAAGGTCACAGGATGCAGCAGGATACAGCAGTCCCAGAGCTTCCAGAACAAGCACAGCTCAGGCTGAGCGATTTGTGAAGTAACAGCGCCCTCTGCTGGCCAGTTAGGGAGTTGAACTACATTTCAGCCCTTTCTCAAGGCAGGGAACAAAATTACAAATCCTCCTAAAAAAAATAAATAATAAAAATGAACACATAGCTAGCTTGCATCTTAGAGTTCTTTTATTTATTTATTCATTCTTTTTTTGCATCATTCGCAGCAAAATAAGCAAGTGACAGCTTCCAAGTGGTTGGAATGATAGTGTGATGAGTGTGACACGCGCTGTCAGGTTCAGAAGTCACATGTGAAAATGCGCTGGTGCACTGGCCTGTGTACAGCTCCCTCTCTTGTCCCCTGTCTCGTTCCGACCCATGGAGGTGTGGCTCTGGGCTGACTCAGGTAAAAAAGAGAGGGCAGTGCTATAGCAGCGTTGGTATGCTAGCTGCTAGCTGGCTGTCTTTGCTGAACGAGTCAAAGTTGAGCTTTGGAGCTGTCCTTCCCACTCCTGAAGACAAATGAAAAATCACGGAATTTTTTAGAGAGGCAAGTCTCAGGTAAGGCGTATCCTTTCTTGGTTGAGTAGCAGGTTTAACCATTTTCTCTCTCTCTCTCTCTCTCTCTCTCTCTCTCTCTCTCTCTCTCTCTCTCATCTCTCTCTCTCTCTCTCTCTCTCTCTCTCTCTCTCTCTCCTCTCTCCTCTCTCTCTCTCTCTCTCTCTCTCTTCTCTCTCTCAGGTAGCTCTATTAGATGTGGATATCTGTGGTCCATCCCTCCCGAGGATAATGGGGCTGGAAGGGGAACAGGTAAGCAGTCGCAGACTAAATTAGGGCCTTAAAATGTCCTGCCCAAGATACCGTCAAAAATACAGGGGCCTTTAACTTCCCCCTAACGCCTTTTATACACATTATGTCTTATTCAGTATGACTAAACATGCATGTACAATTGAAGTCGGAAGTTTACATACACTTAGGTTGATGTCATTAAAACTAATTTTTAACCACTCCACAGATTTCATGTTAGCAAAGTCAGTTAGGACATCATGTTGGCAAGTCAGTTAGGACATCTACTTTGTGCATGACACAAGTAATTTTTCAAACAATTGTTTACAGACAGATTATTTTACTTTTAATTCACTATATCACAATTCCAGTGGGTCAGAAGTTTACATACACCTAAGTTGACTGTGGCCTTTAAATGTTTAATATTTGGTTGCATATCCTTTGCATGCCATGACTTCCTGATGTCTGTGACCCAACAACATCAAAAGACTCTTGAGTGTTTTATTTTCTGGTGCTCTTACAAGCGATACTATAACGTCTCTGCATTTGAATGGATCTCTATGGGAATTGGGGGGTGGGACTAGATTTAGCTGTAAATTATGCTGACACAGTATGGAATACATGATTGGTAAAATGGCTGTAAGTCATCAAAGGTTTGAGGTATCAAACAAGCCTCAAACATCACTCTGCTGCCAGATATGCAGTAGATATGGATGGATCACTTTTAGTGTTGTTTCTCCTAACAAATTTTTCCTATTGAACTTTATGGAAAAATAAGTCAGGAGAAGAAACCCTTCAAGTTATCCATCCATATTTACTGTATTTCTGGCAGCAGAGTGATGATTTAAGGCTTGTTTGATACGTCAGATCCGTGATGACTTAGAGCATTTAGCCAACCATGTGTTTCCATACTGTTCCAGTGTAATTTACAACTAAATCTAGTCCCACCCCCCCAATTCCCATAAAGATCCATTCAAATGCAGAGACGTTATAGTATCGCTTGTAAGAGTACCAGAAAATTAGATATCAAGAGTCTTTTGATGTTGTTGGGTCACAGACATCAGGAAAATCATGGTATGCAAAAGATATGCGACCAAATATTAAAAATCTAAAGGCACAGTCAGCTTAGTGTATGTAAACTTCTGACCCACTGGAATTGTGATTTAGTGAATTAAAAGTGAAATAATATGTCTGTAAACGATTGTTGGAAAAATTACTTGTGTCATGCACAAAGTAGATGTCCTAACTGACTTGACAACATTATAGTTTGCTAACATAAAATCTGTGGAGTGGTTAAAAATGTGTTAGGTTAACACTTAGGTTAATGACTTCAACCTAAGTGTATGTGCAAACTTCCAACTTCAACTGTATCTAAAACAGCAAACTATAATGTTGGCAAGTCAGTTAGGACATCTACTTTGTGGATGACACAAGTAATTTTTCCAACAATCGTTGGACCACTTAGCTTGATGATTTTACAGGTCTTGTTAAATGTATGCTGGTGATGTAAAAGTAAGGGTGTGAACCAGTTCCTGCGAATTCTCCCGAATGAAACAAGATGGCCATTAAAGGTTTTGTCCTGAGTTAGAGGTCTTTATTGGCCGTGACGGGCATTAGCAGAGATCACTTATAAGATATTGAATTCCTTTGTGCATTTGTCTTTTCGCTTGGTGAAAATTGAATCTAGATAACTAGATCACTGAGCCTGTAATGTTCTTTTTTTCTAGTTTGGATCATACAATTGGAACTCATTTGTGCTTGCAGATCACTGATAACATAAAAAACTGAACAAAGATAACATATATTCCATATTTTTGATCTTTACATGTCCAGGATATGTTAATGTGTTCTGTTGTACCATGTAATCGTAATCGAGTGTATTCTGTGGTACAAACTTATTGTGTTACTGAGTGTATTCTATGGTGCCCGGTAATCCTGTTACTGTGTGCATTCTATGGTAAAAGACCAGTGTTTTTTCTTGTGTTCAGGTACACCAGAGCGGCTCAGGATGGTCCCCAGTGGTGAGTGAGAAATAATAATAATAATATTTGATCACTTGCGCTGTTCTCATGGAATTGTGGTGACTCTAACTGATCTTGGCCAGGGTCCGCCAACACTTGGAAGCCTGCAGGTTCTGCTGTTTTTGCCATTACTCAGCACTTATTTGATTAATTCAAATCAGTTAACAGTTAAATAAACCGCTTTAATGGATCAATTGAGTGGCGAGTTTCTGCTGGGTTTTGCTGGTATATATATATATATATATATATATATATATATATTTAACACACAACACACACATGCTGTATATATTTATACACTCACATATACACAGTAAAGCTTCCATTAGATGCTGAGTCTCTGAGAAGAGTTGGTTAATTACATAGCTGGGACCAGAAACATAATGCTGATAAATGGTCTGCAATAATAGACGGCAAGCAAAGATTCATCACCTGTTAACAGGGAAGCAATCTTTCGACATCCCATTGCAGTACAGTTAAACGTCTGGTAGCTAGCTAGCTTACAGACGTTACCAGCGTGGCACCAGATACAATCTGATATTAAATTTAAATGAGGTGCTATCAAGTGACATCGTATTCTGAAAATTTAATTGGAGGAGCAGCGAGGCACTTTGGAATAGACCCCAAGCGAGTGGGGAAAAATAAATAGTTTATACGTGTAAATGTTCCGCTGCCAGAACAAATGAAACGGACGAGATGTACAAGTTCAGTGCCGCTTCATGATGATGCTACCGGGATGCGTTGATAAATGTTACCCGTAGGCTAACAATGCGCTTTAATAGATACAGTTTTTTTTTTTTAAATCATATTGCTCGTACAATTTTATGCTACGTTACGTTACAGGCATTTAGCAGACGCTCTTATCCAGAGCGACTTACAGAACTTTTTAGCGTTTTTTATTTAAATTTTTTTTACATATTATCCATTTATACAGCTGGATATATACTGAAGCGATTCAGGTTAAGTACCTTGCTCAAGGGTACAACGGCAGTGTCCTACTTGGGAATCGAACCTGCAACCTTTCGGTTACAAGGCCAGTTCCTTAACCATTATACTACACTGCCGCATTTGAAATGTTGTATTGCCAAACTGTGAGAACCTTTATACTGACAGTTTCAGAAGCCTAGTTTTAGACCAGGGGTGGGGAACCTTGTATGGGTGCAGGTTTTTGTTTTAGCCCAGCACTAAGACTTCTGATTCTACATATCAAGGTCTCGATTGAAGACCATGATTAGTTAATTCGTTGAATCAGGTGTCTTAGTGCTGGGCTAAATCGAAAACCTGCACCCACACTGGCCCTTTTCGGATGAGGTTCCCAACCCCCGTTTTAGACTAAAGTGTAGCTGACCCGTGTAAGTCAGAAAAATCAATAGATCGCAGTCTTAAGTGGCAATTGAGAAGCCTGGGCTGTTAAGCAATTGTATATCGATCTATATATACACACACAAACACACATTAGTGGTGGAAATTACGAATCACTTTACTGATTCGAATTGTTCAGTTCTGTACAAACATTCTTGTCACTGACTGTGTAATTCGAGCACTGGTCAGTTGCGCAAGTGCACGAATATTCCAACAGCGCATTCAGTTCACTATAGCCTACTCGTAGTTCAGTATCATTCGTAGACTGTGCAAAAATTCCAGTCATAAGCACTACAAGTAAAAGTTGGCTATAAACCTTTTTTATAAACCTCATATACACTTTTTGGATTTTTTTCTTGTACCTATATAGTTTTTTGGATTAGGCTACTATATGGCTGCTCCAGGCAAACTTTTAAATGTGGATTAGAAGCTACGAAAATATGACATGACAATTTTTTGTGTTCTCAAGTTTTGATCATTCCGTGGTAAGTAGCCTATTGTAAAACATTGCGTTTTCAAACGGTAAAGTTCTCAAAACAGTGACCATAGTTTATCCTCTTTTTTAACAGCAGAGGATTTTTTTCTCCCCAATTGAATGTCGATGTTCAGTCATCTATGTGGGAAGCCCTTTTACTTCTTAAGCTGATTCGGTTGAGCTGAGTGCACTGATAGGCTACTGGTATTGATCACCACCAGTTAATCAGTAGCCTACTAGATAGCCTAGTCAGCAGTTCAGATTAAAATTGCAATCATTCACTCAGTGCGTGACCTGATTACAAACAAAGCTAGACTTCTTACTGAATTTCAGCAGTGTAGAAAGAAATTTAGCTATAGCCTCATTAAACATTGATTATAATTGTATATGTAAAAGATTATGTCATTGCAAGGGAGCATATTACCTAAAATACATTTATTGTGGTATTTTGATACAAAAGAAAAGTACAGTTCCTTTGTACTTTTGTCTGATGTTGGGTCGAGAAGGAAAAAATCCACCCTTGTCTTGTAATAGAGAGGAAAATACTCTCAGGAAAATACTCACTGGAAATAATGCTTTTTTTTAGTACGTTGTTGACTTTGTTGGCAGGTGTACTCTTTCCTACCCTTACAATTGGATACACCTGCCAACAAAGTCAACACCGTACTGAAAAAAGCATTATTTTCAGCGATCTTTTAAACCATCTAAGAGAGGCTGTGCAACTGTGTTGAACAGGATAGAATACATCCTATTATATAGCCTGTAAAATAAAGTATAATACTTATAATATGGATAAAACCATGTTAACTCTTCACTGACTTAGTTAACTAACATCTGCTACCTGCAGCCTGCTGGTTAGTGGAGGTCAAACGTCTAGCCAGGTAGCTGCCTATTGTGTCATGTGTTAATTGATAGTGGGTTGATCATGTGTGCTAGTGTGTGTGGATCTAACGGATAATAATGAAGACCATTTTCCAAAAACCACAGCATAGATACTTCTATGGATACTCCTTCTTCTAATAATAATACATTACATTACAATCATTTAGCAGACGCTTTTATCCAAAGCGACATACAATGTAGCACCCAGGTGGGTGCTACACATTGGTGGTGGTAGAGGTGAGTTTCCCCCTCGTCACTGTAAGCGCTTTGAGTGTCGTGAAAGGCGCTATATAAATGCAAGGTATTATTATTATAATTTATTAAGTGCATGCAGAAGGTCATCGAAGCAACTACAGAACAGATAAGACAAAGCACGTCCTTCCTGAACATTGGATGTAGTTTGTTACGATCCTGGGGAAGGTTGGACCTAAATGCACGACTGAGGCAGATTCAAAAGGAAATAATATTTATTTAAGCGTTGGGGTAGTCCCAAAGCTGTACAGAAAGGAAATACACAGTATCACACAGGAAACACAGGAAGTCTGATTAGGACTGTTCCAAGCCGGAACTGGACTGTACTGGACCGGGAGGTCCAAACTCAGGAACTGGATTACTGGAACGGCAACTTTGTTCCAAGCCGGAACTGGACTGTACTGGACCGGGAGGTCCAAACTCAGGAACTGGATTACTGGAACGGCAACTTTGTTCCAAGCCGGAACTGGACTGTACTGGACCGGGAGGTCCAACTCAGGAACTGGATTACTGAAACGGCAACTTTGTTCCAAGCCGGAACTGGACTGTACTGGACCGGGAGGTCCAACTCAGGACCTGGATTACTGGAACGGCACTTTGTTCCAAGCCGGAACTGGACTTTTACAGGCGGTGAACTGTACACCGGGACTGGACTGGAACTGGACCGGGAGGTCCACTCAGGACTGGATTACTGGAACGGCAAACTTGTTCCAAGCCGAAACTGGACTTTTACAGACGGCGAACTTCACACTGGAACTGGACTGGAACTGGACCGGGAGGTCCACTCAGGAACTGGACAGACAAACAGAAGGTTAGTTATTACTGGAACTGGACCGGAGCGGAACCGGGAGGATCCACGAATACTGGACCGAACAAAGGGTAAGTAGCCGGCAGAAACCGGCTGGGTAGGGCTGTGTGCCGGAGCTCAGGTAGGTCCGATTGGGGTAGCTGGGTATGCTGAAGAACCTGGAACCGTAACCGCAGCAATGGAGGTAGCCACGGCCGGACAGGAACTACTGCAGGATTACGAAGCTGTGCAGCCAATTGCGAACGCAACTTGAGCTGGAGTTGGAGGTACCGTAACACACACAGGGATTACAATAGCTACAGACTGGTAGAAGCTGGAACAGCTGGTGATTAGAGGGAGACAGGTTAGAGACATGCAAAGCAGTAAATGTTCGGGCTGGAGAAATACCGAACTGGAAGGCAGGTAAAACGAAAGCTGTGAGGTTTAAACCCACAACCAAACGCTCAGAATCACAGGACCAGAAACGTGGAGACCATACAACGAACAAGGTAAGTTAAAGAGCCGTAAACAGGGTCTGAAGGGTAACACACGTAATGAACCGACAAAGAAGGGGAGACAGCAGGTGGGTTAAATAGGGGAGTGAAATTGGAACCAATAAAGCACACGTGAGGAATGTAACCGGGAGTGATTGCTAAAACACAAAGGTGAGGAATGCATGCAACGAGCGGGGAAGGCGATAGGCGGAAACTAAAGTGGGAAACAAAGAGAGCCAAACAGAGGGGAAACGCCCAGCCTGAAGCAGAGGGGAAAACATGGACAAGGGAATCCAACAAGACACGGAGGGACATGGCAAAACCGGGAAAACGGACTGGATGGGAACGGGACGTCACATAGTTCACAGTAAGCTGTGGGTAAATCAGCTATACTATAATTCTGTTCTAAATACTATTCTAAACTATAATATCAAACAGTTAGACAAAAAACACGGGACAACTACTATGAGAAAGGTTCCTCGATTAGCATATCAGTCAAGGTGGAGTCGCCACGACGGAACGCAGGCAGTGTTGGAGTAGAACGTAGGGGAATGGGGAGTTTGTTCCACCACTGGGGAGCTAAGGTGGAAAAGCTCCGCAGTCAGGACGAGCGAGAGCCGTTGACACGGAGGGGGGGAAGTGCGAGTCGCCCTGCTGTAGCGGAGCGAAGTGGTCGAGCAGGAACATAGTGCTGGATTAAGTCCTGCAGGTAGGAGGGGCCTGTCCTATTGGCTGCAGTGTAGGCCAGGGTCAGAACTTTGAACCTGATCCTGGCCGCAACCGGCAGCCAGTGGAGTGACCTCAGCAGGGGGATGACATGCAAAAATTTCGGGAGGTTGAATACAAGCCGGGTATCTGCGTTCTGGATCAGTTGAAGAGGCAGAATGGTGCAGGCTGGTAGGCTTGCGAGCAGGGTGTAGCAGTAGTCCAGGCGTGAGGTGACCATGGTCTGGACAAGAAGCTGGGTGGAGTAGGTGGTCAGGTACGGTCGAATCCTCCCGATGTTGTACAGGAGGAACCTGCAGGACCGTACCGTTGCCCTGATGTGTTCTTTAAAGTCCAGCTGGTCGTCCCGGACCACCCCCAGGTTGCAGAGCGGGAGGCAGCCACCATGGTACCGTCAACGGTGATGGAGAGGTCATGTAGTGGGGGAGGTCTTGTAGGGCATGAAGAGGAGCTCTGTCTTGTCAAGGTTGATCTTCAGGTGATGGGTAGCCATCCACTCAGAGATGTAAGCCAGGCAAGCAGAAAACTTATATATATAATAATATAACATAAGATAAGATAAGATATACTTTATTGTCCCCAAAGGGAAATTTGTCTTAAACTCACTCATTGCAGCATTACAGAAGGCATAATTGCACAGACATATGACAAATCTCATACACATTTTACATACATATACAATATTGACAATAAAAACCAAAGCATCATATTGCACAACCCCACCGTGACATCAAATTGCACAACCCTTATTGCATCATCCTCCCTATAACAGACCTAACTAGGCACATAGTGCTGTCACTTATAACATATAAGTTATTGCACCATCCAAGCTATTGCACAGTCCCATTACTGTAAAAAAAATTAACATTTTGATTGAAGTGGGCACAAATGAGTTTTTAAAACGGTTGAGTTTGCACCTGGGGACTTTGTATCATCTGCCAGAGGGCAAAAGTTTGTACTCTGAGTGGAGGATATGAGATGGGTCAGAGAGTATTTTTTGTGCTCCTTTGAGAGTAGACTGCTCATACATGGACTGGAGGGACTGGTATTTTTTCCTGCCCATGACCTTCATGGCAGTCTGTACCAGACGAGCAAGCCTGGCTTTTAGCTGTGCTGAGAGATTTGCCGTACCATGCCGATATCCCATAGCTGATTAAACTCTCTAAAACTGCTTGATAAAATATAAACATAAGCTTTGGACCCACCACATACACCCTAAGTCTACGCAAGAAATACATCCTCTGCTGAAGCCGGGAGCACAAACTCTCAACATGGGCCTTCCAGCTGAGTGTATTGTCTATATAAACACCAAGGTATTTGTAAGAGGAAACCTGATTAATAGGAACACTGTGGATGACCGCCCACTGCCCTAGGGTCAAATACCATTTCCTCAGTCTTCTTAACATTTAAGATGTGGTGATTAACATCACACCACTGCACAAAGCTCTCTATTTCAGAGTGATAGGCTGATGTATCATTGTCTCTGTGCAGTAAGCCGAGAATAGCAGTGTCGTCAGAGAACTTAAATAAATCATTTTGGGGGCGACTGCTTGTAAACTCATTTGTGTATAGTGTGAAAAGGACGGGTGAGCTGACCTGTGGGGCACCTGTGCTGATAGTTTTAGGTTCAGAGAGGGTATTATTAACCTTTACGTACTGATTTCGGTTAGTCAGAAAGGAAAAGTACCACTTTATGATAAAAGGGACATTCATTTGTTTCATTTTCTTGATTAGCAAATAGGACTGAAGAGTATTGAAAGCCAAGCTAAAATCGACAAAAAGCAGGCGTGCATAGGCCTTGCTGTCTTCTAGGTGCTTTCCAATCAGAGGAGTGATGCTGTTAATGGCATTGTCAGACCCCCGCCCATGCTTGTAAGCAAACTGGAGTGGGTCTAACAATGCATTTACATCTGTTTTGAGTATGGACACCATATATTTCCCCAAACATTTCATCAAAATTGAAGTTAAAGCTACGGGTGTATAATCATTATTTTCTATGGGACAGGTTTGCTTTGGCACTGGTGTAATAAAGGTCTTTTTCTATAGGGCAGGAACAGTATGTGAGTCCGATGATTTTTGAAAAATAGGGCACCATGCTGGAGTCGGCTCCTCTGCACAGATCTTT
The DNA here is from genome assembly GCA_029718625.1 of Synaphobranchus kaupii. Taxonomy (NCBI): domain Eukaryota; kingdom Metazoa; phylum Chordata; class Actinopteri; order Anguilliformes; family Synaphobranchidae; genus Synaphobranchus; species Synaphobranchus kaupii. Next base: position 12,850,745 of record CM056387.1, on the reverse strand, counting down.
AACAGAAAAGCAGAGATGCCATCTGAGCCTGTGGACTTTTTAGTGCAGACCTGTCTAAAAAGTGACTGAACCTTATATGGTTCAACTACTATAGTGTGTGTGTGCGTGCATGTGCGTTTGTATAAGTTTATGTGTCTGTGTTAGTGCCATGTGCTTGAGGAGGGTTGTGCACATAAATGGAGGATGGGCTTAAGATAATTTTTGAGCTGGGACATTGACAGTGGTCAAAACTCACTTTTTAACATGACACAAATAGATTTGGTCTAAACGGCAATAGAGATTTATTGAGCAGTGATGAATTAGGCCAACTCCATGCGAGGTATTGCCTTTGTGAAGAGCAATGGGAACATCTTGCCAATCATCAGGGGTGGTAACCATTGGGAAGTAAGCCGAACTCATAGCTTGACACGTCCAAGGGCCTCTTTGATTTCTTGGCTCAGGAAAGGCAGTAAGACCTATACCAAACAAAACAAAATAAAGCTGATGCTCCAAAGATGATTGGGAGCATAACATGCGTGATACCCAGTAGACTACAATGAGGAAAATGAAATCTTTAGGTGAGCATATTTGTTATGGAGCCACCTGTTACAAGAAGTGATAGGTGACCTAAAACACGGTCAAATGAAAGGCCAGTATGGTTATACAACATGGAGCATGCAGAAACAGTTTGATTGCGGAAGAGCTGACCACACCCTACACTTTTACATTATAGTCATTTGGCTTATCCAGAGCGACGTACATAGTGCATTTTCAAACTATAGGAACAAGTGCGTTAAAACGACCCTAAAAGGTAAATACGAATTCAAATACCAGGCGTAGTCAGTATGATTGTTTTTTTTTTTTTTTTGGGGGGGGGGGGGGTTAACCACACAATATTGATTGGCATGTACAACAGTAAGCCAATAAGTAACCTTACAAGTATTAACTAGAAGCTTGAACCACTTAAACAGGGATTCATAAAACACAATCAAGGGAGGTCACAAGGAGGTAGGGAGGGGTGAAGAGGTGACTCTTCAATCTGCGCTTGAAGGCGGTCAGACTTTCTGTTGTTCTGACCTTCGTATTATTTTTTGCCTTTGTTTGTTTAGCCAGTATGATTAGGTCTAGGCTCTGTAGGAGACCTCTTTGCTCCAATAGGTTTTATTGGAGTAATGCGGGACTTGCCTTTGTGCATGTAGCTGTTAGGACTCTTCTTCCTTGGCTCTTTTCTGTCGCCGCTTCCTGGTCTTTCCTTTCTTTCGTTGCCTAGACCTGTTGCCTTTTCTGTCTCTCGATCCTCTCTCTGTCTGCTTTCTTCCTTGAAAGCGAGAGGAGTCTTTGTTGGTTTGTGGTTATATTTATATAGTCATTTCTTACTGAGAGGCAGGGTGTTTATCTATACTGAGAGACAGGGCGTTTATCTATACTGAGAGACAGGGCGTTTATCATACTGAGAGGCAGGGCGTTTATCTATACTGAGAGGCAGGGCATGTATTTTTTTACTAGGCTTGTGTTAGTCATTGAGCCAGCAAATGTCCAGAACAGCTGTTTTGTTCGTCCTCTGGTACCTGTCTCCTTACAGGGAGACCGGGCGATTTTGTTCGGAACTGTAGTTCTGTTCACCTTATGGTACGTCTCTTCTTACAGGGAGACTGGGCAATTTTGTTCAGAACAGTAGTTCTGTTCGCCTTTCGGTACCTTTCTCCTTACAGGGAGACCGGGCGATTTTGTTCGGAACTGTAGTTCTGTTCGTCTTATGGTATGTCTCTCCTTACAGGGAGACCGGGCGATTTCGTTGACATGTTTGCATGTGACTGCAAGCCTATGAAAGTAGCCATGGAACGTTTGATCTCTGTTCCTTTCGCCTTCTCGTACCCTCCCCCTTATTGAGATGTAGGGCCTTTATTTTTCCGCATGTCTTGCGTTTGGCACACTGCCGGTAGAGGTTAGGACACGGAGACTGCTTCCCTCTTATTCCTGCAACAAGCAGTATGCTCCGTTTAGAGCAGGGGTGTCAAACTGGAGGGCCGCAGTGTCTACAGGTATTTGTGGTTTCCTTTCAATCAGCACCCAGCATTGAGAACAAGGTGTGTGGACTTCTTAGCCAATTAGTGACTTAAATTAATCACTTGTGCTTAAACGCACCAAAAACCAGCAGACACTGCGGCCCTCCAGGACCGGATCTTGACACCCCTGGTTTAGAGCTAGGGAGTTATTTTTCGCTTGTCTCTTTCTCCCTTTGCTTAGCTATAATTTATGTTCCTTTGTTTGTGTTACCTCCGAGGCAGCTCCTTCTCTCATTTCATGTTAGCATCTCGTTGTTAGCTCATTGTGTTTACCGAGCTCGAGATTCTTTACTCTCGTGTGACGTTCGCCCGGTTATACGGGTCGTTTTCGGTTACGCCCCTTTTTTCTAGTTCCCGTATTATTTCCCTCCAGTTGAGAGTGGGAACTACGTTATTTGCGTTGTGATTTAAATTTCCTTAAATACGGGTTCTCTCCGTCTCAGTGGCTGATTGAGCTTAAAGAATCCCTTCGCTGCGTGTGGCCCCTTCGAACTTCACACGTCACGCCCCCTTACATAAACACTGAGGCAAAACAATTTGGGTATGGGCACCAAATGTTTAATTAAGTTTAGATGGCCACTATTTAAACCAACAGTGGGTAGTAGTAGAATTATGTGCTAAACCCCAATATCCACTGTAATGGCTCACTACCCATTGGGAAATAATTATGTTCTTAACACCATTAATCACTGGGAGAACGTCACATAATATATTGGACACTGAGTTACTGGCGGGGTTTTGTACTCTGTTATTTCATTGGGTTTTGGAGCCCTATTTATTTACCGGGAAACATGAATACATTCCCCTACGTTCTACTCGAACCCTGCCTGCATTCCGTTGAGGCCTGGAGACACACCTCTTCAGACTCTACCTTGACTGATATTCTAACCTAGGAATATCAGTTCCCTGTGTTTACTAGTTCCCTGTGTTTTTCCTGTCTGTTTGTTATAGTTTATAATAGTATTTAGAATAGAAGTGTAGTATAGCTGATTTACCCACAGCTTACTGTGAACTACAGTCAACGTTCATTACTAGGGATAGCTGCTACATTATGGGAAGGATGTGCTTTGTCTTGTCTGTTCTGTAGTGATCTTGATGACGTCTCTGTATGCACTTATTGTACGTCGCTTTGGATAAAAGCGTCTGCTAAATGAATGTAATGTAATGTAATTGTAGGGTTTACTCATGTGTCTTGTAGCTCGGCAGGAAGGGACTTTCAAAAAGATTTAATCTCAGGCAATCCCGCCATCGCACAGGCTCTTCCTTGTACGGTCATTTGCAACCCCCCCCCCACCCCACCACCACCACCACCACCCTTCACCATTAGAATGCCCTGGGCCTGCATATCGCACGGGTGCTACAGTCATTGGGCCCTGCTGCTGAGGAGTAGGTTGGGCTTCCGCAAGGGGCGGGAGATGTATGTGGAGGAGGCACAAATTTATTTATTTTTTTCAGCTTCCTGTCCTCTCTCAGACCTCCAGTTGTTGGAGAACAGGATCCTTCTCCAGGGCTCGGCCTACCATCTGGCTTATCCATGTTGGACGCGTTGTACACATTCTCTCACACAGCAGCAACGCTTCTAGTGACTTCCTTAAACGACCTCGTGTTCCCATTTCGTTCAACACAATACTCCTCCTGTGACCTGAATAATAGTAATAAGGCCTTGAGAATGAACCCATACTTTCTTTTTGTCCTTCCCACCGTCTGACCTGATCAGACCCCATATAGCCCTCTATAAAGAGATACTGCAGAGCCTTTTCTAAGGCCTTTTTTACCGCTTCAATTTGAACTGGAACTCGTGAGTAGGTGTGGTCATATGACGCTGATGCCACGTAGTCATATTATGAATATTCATACAGTCAAGGAGTGAAAGGGTGTGTCTTGGTGAACTGACTCCGCCCCACTGAACTCAATACGCTCATTCACGCTAAAGTAACGTTACTATTAAATACATTCAAAAACACAGCAAAACCCAGTCACACAGTAACGTTAGTATATTGAACATGGCTGGTTGTAGCGCCCTCATCCACTTGGTCCGGAGAGAATTGTTATCCTTTATTAGCTAACATTATTCATAAATGATAACTAAGATAACTAGCTAGCTAGCTAAGTTACCAGTTCTCTGGACCAAACGGGGCTAAACTCACACACAATAGACTGCCTTGCATTACCTAACTTATCGATACATTCCGTCTCTCGGCAGATTATGAAAGCTAACAGAGTCGAGGAACAATACATCTCTGACTCCTTGGCATAATGCAGGCAAGTTAGCTAAAGATACCAAAGTAAGATGTTGTAGAAGAATAACTCTCTATGGCTACGTTCACATTGCAGGTAAAAAGTGGCCCAGATCCGATTTTTTCCTCAAATGTGACACAGATCAGATTTTTTATGGAAGTGTGAACAGCGAAAATCACATTGATTCTGACATTTCCAATTCTCATTTGGGCCACTTTTGAATGTGGTATTAGATTCCGATACATAACCGATTGTGTCAAAGCGAGCGCAGTCTGAACAGTCAGATCGGAATTAATGTGACTTTTTACGTCATTTTTGACGTAGCAGGGCATTATGGTGTATTCAAATGAACTCGCAAGTCTGAATATTTCCTTCTGAGAAGAAAAAACTATTTGAACATGACAATAGTGTCACGTTCAAATTGTTTTTTCTTCTCGTTAATCAGAAATATTCCGACTTCCGAGATAATTTGAATACACCATTAGAACGTAGCGCACGGGCTAGTTAGGTTATCAACACATTCACATTATATTATCATGTGTTGTCATTTTAGATAAGTGGTAAATGTGCAAAGCAGTGGATTTTTTTGGGCACAAACGATAGCCTACACCATAATAAGTCGTAGGCTACGTTTTTATATCATTCCCGGACAGCTGCGTTAACCGTTTTGTGATTTAAAATAATGTTAGAACTGTCCATATTATTGTCTTGGTTTGTTGCACGGTATTTATTATTCACGGTTTTCTCATGTAGCTGCTTACCGAACGTTAATGGTTGTCGTTCCAATAATGTGTCAATAGTTTAATCTAAGGGTGCGCAGTGATGTTGGGCTATTGCCTAACGTTACACATGAAGTTGAACAGATGTGTCGTGTGATAGCTTTTTTATACTGAGTATTTTAACATGGCTGGAACGCTGTATTGGCAAATCTGCATCCCGGAACTATCCGTTTTATAAATGTTATATCGACTGGTCTCACTAGCCAAACGGCCGAGCGCTCCATTTTCTTAACTCGCCCGTCCTCAGAATCACTAATTTCATGCCTTGCTTGAGTTTCACTGAAACCGCCCATGTCACGGTCCCCCCATTCCTGGCTCAGATCTCACATTCACTCACCCTTATCATTAGCTCCACTGCACATCAACTTTAAAATTAACGCAGAAGCTGTGACTTTGATGACTTCCTTTTTGTTGTTGTTTATTTCTGCAGGCTGTGTAACAGGCGCTATGTCTTTTGTTAATTTGAGCAGAGCAATCGGTTCACACTGGAATCAGATATGAGCCACATTAAAAAATGTATGTGAACAGCCAAACAAAAAAATCTGATCTGAGCAAATAAATCGGAATTGAGCACTAAGGCCTGCAGTGTGAACGTAGCCTTAGTAGCTCGATATAAGTCTAATATTAACGTTAGCAGTAATACAAAGCAATTCGCATTTGAACTTGAACTAGCTAGTTAGCAGTACAAGGGTCTCAGTCTCAGAGGGGAAAAAAAAAAAAAAGTTGCTTTTATACCACGTGCCCAGCCGAGACCACCCCTAGGACCACTTCAACTCCACCCATTTTTATGTTAAGGATCTCGTGACGTCACAAATCCCCGGAAACCAGCGTATTGGTAAGTCTACACAAAAACTCAGATAAAACTATTTTGACTAAACATGAGATTTTCGGACATAGACAGTTGTGTATGATCATAATCGAACCCAAAACATCAGTTTTCAACCGGAAAAGTCGGTTTTTGACTGCCGTATCACTTTAAGGCCATTGTTTTTCATTTCCTAAAACAGTTTCCGTTTTGTAGTTTTTCAATAATTTCCTCTGTATACTCCTGCATCAAATTAGATGGAATTTTGGCTGATTAACTCTGGCTGACCCCAACCCAGGACAGAAAAATTCATAGAATGACTCCACAAAGTTAGTACAAAGACGATCTTAGTGCAGGTCAGAATAAACGTAAGCAAGCCGCCATTCAACACCATTTGAGTGAATTTTATTTTTTTTGTTTGTTTTTTTTCCCCCTTATACATGTTCATATTTGTAATCACACTTGAATAAAATATGGGTCGTGGCTGAAAGAGCGCAGTCGTTACGGACAGCGAACGCGGAAGAGGGCCGTTTGCAGGCCGATTTTCTGCACTTCCTGTGTTTACATCCACTCTGCTGCTGGCTAGGGCCAAAGGAAGTGCCTTGCCCTATTGTTCAGTCTGATTCTGGCTGGCGGGAAACCCACCCTGCCGCTCAGATTAGTGTTTAGGTTTTGAGCAACTCCACTGCGCTCAAGCTTGCAGATAATTCGTCCCCAGCTGGTCGAGCTCTCACCTCAGAGTTGCGTCCTTTCTCTCCCAAGATTCAGTTCAAATACAGCGGGAGCACTTTTCACTTTAACTTTTCATCAAGGATTTTAGAGTGTGTCACGTTTATTTGACTCATGTTTTTGAAGCAGAGCGGACAGTCTCTCCTTCTGTATTTTTTCCACGTTATTCAGACAGAGGGAAAGCAGAAAGTGTTACAGATAGAGATGGGATTGCGGTACAGAAAGCCCCATGGCAGAGGATCAAACGGCCGCACGGGGGCCGTTCGCGTACGAGTCGGCTGCCTTATGGACTGCGTCATACGGTCTAGCCAAGTGTGTTACATTTTTGTTGAGTTCGCCGCCTCATTTTTCTGTAGTCGCTACGTTCATAACATTGTGTATGAACCTTGAAAAGAAGAAATAGGAATTTGCTGACAAAAAAATTACTATTTTTTACTCAAAGTTCAGGACAAAGCCCCATTGGTGCAAGATTGAGTATGCACTTCACTTTTTATTTATTTTTATTTATTTATTTTTAATAAATTTTTAAAGTGATGTCTGTCTGTACAAAATAGTTCTATCGTGCTTGAAAATATTCCTTTCTTAATTGTGCAACTGCACCTGCAACAGCTTCAAAATAGGTTAAATTTAAATAAAGCCTGCTGAAGAAGTGAAAAAGGTTTTAAGGTACTTAACCAAATGAAACCGTCTGTGGCTCACATAAACTGTCTCCTGCAATAAGTGTACTCTCGGTCACAACATATCTGAAAGAGAAACAACATCACAAGTGTTAACATGTTTGTGAAGTGAACAGGTATTTCTAAATAAGGCTATCAAACCAGATAAACTCGGATCAGATATGTTTTATATCCTGAAATACAAAAAGTACTGGCATAGCCAGAGTGCTTCTACCTAGAGATACCATAAATATCTCTAAAAAGTGGCTCTGTATCTGGCCACCTAAACATTACCCCTACGTCTGATTGGCTACTCAATGATTTATATTCCCCACCCAGATTGGTTCCCCAGGTTGTCATTTGAAAAGAGAGTCGAGTTCACATTTGCCGTACCATGTTAAATAAAGCTGTTCACTGCCAGAGCAGAGATCCCTATACATTTACTGGCAGTGTAACAGGGTGCATAGAGTATATTCTAGATACCATTACAGTCAGCTGTTGAGCAATTTAAGTGTAGTGTCCATACAGTACAGTAGGTAGTGGTGAAAATGGTACATTGGTGAGTTGCTCCTGTGAGGCGATGTTACGGTGTATTGGATACATGGCATAAGGGGTCTTTGTTTCCATGGCAGTGTTGAGGTGTTCTGACTCCCATGGTATTGAAAAGGGGTCTTGGTTGCCATGGTGGTGTTAAGGCGTTTCCGTCTCTCTTCCCAGTACGTGGAGGACAACCTGTCAATGATGTCCATCGGCTTCCTGCTCAGCAGCCCGGACGACGCTGTCATCTGGAGGGGTCCGAAGAAGAACGGTGAGTCCCGCCCCACAGTGGAGGGGGGGGGGGGGGGGGGCAAAAAAAGTCTGACGAAAGAATAAAACGAAAAGCGGAACTGCGCTGGGTAACTGCTGCCCGCCAACGCCCGTGTGACGTGGGCAGCAGGGGTGGCATGTCTGACACCTGCAGTTATGGCCACACCCCTGTGGTATTTTTCACACTGTTGTTTTCTTATCTCTCAGGCTTGGCTTCATTTGCATTAGGATTTACATTAGGAAGCAGGACAGGGGTGTTTGAGGGGTGGGTTGTGTTTCATACCTTATCTGTGGCTGCAGCGTTTATCATGAGCTGTGCTCTGGTTTCACTTCCATATCTGGGACTCCCCAGATTAGTGGTCTCATGTCACACCGCTGCTGTAGCGTGTGTGTGTGCGCGCGCGTATGTGTGTACGTGTGTATGTGTGTGTGTGTGTGTGTGTGTGCGTGCGTGCGTGCGTGCGTGCGTGCGTGCGTGCGTGCGTGTGTGTGCGCGTGTGTGTGTGTACATGTGTATGTGCGCGCGTGTGTGTGTACGTGTGTATGTGCGTGTGTGTTTGTGCGAGCATGCGTGACCGAGTGCGTGCGCGCATGTGCGTGAGCCGGTGTGTGTGCGCGTGCGGGCGCGCATGTGTGTGTGTGTGTGCGCGTGCACGTGCGTGTGTGCGTACGTGTGTATGTGCGTGCGTGTTTGTGCGAGCGTGCGCGACCGAGTGCGTGCGCGCATGTGCGTGAGCAGGTGTGTGTGCGCGAGCGGGCGCGCGCGCGTGTGTGTGCGGCGCGCGTGCGTGCGTGCGTACGTGTGTATGTGCATGCGTGTTTGTGCCAGCATTACATTACATTACATTACATTACAGGCATTTAGCAGACGCTCTTATCCAGAGCGACTTACATAACTTTTTATCACCGGGATCTCTGAGCGTGCGTGACCGAGTGTGCGCGCGCATATGTGTGCATGTGTGTATATGCCTGTGTGTTTCACGGTGTGTGTCTAAACCTCTGCAGCTCAGGCCCGCTCAGAGCGATACAGCAGGTTTGTGATTGCTATCTGCACAGCCCTCTGTTGGAGCATGTTCCTGGCGTCTTAAGACCAACGTAGTGTCAAAATTAAGGAACTTGAGAATGCTGGTTGGCCACTGCCTTTGTTACTTCCATAAAATATCCAACTGTTTAAATGGGTAATATGGGTAACATGTATGTACAATATGCTCTGTAATTCACACTAAATGCAGTTTGTCGCAAAATAATCAGTCTTATCTTCCTCCCTCCCTCCCTCATTATCTCTCTCTCTCTCTCTGTCTGTCTCTCTCTCTCTGTCTGTCTCTCTCTCACAGGGATGATAAAACAGTTCCTTCGAGATGTGGACTGGGGCGAACTGGACTACCTCATCGTGGACACGCCCCCTGGCACGTCGGACGAGCACCTGTCCATTGTCCAGTACCTGAGCGCCGCCGGCATTGATGGCGCGATCATCATCACCACCCCTCAGGTAACCGCGGGAACGGAAATGCAGCCGCGAGGCCAGACTGTTTAGACTCTTTTGAGAACTCTTCCCCTCACACCGGAGTCGGGGGTCCAACGTGCTTCAGTTTCAGTGCATGATCACAGTGTATATTTTGATTGACCCGTGAGAAGACCAGTAGGTTGCCTAATTCAATCCCGGTTTATAAACAGACCTGTTGCTCTGGATACAAGCATCTGCCAAATTCTAAAAAAATTTATATAAATTTAAGTCTGTTAAATAATTAAGCGCAGTGCGTGTAGCCATTGTATGAGGACATTGTACTAGTCGGCGGTACAGGCCTTTAATTCCCATTACTTTCATGTATAAAGAGTTGACAGATCAGGGGGTTTTGCAGCATTAGCAAAAACAGGAAACGCTAGCCCACATGCAGAAGTGAGTTTTTATTCAGAACAACTTCAATGCCGTTCATTAATAAATGACATGAACAGATAAACAAAAGACTACTATGACTGTGCTCATCTAGATATGTGTAAACAATTTGAGTGTGCATGTCATAACGACTCGCCAGAAAAAAGTACGGATGGTCTCTTCACAGATATCTGTGAGAAAACCGTACTGCGGTCTAGTCACCATGTTGCAACCCAGCTGCACAAAACCAGCCCTAGAGATGAGCAGGTGCTGCTCCCGCCATCTCGATTCGTGGTATGAATCGCCTTAACGGCCTCCGAATGCCAACGTGCGCTCCGGTGTCCGTCAACCAACCAATCGAACCGAAGGATGTGCACTGTCCCCAAAAACCAGTTTGGTTCTATGCAAGTTCAAACAGACAGCCAATCGCGCAGAAGGTACAACAGCAGGTAACGGAAGGGAGCAAGGGATGGAAAAATACGGCCGATTAAGATGCCCGGCGGTTATTGTAAGCGCGTGTAAAATGAGCACGCCGCGCGCGGTATTGTGCAAAATAAGAAGGATGAATAAAATGGCGGATGCTCATGAAGCAGGAGAACGCTCGAACAGCAGAGAGCCGGCTCTCTTGTCTTTGAGATTGACCCATGAATCACACTGTCTCCACGTAGGGTTTATGCTGCAGAATGCTCAGAATTAACAGAAGTGCTGTCTTAACGGCTATTGAGGAGGGAAGGGAATGAGTCATTACTAGGAATCATATTTAGACTAAGGGGTACTGTCCCCTGCTTGCGCCTTTCAGACCTTTGTCAATCGGCATGCTGATGTGGGCGTTTGTACTGCGCCAACAGTTATTTTCCATTAATTATGAGGGGATTTTTGTTTTATAATATGACTACAGTACTTATTTGTAGACGCCCATATCTACAGCAATGGGGTGGCTGTCGGTGGCTTTGATCAGCTCAAGGTCGCAAATGATTTTGGGATTTGAGCCTGTAACTTTCTGGCTATGAACTCCAGAACCCTGACCACTCCAGCGCCACAATCCCGGCCGCAGTCCGTAGCGCACCGTTAGCCGACGGTCACCTCCGGAGAAAATTACACAGCTTATGTTTTTTAATAATATACATTTGCCGCCCAACGTGCGACTGACCATGTTGAATTCTCGCCCCCGGTTTGGAATCGCCAGCTGTCCGCAACCACGTTCGGGATTCAGGAGAGCGTAGACGTCCGCGGTTCTCCTCCCGAAACACGCGGTGTCGCCAGCCTGCTTCTTTTCACACAGCTGACTACAGACGAGCTCGCGTTGAGCGGAGTCCGAGGAAGACCTTTCGTACGCGGATTTAACGCGCGGTTTACGGGCGCGCGATCGACCAGCGGGAGTCGCTAGAGGAGCGATGAAACCGACCGAACCCTCCAGTACCCCGGGCGACGCAATCGCCAATTGCGCCTCGCCCTATTGAGCTACCAGCCACAGTCTCCACTGGCACTATGTGTTTTTTTTTTGTGTGTATTTATTTAGCATGCTTTCCATTTTTACTGCTGAATATTTACTGAAGCGCTTCAGGTTGGTTACCATGCTCAAGAGCACAAGGGCCGTGCCCCACCTGGGTCAAGCCAAGTTCAGTTTTCAGTCCCGAACAGTTTACCTTTAACTTTCCTGCTCTTATGTTCCCGTATGTGGGTTTGTCTGTTTCCTCTGGCAAACAGGAGGTTTCTCTCCAGGATGTCAGGAAGGAGATCCGTTTTTGCCAGAAGGTCAAGCTGCCAATTATCGGCATTGTGGAAAACATGAGCGGCTTCGTCTGCCCCAAATGCAAGGTGAGAAAAAAACCCTCCGCCGTTTACAGGGTTTACAGGGTTTACAGGGTCTACAGGGTCTACAGGGTTTACAGGGTTTACAGGGTTTACAGGGTCTACAGGGTCTACAGGGTTTACAGGGTCTACAGGGTCTACAGGGTTTACGGGGTTTACAGGGTTTACGGGGTTTACAGGGTTTACAGGGTTTACAGGATCTACAGGGTTTACAGGGTTTACAGGGTCTACAGGGTTTACATGGTCTACAGGGTCTACAGGGTTTACAGGGTTTACAGGGTTTACAGGATCTACAGGGTTTACAGGGTTTACAGGGTCTACAGGGTTTACATGGTCTACAGGGTCTACAGGGTTTACAGGGTTTACAGGGTTTACAGGGTCTACAGGGTTTACAGGGTCTACAGGGTTTACAGGGTTTACAGGGTCTACAGGGTTTACAGGGTCTACAGGGTCTACAGGGTCTACAGGGTCTACAGGGTCTACAGGGTCTACAGGGTTTACAGGGTCTACAGGGTCTACAGGGTTTACAGGGTTTACAGGGTCTACAGGGTTTACATGGTCTACAGGGTCTACAGGGTCTACAGGGTCTACAGGGTTTACAGGGTTTACAGGGTCTACAGGGTCTACAGGGTCTACAGGGTTTACAGGGTCTACAGGGTTTACAGGGTCTACAGGGTCTACAGGGTTTACAGGGTCTACAGGGTCTACAGGGTCTACAGGGTTTACAGGGTTTACAGGGTCTACAGGGTTTACAGGGATCTCATTGACTCTGCCGCCCTGGTCCCCTGGTGCAGGATATACCTGCTAAATTACCGTAAACACCAAATTTTTCCTAGCTTTCTTCTTTCATGGGAGTGTGCATCCGCGTGCGTACCTTTCCTAACACAAACCTGTTCATTTCTCCATTTTTTTTTTAATCCTTTGTGTGCTGCTATTTCATGTGGGACATTAACAGATTCAGATTAATGTACTATGTTCTTATGATTGGATATTGGGTGCAGGGGCTGTCCAAATAGAGGTCCTTGGCGGGCGGGCGGCCGGCCATTTTGACTGGGGTCGTCGCAATTAGCATAAGCAGTAGAGGACTACATTGTATGTATTCTGTTCAGTAAAAGAAAGATTTTAATTTGGTCCTCTTTCCTCTTCCCGCAGAACACGTCCCAGATCTTCCCCCCAACAACCGGTGGGGCGGAGAAGATGTGCGCAGACCTCAACCTCCCCCTTTTGGGACGTGTTCCCCTGGACCCACGAATAGGTAACGTCGCACCCGCCCTCCTCTCCTTCCCATGTCGTGGCTCTGCAAACTCCGAGGCGCCATTGGCTGGGCCTCCACTGCGGCAGCCGCGCAGGAAGACGCGGAGATGCGCAGCCGTTGGTCCCTGAGTAGGACATAGCCAGCGGTATCATAGTCGGATATCCAATAAGCACCAAAGGTTTCTAATATAACCTAACAGCATATTTCTTTTTTGGGTGGCAGGGTTGGGTGTAATTTACCAAAAGCAGTATGTTTTCTGATGCAGAACTGGTCCCAGAGCGTGTTAAATGCCTGGTCGACTCGCTCCGTAAAGGCACTGGCTGAGCCTTGTAGTTACAGGCGGGGCCTGGGACCCGGGGAGTAGCAGTGGGGCCGTTTTTCCTGGGGAAGAATGTGGATTAAAATCGGTTGATAAGCAAAAAAGTATCTCGGTAGATGCCGGCATCTTTTTTCAGCGCACATATACATCTGTACTGACGTTCTCCTACACTGATTGGCACAAACAGTCTGTTGTGAATTCACTTTGGCTACCCTCCCCCACCGCCATACCAAAACACCCTTTCAGAGAGCTGAAAGCAGAAGCTTGGGCTCCCAGATTTATAGCCACGGTTCCACTGAACTGATCTGATGACCATCACCACCACCAGAGCTTCCGCTTTGAACTTTCTCAGAAAGTGAGACCAAACGCAGAGCAATTGGCTCAATTCAGCAGTTTTCCAGTTCCCTCTCTACTAACTTCCCTATCTGCGTTTTTGTTTTCTCCATACAGGGAGAAGTTGTGACGAGGGACGGTCTTTCCTTTCGCAGGAGCCCGACTCCCCAGCAGCCATGGCCTACGAGAGAATTATCCAGAGTGAGCCAACTAGTCTGTCAATCAGTCAGTCAGTCAGTCAGTCAGTGAATAAATCAACAAGTTAATTAATCCATCAATAAAATAATCATCAACCAATTAATGCATTCATCAGCCAATCAATGAAGCAATCAATTATTATATAGCAATAATCGCACAATAAATGAATCAACAGATTATTTAAAAAATCTGCCAGTCAGTTCAACTATCTGTCTTGTGCATTCTTGCATACTCATAGATTTATTAGTCTATCTGTCAATCCAGCCATCATTCAAACTGTCTATTCAATCAGTCAAAACACTGGAAATGTTTTTGTTGTAAAGCAGTCAGGCTGAACTCCTGTAAAATGTCCGCCCCGTGTTTTTGTTAGCTTAACAGGCTCTCTAATCACTCTCATTCACCAACTTGAATCGGTTATAAATTAATGTGAAAAACCATCATATTCCCCAAAGGCTGAGCTTTCAGTCATTCCAGCCTTCATGAGAGCTTCCTTTAAAGCAGTAAAACACAATACTGGACTCAAAGCTCAGCCTTTAATAGAGATGGAAATTGGGACATTCTAAAAGGCGTAGAAATATATATTTTTAATTAATATTGTGAAAAGTCAGCCAAAATATGGCTTAACATGGCTTAATGAGCTAATATTGAAATGGAAAAAAATCTAACAATTAAACCAGCTGTTCGGGGCTAGTAGTACTTGCTTGGGTAGAAAGAAAGTTAAGCAAAAGTGAGAGCATAAAGTGTTTTAATGTCCTAAAATCAGAATGTAAAAAATGTCATTGTGGCACGACGGGGATGTGATTTCAAGTGAAACAAAAGTCATCAATTAAGGTCATCCAACAAATCAATCAATATGTGCAATTGAAAATGAATGGTGACTGTTGAGCTTAAAGGGATAGTTCTCCCATTTTGAAAAATTTGATATATAAATAATATGTTAAGATGTCCTGGTCTCGCCGTTGTAGCTAAATTATTGTAAATCCTGAATTGGAGCAATGCTAACAGTTAGCATCTTGCCATTGGGTATAATTGCCCCCATGCTGTAAATGAACCGCCAAAATCCACTCAAATAAGGTTTAACAACAGCTTTACTGTCGTTGGAAACCAAAATGCACATATGATTACCGAGTGTACAAGGACGATATTTTCGCTCAAATTACAGTATATGATGTCATTTCAGATTTCAGATGTCGGTGTTTACATTTAAATAAGTGTCTTAATTACCTAATTCTGTGTACAGCTATCTGTAAAACAAAAAAAACAAGAGGCACCTCTTCTCCTGTCGACATTATTTCCAAAAGGAAAGGATAGGGTCAAATGCAGAAATATTTTAAATAAATCCAGAGAGAGGGAAATTGGTCCTAAAAATGTGTGGTTCATATGGCTTCATTGCGTAAAAGTGGGAGAGAATCATCTGAAATTAGTTTGACGTGTACTTCCCCATGCAATCTTGCTTTTTGGAGAAAGACATGTCAGGAAATATTAGTGTCAAATAAACAAAATCTAAATTAAGCAAAAAAAAAATTTGTTTTAGAGCCTAAAAACAAATTTAAGTCTGGTATGAGGGGGATTTGTCAAGACGTACAATTGAAAATGATTGTGGAAAAATTCTGATGTGTGCACCATTTCCTAAAGAACCGGAACGGTATGTGTTTTAGAATATTCATAAATAAATAGGGAAAACCCCAAAAATATTTTTCTAAAATCTTAAAAGAAGAAATCATAAACAACTAAACTCAACAAAATTATGAAAATTATCAAAATAAAGACATTTTTATACCTTACAGCAGCATATTTAACCACAGCATATTTTAACAGACAGACAGACTGACAAACACACACACACACACACTCACTCACACACACACTTCTAAGAAAACTTCAAGAAGTGAAAATTGAAACCAACATTCATTTTAGAGTGCACACCAACATTAATGTCTGTGTTTCAATTTTCACTTCTTTAAGTTTGTGTGTGTGTGTGTGTCTGTCAGTCTGTGTACTTCTGTGTGCGCACGCACGCACGAGTGCATTTGTCTGTCCGTGTGTGTGTGTGTGTGTGTGCATGTCTGTGTATTTGTTTTTGTCTGTCTGTATGTGTGCATTTGTCTGTGTGTGTGTGTGCGTGTGTGTGTGTGTGTGTGTGCGTGTCTGTGTATTTGTTTTTGTCTGTCTGTGTGTGTGCGTTTGTGTGTGTGTGTGTGTGCGTGCGTACGTATGTGTGTTCCGCTAAAAGTGGAAATGGCATTTTAAAAGAGAACTGTGCTGATGTCAGTGATACCTAAAGGTTAAATGGCAGTGATATTAACAGGAATATTAACCTGAAATCTCTAGTACCTCAACCATTACATTATACTCCTGCCCCATTCTTAGAGAGGGAATGCTGACGGCCCTCTTTATTTCTTTCAACAGGCGTCAAGGACTACTGCTCGCATCGTTCTCGAACCCACGGGAATGCTGACTAGAAGGAGCCTGTAAGGCAGTGGAAGAGGTTGGGAACATGGGTGGAGCTCAGCAAAAAGATCCAAAGCATAAATACGCATCTGCCAGGGAAAAGCCTGGTTGGTTTTTTATATAGAGGAGACAAGGCTTCTCATGTCATCGAGCCTCCTTGGGCTTTGCCTTAAACTGTAGGCCAGCAGTTTGGGGAAGGGGGGGGGGGGGCGGGCACAAAATAAATAAAGAAAAAATAAACTAGATTTTTTTTCTACAGTGCTTGCACAAACTTTCTCATGGGATTTCAGTGACCCACCGATTAACTTTGTGATGTTGTGAAATTATATGCGAAAATAAGATGCCTGCTATCTGTTTAGTCAGTATAAGGCAAAACGGAATTGTGGTTAGGTTGGGTAAAAGCTGCGATTAGACATTACAGCCTCACCTGTCCTATCAGTATTCATACATAAATATATCCACAGCATATCTACACCCAAGCATCTGAAATATGTAGGAAAATAATGTCTTAATTATTGTTCATCATCGTTAGCGTCATTTTTTGTTAATCATCAATATCCACGAAGCTGAGTTGTCTGCAGAAAGGTACATTTGGAGCCAATCGGTGAACTTGAAATTATTTTGTAATCACATGCCATTGCACTATCTTAGGTTTTCGTGAAAAGTGTCAGAAGACCAAAGCAAGATATTTGCAGGTTCAGTTTGAGGGTAATTTGGGAAGGCACACAACTTTTCAGATCAACTATTGTTTTGGTCTGTGCTGCACTATATAGTCCTGTTACCTTGCATATTTACAGTATGTGTAGTGTGTACACACTGAATTCACCTTTGTTTTGATATGTAGTAAAACAACACCAAATAAATAATTAAAATTATTGTTGGAATTGTGTTTTTTTATCCATTTTGTCTTAAGGCTCGTTATCTTTTCATTGGTTTAAAAATATGTTATTCAAAATGCAAAATGTCCTTATCACATGGTGAGCATTTGTGGTGTGAGAAGCAGCATTTGAGCCTGTAAGATGTGCCATTGCCCCTATGTGGGTACGTGTGGGTTATTTGCCTTGGCACATTGGAAGCTGGTCTATGCCACTGCATGGGCACTTTGTAAACGCTTCCCTGTGCTTAATCTCCAGAGATCAGAGATGTTTCGCACTCTTATTCTTCGCCTACACTTCCTCTGCACCAGCCGTCAAAACTGACCACAACAGATTCTTTAGGCCCACCAGATGCTCAGCTCCTGCTTCCCTTCAGTCTTCTCTGCTTCTTAACTGTAGGTGGTTCCGGTTGGCATCAGCAGTTTCCGGTGCTATACAGTACCAAACATCCACTGTCACAGTATTTCCCTTAGTCTCCCCCCCTTAGTGAATCTTCAGAAGATTAATCTGGGAGCTTTCTGCTTCCAGCAGTGGGGAGACCATGTTAATGTTAAAACTTCCAATGTTAACAATGTGGAGTTGAATACCTGGTGGGTCTATAGTCTGTGGCAGCACCTTCTCTTCCAGCACTAAAGGCTCATTTGGTTGTGAACGTTAGAATAATTGCGATTCTGTTGACAGAATTCTACGGAATCTGTCTACAAAAGCCAATCTGTGTTCACGGTTCAGTGTCGTTTTGTCTTCCTTCCGTTGTCATATCCAGTTATACTGTAGAAATTGAGGTTCTGTTCTATAATATAGCACCAGTGACTGTTACCAACTGGAACCTTCTATGGTCGGGAAGTAGGACGGATGGTAAGCAGGAGCTGACCATCTGGTTCGTCTATAGAATCTGTGAGATGATTTTCAGCAGCACAAGCGCAACAGAATTTCTGTTGTTGAATGCGTTGCATTAGAAGGTCTTTAACTTTTTAAATATTCATGTAAATTGATTGATGCATTGTTCCTATAATAATTTATTTGCTCTAAATTACATTTTTGGAAAATTCAAAATTTTACATTTCAAGCGCTTGGTTGATTCACTTCATAGTCAAAAAAATGTAACAAAAAAAATTGTGTGTCCAGGTGTCTGTAGCCTGTAAAAGCACCGTCCACATGCTCATTGCGAGCCACGACGTCGGCGGTTCAAATCTGGCCGCGTTACCTTTGTCGCATACTTGAACTTATGTTTGACCAAACTTGCTTGAGTATTTAGATTCTGCTTCTTTTTATTTCAACACCAGATGAGTCATTTTTTTTATTTTTTTTTATTTCCTTATAAAATTTATTTCATATGGACTACGCATCTTAAACCCCCATGATGTATGCTAATTAGAAAATCTTAAATATTGTGAGAATAATGGAGGGGTTGTGGGCAAATCCCAACATTGGCTGGCAGCCGGGGGAATTCCTGCCATGGAAATTGTGTAACTTGGCTCAGCTTCTCTCTGTGATTTCATATGGGGCATGCCCGGCACTGAGTAAGTCCCTAAAAATACGCCTAACCCCCATGTCTAATCCGCCTAATCCCCGCCTAATTCCAAGGAATTTTGATACCCTTTTGGCTTGGGTGTTGTTGTGGATTCCCTCTTGGCCATTTTTGGCTGTGCACTGTGCTTTTAACTTTGAACACTGTGCTTTTAACTTGAGTCTCAACTATATTACCGCGCTCTTAATGTCCAACTGACAGGTAAATTAATTGTGAAAAGATAAATCATTTGATATTTGATATCGATTATACTTTGCCATAATTTGTTATTTGTGGGGTTGATGGAATTCATATTTGAAATTGTTACAAGGTTCTAATTTCCAAGGTTTCTTGGGTGATTTTTGAATGTACTGGCTCTTAATCTGGCTTTTAATAAGCTCTTCAAATATGCCTACTTCCACTCAGAAACAAGTCCATGTCTAGCTATATTTTTCATACGGCATTTTAAAATATTAAATTCAAATGGTTTTAGGGAGAAAAAAATGCCAAACCAAAATTAGGCTTTAGTCTAGGAAGGCCCTGGGGAAATTGAAGGTGTGCCATAAACCGTGTCACAGAAATCCTTGGAGCGTAACTGAGTTACAGTAATTATCTGGGTTTCCGGGAATCGCTGCGCTCTGTTTGGAATCTCTTGGATGCCTTGACAACACGATGCTAGTGTGGAGTGTGGAACACGTCTTTCTAGTCACCTGGGGCAGTGCTGAGCAGAAAAATTCCCTCAGAAAGCTGTCTAAGCGAGTTTCCATGCAGAAATGAAGATGTATAACATAAGAGAACCTGCATACCTCTGCACACGCTGGACACCATGCGTACGCAACGTTTGGAAACAGTCTGATGTGACAACGTGATAGAAAGGCGGAGGGAGAAAATGCAAAACTTTGCGAAAGCAGATTTCTGACTTTCTCCCTGAGCATTGTTTTACGCGTTCTTTTACTCAGAGTTTTATACATGTGGACCCTGGTGTTTAAGACAGCCACTTGCTGTTTCAGGCTGCCCAACGATGAGTTTTCCTTTTTTCATTTATTTTGTCTTTATCGATTTATTATTATTTTTTGCTTAATTTTTCTGCAGTTAACTTAAGTTTTTTTTTTTTTTTCAAGGACAGAAATTTTTTTGTAAATTGGCAATAATTTATATATTTGGCAATATTTGTGCTTGCATTACATTTGTCCATGTGTATTTCTTGTATTTGTATAAGTGTATAAGTTCACTACCATATAGCAGAAAAGTCTGTCTTTCACACTCCAGTATGGCTGGTCACAAATATTCTCATCTCCACTCATCTTTGTAAGTCATAATTATGGGTGTCTACATCAGTGAATAAATTAAAAATAATAAATACTAATTCAGAAAAGGTATGAATTGGGACCAGTAATATTGTCTATACCTCCGCAGAAGGGTACATTATAACTGTACATTATAACTGTACAGTGACATTGCTTCTCTTTGTGTTTTACCTTGTTTTATCTTTTTTTTTTATACCTGTTATAATGCAACGTTGTTGCAGGGATCTTTTTTCTCCTGTACACAAATGAAAATCTGTCAACATTGTTCATCGTTGAGGAACATCTTTACAAACACAAGGGAGGAAAAAGTGAAGTGAAATCGATTTGCCCTGGCACTTTATTCCTATTCAGCAGATAAGATCCTCTCCAGAAGAACAAAACATAAAAAAATACATGTGAAAGTTGCATCACCTGCCCTCCTGCCGGCCGACTGGCAGAACAAAAGCCAATGACGTGGGCCGGCCATCCACCGTCAGTCTGCTCTGATTCGACCTATCATCACCTCTGCCACGGGCCATAGTCAGTATAGGTCCTGGCCTCTGGTTGGGTTTCACATTTGGATGAGTGACTTGCCTCCTGAGATTGAGCGTCCAGCGTTGTGTGGGGGTGGACCTGCAGGGGGGTGGGCTGTAATTGGCTCCCGTGAGTTCCAAGTCCCCCCGACCGGGGAGCAGACGGTCGGATTTCCCAGCAGCCGCGGCGTCTCCGGGCTCTCGGACATGGTTCCTTTCCAGGACATCCTATGCCAGGTGAGGAGGTGCATGGAGGAGGCGTCGCCGGAGGAGGTGCGGAGCCTCCTGGAGGAGCTGATGGGGGTGCAGGTCCTGTCCAGGGATTACTACCTGTTGCTAGCCCAGGAGGGCGACTCTGAGGACCTGGTTCGCCGGATATCTCTGCCTATTTGGCAGAACTGGGACATGTGCCAAGACACCATCCAGCCACTGCTCCACAGGCTGCCGCCATGCAGGGACCCGGAAAGTCCTTGCGCTGATGGTGAGTCATTATCCGCTGCACATAACTCACTGTTCTATTCTGCTCCTATCCCACCTCTCTGAACAGAATTCATACTCTAGATGCCTATTCCACCTCTCTAAACTGCATTTATACTCTACTTTTCCACCTCTCCAAACTGCACTCATACTCTACTTATTACACCTCTCCAAACTGCATTTATACTCTACTTTTCCACCTCTCCAAACTGCACTCATACTCTACTTATTACACCTCTCCAAACTGCACTCATACTCTACTTATTACACCTCTCCAAACTGCATTTATACTCTACTTTTCCACCTCTCCAAACTGCACTCATACTCTACTTATTACACCTCTCCAAACTGCATTTATACTCTACTTATTACACCTCTCCAAACTGCATTTATACTCTACTTATTACACCTCTCCAAACTGCATTTATACTCTACTTTTCCACCTCTCCAAACTGCACTCATACTCTACTTATTACACCTCTCCAAACTGCATTTATACTCTACTTTTCCACCTCTCCAAACTGCACTCATACTCTACTTATTCCACCTCTCCAAACTGCATTCATACTCTACTTATTACACCTCTCCAAACTGCATTCATACTCTACTTATTACACCTCTCCAAACTGCATTCATACTCAACTTTTCCACCTCTCCAAACTGCACTCATACTCTACATTTCATACTCATACTTTTACTACGCCCTACTTCTCCAAAATACATTTTGATCAATTCGTGTTTTTTATAGCGCCGCTTACAAACGTCACACATTTCACATAATTTTTTTGACAATGATTAGCGCATAGCTTCTACATGTCTCATTTAGTGTTAATGACTAGCTCACTACTTTTATCGGTTATTCATGGTTCGTTGTCAAAAGCCACTGATGCACAACTTTCTTGTGTGAAGCTATAGGTTACATAGCATAGCTACATAGGTTGTAAGGTAGCGTGAAGGTTTCTGCAAGATTGTAGCTTTAGTTAATTTCGGATTCTATAGATGCTTATCTCTTTTCTTCACCACTTCTCAGTGTTGTCCCTGTCAGTATTAGGTCTACACTTATAGGTCTATTAACCCGCCCGCCAGATATTTTCATTCAAGACTGCGAAGCGTTTTCCTGCCACCTGCCTTAGGTATGGTAAACACGCACCAAGCAATCAAACGACTTCTCACGTTCTCTTGTGCACGTTGCTATGAAAAAAATAATTCATAGTTCATAACAATGTACAGTATGACAATTTTGAAAAAAAGCATCTCTCAAAACAGTCACACTAGAGTTGGTTCTTCTGTTGACATGCCACAATGCCATGCACACCGAAGCGAAACCAAAAGGCTTTGGAGACACAATGCGATGCAGGCGCAAGCTCCGACTGCGCATTAAATTGGAAAACTTGACACTCTAAAAACAAATTGTTGGCAGTCAGAACTCCGAAGGACTAGGCTACATGCTTTTGGATAATCCAGATGATGACATTTTAATTATTTAAAACAGGTAACTGTCTTATTTACTTGAGTTTATTAAAGCGCGTAAGCAATTGAAACGATGCTGGACCAATATAGTTTTGTTACTGAGTTTTAAATGGATGAAGCTATATGTTCTTAATTTAAACTGAAATAATACTCGTGCAGAGCAATTACATTTTATTTATTGTACCTTTGCTATTATTTACAAGGCAGAGATGTAATTGCGTAATGCTCTGAAAAACGTTTTTATATAAAGGCGTGTTTAGTGGTGGTTTTTCAGGGGAATACCTAGCTGATCCACTGCTTTGTTTTCAGGTCAAATAAGCCTGCAGTTAGGCCGATATGTAGGCTATAGCCTAAATGTTTTCTTGTGACTGCGCAAACTGCACAGTAGTGTGATGGTACTGTGCAATTTGTAGGTATGTATTCTATTCGTACAATTTCATCGGAGATAAAAGTTTTTCGTACATAAAAATGCAACCATGTTAGGGTTTTGAACATTTTACTTCAATGGCTTACAAATCCAAATTATACAGTACGTATTATTATACAGTAGGTTAAAGTCTAACGTAGGAATTTTGCAAGCTCTTGATGCCCTCCAGTGTCAAGTGTGGAAAAAATGTACATTATTTCATACAAAATACAAATGATTCTCGGGGACAAACCTGAACTTTGTAATTTATTTAACAGCGAGACCAGTGTGACTCAGTTGCGACCTTGTAATGTATCAAGTGTTCGTTGTAAAAGAAGACATAATGTCGCAAAAATCAATGCAGATTGATGTTGTTGGAAGGCATACCACTCTATTCATTAATAGGTGATTATCAAATTAATAAACATACAATGTTTTACCTGTTGGTCTAATACCTCCTCATTTTATCAAACAAATTTCGTTATGTGTCGTGATAGCAGTAAAAAAGTAACTATGCCAGATAATCAATTTATAGTAAGAGTTGGTAGGCTATATTTACAGAAGCGCCGAGTAGGGTACAGTGGCAGCAATAAGCACCACCACACGTGGAACCGTGCTCACAGCTGGAAGCGTTTAAACAATCTCTGGTGATATTGCGCTGTGAAAAGGCAAGGGGATGTTATAGTGTGAGGTGAACCAATATAACCATGTTTGTATTGATTATCCCCATTATATTGTCGGCGTTGTGCAATAATCTCAATTTTTGGTATTTTTTTTGTGGGGGGCGGGGTTTACTTCAAATATTTTCTTCCGGATCTGTTTTTTTATTTTTATTTATTTATTTATTTTTGCATTTCCCAAACTCGTACATTGGGGGGAGTGCCATATCCAATAAATGTCACCCATTTATCTATGTAGTTGTTTATATTGTGATAGAACTCTTAACCCCAATGCATTGTCTAATTGTGAGCATGTTATTACGATTTACTAATTATCTGTCAAATATAGCCTGCAAATATAAAGATTCATGTCACAATGTGCTGGTGTGTGTTGTTCTAGGTTCAGAGATGCAAGAAATGGCTTTGGATCTCCCCGAATATCTGGGCGATCCTTTATATGAGGAGGACCTGAGTGGTGAATATCATATTTTTTGGATATTGTATGTATTGGATATTTTGACGATTTGAAATGTGCAACATACTGGTTGGTTACTTCCACTTTCCTAAATACTTTCTATTCTACAGTAAACATGCAGTATAGACCAAACCAATGTTCTCAAACTTCTCTGGAGGGCCGCGCTGTCAGCTTTGTTTTTGGTATATTTTAGCACTTAAGTGTTAAATTTAACCTGCAGATTAGCCAAAGACTTCTGACACATTGGTCCTCGTGCAAGAACCTTCCCTCATTTTTGTCTTATATTCGTTTTTGAGAGATGTTCGTATGAGAATTTAACGTCGGATTCACTAAACGTTTTTAACCTCCAGAAATGTTCTTACAGACCAGTGCAAATTCACCAGTTCTGAAATGAAAGCCCGTTCATGTGGATTCCCTATTAGCATAATTAACGCCCCCAAAATGCCATATAGGGCCAGCTGTCCTGCCCCCTGTACGTGGAAACTGCCTTCTTGCCTAAAAAGCCCAATAGTATGTTAGAAAATGGGAAAAAGACGACAAGTATTCATGAGTACACAGTTCAAAACACATGCCACATACACTGTACTGCTCCACCAATAAGGAGTCGCACGCTTTCCTAGCCTCAGCTAGACTAGTGAATCGCATGGATGGAAAAAAAAAGAGAAAAAATATGTTGTAGCTATAATAATTAATAATTTGCGGGCTCGAGTGAAACGAGGAGATGTAGGCTATTTCAGGTTGATAATACCCGTTATCTAGTTCGGTGATTATATCAGGCAAGTCGTGCGGTCCTCTCGACCAGGAAGCGAGCGGGGACGAGTTGTATTTTCCATCTCGGCTATTTACTTGGACGTTGATTGAGTAGTTTTCGACTGAGGAAGGCAAATGCAGGGTGTTTGCTATACATTTATGTGTAGGCTACAATGAATATTTAAATCATATAATTTTAACAATAAAAACATTAAAACTCGTATTTTGTTTAAAATAATCAAAATTAAAACAACCCAGTTGCTGGGAATATAATTTAGGCCTATTTGCTTTGACGGGTAACAGGCCGTTGTGCATAACTCATACTACAGGTCGCGACCACTCTTAAATTTTGTCTTTACCTACGAGTAAATGCAAAATAAGAGAAAAATATTGAATGCCATAAAATCGAGTAAACCGTTCTTACCTGCCACATTTGTGCGTATACAAGCGTTTCATGAGGCCCATTGTTTCCAAGGCCTAAATTGGCTGCTGATTAAAATGAAAACACAGCAACCTGCAGGAGCTCTAGGGGGCATACTGTGAAGCAGGATTACTGAGTTAGCTGGATAACTACACTGAGTAAATCCCAGAACAGCTCTTTTTACTTCACTCCATGTTCCAGATTTGGGAGTGTTCCGGGTTTTGGTCAGTGAGTTATCCAGCTAACTCAGTAATCCTGCTTTGTAATATGCCCTCCAGGACTGTGTGAGATGACTAGTTTAGAGAGTTTTGTTAAGGATCAGGTTAGGGACTGGACTCAAATGCACGACTCAGAGACAGAATACAATAATGCTCGCGGGGAGCGTTTATTACTTTGCCCAAAACTCCGGGAGTATAGGGAGAACAGGGAAAGGGGCTGGATCCTGGGTTGGCTAGGACAGGGGGCAGAGCGGGAGCGGGGAGCAGGCAAAGGGGCTGGACAGTGGCTGAATCCTGGGTTGGCGTAACAGAGGGAGAGCGGGATGCGGGAGACAGGGATGCGTGGCGTAGAACAGGGAGGAGGCTGCAGGCTGGCGGGTAAGCAGAACAACAGAAAAAGCGTTAATTTCAGCAAGACAAAACGAGACTGTGAAGTGTTAGTTTCGCAAGACAAAGCAAGACTATGACTTAGATTCCAAAACTAGACAAGACCAGAGTTACAACGAACAAGACTTAACGAACTGGCACCAGACAAAGAACAATGGGAGAATACAGTCAAGCCGGAATTCTGCACACCCCTTTCACCTTCTCCACGTTTTATTACGTTAGACTTATACTATAATAGATTGAGTTCATTTTTTGCCTCAAACATCTACACACAATAGCCAATAATGACGAAGTGAAAACAGGTTTTTAGAAAATATGCAATTTTATTTTACTGACAAAAATAGGTCATTTAGGGGTTACATATCTGTACACACCCTTAGCCTAATACTTGGTTGCTGCACCTTTGGCAGTGATTACAGCTTCAAGGCGTCTTGGGAAAGAAGCTACGAGCTTGGCACACTTGTTTCTGGACATTTTTGCCCATTCCTCTTGGCATATCCTTGCAAGCTCCGTCAGGTTGGATGGGGAGCGTCGGTACACAGCCATTTTCAGCTCTTTCCACAGATGTTCAATTGGATTCAGGTCTGGGCTCTGGCTGGGCCGCTCAAGGACATGCACAGACTTTCTCCGAAGTCACTCCTTTGTTCTCTTGGCTGTGTGCTTCGGGTCGTTGTCATGTTGGAAGGTAAACCTTCGCCCCAGTCTGAGGTCCAGAGCGCTCTGGAGCAGGTTTTCTTCAAGGATCTCGGTGTACTTAGCTGCATTCATCTTTCCCTCTATCAGGACTAGTCGCCCCGTTCCCGCTGCTGAAAAACATCCCCACATCATGATGCTGCCACCACCATGCTTCACTGTAGGGATGGTATTAGCCAGGTGATGAGCGGTGCCTGGTTTCCTCCAGACGTGACGCTTGGTATTCAGGCCAAAAAGTTCAATTTTGGTTTCATCATACCAGAGAATCTTGATTCTCATGGTTTGAGAGTCCTCTAGGTGCCTTTTGGCAAACTCCAAGCGGGCTGTGATGTGCCTTTTACTAAGGTTCTCCCATCTCCACAAGGATATGCTGGAGCTCTGTCAGAGTGACCCTCGGGTTCCTGCTCACCTCTCTGGCTAAGGCCCGTCTTGGTGGCCACTGTGCTCTTTGGGACCTGTAAAGCTGCAGAGATTTTTCCGTACCCTTCTCCAGATCTATGCCTTGACACAATCCTGTTTCTGAGGTCTGCAGATAATTCCTTTGACCCCATGGCTTGGAGTTTGCTCTGACATGCACTGTCAACTGTGGGACCTTATATAGGTAGGTGTTGGCAATCCCCAATCATGTCCAATCAATTGAATTTATCACAGGTGGACTCCAATTAAGTTGTAGAAACATCTCAAGCAGTATCAGTGGAAACAAAATGCACCTCAGCTCACTTTTGGGTGTCATATCAATATCTGTGTACATATGATATTTTACATTTAGATTTTTAATAAATTAGCACAAATGTCTAAAAACCTGTTTTCACTTTGTCATTATGGGCTATTTTGTGTAGAATTTTGAGACAAAAAATGAACTCAATCTATTGTAGAATATGTCTGTAACGTAATAAAACGTGGGGAAGGTGAAAGGGGTGTGCAGACTTTCCGGCTTGACTGTATATAGTGAAGTGAATGAGCTAATGAGTGATTGCAGCGTGAGAATGTATGCGAGAGTGATTAAGCGGAGACAAAGGCATGAGGAATGCAAACGGGGAAAGGAATGTGATAGGCTGGGCAATAGCGAGGGTGAATTAGGTGAAACAAGCAGGGAAACCACGCCCAGCCTGCACAACAAGGAAGACAGACAGGGAAACGTAAAAACAAGACAAGAAACGTGAGGAAAAGGGGAAAACACGGAGCACAAACAGGGATGGGGACTGGGAGGGAACGGAGAGTAACAGTACCCCCCCCCCCCTCCAGGCACGCCTCTGGGCGTACCACCAGACCTGATCTTCTGGGGGTGGTCCCGGTGGAACTCCCGGGTGAGTGAGTGGTCCAGAATTAACTGACGGGATATCCATGACCGCTCTTCCGGACCGTAGCCCTCCCGGTCCGCCAGGTATTGGAAACCGCGGCCCTTGCGGCGGACATCAAGAATACGGCGGACCGTGTATGCTGGGGCGTCATCGATGATCCGGGGAGGTGGGGGGGCTTTGACGGGGGCTCTGAGGGGTCTGGAGGAGACGGGCTTGACCTGACTGACATGGAACACCGGGTGGATTCTGAGGGATGAGGGGAGCTTGAGCTTGACTGTGGCGGGATTGATAACAGTGAGGATTGGGGTAGGGGCCAATGAAACGGGGCTGCAATTTTTTGGAGGTGGATTGGAAGGGGATGGATGAAGTGGAAAGCCAGACCTGTTGTCCCGGGGCATACTGCGGGGCTGCGGTCTGGTGAAGGTCGGCCAGGCGTCGGGTACGGGTCGTGGTGCGGAGGAGGGCGGTGCGTGCCATCTTCCAGGTCCGCCGGCAGGGGATGGGGACTGAGAGGGAACGGAGAGTGTAACAAGTTTCTTCCTGGGAATTTTTTTACGCTTTCCAATAGGTACATTGATTAAGCCAGCTGTGGACAACCTAAGGTCTCTAGCTGGTACATAAAAAGAAATGCAATCTTGGGTGCAAGAAAGTTCTAGACCATTTTGTGCTTCATAAACAAGTCGTAAAACTTTAAAATCATTTCTAAAAGAAACAGAGACAGTGCTGAGCAGCAAGGACAGGTGTAATATGTTCTCTTTTCTTCGTTTTTGTAAAAGTTCTAGCAGCAGCATTCTGACTCTTGGTTCTGACAGCTGTACAAGTTGACGACAGCCAGGTTTCTGTCATAAAAATGAAATCTAGTTCATGCTCAGAGATCTGATGCCCTGACCCTACCTCCTGGTCTCTGCATGACTGGAATTTAGTTGATACCAAAAATAGTTTTTTTTTTTTTAATCCAAGAGTCAATTAATCTGTCTGCTTACTGTTTAAAATTTAACCAACACCATTTAGTTTCCCAGTCAAACCAGTCATTCTCTGGTTAAGAGCATGCACCCTTTGGTATCTTAATTTGATTTTCAAATTCATGCTGCCAGGCATGGAGAATAACTTGTTTTTTTTTTCTCTGACCTTCTTTCTTTGAGATGTATATCTCATCAAGCGAGACAGAAATAAAATGGTGGAAATGAAAAGCTAGAATTAGACATGACTGCACACAAGCATTTTGTGACCTCGATTCTGAGTTCCTCATTCTGCCGTGGTTAATCACCTTTTTGTTTAGCCTAACTAATGTCCACCTACCTATCATCTGTAATAATTGTAAATCCTGAGATTAACAAAAAGTCAATTCATATAATTGCTGCCAGAGTCTGCTGGGTGGTTCGTAATGGGTTCTGGTGTTGTGATGCACCATCACTTCACCACAGCCTGGTGAAGAGTCTGAAGAGTAAATGAGAGAGTAGCAGGCACCGTGGAGGAGAGTGCACGTCATGTTTAATTGCCCTCTCCTTGACAGGCCTATTAATGCAATGGACATTTTGAATTGGGAGGAAACTTTGATGTAAATAACAGTTAAATAAATAACTAGTATATTCACTTTTTTTTTTTTTTTTAGCATATTTTCCTCGAGAACTTCTGGATATCTTTGGTGAATGCTTCTCCCCCATCCCCTGTGATGATGGCTCTTTGGACATCGGTAGGTGCTCATCTTGCAGCTTTCCACCATAGTTATTGGCTAGTTCTGGGAACTACTATTGTCATCAAAGTTGATTGCCTTACAAATGCCAAAGCACGTAATGTCTGTTCTGTGGCTACATACTGTATGTGTGTTGTGTGTCAACGTATGCTTACAACCGAAAAATAATGTTTGTTTGAAGAATGATGCTGTGATAACAAGGAGTGGAATCTTCTGAAGTCCACGTGTTTTTGGTCTAAGTTATTGCTTTTTGGATGTTTTTGGAGCAGTTTGGTCACTTTTCATTGGATTCAGACCTTTAACAAGCAGACAAATTAGTCTCTAAACAAGCTTCACAACTTGTTTTCTTTATCCAGTATTTAATTATTTATTCATTAATTTATTTACAGACAAACTAATACAGTCCCTGTGTGAAGTTCAAGAAGGATCTTCCAGTAAGTAGGCTACCTTTCAACATTTAATGTGTTTACCGGTTTAGGCAAGTCTTTGAAAAACCTCACTTAAAGTGTTTAATTGGACAAAGCACACCACATCAGTGGCCTATTGTAAGACTGGTTTAAATGTGTAATTGCCAGTTTCGTCTCCCTCAAACGGATTATTTGGTAGCATGTGGTCTGCAGTAAACCTGTTTGTGTCAACATGGGTTGGGCACCACAATAGGGGGCGTGTCAATAGAAACACTCGGCGCTATGCAAGTTTGGGGGGGTCAAAAATAATCTACACCTGTGAAGTAGTGTACGATACGTGTTTGTTAAGTGCATGTAGGTGCACTGGTTATAGTTATGTACACTGTCATTGCAGTCAAATGGAGTAGCCTACATAATGGGACGCTGTAAGAAGCGGCCCTATAGGCAGCGCATGCACAGGGAGCGCATTTACAGTAGCTGCTAGTAGCACATTTACACGCCTGCACATGGGCGCACATCTAAATCCCCATGACGTTATATCATGGATCCACATGAGACATACTGTATATTTACTTAGTATAATCAAACTATTTTAGACTATAAATGATCACAATATTACCAAGGCTTTAAAAATGTACCAGGTAAACTTATGAAAGACTAACTGCCTTAGTTAGACTATAGTATACAGACACACTGTTAATATAACACACTGTTAATATAACAGGATGGCACGTAGCAGACAGAATTTTGACGTCATTAAGTCTTCATCATTACCAAGGCTCAGTAAATAATTGATCAAACATTGTGACAAAGGAATATGTTTTTTTTCTTCCCATTTTGCTGAGAACCTCCTCCAGTTGTTTTGTAAGAGCACAAGCTTATACGGGGTTGGTTAGCCTGTAGATTCTTGTTGGTGGAAATGTGCTTCTAGTCATGGCTCTTTCACTTCTTCTTTTTACTTCTTTTGAAAAAAAATAAAAAAACAACAAAATAAAAAAAACAGGTGATGTAGCTACTGAGCCAACTTCACCAGCCAAGTCGGAGCCAGCTGAGCAGGAAACGAGCGATGAAAATTCCAGTAAAGTGAAGAGAGGTATGATCTCACCTGTCACTTGCAACGATCTCGTCGAGACACACCTACAGATTTAGCTTTTCAATGACTTATCAATGTTTTTTTTTGTTTTTCATATTTTTAGGCTTACCTGCCTACATGACATCTGGAGATCCAAAGAAAGCGAAACGCAGGAGGAGAGGTGAACCACCTCTTTCGATTTAAGGGACTGTGTGCAATTGTGCTTTATATTTTTGGTCGCTGTTTCTATAACTGTGCCTCTTGACCTCACAGTTCCTCCAGTTCCCAGGAAACCAAAGAGCAAAGACAGGAAGTGCAGGACCCCAAAGAACCGCAAAAGTGAGTGTGCTTTGATCGTGTACACAACCACAACGTGGTCAAATCACAACCCTCTGCTCAAGAGTTTATCTGAGAATAGTCACCCGCCTTCCTGAAAAACGCCACTCGTGTTAGAAAGAGGCATGTAAGATTTCTTTTTGTGGCCTATATCATGTGGCCAGCGGCTCTCCTCAAGCCTGATATACATTGCGTGCATCATAAGGAGCTGTCGCCTTTGCCTTTTTGTAAGAAAGGTTGGTGATAAAGAAAACGCCTGGATGCAATGCAGCACTTTACTGGAATGCTCTGCTTTTATAATGCCCGTTTTTAGACGGACAGACGGACAGAGCCATAATAATCACATAAAAAGGACAATAAGATATTTTACAACAAACATTAAAAGACAAGGAGGGACTTGATCATAATCATAACCTATGTTGTTGTGTCTCATTCAGCCCCGTCCTAATCAAGTGTCATCCAGGCAATTTTATTTTGACTTGCATAACAGTCAATAAATAAATACCTTAATAGAGAGTATACTGGGCATGATGGGGTGTATACTTGTATACACCCCAAACATTTCAGTTATTCTGTAATTTATCTGTTTGGAACATACATTTTTGCACCGATTCTGTTTGTACCTGGGGACTCTAAAGACTCTGTCCGATGGCAGCCGTTCATACTGTATACTGGGAATAAAACATGGGTGTGGCTGTGGCTTGTGGTGATTTCCAGGGCCGGCCTCTGCATAGTCTTCTAATAACTTCCCTGAATGCCTTGCTCGATAGGTATGTCAGTTATCTTTGATGATAATCTTAGGAGGCTCAGAACTGTTGGCCTAACCTGGACTAAGACATTATTGTCCCAAGCAGTCATTGGATACTGGATGACACTTTGAATTGCGGAGCCGAAGATCAGGTGCTGAATTGGACAGTTTGCACCAGAGGATCTTACTCTCCAAAGAAAATACATATGCCATGTTACCTGTGTGCGAATCTGACCAATGTTAACATTGAAAAGGTGCAGTCCATGCGTACATGCAGGTATCTGTATGAGTCAAAAACAAACAAACAAAATGTATTATTGTTTCTTTTCATGCCACAGGTACCGTTTCACCAGAGAAGGGGGTTGTGACCGCAGCTCCCCCAGGGATAGTCCGGTTAGGCCCCTGCACTGTCCCACAATTCCTGCACCTCCCGGTGTTCGTGCCAGCTCCTGGTGAGCACAAAAACTATCCCCCATTCAGCCATTAGCCCAGAGGAGGGGCCTGACTAATGCTCCAAATATCTCCCTGGTTCTGGGCTTCACGCCAGCACCGTACCCCCAAAACATCCCATACCTGCCCAGTACCTGGGTCCAGAGCTAAAGAATCATGGTGGCTGAAGTGTAGTATAATGGTTAGGGGGCGGGGCTTGCAGCTCAAAGCTTGTTGGTTTGACACCTAATAGGAGCGCTGCTCCTGTACCTTTGAGCGGGGTATTTAATGCAAATTTCTTTAGCAAATACCCAGTTCTATAAATGGATTGTGTGTAAAAATGCTGTCTGTATAAATTGCTCTGGATAAGAGAATCTGCTTAATGCCAAAACGTAATCTCCCAATCGACATTATTTTTTTTCAATGTCAACATCGCCACCATCATTGTTATCATCGACTTCATCGCTGTCAAAAATCATCGTCGTTATCCTCCAAGTCAATTCAATTCAATTCAGTTCAAAATGCTTTATTGGCATGACATATTTTTAAATATATATTGCCAAAGCGCAATAGTCAATTATAATAACAACAGACATAACAAATGCCACAGGGATGATAATTATGTGCATTTTTGCCCCCGTTCAGGTGGTCCATCTTTCCAGGTGATTCAGGCCTTTGCAACTGTCCCTCAGCAGATGGTGAACATCCCCGTGTCCAACACCATGGGCCCGGGGGGCCCCACCTACGTGCTGGGTGAGGAAAACACAGCAGCAGCATTAATGGCCCAACAACACACTCACTTCCTCCTTCTCTCTCAGTACCAAATAGCCAACGTTTACAAACCAGCCTGAGCTTGTCGTTAGTGAATTGGATGACAAAAAAGTTGTGTAATTCATGCGGATTAAATGTATTTCGCCACCATTTGGATTCATGTCATGGCCAGGTAACTACACAACCCAAAGTTCTACCAAAGTTCAGTTGTGCTTTAAAGCCAAAAGAGCCCGAAACAGCTTTCTCGCTACAACTGTTAGACTGCTTAATGGCACTGGACATCTCAAGACAGTAAAGGCAGATGGGCAACTGTTACTGATTTTGATGCTCAATTTTTCATAATAATGAATAATTTATTAATTCAATATAATATTATTTTGATCATAGTACTAATATTAATAGTAAATCATAAATTTAATCATAATGTATTCCACTCTACTCATACCTTCACTATAATGTGAAACATCTGATTTAATTGAATGTCTTTATTTAACATGTTTGTTTGTGTTTTGTGGGTCTGCCCCACTGTCTATATCATTTTTACTGCTGGCAACTACAACTGAAGTTCCCTCACAGGAAAATGAAAGCTATATTCTACTCAATTCTATTCTATAACCTTGTGAAATGATTTGAATGCCCTTCCCAGGATTCATACTTTCATAAATCAAACTTTTGACAGCCATTAATCTGATAATGCTTTGTATTCTCGACAAAGCACATTCCCTTGAGATGTTACCTTATAGAACAACTGAAAGTAATTTAATATACTACATGTTTGCAAGTTGAAGTTCATTTGTAAGGAACTGAGAGTTTTGTTTTTTTATCAATTCAGGAAACACCTATGCTTTTTCTGTGAAAGATATTTAAAGTCCCGCTGTCTTTTTACTGAATCTGAAGTCTTACTTCCTCTTGCTGAGCAATGTGGACTTCAGTACTTCCTGTTTTGAATTTGTCTGTAAGTCCACCTTTCTGGGCAAGTGCTGGAACTCTTAATGCGCTGGTGCACGATGAGGGCTAAGCCATTTCTGGATTTCACGCCAACTTCAGTTCTCTATTTCATAATTATCCCAATCATTCATTGATTAAGTCATGAGCTGCAGGCTGTAGCTGACTGGTGAAAACATCATACTGTACAGGACATGTACAGGAGTGAACCAGCCATAGAGTAATACAGTTGTTTAAATATTAAGCCAGAATAATTTATTGGAGCAGCATTCACCCCGGCCCTCTAGGATTGGGGCTGTGCACTCCTGTTTATATATTATCAGAATCCCTTTGACTTCAGACTAGCCCCAGTTAAGAAATTTTGAGCTCAAATGCCCATTTGAATCCTGATGGTAAATCAATATATACTTTATCGCTTTTAAAAATGTTTTGCTTTGCAAATTTTACAGGTAGCTCTACAGGATCCCATAGAAGCACACATAATGTACACACATCATTCGCTGAAGAGATGAAAGCCAGAAATTCCCAAGTTGGGAAATGGTACCAGCCATCATGCACATGAGATATACTTGTCTATGCAGTATCTGTGCATCTAGTATGTGGACGGTTGGGGTCAATTGCATTTTAATTCAGTCAGTTTGGAGATAAATTGTAATTCAGTTAATAACTGTGAAATCCTCATGTAACATTATGAGTATTTTTAAGTTCATGATTTAAATTTCAATTAATTTCCTGAAATGACTTAATTTAAACAGAATCGCCCAAACAGAGTTAAAGTAATTGAAATGGAATTGACCCCCCAACGCTGGGTGTACTGTATTTGAAAGTGTGGGCGCACTGGATGAGGGTCCGGTTTTCTGATCAATGTGATTGGATCAGGGTCTGATCGATGTGATTGGATGACGGACATTTTCTGATCAGACTGGATTAAGATCCTGTTTTCTGAACGATGTGATTGGAAGAGTGTCCTGCTTTCTGACCAACGTGATTGGATCAGGGTCTTGCTTCTGACTGATGCTATTTCCTGTGCAGTGCCATCGCCCGCGGTTACACCCAGCCACCAGGCCATGCCCCAATCTCCTGGTAAGATACCACAGTAACCCTTGGTGAACAAATCATTTTTTTCAGCAAGGGAGAATGTTCAGCAATACAGGCAGCCAAATATGAGGCATTTAGGGTCTGAAAATCAATGTTTCCTGATTAATCTGGTAAAAGCTAAGGCCTGAAGGGACTTTTATCACAGAACCCTTCATTGAACACCGACAACACAGAGGACTAGATTTGGGGTCAATTCCATTTAAATGCAGTCAATTCCAGAAATTAATTGAAATTCAATTAATTAATCAAAAAAACATCTAAGACCATTGTGGACATGTCTCCATTTGTGAATTGAATTTCAATTAATTTCCTATATTGACTAAATGTACATGTATTTTCTCAGCCCTGCAGAGGACATTCTATCTGTACTATATTAAACGTGTTACTGATCTGATTTACTCATGCATTTATCCAGGGCAATGTACCTGCCTTTTCGCACTTTTTTAAATTCACTTCCTCTGTTTATTCAAGGCGGGCCTTGCCCGTTTCTGGTTTTCATGCCAACTTTAGGCCTTAATTACTTAGAGCCCTATCATTTACGCCATCTGACATTTTTGCCACATTTCTTGATAAGCGCAGCCGAAGACTGTTCTTGTGTCCCCATATGAAACTTTTGCTGTCACCTAATATACGAGTGAACCAGTGTCGGTGTATACAGTCATTTAGCTCTTTTAGCCAAGGTGGACTACAAAACGGCTGGAAACAAAAACCTGCATACACACCGACACTCCGCCATCGGAATTGCCCACCCCTGATTTACAGCACTGGCTCCAGATTAAGCACATTTAAGGGCAGGACAGCAGTGTCTGAGTTTGTGAATTCCTGGCCACAGACTCATCAGATCTTTACCCTTCACAGCTCACTGCCAACAAATGGCCCCAGTCTGTGGCCCTGACATCCCTGAGTCATTGTGAAACAGCAGTTATGCAAGGGCCGCACCATTTACAGTGGCTGTGTGTGTTATTTCTCAGTGGCCGGGACGGTGGTTCCCCCCGATCTCGCCGTCTCCACGCCTCTAAGTTCCTCTTCGGACAGTGCAAACAAAACCTGGTCTCTTGCCTCTGGCTCCTCCCAGTCTCCCGTGACAGGTACGTCTGCTTCTGCTTGTGTGTGGTGACACTGCTTACATTTGAATGCTATTAAACACACTGCAAATGCATAATGGAAAGACTGTAACAACGGCGTGCTTTGCGTTCTGTGCTGTGAAGTGTGACCACTGTGCCTTAAATGGGCACATAATACCTTACTGTGAAAAAACTCTGAATAATTGACTTGTTTTTATAACTATTTTAGGATAGTCATATATTACAATATGTGAAAGGAACAATAATTGATATATATCACACATATATATATATATACGTATATATATATATGTGTGTATACAGTGCCCTCCACTATTATTGGCACACCTGGTAAAGATGAGTAAAAAGGGTTATAAAAAATTCACCATTTGGTGAATTAGCTTAATGTCACACTGAAAATTGTTTTTAAATCCAACGTTTAATTAAAGTAAATTTATTATGAGAAAAAAAAATCCCTCATCAAGAAATAATTATTTTTAACAAAACCACGTGTGCCACAATTATTGGCACCCCTGCATTTATATATAAAATAAAGTTTTTTTTTTTAATATAGTTTTTTTATATTTGGTCGCATATCCTTTGCATGCCATGACTTCCTGATGTCTGTGACTCAACAACATCAAAAGCCCTATAATGTCTCTGTATTTGAATGGATCTCTATGGGAATTGGGGGCTGGGACTAGATTTTGCTGTAAATTACACTGGAACAGTATGGAACACATGGTTGGCTAAATGGCTCTAAGTCATGAAGGGTCTGACATATCAAACAAGCCTCAAACCATCACACTGCTGCCAGAAATACAGTAGATATGGATGGATAACTTGAAGGGTTTCTTCTCCTGACTTATTTTTCCATAGAGTTGAATAGGAAAATTTGTCAAAAGAAACAACCCTTAAAGTGATCCATCCATATCTACTGCATATCTAGCATCAGAGTGATGGTTTGAGGCTCGTTTGATACCTCAGACCTTGGATGGCTTACAGCCATTTTACCAACCATGTATTCCATACTGTTCCAGCATTCAACAGTATTCAATTAAAGGTTGGATTTTTCTCATTTTTTCAGTGTGAGATTAAGCTAATTCGCCAAATGGTTTTACTCATCTTTACCATGGGTGCCAATAATAGTGGAGGGCACTGTATATATATATATATATATATATATATATATATATATATATATATATATATATATACTGTATCAATACTTTTTTAGAATATTTGTATATAATGACTTCACAAAATATGGACACACACACACACACACACACACACACATATATATATATATATATATATATATACTGACATTATATAAAAATATTATAAAAAGTATTGAAATTTAAAGTTATCTGAAGAATTTCTAAATAAAGCTCAGGTGATGTGTTTAGTTACATCACCATGGTGTTCATAGTTTGTCTTTTAATTGGTAAATAATCACAATAGTTGCCTTTGTTAAACTGAAATCGAGTCTGTTGTAAAAGAGTGCATAAACATTGATTGGATTTTTCTGTACCATTTCAGAGGTACCATCATGTAAAGGATCCCCAAAATCCCCAATCTCCCAAGTGCCACCTGATCCAGTTGTACCCAGTAAGTTCTTAAATTTAATAATAATAATAATAATAATAATAATAATGTCAGTTTTGATATTGTGTATTTTGGGTTTAAATGATGAATAAGTAAATAACATCATTTTGCATTGCATGGGGATGGGGGGCAGTTCCATTTCAGCCCATTACAAAATTAATTGAAATTCAAAGAATGAATTGAAAAAATTAATTCAAATTCAGTTCAATTAATAATTTGGGGGGTTTCAGTTAACTTCCTGACTTGGCTTGATTGAAGTAGCATTACTTCCCCAACCCTGGTGGAAACCCTACCCAACATTGTAACCTATGTCCGCTTGTTTCTTCCCTTCCTCAGAATGTGTTGAGAAACACATAGAAATGGCCAAATCACTCATGAGGGAGATGTGCAAAAATGTGACCGCTGAGACCGGCGTGCCGTTCAAGTCACTCTATGTGGATGTGGGCCTGGTCAAGCGGCAGGTGCAGGTGAACAAGACGCGGAACACCAAAAGGTGCCTGGAGAAGGAGCTGGTCGTCCTTGATGATGGCGACCGGAGGCGGGCCACGCTGGAGAGGGGGCGGATCTTTGAGGAGGGGGCGGGGCAGAGGCGCAGTGGGGCCTCCATCGCCCTGCTGGGGAAGAGTGGGGCAGGGAAGACGGCCTTCATCCGCAGGCTGTGCCTGGACTGGGCCGACGGTGACCTCCCGCGGTTCGACTTCCTTTTCCTATTGGAGGGACGGGCCCTGAATGTCCCGCGGGGTGGGTTCAGCCTAAGGAACCTCCTTTTCAACATTTCAGCTAACCCCAAGCTTAGCCAAGACTCTGATGTGGGCGTCAACATGGACGCCATCTTCAGGCACATCCTGGGCCACCCCCAGAGGGTACTCATAATGTTTGATGGTTTCGATGACTTCAGGGACTATGACGGACTCCTGCAGTCCCCGGCCACAAGCGACTCCAGGGACGACTACAGCGCCAAGCAACTCTTCTCTGGACTGTTCCAGAAGAAGATCCTGGCTGGGTGTTCAATGCTGGTGGCGGCCCGAGCCAAGGAGGTCCTGAACCAGCTTCTGGGGAAGGTGGACCAGATCTTAGAGCTTCCCGGCTTCTCACCCACAGACATAGAACTCTTTGCATCCCGCTACCTTGCGGGGTCCCCTTGCCGTGACCAGGCCCTAAAAAGACTGCGGAAAGGCGGCTATGCTCTCAGGCTGTGTGCGAACCCCTTCCTCTGCCGGTCCGTGTGCTACCTCCTGGACAGGCAGGATGGGAACAAAGCGCTGCCGTCCACGCTCACAGGGCTGTGCGAGGCCGTGACTTACCACCGGCTGCGCGCGATTGGCCGAGAGCAAGAGGAGGAGGGGAAGAGCGTTTTGAAGCTCTGCCGCGTGGCTTGGGAGGGCATGAAATCCCACAATTCCCAGCTGCCACTCCAGAGTGAGCAGCACGAGCTGGCGGCGGCCGGCGGGATTCTCACCCCTTACGCGCAGTGGCATGGCACGGAGGAGCCCACGGGACGTGGCTACGGGTTCGACCACACGCTCACCCAGAGCTTTTTGGCTGCACTGCACCTGGCCCTGTCCCAGGGTGTGAGCAGCAGGGCCATGGTGGCACAAATGGGCGGCCAACCACGTAAGAGAAGGCTGCAAGCTGACTGGCTGGACGCCACGCTCCGGCTCACCGTGGCCCTGCTCTTCCAGAAAAGGGCGCTCTTTCGTGATTGGTTTGTGGACTCTGGGGGCAGGGCCAGGGGTGGAACCGTGGCGGGTAAGCGGGTCGCGGTGACGGCCCACCTGAAGAGCCTGAAAGCGTGCGAGCTGAGCCCCGCCAAACTCCTGGAGCTGTGCCACTGCGTTTTCGAGACGGGCGACGCCAAACTCGCCAAGTGGCTGAACAAGAGCCTGCCCGACCAGCTCTCCTTCAGCGGTGCGCAGCTGGACCCGCCCGACGTCTTCGTCCTGCACCAGCTCCTCATCCTCGATGCCAGGAGGAGCTTCTCCCTACTAAACCTGCAGGAGACCGCCATCAACATCTCCGGCCTCAGAGAGCTCCTGGGGCTCAAGTGCGTCTCCTCCTTCAGGTGAGATGTCCGGGGTTCTGTCCATTACCTCACGTATCTTCCTCCTGATAACTGCATATCTGATAGCTGCATGATCTGTGTTGTTGCAAATCTATCTGTATAGCTCATTTCATCATACATTTGTCACGTTTAACAGCAGATCTGGCTTAAAATGCCCACAAAAGCAAACCTCTGCAAAACGGGGCAAGGAAAACCTCCCTAGGTGGAGCAAATAGGAGGAAACTTTGAGAGGAACCAAATTGAATTGGAGGAGCCCATCCTCCTCTGGCTTGCTCAGGGTACCAGTTCATAGCGACCAACGCATTCCATAATTAAATTTTAAAATCGGTCTAATTCAGACTCAGACGGTTTTTCAAAATGCAGTGGCTTATACACAGCAAATCCAGTGTTACACCTGTTATGTGCATATTCTAGTTAAGTGCTTCAAGTTAGAAATGGCTGTCCAGGAGTGAACAGTACATTTGTTCTATGTACCTTGATGTTAGCGAGAGCTTGATTTTAATGATTTACATGTCTTATT
Source organism: Synaphobranchus kaupii (assembly GCA_029718625.1). Classification (NCBI taxonomy): domain Eukaryota; kingdom Metazoa; phylum Chordata; class Actinopteri; order Anguilliformes; family Synaphobranchidae; genus Synaphobranchus; species Synaphobranchus kaupii. The sequence continues at coordinate 12,810,231 of CM056387.1, read as the reverse complement.
ACAGGGCTTCCATAGGGGATGTGATTAGCCTTTGGGAAGATCTGCAGAAGACGAATGCAGAGGCTCTTCTGAGAAACACAATTTCAAAATTTACCATCAACCCCTTCAAAGCGACACGCCTGTCTCACATTGATGACCTCACTCTCCTCATACAGATTTACAGAGAGAAAAAACTGCCCTGGTATGTAAACGACCTGGCCTGTTACCATTATACACCATTATCTCTTCCACTAACGTTTTACTCTATTATCCCCACTACAAAGCACACCTTTAAATATATGTCAAAATATACCCATGTGTATTGTGCTTTGCATCAGTTATGGCCAGTTTTGTACATACAAAATTCCTTTCCATTTTTACAGAAAACATGTTATTCCTTGGGCTGTATCAACTAACATATCAGTCTGATTAAGAATCTGATGCTTTGATTGACAGCTTATTTTAGACCAAAACTGATTGGTCTTGTAAATGTGAAATGTTGTCAAAAAAACTAAATAGTAGCTCAATTCAAGAAAGAAAAGGCTGGCTGGTGGTCATTCACATTTGTTCTGACCCTGATAGAGGCGAGTACCGAAACCTCTGTGTGCACCATGCTCATAAAATTATAAATCTAGAAAAACGTTTTTGAGAGCGCTGTCCCCTTGTTCTATTTTAATGTGAAGTTTTAACATCGGCATTCACTGTTAACCGTTAACCAGCTCAACAAAAATGGTGATGGGCCAATGTTCATCTGACTCCAGCTAGACAGGCACCACATAACACTCTGCAAATGACACTTGATTTCAAGTCAACAGTGCTGAGTCCATAAAAAAGAAAAGCACTTACTAACTCAATTGCGGAATGGATGACATCAAATGGTGGGCCAATTAACATGGTCGAGGAGTTAGAATTGCAGCGAGCATTGGATTCCAAGGAATATTAATATTTCATTAACAGGTTTCGTGTCCACATTAATATACCAATTAATTCAACTAATATAAAAAAAAAAAAATTATAATAGAATTAATAAACTTTTTTTAAATTGGTTGACAGCCCTAGTTATAATACACAGCTGCATAGTTGTTCAGCAGTATATTTCTTATCCTAAAGGATAATGTGGTCTCTTTAGTCTTAATGCAAGGCAAGATTCCTGCTTGAACTGACACCAGCACTAATCTAGCCAATATAATATGTTGTTTCAGTGACTCCAGCCAATCAGAGCCCCTGTTGGACGAAGATGCCTTCAGCATCCCAGCGGTGCGGAACCTTCAAAGGCTGGACTTTGAGTGAGTGAGGGAACGAGTGGGAGAGGGAGGGAACGAGTGGGAGAGGGAGGGAATGGTGAGTGAGAGAGCGTGGAAGGGAGCAAAAGAATGGGTGAGCGAGAGAGTAAATTAGGTAGGCAGCGTGTGAGGTATGAGTTTGAAGTGACCGAAGCATCTCAGAAAATATTTAAAAAATTAAAAATCCAAAACCGAGAGGTCCCGAACCTGCAGGCAACTTGCCCAGAAATATATGGCCAAATGAGTGAAATCACTCACTGTGAAGTGTTGCAAAATCCTAACATATTTTATTTCAATATTTTGTCGTGTATTCCGTTTCTGTAATGGTTTACTGTAATCGTTCAATTCTTTTGACATCTGGGAAATGCTTAAACGGATGGTTAATCTCGTATCTCGTCCCTTTTAGGCTTGGTGCACAAAATGGTCCCACGGGATTCTTGAAACTGGTAAAGATCCTTCCGGACTTACAGTGGCTGCAGCACCTTGAGTATGTACTGCACTTTGGCTAAGCACCTGAACTAATTTCTGTGCTTCCATTTTGACCATCGCCAGTGAAACGTACAGTGTTATTTTGGTTTAATCACAATGACATTGTTCAGTCTGTTCCTAAAAAAACAAAAACTTGTTCCTATTTTGAAGAATGTGTTTCTATTGGACTTTTTTTCCCACTGCAAAATACCTCTGCTCCAAGTGAAACTGCCTTGGAATGGCTGGCATGCAGTTGCAGGTCACAAATGCATGGGGAAGTAAAATAAAATACACAATTGGGATTTCCCCCAAGGTGCCCTTTTCGAAAGCCCAGGGAAAGACTGATATGATATCAACTATTCCACACTGGCTAATTCACACGAGCCTACTTTCAGTGACATATAGAACTACCCCATGCAGTCCACTAGTTTCACCTGAGGAGAAGGCTATGGCATCCTCATTTCTCACTGGGGTTCACTACTACAAGGGTCACTACTACTATAAAGTTCTATCGGGGTGGGGTGGGGTGGGGGCGGGGGTTAAATTAATTAATGAAATTGATAAAGGAATTAATCGACCCCTCAACAATGGTTAACAGTGTAACCAGAGTGAACACCGCCACCAGGGTCAGGATTGGCCAGCCCTGTTCTACCGTGTTTAAAGTACAACAGCAGCCTGTAGTGTAGCTTCTGCCCAATGTCACATTTACATTGTTTTTGTTCATCTGAATATTAGTGATGTTACTTCCTGTGCCTTGTGGTGGCATGTTTTCTGCAGAGGGGTTGTGACAAGCAAGGTGCTGAGCAGCTGTGCTCATACAGTTTCCCTCTCTTACAGCCTGGAGGACAATAAGATCGGGGACAGCGGGGCGGAGACGCTGGCCGAAGTGCTGCCTGCCCTGTCATCTCTGGAAATGCTAAAGTAAGACCCCACGGTGCTGTATATAGCAGGGGTCCCCAACAGAGTTCCCTAAAATAACCAACTCTGGCTAAGGACTCGCCCCTCAACAAAATCATTAATGGAATGTCAACAAAATATTTTTGAAAGATGAAAATATTTCCCCGTCTTTGGGAGGACCCCCCCCTCTTTCACACCGCCCGGGTGGGGTCCCTGGTTTGTGTAGAGATTAAGGTCCAGAGGGCTGCAGGGTCCTGCGATGGCATACAGTCGCTGCCTGTTGTTGAACTTGTTCTCTTTTTGTTTCCAGCCTATCGCAGAACTGTATTGGAGATGGGGGCGTGGCCAAGCTGACTCCGGGGCTTTCCTCCCTCCCTGCTCTGCTGTGCCTCAGGTAGTTGACCCACCCCTCACCCACCCAGCCTTATTTTATCAAACCACATACTGATAGGTGTTAGATACAGTTGAAGTCGGAGGTTTACATACACTTAGACTGAAGTCATTAAAACCTATTTCTAACCACTCCACAGATTTTATGTTAACAAACTATCGTTTTGGCAAGTCAGTTAGGACATCTACTTTGTGCATGACACAAGTAATTTTTCCGACAATTGTTTACAGACAGATTATTTCACTTTTAATTCACTATATCACAATTCCAGTGGGTCAGAAGTTTACATACACTAAGTTGACTGTGCCTTTAAATCTTTAATATTTGGTCGCATATCCTTTGCATGCCATGACTTCCTGATGTCTGTGACCCAACAACATCAAAAGACTCTTGATATCTTATTTTCTGGTACTCTTACAAGCGATACTATAATGTCTCTGCATTTGAATGGATCTCTATGGGAATTAGGGGGTGGGACTAGATTTAGCTGTAAATTATGCTGGAACAGTATGGAATACATGATTGGTAAAATGGCTGTAAGTCATCAAGGGTCTGAGGTATCAAACGAGCCTCAAACCATCGCTTTGCTGCCAGATATGCAGTAGATATGGATTGATCACTTTAAGGGTTGTTTCTCCTGACAAATTTTCCTATTGAACTCTATGGAAAAATAAGTCAGGAGAAGAAATCCTTCAAGTTATCCATCCATATCTACTGTATTTCTGGCAGCAGAGTGATGATTTAAGGGTTGTTTGATACGCCAGATCCTTGTCTGTGGGTGAGCCAACCATGTGTTTCCATACTGTTCCAGTGTAATTTACAGCTAAATCTAGTCCCACCCCCTAATTCCCATAGAGATCCATTGAAATGCAGAGACGTTATAGTATCGCTTGTAAGAGTACCAGAACATAAGATATCAAGAGTCTTTTGATATTGTTGGGTCGCAGACATCAGGAAGTCATGGCATGCAAAGGATATGCAACCAAATATTAAAAGTTTAACCCTATTTACTTTGGCCCATTTGGCCCAATTTTCGTCTAGTTTTTACTAGTGTCAATTAAGTGCCAATATCTCAAAAACTATTCACTGCACATCCATGGTTGAAAGTTTCAATGAAAGAAGAGGCTTGTACCATTCAGAAATTTGGAACAGAATAAATGTATATCAAAGTGGTCACATACAGTTTATACAAAATACACATAAGAATACAAAAAAAAAGTACAAAACGCCTTGTGTTTTTATAGTGTATCACTGAATATCTGAACTTCAAAGTACTGGAGCAAGCCAGAATTTTTTATACTAGTGCACTAATATGTTGTCCACTTGGGTATACAATTTGGTAAAGATATCTACAGGCTTTCCTTATGCATTGGTATTTTTACCAAAACGGGGCCCAGGTGTCCGAAAACCTTTCCAAACCTCGCCAAATATAAAACATGTGCATATCTTTCTGTCTAGGCATGTCAATCATCAGAAAACTTTATTTTTCTTTTAAAGCATTTTTTGTAATACAGAATGTGAAGAAAATTAACCTACACATGTTTTGTGTTTATGTGTATGAGGGTATTCTCTTACAAAGCGTGCCCAAAAGTGCCCAAATACCTCTCCGAAAAGGATTACTTACCCTAATGTTATCCAACCAATCTGCTTTACATTTAAAATGGCACTGTACTTCAAAATTAGATTTACCAGAGCCCCATAAGCCAGCAGAATAACAGGTTTATCTATAACAAGCCTTCAACTTGACTTTTTACAGCAAAAGTAATGAATTATACATCACTATTTGGCAAACCTGTCTGTTACCACGTCCTACGACAGAGGTGTCAGGTGGGGGAGGGGTGTCTTCACTGTCCTCCCTGAAAAAGACAGATTCAAATACATTACTAAGTAGAATCACTAAAAAATGAGAACACAAATTATCTCAAAAAGACATATGGCAAGTATTACAATTAAGTGGGAAAAAAATTTTTATTTTATATATTATATATATACGTATATACATTAAAAAATCTTACATCCACAGTACGTCTGATATTAGCTCCAACATAATTAGCAATCGTAGCTAACTAGGATTTATGAATTAGTTTGTCAGCTTGCACGAACTAAATTACATTATTATCATACTGTAATGTCTTGACTGAACCGTGAACTAAAGTACTAGCCCTTGTGTTGGTTGCTACACAAAGAAACTGCGAATGAACGCTACAACCCCCCTTAAGCAGGCGCTCCTTAGCAGCCTGTAACAACATAGAAGCTAACTAGCGACCTCCTGCGAGAATCCATTTATCACCAAACTAAAAATACTCTAGATAATAGCGCTCCATACTGTTGATGATTATGATGATGATGATAATAACAATAATAATAATTTGTATTATATATTTTTTTAAACACTTACATGTCCAGGGCTCCAGGCACGGGTCCATGCCACAGAATCATTGCTCTGCCAGAGCACAGACTTCTTCACGTCTGGGACACTGCGCACCTCCAAAACCTGAGCAACCGTGAAATAAGCGCTCTTCTTTCCACCGTTGATTGCCACGTTCGCCTATAAATGTATAAAATAATCGTAAACTTTGAAGCAGCAAAGACATCACCAGCGCAATTGCACCATACAGCAACCCCGTGTGTGCGTACAGGGAAAGGCTGGTCTGTGACGTATTTTCAGCTCACAAAAAAGCTACACATTGCTAAATACATCGGGGTAGACTAAAAACGTACTTGTACAGCAATCCAGCCCATCCCTTCCAGGATAAACTCAGTAAAAATGGCCACAGGCGTCATCTGATGCTGTCGACAGTCAGGAGCGCACAGCCGATTGCCCTATGGGCTGTCGTTACGCGTAGATACAGCGCCGTTCACAGTCGCTTGAATATGACATATTTTACTTCGTTTGAAAGGGCAGGCAACCCCGTAGAAGATAATCTACGTGTTTTACGTTAGATCATTCCTGTAGCAGTCTAGTAATGCTTTTACGCAACGGTAGTAACGTAGTACAAACACAAATGCGATGGGTACGCACTGTGGAAATTGAGACTTTCCTGGATAATGGATAAATGGGTTACGAAAAAAACGTTGAGGATTCTTCAGAAAAGGGTTATAACTGCATAACCAGGTATCGTATTTGGTTGCTTAAACATGTTTATCAAGAGAATTTGTAGAAAATAAAATGTATTTATACAAAACCGGAAGTATATCGGTTGTATGCATACTGAAGTGAGCACGGGAAAAAAACACCTAATGTTTATTTATACAACTTTTCAATAATATACAATTGTTCCTGAATTGGATCTTGATTTTTTAGCGTGTTGAAATGGTACCAAGAGCTTTTGTGATATGCATTTTATTGCCTGTGACTGCGGCGAGGTGAAGGCTGTAAACAAATAAAAAAGTGGGTTGGGCTATTAGCACCCTGCTGCTTTATGGCTCTTTAGTGTAACCTGAGAGCTGATAAGCATATAAACGAATGTGTTCGCAGGCTGTGACTGTTTTTAACAATTTTGCGTCGAAAGTTCCATGTTTTATTAACGTTTTAATTTAGAATTTAAATATTAAATATATTTAGAATTTAAATATGAACACTATAAAAAATTGGGGCGCATGCGTCCCACCACCAGGGGGCCAAAGTCTATATTGAAGGCACAGTCAACTTAGTGTATGTAAACTTCTGACCCACTGGAATTGTGATATAGTGAATTAAAAGTGAAATAATCTGTCTGTAAACAATTTTTGGAAAAATTACTTGTGTCATGCACAAAGTAGATGTCCTAACTGACTTGCCAACACTATAGTTTGCTAACATGAAATCTGTGGAGTGGTTCAAAATTAGTTTAAATGACTATAACCGAAGTGTATGTAAACTTCCGACTTCAACTGTACACAACTTACATCTCTACAAAAGTGACAATGAAAGACAAAAAACACTTTTAACATTTAACAATAATTCATATTATAAAAGACAAGGTACATGAGGTAACATTATGCATTGCATTACATAACTCACCTCCCTGTCTCCCCATTTGCTGCATGCAGCTTGTACAGCAACCTCATTGGTGATGGTGGAGCCCAAAACCTGGCCACAGTCCTGCCCCAGATGAAGTCACTGACAGATCTAGAGTGAGTACCCTGCGTCCCACACTGCCGCCGCCATCCCAGTGGTAACCCAGTGGTGTTTACTAGTTCCCTGTGTTTTCCTGTCTGTTTATTATAGTTTATAATAGTATTTAGAATAGAAGTGTAGTATTGCTGATTTACCCACAGCTTACTGTGAACTACAGTCAACGTTCATTACTAGGGTAGCTGCTACATTATGGGAAGGATGTGCTTTGTCTTGTCTGTTCTGTAGTGATCTTGATGCTGTCTCTGTATGCACTTACTGTACGTCGCTTTGGATAAAAGCGTCTGCTAAATGAATGTAATGTAATGTAACCAAAACCGCCACCCCGCTGAGATGGTTTCACTGGTGTTCTGCCTGTGGCCCTTCCGCTGTACAGTGTCCCGTACGAACACCTCTGCATGTGGTCAAATGCACGGGTCAGCCCTCGGTGTACACCGTTTCGTTTTAGTAGACGCTTCCCAGGAGAAGCAATTCCAAAAACGACATTACACAAAAATGAAAAGTAGTGGAAACAGTACAGCAATGATATGTGTAATGTTATGATATTATATAGAAATCGGGCCTGTTCTGTACAATGCAGTATACAGTATATGTGGTGACCCTCCTGTGTCTATGCCCCCCCCCCCCCCCCCCCCCCAGTGTGAAATATAACAAGTTTAGCGACTCAGGAGCCATGAAGCTGAGCGAGAGCATGAGGAGCTGCCCGTGGATGAAGACTATAGGGTAAAAACTACGTTCTTACAACCGCCAGCCATCTGGACAGCACCACACCTAACTTACCCCCCCTTACAACCACCAAGCACCTGGTCGATGCCCCCATGAACTGCCCCCAACAAATGTGTTACATATGCCTGGTCATGGAGTAGAGGCAGAGACCCTTATTCAAGGCTTGAGACAGTGCTGAATACTCTAATCTGTAGGTAAATAACAAGGCTAAATGGGCTTAATGGTCCATAAATATACAATAATGAACAATATTTATAGCTGTAAGTCCATAGTGATTTGGCAGCCCAAACTACAGCATGTTGTGAAACTCAAGACTATAATCCGACATTCCTCCAATGTCGTCATATAGTAGATCACTGTCAGGATAGCTGCTGTTTACAGTTCGGTTAACATCATTTGCACATATGCCTTCGACAGTGTTGGTTTGTCTCCTGTTTTTCAGAATGTGGAACCATTTTATTCCCCACGGTGTTCTTGAGCGTCTGAAACAACAGGACCCAAGGATAAGAACACTCTAGAATACCAAGGAGGTGACATCACAAATTTGGCAGAAGACCATTTCATGCAAGGACTATCTATTGGTCTGTCTGGCTCTTTGGATTAACCCAGTGTGCCCCCCCCTTGTGATAAAAGATTGTCATCTCTGGTGAGAACTGGTCTCAGTTTGGGCCTGTGCCTGAAAAAAACTGTTTTTAAACTACTCCAATTGTTTCTGGTTTTCAAACCTCTTTTCAAGTGCAGCTATTGAAGTGCACGGCGACTGTACACTAATGTATTTATTGTCATGATTTTCACGATAACCCTGTACTCTCACTGTTATCTTTGCAGTTTCGACAGCTGAGCTATTAATATTCTTGATTTTTACTTATTTCTTTTGTGGTATTATTTCACTTCCAGCCGCTTCTGGAATGACACTATAACAATCATTTGCAAAGCCCTTTGATTGTGTTCCGAACTGGTCTACAAAATGTCTGTTCACATTTAATGAAACGGTTTCTTCTCAAAGGAGCTAAACAGATATTTAACCCCAGTTCTTCAAACATGTTCTCTCTTAGGCAGCACAACTTTAATAGAATTACTGGACTGCATTTTACGGGATGCTGCTCTGATGTGATTGTTGTAAATATTTTCTCTGTTTGTTGTATAGTATCATGTACTGTATGTTGATATGTCTTCCATTTTATATTTGCTTTCAGGTGAAGGTAACTCATACCAGGTGTTTACATGTATTAAGACACTTAAATTAGTCCCTTTGTGTTTGTGTAGAGGCAGAAGCGCACCACAGTGCCCTTTATATTTAGGTTTTGGGAAGTAATTTAAGTCACTGTTCTATTTTTCTCATGTTCATTTGCACTCATGTTGTACAGAAACATTAAAAAGTAACACTTCCTTAATGTCCCTTAGTGTTGTGTGTAGAGGAAGACGCCCACCACAGTGCCCTTTATATTAGGTTTTAGTAACTTAAAAAGTAGCACTGTCTTAAAGTTGTTCTGAAACTAGAGACTATGCAAAATCTTTAGGCACATTTACTCTCAACACCTTGCAAAAACGACTGCTTTTTAAAGTAATGATACGTATATCCAATACGACCCGACCCCTACAATCTCAGCTGCCAAACATATTAACACTACTTTTTTAGCCTACAATTTTACTTGCTTATACAAAGCAATGACAGTTTTAACTGTCTTGCGGCTTTGACTCTTAAGATAACTATAGTTGCTCTCCATGATGTTAAGGCAGCAAACAAACCAAAACCAGCTTGAAACTTCAAAGCTACTTCACTTACAATTGAAATACTGTACATGTTTAACTGCAGATAATCACTGAGAAGGTAACTTGCAGGTGCTCAGGGTTGTAAGCTCACATTTTATGAAGCGTTGTTTGAGTCCATCTCAAAATGTTTTTCAGGCAGGTGGAATGAGCTTTGGCAACCCTAGTTTTTTTCTTGATTTTGCCTATGTCACCTGCTTAAGCTATATATGCAAGGTATTGTTGGTAAGAGACTAAAAAGTGCATAGTGTGGCCAGTCCCCATTGAGAACGAATGGAATTGTATTTGATTTGAATGAATTTGCATTCAAGGCGTTTGCAGAAAAGCCAGGGCCCTGCATGTTACAGGCTGTCCTGGGTGGTGTGCTCACTGTGCTGCTGTACATTTATTTCTGTTGTTCCATACACTTTCTTGGCCTTTGAATTCACACATCTGTGGTCATATCAGTGTCATTCACAAGACAAAAAAAAAAGTATGATGTCTGGTACATCCCCCCACTATGTCGAAAGGTTGAGAGTTGGTGGGGGTAGATGTGTATTTGGAAAGTGCTGCAATGTACTGTACGTCACACTTTTTTCCACTACCTAATTTTCACATGATTGCTTCTATCATCGTCAGAATTCAAGGTTTTTTTTCTGTGTTTCTGTGCGTGTGTGTATTTGTGCATTGCTAAACATATACCTCATTTCAAGCTTGTATCTGCACAGCTAGTTTTGTGAAATACACCAAGTAAAGGGTTATATGTTGTTTGATTGCTGGATATGGCTATGAATACTGTATTCAAAGAGGAATATAGTACTACAGTATATATTAGGCATCTCAATTCCAAACCCCTTTGGTTACTACTGTCCATAAATTATTTTTAATAATAATAAAAAAAATTTAATATCAAGAAAAACAATTTAAAAAAAAGGGTTTAAAATAAAACCTCTGAACACAAATGAATGCCCAAGTGTTTCGTGAAAGTGCAAGCATGTAAAATGGAAACCAGATCATGTGCCAGCTTTGTGCCTAATTTTCCTGTGACGCTGTTCTGACAAGTCAGAGCATGACACCATTAAACAAACAGTACATTTTACTTTCACTTTCACTCACAAACCTGTTTAATGCGAAATGTCTTCCCTAGAGTACATGCAACTATGGCGTCAAAAGTGCTAGCTATACAAAGCCACTATTAGGTGGCTCCAAATCTAAAGAGCCAGAACACTCTGGTCTGGCATCCGACGGTGTAATGGGGCGTGACGTGTGAGATGGGAGGAGCCAAGCGCAGCAAGGGGATTCATTAAGCCCTTAGGCCACTAAGGCGGGATACCCGCAGATAAGGGAGGAGAGGAGACAAAACAAGGAACACAAACACCACTACAAACGCTACTAACCGGCTCACTGTCAAACGCCAAGTAGAGCGCAAGGACAGGGATCAGAACAACCAGAAATAATAAGCGCCCTGTCTCGGTAACGAGACAAAATAAGAACGGGCGAGTAGCGTAAAGACAAACATAAAACACAAACACTGCAAAATAATACGATAGTATGAGGAGGCGAAAGGAACAGATATAACGTTCCGTGGCTACTATCAGACTCGCGGTCACACACAAACGTGTCCACAACATCGCCCAATCTTCCTTATAGGAAGACATGTGCCATAAGACGAAAAGAACAGCAGTTCCAAACAAAATCGTCAAAACTCCCTGCAAGGAGAAAGGCACCGAAAGGAACGAGCAGGACAGGCAGCACCGGACATTTACCGGCTAGACCAACGCGAGATTAACTGAAAATAAATGCCCTGCCTCTCTGAGGAAATGTAACGAGGCGAACAGGAACAGAGATTAACGTTCCCATGGCGAGATTGATAGGCTCGCAGTCAAATGCAGAAAGCAAAGCGGTAAACACCCGATCTCCCAGGAGAGAAACATTTTACAGGTGAGCCGACGGAACACCGTCGTCCCATAACTACGATCCATATAGACTAACGCAAGCTTAAGTTGGAACAACCGCCTTAGCCTCTCAGTAAATAAATATGTAACGAGGCGAAATGGAACCGAGATTTAACGTTCCATGGCTAGTTTAATAAGTAGCAGTCAAATGCAGAAAGCAAAGCGGTAAACACCCGATCTCCCAGGAGGGAGAAACATTTTACAGGTGAGCCGACGGAGCACCGTCGTCCCATAACTTACTATCCAAAAGACTCACGCAAATTTAAATAGGAACAACCGCCCTAGCCTCTCAGTAAAAGAATGTAACGAAGCGAAGGAACAGAGAGCTGAAATTACCATGCTACGCGCAGTCACACAAACATGTCCACAACCTAGCCCAAACTCCACACAAGGAGAAAACACACCCGGAAAACGAACAGAACAATAGTTCCGAAACAAAATCGTCCCGTAGGTAAAAAGGACGGAGGACAGCTGCAACAAAGACCAACGCAAAATAGCACGACAGCTTCTCAATATAAATAAAAACCCTGAGTCACAACAAAGGGGAACGTAGTCCACGAGAAGGAGACAACAGGGAATAAACGTACCGAAGCTACTTACTGGCTCACAGTAACACGGAATTGAGTAGAAGCAAAACGCCAGGTCTCTCAGTAAGAAAACCAAATAACAGGCGAAAAAAGGAACAAAGAACTGCTACTCTATACTTCTACGAGCTAATAACTAAGTAGAAGCGAAACGCCTGATCTCCCAATGGGAAGACATGTGCCGAAGGGCGAGCAGAACTACAGTTCTGAACAGAATCGCCCAAAACTCCATACACGGAGAAAAAGCACTAAAAAGGCAAAATAGAGCAGAGATTTACGGTCCCAAACTTCTACGAGACAATCAACTACCAAGCCAGTAAGAAATAAGCCCTGCCTCTAAAAAGAGACGAGTAGCCAAAATGGTACGAGAACTCACAGCCAACAATAACACCACAGTACATAACAATTAACAATTAATGTCGAAGCCCCAAATGCAGGAAACGGTAGGCTTAAATACATCTCTCAGGTGACTACGACAGGTGTAAACGCTTAACCAGAAGCTCCGCCAACTCAGCAGGGCGGAGCAAGCATCTACCAAAAGGGCAGCGCCCTCGCGTGGCCACCGAGGAAAACGACCGCATGGGGAAACAGGGTCAAAACCATGACAGACGGGTGTCTTAATTAAACTACACTTTTACATTTTTTAAATTACCTAATTACTTTGTCTAGACAGAACAAGAAGAGTGTCTGTTACAGGTCTTAAGAAATTACCCTGCATGTTTGCAACTTTAGTTTCCATTTTCCTAACTGTCCCATCATTGCTAGGGAAGGTCTTTATCACTCATTGCTAGGGAAGGTCTTTATCACAACTCCCATAGGCTAGTGGATCCTCTTGACTTGTTTGTCCTTTAGATGAACAAGTTCCCCTTCATGGAGATTTGGCCTCTCCGTTTGCTACTTCTGACAGCCTTGTAGGGTACAGAAGTACTCCTCCTTCCACCCGTGCCAGAGGTTTTTGGAGAGAATCTGAACTTGCTTCCACTGCCCTTTATAGAGGCCTTTGTCATCAAATTCACCCTGAAGAGTAGGAAGGTCTACAACCTTTTGAGTGAGGAGTATGGTGGGTGTCAGGATCAGGGGAACGTTGTGGTCAGTGGAAACCTCATGGGTCAGCTGTACCAGTGTAGTGCCCATGAGCATAGAGTCAAGAATTCACTGTGTGACCCCAATCATGTGCTCCCAATTTCATCCCTTGTGAGAAAAATCAGGCAGGTTGAAAACGCATGTACATCCGTTGTTGCTCAGGAACTCCTGTATTTTAGGGTCATTGTAGTTTTGTGAGTCGGTGTCAAGTTCCCTGCAAGCCCCCACAAAGTTGGTGCCACCAGAGTTGTTTTGCTGGCCCCAGAATGGATAAAAACCTCTGTGGTGTACTAATGAACCAAGTGTCCATAGATTCTATGGTCTGAATGTGTATGGCCCTGGTGCTCATGCACGTAAACAGCACTTGCTATACAGTACCTCCTCTGGTGTGACATGATGTAACTGATTCAGGCCCAGACACAACTAATCCAATGTAGAAATGGGGGGGGGGGGCGTCGTTATTCAGATGGTTCGGTGCAAAGTCTAACATCTTTTGCTTCTCCACCCTCCCAGGTTTGTAGGTAGGTTACACAAGTGTATGAAACTATGATTTTTCCGTTTTTCCATTAACGATCCATAGGCCAGCTAAATCCATTGTGGTAGTCGTGTGAGCAGGCTAGTGAGGTAATGACATCCTGGAATGATAAGGTGATTTGTTTCATCACTCTCAAGGTCTGCCCTCGACAGACACCCTCCAGCTCTGAGTAACCCTGCTTCAACAATGTAAGGAAACTGAAGTGGACTCTGGTTAGAGACGTCCTTCCTCTCAATGATGCATTTTGCTTCTTGCCTCCTGTTGAAGACTGTGGATGACAATGCTCTTAGCTTCGGCTGGATCCTCTAAGCAGATCCTCTCACACTTGACTTGTGTTGACTATTACAGCAGCATTGTCACTACCTTGTGTTGAGGAGTGAGCAACATGCACAAGCCATGATACTGCCCTGGTAAGGTATATCCTTATTTCCTGTTTGAGAAGGACTAAAATTATCGGTAACCCGGGTCGGTCTTTAAATTTGATTAAGTCAAAGGAACCCTCCCACTTCTTCTCATGCGTAGCTAGTCTTGTGAGGTGGACATCAAGCTGGGATTGCTCTTGATGTGTGATCAACTGAGTTCCAGTCCATAGGAACATAGTTCCAATGTTGAGGTTAGGTTGAAATTCTGATACTTTGCACCTGATTGTTCTCGTAAACATAAAGCCTCCTGATCTCGTTGTGTTTTAACCATGGACCACTTTGCTGCCAGAGGAGAATTTAACAGCATTGAACTGGATATACATTTCATTAATAATAATTTCTGCGAGTTCCACCGCCATGACAGCTGCATAGGGCTCAAGTCTGTGGATAGTAATTGCAGGCTGTGGTGCAAGCTTAACCCTTGTGTGGTGTTTGGGTCTGTGGGACCCGTATTCAATGTTTACTAAAAGAAAAATTATACAATTCATAATTTTTTCAACCTGAGACTCATTGACCTTGGCTCATTTTCTGTGATGAACATGTAAAAGAACACAAAAATCACATTTTATCACAAAAACCAAATATCACTTTTATTGATAAATGTGATCTAGCAGAGGTAAATGGTCAATATTAACCATATATGCTGTCCATATTGCTTGTAATTGAGATAAAGTCAATATCTGTGAAGTATTTTTACGTAAATTGTTATGGCTTTATTGTTTTAAAAACCCAATAAGGTTGTGGGTCCCCAGACCCGCAAACACTGGGTGAGTAACAAAAACACGGACACCACACAAGGGTTAACCTTGCTGAATACAAATCCAACCTCAGTCTTAGCTTCTGTGTCAGTTACTCTGAGGTAAGCTACAGATATTGCTTGTGTGGAGGCATTGCAGAAGACTTAGAGCTCCTTGTTTTGAGCACTGATGAAGGATACAAAAGTGTATGTCCTTGGAATCTTGATGCATTCAATGTCTTTGAGGGAATTTCTCCACTCACTCCATTCTATTCAGGAAGATTAGCAGCTCAATTGCATTCCTCCGTGGTAAGCTCTCTTAGAAGAGCTCTATCCTGGATACTAACTGGCGATGCAAACCCAAGCAGGTCGAACAGACGGTTAATGGTGGATAACATAGCTTCTCAGTGTTCTCAGACACCAGGAAGGTGAACACATCTTCGGTGGCTTCCCAGGTCACTCACAGGCTTTGCTGCATATAGGAGGGAAGTCAACACTGACGTGCGGTCTTTCAGACCCTCAGCAAGATCCTCTGTGGGGAAACCCTTCATCACAGTGACCTTGGATGCTATTTTGTGTAGCCTCAGGTTAGATATAGCTAACATTTATTGGGTTTCCTTGAGTAAAGGCTTTAGTTTCAGTAGAGAGGGACGTAATGTCAACATATAAGTGCCTCTCAATTGTCTTATTTTTTGGTTGTAGTCTTTCTGTCCTTCCTGGGCTGCTCTCTGATGCCATAGACGGCTACTGGGGTTTCTGAAAACATGCACCCTCATCCTGTACCCCATGATTTCCTCCTCCAGACTATTGTTGTGGAACCAAAAAAAGCACAGCACAGGATCTTCATGTGGTCCTCTCACATGACAAGGCAATGAAATATTTGCACTAAGTCTGTAGCCACAGCTCCTGAAACAAAGCAATACCGTAAGGAGACCGCTGTTCATATTCATCCCAGTGAGGAGGACATCATTCCTGGTGTCCCCAAACTCCACGGTGTTGTGAGCTGGAGTCGAATATCACTCTTCTGTGGGTGGAATATTCCAACATTCCTCATGCTGCCCCAGAGGTAGTGCTGGCTCTGTATACCCACTGTTAAATATATTTTGCATGAAGCCAATCGAATGGTTCTTCATTGGTTCTTCAAACGATAGCAAAGTGAATAGCAAATAGAAATCCACCACTAGATGGCTCGAAATCATAAAATGCCAGAACAAACAGACTCAGGAAATTCCATTCATTTGTTTCAGTTTCTCAGTCTCTCAGTTGCCCTAGTCTTCTTTCTATAATAGTAGATGACTCTAAGCCCTGTTTAAATTTGAATAGGATGCAAAACGTGTATTTTAATTATCTCTACATTTTATGCCAAAGAAGCTTGTTTTCAGTTTGCATATGTACATAATTTACATAAAAGGACTGTCTGAATATAACAGCAATATATTATAAGCCATTGTATCATCACCCACAAAATAGTTCCAAATTTGCCAACAGGATTACGTTATTTTCCTTTCAGAATCAAAATGGGATACTTGGTATATTAGTACAGTCAAATCTTTTACTTTGAGGATCCATAATAGTTGAGTTGTTTAAGGGGATATGCTGGACTCTCCCTTAGCCTAGACTCACATTTGAAATAAAGCTTTTTTTTTCAGAAAACATGCCACTGCACTGAGAGAATATTTCTTTGCTTGGTCAAGAGGGAATGCTGCCATCCACTGGCCTGACATTGCCACTTCCAGCAACAAGTTTTCTGTCCCTGATCTCCTATTCAATTACTAACCAAACCACAGAACTATATAAGAACTAAACCCAGCAGTGCTAGCTTCAAGCCATGAGGAAGAAGAAAGTACAATGTGGTATTGTGCGAGTGCACTATGCGTCCACCCAGGGCACCAATTAATTAACTTGGTAACGTTGGTACGTAGCTACGCAAGAAGTTACAACTCAGTAATGGATACTATATACGTTGACTTGCCCATATGCAAAAGGTCTGTAAAAATCCTATAAAAATCACATATGCCATGTACAACCTTATAAAATAAATATGTGGTAGAGAACTGGCATAAGAGATTTCAGACTAAAATTAAATAGTCCCCTAACACACATGGTAATCCCTATAAAAACATTGAGAGATTGTATAAGAATTGTATACAAATATATAATATAATACTAATCAACATATATGATTTTTAATAAAACTTTGCAAGTATGATCATATATGATTTTTACAGACCTTTTGCATATGGGTGGTTAACTGCTATTTTGCGTCACCAACCAAGTTACATTTTGGCTGATATGTTATGGTGGACTGCTGTAGGCTACAATATTATCCTCACAAAGTACATTACCTCAACCTTTCTTTTGTCGGATTTTATTTAATCCTACATCACGTTTGACACCGATTAGTTAAAGAACACTGTTTTGTCTTATCACAGTGATGCGTTGAGTCAACATTGAATAAAATTGATCATGTCGCTGTTAACGTCTGGATGAGTTCTGATGTCATATGACCTATAAGGGCATTGGGAATAGTAGTTGCAAAAACAACAACAACAACAACAACAACAACAACAACAACAACAACAACAACAACAACAAAATAAATTGTATTTGCGACAATTCAGTGAAACGCCTTGATGAAGTTCCCTAACTGGAAAATAAAAGTTATTCTATTCTATTCTATGACTCGCGCAAACTACAAGCATGACACTACATTTCCCACAATTCTCAGCGATTTAACCCGGATATTAACAGCAGCAGTTCATTGTCGTTGATGTAAGCGGGTGTCTGGAGAACAGCGGAGAGAATTGTGTTATTTCCGAATGTCAGCGCACAATTCTGCTATTTTTTTTGTGTATTTATTTTCATGGTGGTTGGTTATGGACTAATTTAATAAGTACAAGTTAAAAAGAAAAGCTTTGCAAGAGCAAACATGTTTGGTCGGTCGAGGAGCTGGGTGGGAGGACAAGGCAAATCCAAAAGCATCCACTCTCTGGACCATTTAAAGTAAGCGCGACGAGTGTGCATTTTATTTGTTTGTATGTTTAGTTAACGTTAGTTGACTAGTTAGTTGTCTTAACTGCATAGTTTGTAGACAGATCGGTATATCTGATTATATCCTCTGCGCCGAAAGCGTAGCTAATGATGTCTAGTGAGCGGTGGATAATATTTACAGGCCCGTGTCTGCGTTTTGCTACTGTTGAGCCAAACTGTCGACGCTTCCGCAATTCTTAAAGAGACAACAACAAGCGCAGTCAATGGTTTACGTAGCATGCCAGCCAGCTAACTAGATACATATTTACGTAATACTCTATAGCCACCTAGCTTACTCACCGTTTACATGGCCACTTAGCGTATATCTCGTTAGAATTACAAACACAACTTCAAACAAATCTGCATGTGCTAGCTAGATATACATAGCTCTGTGTTTGTCAAAGTTGACAGCTTTAAGTGTCTGTAGGTAACTAGAAAGCTGAAGTTTGTGTTGCTATTTAGCTACCTGGCTAACGCCATTTATTTTGCTATCATCATCTTGCGAACGTGCTCTCAACAGCTAAGTTAGTTGGCTAATTTGTCTCTTCATGGCTAATTTTGCATGGCTAACGTTACAGGAACATAGTTGGCTTGCTAAATTTGCATTCTACAGTAAACTTACTACTTACTAGCTAACGTTAACCTTTTAACGTCCAGCTCTCTAACGATCTGATGAAGTATTACTGTCTGTACCGTTTGGCTTGTGTTAGCCAGAATTCTGATCACGTTTTTGCTATTCGCACTTGTGTGCAGTATTAAGAAATAATTGTGCTAACGTTACACATTCCCATGACAATAGCTCATATAAACACTGTGTGGTAGTGCACGACAGCATTTGCACAATATTTGAAATCTTCATTGCAGGAAACTTGTGTTGCAACAGGTGCTAACCTGGCATATATAGCCTGCTGTATGCTAGCATCGCACAACAGTGTTTAATCCTTTGGCTCCGGGTGACCTTATTACAAGGATTTAGGTTTTTACTGGGACACAAAGTAAGTTGGCTAATGTATTGCATGTCGTTACGTTTTGTTTCTGTTCCTTCAAGGTACATGTACCATGTCTTGACAAAAAACACGACGGTGACGGAACACAACAGGAATCTGCTTGTGGAAACCATTCGCTCCATCACCGAGATACTGATCTGGGGGGATCAAAATGACAGCTCAGTGTTCGAGTAAGTTGCTTCAATTGGTTTTACGTCCTTTACGTCATAAAGAGCTTGCACAATTACATACGATATCTCACGATCTAGAGGGAGCAACAACTCCTAGTCTGTGTCCGAATCAGAGCCCTGTCTTCTGTGCCCTGTCTCCTGCGTACAGTGCACTGGCAGAAGTGTGCTGTTTAATGTGCACTGTTTAGCAGTCCGCGAAAAATATCCGCCATACTATTTTCCAACCGCACTGTGGAAGTGTCGTAAGCAGGTCATAAGACGTCCCACCAGTGTTGCCATGTCCGCGGTTTTACAGCTAAATTGGGATACTTTCAAAGTGCAGTCACTTATTTTAAAAAAAAACAAAAAAAAAACAGGTAAACACATGATGGTTTCTATTTAAAATACGTTGGTTTCGGTTAAAAATAGGCTATAATTTGGGCTAGTTTTGAGTCGCCATTTGGCTGGAGAGTCTTTCAAGATCTGGCAACCCTGCGCCCCACTCTTGCGCTGCCATGTCACGTGTTGTTTTTGTTGTATTTGAAGGAAAACGTCAGGGAAGCTGCGCCTAATTTTTTTAAAACGAAGCTTCACGTCATATTCATGTGACCAAAATGTTCGTGTACTTCTTGAAAAGTGTGCTCCCGAATGTACTCAGCGAAACCCGGAAGTAAGTGTGTCATCCAGGTGTTTGAAGTATACTGCAGTTTGAAAGATTTTCACGTACTCTACGACTTTCTCGCCCTATCTGCTCACCAAGGCTACTCAACAGTGTGGAAGAGTGCTGATTCGGACACGGCCCTAGAGAACATAAACTGCTACCAGTGTGCTTCGATGTGTCCTGTTTTTAGGAAGTTGAAGTTAGGCTAAATAGACGTGATCAGTCATAGAATTATGGAACCAGGTAGATTTCCCAATTTGGCAACCAGATTGCTAGGTCAGATCATGGTTACCGTATAATTTTATGAAGCTTCCTGATTATTGAATACCATGACTATTTTATTCAAAATTGCATTTATATGATAAACCATTGCCCTATGGTTCTTTTGTGTTTGTGCCTGTATTCTACCACCATCTGTGGTATCAGAAATAAAATAGGAATATGACAGGTGCCTTGTCACTTTCACAGAGAAACCAGAGAGGTGCTCAACCAATCAGAGTATACTGGTAATAAGTAACAGAACAATGCCAATGGTGATTGGTGGGCACTTTCTGCCTATACTTCTGAGATCCCTTAATCTGTCCAGGCACTATAGCCAGGGATTGTTCACCTGTTACTGTTGGCTTTATTCTATTTGTTTTTACTAGTGTACTCTGTGGTTGATTGAGCTCTTCTCTGGTTTTTATGTGATGACATATCTCATATCCCTATTTCAGCCCTGTGCGGTATTAGGTCCACACCATGCAGCTTAGCTTTCAAAGTAGCACAAGACCACAGCGAATGGCATTGGGCGCACTGCAGCCAAAAATAGCTGCACCATTTTAAGCTCAGCGCTTTCAGAAAGACGGACAGAGCCTGGCTGTGAAATGTTGCTAAATCCGGCCACACAAAGCTGCTAATTTTCTGTTAAGAAGTTAGTTAGCGCAGCTTCCTAAAACGGATCTGCATGGATATCATTTAATTTAGCCTCGGAAGGTTTGCAACCGCCAAATAACAGTAGGCAAGAGACTACCTTCAATATTGCGGTCATGGCATCTAATTTTTAAGGCTTTCAGATGGCAGACGGATGAAGAGATTCCAGATGAACTGGTTGGGAATGCCATTAGTTCAGTCCCAGGATAGAAGCACGTTGGAATGATTTAATGTTTGGAAGGATTCTCATAAGGCAGCAGGGTATAGCAGTAGTAGGGCCAGATTGGCAATGCAAAGCTGATGTGCCTCAAGCCCTGAGCCAAATGCGTATTTCAAATGCATTCTCTTGTTAAGTGCCATATAATTTAAAAATACTCCTGCAAACCTGTGACAATTAAAAAATAAAAAATAAAAATGTACAACTGTAGGACATGAAGAATTTTGCTCAGAATACTGAAATGAGATGTTTCTTACAAAATTGTCAGTAATTTGTAGGAACGGTGCTGGTGCAAAAACACAAAGGTATTGAGCTTATTTTATGAGGCTGCAAAGAACTATCATTACCATTCGACCATTCGGCACGGCAGGCCATGCACAAGCCGCACATTTGTCGGCTCGCGAGACATTTTTCAGCTTGATTAGAAAGTGTTTGAGTAGTTCCACAACCTGGATGATCAGATCCCGCGATCGCAAGGCGCTGTGGTCTTACTGGGAATGGCCCTTACTGTGGCTGCGCTGGACCATGCCCGTGATGTGACTGTTTAGACACTGGTCACGTTTGCAAAAGTGTGACATTTGACACTCATTAGTCTGCACTTCCTTACATCTCATAGTTTGTTTCGGTTGCTGCCTTTATCTGAGACCAGACAGCGTTTCCCACTGGTCAGAAATGTACCTGTGGTGGTAGTCTGTGCTGTGGAGTGGAGGGGGGGGGGGGGGTAGTGGTCTGTGAGCCAGCGGTGCAAAAATGGTCCATTGCGTATATTAAAATTCAAAAATAAAAATAAAAATAAATATATTAAATATTTAGCATATATTAAACAGAGATGACAAACAAATGGTCACCTTTACCATCCATTTATTATTTAACATTTTTCTGCCCAAGTAAAGCCTATGTGTGGGGAAATGCTGCCAGAATATTGGGCAGGGAATATTGGTCATGCTCAAAGTGTGTGTGGTCTCTGCGCTGCACAGCTCTTTGCAAGGCTTATAGCGGAGAGGTATGCAAGGCTTTCTTTTTTCCCCTGTGGTTTTTTTCCCCCTAAAACGTCCCTGTTGGACAGAGCTTTCCAAAGAATTCCAAAAGTTTTTATGTGTCCCCAGTCACTGTTAGGAGAGCTCTAACTGGTTGTAATGTTGGCTGGTGTCATCACCTAGAGGTGAAAGATCCTGCTCCAGGCTTACAGATGGTATTTTGGAATGCTCACTCATGCATCCACGTACATGCGTCCGATTTACACTTTGGACCATTTAATTGGGGAAAAGGAGTTCTCCATTAAAATACAGATAGGTCCATAAGTATTTGGACAGTGACACAATTTGTTGTTGTTTTGGCTCTGTACTCCAGTACATTGGATTTGAAATGGAACAGTGACTATGAGGTTAAAGTGCAGACTTTCAGCATTAATTTGAGGGTTTTTACGTCCATATCGGGTGAATGGTGTTGCAATTGAAGGCCATTTTTATGCATCGTCCACCCATTTTACAGGACCAAAAGTAATTGGACGAATTAACATAAACTTTAATAAAGTTATCATATTTAATATTTGGTTGCATATCCTTTGCATGTCATGACTTCCTGATGTCTGTGACCCAACAACATCAAAAGACTCTTGATATCTCATTTGCAGGTACTCTTACAAGTGGCACTACAATCTCTCTGCATTTGAATGGATCTCTATGGGAATTTGGGGGTGGGACTAGATTAAGATGTAAATAACACAGGAATAGTATGGAACACCTGGTTGGGTAAATGTCTAAGTCAACAAGGATCTAACGTATCAAACAAGCCTCAAACCATCACTATGCTACCAGAAATACAGTAGATATGGATGGATAACTTGAAGGGTTTCTTCTCCTGACTTATTTTTCCATAGAGTTCAATAGCAAAATTTGTCAGGAGAAACAACCCTTAAAGTGAAGAGTGTGTAAGAGTACCTGAAAATAAGATATCAAGAGTCTTTTGATGTTTTTGGGCCACAGACATCAGGAAGTCATGACATGCAAAGGATATACAATCAAATATTAAATATGATAACTTTATTAAAGTTTGTTAATTTGTCCAATTACTGTTGGTCCCCTAAAATGGAGGGGGGGGGGGGGGGGGGCGGTTATGTATAAAAATGGCTACAATTGCTACACTGTTCACCCGATATGGATGTACAAACCCTGAAATTAAAGCTGAAAGTCTGCACTTTAACCACTGTTCCATTTCAAATCCAATGTGCTGGAGTACAGAGCCAAAGCAACAAAAATTGTCACAGTACAAATATTTATGGACTTAACTGTATAACATTTTATAATGCATTTGTATAATATCGATATGGGTCCAATACCTGTATGTGTGTTTATAATAATGTGTTTTATGCCTATGTGGGTGTAATATCTATATTTGTGTAATGCCAGTATTTATGTTCCCATGCAGCTTCTTTTTGGAGAAGAACATGTTTGCGTTTTTCCTCAACATTCTCCGGCAGAAGTCTGGACGCTACGTCTGTGTTCAGCTCCTGCAGACACTCAACATCCTATTTGAAAACATAAGTCATGAAACATCTCTGTGTAAGTATTGTAATCCAGAACACAAGTCATGAAACATCTCTGTTTAAGTATTGTAATCCAGAACACAAGTCATGAAACATAGTATAATGATTAAGGAACTGGCCTTGTAACCGAAAGGTTGCAGGTTCAATTCCCAGACAAGACACTGCCGTTGTACCCTTGAGCAATGTACTTAACCTGAATCGCTTCAGTATACAGTCAAGCCGGAAAGTCTGCACACCCCTTTCACCTTCTCCACGTTATATTACGTTACAGACATATTCTACAATAGATTGAGTTCATTTTTTGTCTCAAAATTCTACACAAAATAGCCCATAATGACATAATGAAAACAGGTTTTTAGACATTTGTGCTAATTTATTAAAAATCAAAATGTAAAATATCTTATGTACACAAGTGTGCACACCCTTTGATATGACACCCAAAAGTGAGCTGAGGTGCATTTTGATTCCACTGATACTGCTTGTGATGTTTCTACAACTTAATTGGAGTCCACCTGTGATAAATTCAATTGATTGGACATGATTGGGGATTGCCAACACCTGCCTATATAAGGTCCACAGTTGACAGTGCATGTCAGAGCAAACTCCAAGCCATGGGGTGAAAGGAATTATCTGCAGACCTCAGAAACAGGATTGTGTCAAGGCATAGATCTGGAGAAGGGTACGGAAAAATCTCTGCAGCTTTACAGGTCCCAAAGAGCACAGTGGCCACCATCATTCGTAAATGGAAGAAGTTTGGAACCACCAAGAATCTTCCTAGATCTGGCCGCCCGGCCAAACTGAGCAATCGGGGAAGACGGGCCTTGGCCAGGGAGGTGAGCAGGAACCCGAGGGTCACTCTGACAGAGCTCCAGCGTATCCTTGTGGAGATGGGAGAACCTTTCAGAAGATCAACCATCCAGGCAGCACTCCACCAATCAGGCCTTTATGGTAGAGTGGCCAGACGGAAGCCCCTCCTTAGTAAAAGGCACATCACAGCCCACTTGGAGTTTGCCAAAAGGCACCTAGAGGACTCTCAAACCATGAGAATCAAGATTCTCTGGTCTGATGAAACCAAAATTGAACTTTTTGGCCTGAATACCAAGCGTCACGTCTGGAGGAAACCAGGCACCGCTCATCACCTGGCTAATACCATCCCTACAGTGAAGCATGGCGGTGGCAGCATCATGATGTGGGGATGTTTTTCAGCAGCGGGAACAGGGCGACTAGTCCTGATAGAGGGAAAGATGAATGCAGCTAAGTACACCGAGATCCCTGAAGAAAACCTGCTCCAGAGCGCTCTGGACCTCAGACTGGGGCAAAGGTTTACCTTCCAACATGACAACGACCCGAAGCACACAGCCAAGAGAACAAAGGAGTGATTTCGGAGAAAGTCTGTGCATGTCCTTGAGTGGCCCAGCCAGAGCCCAGACCTGAATCCAATTGAACATCTGTGGAAAGAGCTGAAAATGGTTGTGTACCGACGCTCCCCATCCAACCTGACGGAGCTTGCAAGGATATGCCAAGAGGAATGGGCAAAAATGTCCAGAAACAAGTGTGCCAAGCTCGTAGCTTCTTTCCCAAGACGCCTTGAAGCTGTAATCGCTGCCAAAGGTGCGGCAACCAAGTATTAGGCTAAGGGTGTGTACAGATATGTAACCCCTAAATAACCTATTTTTGTCAGTAAAATAAAATTTCATATTTTGTTTTCACTTCGTCATTATTGGCTATTGTGTGTAGATGTTTGAGGCAAAAAATTAACTCAATCTATTGTAGTATAAGTCTAACGTAATAAAACGTGGAGAAGGTGAAAGGGATGTGCAGACTTTCCGGCTTGACTGTATATCCAGCTGTATAAATGGATATGTAAAAAAATGTAGGGCTGAGCCGAATGCCGTTTTTTACACTTCGAAGCTTCGTTGGCAATTTTCCCCGAAGCTCCGAAGCTTCGTTTTAATAATAATCTATTAAAAATATTTTTTTTGAGTCTTTGAAAACAATGTTACGATATGTCCAGTAGAGGGTGCGCTCACATCTATTTCAGTAATACATTTTTTCATACAGTTCATTTCAACAGTTTTTTTTTTTTATTGAAACAACAAAGTATTAAATTGAAATGGAACAGAAGTTCAGGACATGAAACACAGGCCTAAATAAATTTTAAATATAAATATAAGCCGCAGTCTTCACAGTTATGTGCAGGGCTATAAACTCTGACTTCACGTAGCCTACATACTGCGTATGGTATGGGGGGGGGGGGGGGGGGAAGTCTAAAGCCGAGTGTAGGCTATTCCCATATAAAAATTCAAATTCGTAGTTCCACCATGGTATGCCAATTTCTGCTGGCATATTTGGCATTCAACCTTTTTTGGATTGTCAGCGGTAATATTAAAATGTTTCCACACAGCTGACTTCTTTGACATCTTGTAACTTCACCTCAGGCTTTGGGCAACAGTGTAGCGAATGTGGTGACAAGTCACGTGGAAGGCTGAACCATGCTAGCAGGCAGCGCATCCCTTGTACGTTCGATAAACTTCCAGGCGATTCAAAGCCCAATCAGTATAGAATAAACACTTATATGTTGACAAACATCCAGTAAACCATCCATTTTCTTATTTTTTGACAGGGAAAAATGTTTAGTTTTTTTTTTTTTGAGGAAAAAAAACGAACTATTCAAATCTGAATTTGGGATCCGAATCCCAATCCGACGAAGGGTTGTTTCTCCTGACTTTTTTCCCCATAGAGTTCTATAGGAAAATGAGTCCGGAGAAATAACCCTTGCAGTGATCCATCCACATCTACTCCATATCTGGCAACACAGTGATGGTTTGGGGCTCGTTTGATAGCTCAGACCCTTGATAACTTACAGCCATTTAGCCAGCCATGTGTTCCATACTGTACCAGTGTAATTTACAGCTGAATCTAGTCTCACCCCCCAATTTCCATAGAGATCCATTCAAATGCAGAGAGGTTATAGTATCGCTTGTAACAGTACCTGAAAATAAGATATCGACAGTTTTTTTGATGTTGATGGTCACAGACTTCAGGAAGTAACAGCATGTAAAGGATATGCGACCAAATATGAAATATGATACTTTAAAAATACGTTAAAGCAAAGGGTATGAATACTTATGTAAATGAGAAATTTTATTTTTTTATTTTTAATAAATTTGCCAAAATCTCAAAAAAACTTTTTTCACATTGTCATTATGGGGTGTTGTGTGTAGAATTTTGAGGGAAAAAAAGAATTTAATCAATTTTGGAATAAGGCTGTAACAGAACAAAATGTGGAAAAAGTGAAGCGCTGTGAATACTTTCCGGATGCACTGTATATCGGGTATTTTTGTGTCTCTTTTTCATGTTACAAGCTCACCCAGACATTTTCCTCTTCTCTTCCCAGATTACTTGCTCTCCAACAACCACGTCAATTCCATCATTGTCCACAAGTTTGACTTCTCTGACGAGGAGATCATGGCGTACTATATCTCTTTTCTGAAGACCCTATCCCT
This sequence comes from Synaphobranchus kaupii, assembly GCA_029718625.1. NCBI lineage: Eukaryota > Metazoa > Chordata > Actinopteri > Anguilliformes > Synaphobranchidae > Synaphobranchus > Synaphobranchus kaupii. The sequence continues at coordinate 12,783,279 of CM056387.1, read as the reverse complement.
GAAGCTTAACAACCACACTGTCCATTTCTTCTACAACGAGGTAATGGATCCCAATGACCATGCCCAGAAAAACTTAAGCATGGTTCGCCCATATATTTCACGACGGTGTGCTTACATTATTACTCCTACAGGTAGCAGTGTTGGGCAAGGCTTACTACCGTTCAGGGTTGAGGGTCTAATCCATTTCAATTCACGAAGGGTGCGTCCCAATGCTCAAAAAATGCATCCTCCTTTCCTCCACTACCACCTCCTCTCCTCTGTGCCCAGGAAACTGATCTTTGTGTCATAATCTAATGTTGCTGATTACATATGAATTGCGTATTAATAGTTACATATGAATTAATGTCTCGACGCAAACCGCAGTGTCAGTTGCATTGTAGACTGTACTGTACATGCCACTTGTGCTTGAAACGTACAGGCGGTTTTGCATACTTCCGTGTAGGAGACGAGTGGCAGTGGGGGAGTGGAGGAAAGGAGGTGAGGAGTGAAGAATATTGTGACGCACCTCCAGTTCAGGAAATTAATTGTAAATTCATCTCATGAATAATATATACCCGTAATAATAATGTTGTTCTTTGTTAACAAACTGAATTTCAGTTGATGTTCTTTAATTGACTGAATTGAAATGGAATCGATCCCCAACTCTCTCGGCTTGTGGTCGGTCAGTTTAGCCATTGTGTTCTACAGAATAATCTCGTTTTTAACATTGGTTACGATGCAAAATTGCCGTAAAAACCCTCTGGAAACAGATTTTTAGCATGTACATTCACGCCTTAAGCTGTAGGTGGTGCAACAGGATCCGTAACGTCTTAATAAACAGCCGTCTTCTAGGTTCTGGAACGCTAAAGGCACACTTCCTGCGTCACTGCTGTGCCGTCACTGTAGAACCTCTCACAATATAGCGCTTTCAGATTTCAGTTTCAGATCTCATTTATTTGGCCTTTTACAGGAATTTGTCTATTTGTCTCATGTAAGCGCGTTGAGTCAGATGTTTAACTGAGATAACATTTATAATGTATCAGAAAACATACATAGACCACACAACAGGAATGACAATATAACATTACAACAGGCAGGTAAGCTAGGGGGCTGCAGTAGGTTAGCCATAATACGGGATCAGGGGGTAAAGTTTAGTAATTTGATGCTGTGGGAGACAAATTAATTCAGGGTCCTATTAGTTTTTTGCTGCAGGCATTTTGAAGCGCCGTCTGGATGGCATCAAGGTGTATTCACTGTACAGGATATGGGTACGATCGTCGTGTGATGTGTCTACCTAGGTCCGGTGTAAATTTATCACTGAGGGTGGTAATGGTTGTGAATTTGGCAGAGGCAAATATTTTGTTTGATATGCTGATGATTTTGTTGAGTTTGCTTTTGTTTTGGACTGACAAAGATCCTCCCCAGGCCTCAATACAGAAGGTCAGGATGCTTTGTATAAAGCTTTTATAAAACAGAGCAAACAGTGTGTGATCGAAATGATATGATCTAAGTTTCCTCATAAAGAAGAAGAAAAAAATTTTTTTTAAAAGCCTTTGCTGTGCCTTGCCGTATATTCTGTCTTTGTTGTTATTCCAAGTCAGCTGGTGGTCAATGATTGTTCCCAGGCATTTGTACTCTGACACAACCGCCCACCCGCCCGACCGCCCAGCGAGGGGAGTGTCCTGTAGATTTCTCCGGCTCCTGTGTATAGGGGGAAGTTATTGGTGTACTGCAAACGGTGGTAAAGGTACCGGACGCGACTGCCTTTATTCCGGGGCACCACCGGCGGGGCTCGATGGTGCCGGGAGTAAGGAGGGACTGGAGGGCAGGGTTCGCTCACAGAGAGACGCCTGTCCGTCTGCGTCCGTCAGGGATCCCGCCCACCCCCTGCTCTATATGACCAGACTATAACGGCTGCAAGAACATGGGCTTGGGCTCTGCAGTGTTTGCATGTCCTTTGTGCATGGCCAGAGTACTTCTCATTTCAGATTCCTCCAAAATGCAAAGAAAAAGTGGTCGATAGGCGTATGACATTGTTACTGATGCATAGTAATGTATGTGTAAATATAAGTGCATGATGATTAGCATATTTATTTATTAATTTATTTGCTTATGTACATCTACCTATGCATTACATAGATTGAAGAAGATTAAGGCCAAAGTGAATTGTGGGAATATTTTAAGTGCCAGGAGTATTTTTTCGCAAGTATTGTGTATTAGTTTATCATAGGCGATAGTGACAAGTTCCCAGTCTTTGAAGAAACAGTGCTATAGGCATATACCTATTCTGTCTGATATACAGTAGCTCTTATCCTAAAGTTTGTCTTTGCAAAGCTTTCAATATTCATTTCATTCCATAAGTGTACTCTCAATATATAAATGATAGTTAAAGGTTGTATCAGCGATTTTGGGTGACGTCACTTCTGAAGCGAAATCCCAAACAAACAGAGCCAGCTCTGTTTTATGAATAATTATGTTATGTTTTAAAAAATAGTGTTCAAGCATCCAGAATTATAACCACGTTAATAACGTTTGTAAGAAACCAAACCGTTTGTAAATCCGTCAAGATTTCAGCGAGATAAGAGTATTAGCGTTTGTGCAGATCATTGTGATTGGTTGGAATACTGTTTATTTTGGTTTTGAGTGGTTGGTAGTACCATTTGTTTTTGTGTACGATCTCGGAGCAAAGGCTGCCTACAGAGACGCGGTTTTTTGACGGCCTGCTTATGGGGCGGCCAGCTAGCGGATCGTGAGGAAAAATCAGATGAATGTGATCATTTATGTTTCGCCCCAGCATCGCTGATACAACCTTTAAATGATTAACATGATTAGCATGATTCTTTTTATAGATACATTTTTTTTGGTAATTGTATATTGAACATTTACTATTCAAATAGTTTTCAGTGTTATACAAGTCATTAGTGGTAGTTGGTCAGAGGTGAAAGGTTAAAGGTCACAGACCTTTGAGGGATGTTTAATACTGGGCGTGGGCCCTGCAGCCCGCTTCTCTCTGAGTGGCCCCTCTGTCCAGCGCAGTGCCTTGTTTAAGTCCTGGCTCTCTGTCTCCCATGCTTCCAGCACACTAATGATTTTGCCCTGTACACGGAGGCCATTAAGTTTTTCAACCACCCAGAGAGCATGGTCAGAATCGCAGTCAGGACTATCACTCTGAATGTGTACAAAGGTGAGTAACCGGGCCCGCGCAATGCCCCCGCTTCAAACCTGCACTTGGCTTCCTCGCTGTCGCTCGTGCGCTTTCTCTCTCTCTCTGGCTCTCTCTCTCTCTCACTCTCCCTCTCTTGCTCGTGCTCTCTCTATCTCTCTCTCTCTCCCTCTCTTGCTCGTGCTCTCTATCTCTCTCTGGCTCTCTCTCTCTCTCACTCTCCCTCTCTTGCTCGTGCTCTCTCTATCTCTCTCTCTGGCTCTCTCTCTCACTCTCCCTCTCTTGCTCGTGCTCTCTCTATCTCTCTCTCTGGCTCTCTCTCTCACTCTCCCTCTCTTGCTCGTGCTCTCTCTATCTCTCTCTCTGGCTCTCTCTCTCACTCTCCCTCTCTTGCTCGTGCTCTCTCTATCTCTCTCTCTGGCTCTCTCTCTCACTCTCCCTCTCTTGCTCGTGCTCTCTATCTCTCTCTCTGGCTCTCTCTCTCACTCTCCCTCTCTTGCTCGTGCTCTCTCTATCTCTCTCTCTGGCTCTCTCTCTCACTCTCCCTCTCTTGCTCGTGCTCTCTCTATCTCTCTCTGGCTCTCTCTCTCACTCTCCCTCTCTTGCTCGTGCTCTCTCTATCTCTCTCTGGCTCTCTCTCTTACTCTCCCTCTCTTGCTCGTGCTCTCTCTATCTCTCTCTCTGGCTCTCTCTCTCTCACTCTCCCTCTCTTGCTCGTGCTCTCTCTATCTCTCTCTCTGGCTCTCTCTCTCACTCTCCCTCTCTTGCTCGTGCTCTCTCTATCTCTCTCTCTGGCTCTCTCTCTCACTCTCCCTCTCTTGTTCGTGCTCTCTCTATCTCTCTCTCTGGCTCTCTCTCTCACTCTCCCTCTCTTGCTCGTGCTCTCTATCTCTCTCTCTGGCTCTCTCTCTCACTCTCCCTCTCTTGTTCGTGCTCTCTCTATCTCTCTCTCTGGCTCTCTCTCTCACTCTCCCTCTCTTGCTCGTGCTCTCTCTATCTCTCTCTCTCTCGCGCTCCCCCCTCCTCTCTTGTTGTCACGCAGGCTGCCAGGACGATATGCATGGCCGAGCTTGCAGGCCTGAAGGTCACAGCTGATAAGATGGTGCACTGCACTGATCTGTATGTTACATAGATTGCACAGATAGGTGGGCCTGCGTGTGATCTGTGTCGCATTGATATAGTTTCTCTTCACACATCCAGTCAGAGCCTCAGTCTGTATCTGTTATTTTATCTTATAATTTCAAAATGGTGCACATGTTGCACCTCATCTACAGTCTACATGTATGCACACACACACTCACCAAGGTGCTAAAACACCACATAAATAGTTTATCTGGCAGTGAGCTTTCTACTGGTTTGCACACTCCGGTTTTCTCTTCTTATTGGCTTTGGTTGCTGGAAAAATCTTTCTTGTTCTCGCTTCTCATGCTTTGAATGTATTATTATTAACAATTAAAATAACTAAACTAAATCAAAAAACAACACCAAACTGCATGGAAGCCTCTAACTGTCACGTGCAGGCACTATTGTGAGTTGGACTGAGTAGAATATATGAGGATATATAAAATGTTACCTAGCCAAAGCCTTGTACTGTACCGCATTGCGGGCGTATCGACACTAAGCCATCCTGCATGCTTCTGTAGCTCTGGCCGGTTTGAAACTGTTCTTAGAAGGGGTTGTGGGCAGGGCTGTCTTCTATGGTCATGTGATCACAGGGATAGTGGGGTTGCAATGTACTGTATGTTTGCTAGATATTGTGTGCTAGCTGCTTGAGGTTCATTAACTTGTGTGTGTACTTTTTAGACATAGCAGCACCCCAGTAGGTTGATGCTGTCGTAGACCATCCCCTGCCCCCCATACCTTAACTCAATTAACTGAATCTGTTCTTCCTTCTCCCTCAATGTTGATTCCCGTGTCCCTTAATCCAGTGTCACGTAAGTTGGTCCAGTTTTGGAACTTTTCTTATCTCTCTCTAAAAATTTTAATTTTTTTTGTGAATGGTGCTGCATGCCTTTTATGTTGATGCAGTCAGGACAATGGCAATGCCAATTAGCACATTTGAAGTAACCCGGCCTAGATGCCAGGAAAATTTTTTAAAAAACAAGCAAAAAAAACCCAGAAGGTTCTAAAAAGGTAAAAAAGAAAAAAAACTTCTTTGGTCCCTGTAAGGTGTGAATTGTTGCCATGGTTACAAACTGATGTTACTGGGTGTCCCCGGGGCTCTGGGTACGGACAGAAGGGGCACTTGATTAAGATGGTATGATGTTCACTGTCAACTGCGTGGCCCTCTACTGGATCCACAGAGTCCCTAAAACCCCTCTCCTTCCCCTCTATTTTCCTGCACCTTAATTATAAAGAAAATGAGCATTAAGTTTTTTAAGCTGCAGTCTTTTGTCATGGTGTGTTTTGGTCATGCTTTACGGTGATGTCATCTTTAACAACATAAAACCCAAATGTTTCACGCACTAATGCATTTTGAGCTCTCAGTTCTACCGTCGGGGTAGACGCTGATGGTGAAATATCTGTTAGCTTGTGTGAACATCTCAGCCCTTGTTGCTCTGCAGTTATAAGGCACATCGAGCTGTTCTATGAAATCTGCACCTTTTATCTTAATTATTTTGACAATGTAATCTTGTGATTTCTGGAACTGTGAGGAATGTTTATCTGGATGGTTAGTACCCTGCACATTCCAAGAGAAGTTCTACAAGCCAGAATCATTCTTTCCTGTGCATGTTTAACCACGTAATTTCCGTTTTCTTCCCTCACAATCCAAAAGTAAGCACATTGTCTGTTTGCTGCCTGCCTAGTTTAAATGTAAAGATTGTTAGTTGTTTTTATGTCTTAGTGCAGCTGTTGAAAGTATGCTCGTTTTAATGCAGCCTTGATAAAGTCCAGTCCAGATCACTCAGAGCAGGGCCACGATTCAAAGTCAGCAACAGCTCACAGGATTGAACATAACCCTAAAGCCTGACCTGGTCACACGATGTCGATGTTCAAAAGGCACCTTTTTTGGGCTCTTTGGAAAACCTTCCAGTCATTTGTCTTACTGTCATTTAGTCGTACAAATAATCGACTCGCCAAATAAATGAACGTGAACATCAATAAGCTGTTTATAAAAAGAAATCAACCCCACGGGATGAGTGTAGTCCGGGGCAACAAACACGCCCAAATGCATTCTCTGGCGGGTTTGTTTTCTCATGTTTTTTCCCCATGGTGCATTGTGGCAGGTCCCTTTCCCTTCTTTCTCTGTCAAAAGTGCTTAACCCCTAACCCGTCAGCTGTCCAGTGTTCCCATGCTAACCCATGAAGCGCCCGCTTCAGGCACCATAGAGCGTTCTCACCACCTCTGCCCTGTTTTCGTGGCGCAAGCCTCGATTCCGTCGTCCCGTATCGCGGTTCGTCTTCAGCCAGAAGTAATGGGCTCTTTCAGCCCACGTAGCCTTTACCGTTGACACATCTCGCTCCAGAAAAAAACGTTGGGGCTCCTCTTGGTTTGTGCCAACAAAAGTGTGGCTTGTTTGAGGTCGGTCGGCCGTGTGCTGAGGACGAACCGTGAAGCGGCATGACTGAATCGCGGACGCCCGTTGGTTGAGCTCCCGTCCCCTTCGCCAGGTGAGTGACTGCTCTCATGCCCTCTTCCGTCCTCGCCGTTGTGTAACCTTGGTAACCCTCCCCGCTTTGCAGTGGATAACCAGCACATGCTCCACTACATCCGGGATAAAACGGCTGTGCCCTACTTCTCCAACCTGGTGTGGTTCATAGGGAGCCACGTCATCGAGCTGGACAAGTGCGTGCAAACGGACGAAGAGTAAGCGAGCATCTTACCTCGTAGTGTGTCTGTGACCTCACAGGCCAGGGGCCTGATGTATGTGTTTTGCTATTTACATGCTGTCCATTGGGTGTCAGTGTTGCACCAGCGTAGTGTCTTCTCTGAAGTCTTAACTTCTTTCCCTAAGCAAAAAAACAACCGGCGGGAAGTCCTTTCTAATATATATTTGCATAGATGTATGTAAATAATTCCGTAGAAATCTTGAAACACATTAACCAATGTTTAATACAAATGTTTCATTTTTATTTGGAACAGATTTATTTATTTCCTCCGGGTATTCCGGTTTCCTCCCACAGTCCAAAGACATGCAGGTTCAGCTAACTGGAGACCCTAAATTGCCCATATGTAGGAGTGTGAGAGTGAATGCTGTATGTGTCCTGTGACGGATCTGCGACATGTCCAGAGTGTATTCCTGCCTCTCGCCCAATTCAGGCTGGGATAAGCTCCAGGCCCCCCGTGACCCTGACCAGGAATAAGCGGGTTAGATAATGGATGGAAGAGATTATTCAAAAGTCAGTCTTTCAAAATCACTAATTTGTGAATTAAAAAGGATGTCTTGGAGGTATTAGATTAATTTATTCTCAAGTTCTAAAACTGAATAAATGAGGCTGCACACAAATCTGGGTAAGTCTTATGAAACTTCCTATTTTTATTATTACATACCGGTTGCCACGCGACGTTTCGGTACATTGCCTTCCTCAAGGAGGGGCTCAAATTGCCCCCTTGAGAAAGGCAATGTGCCAAAATGTTGTGTGGCAACCGGTATGTTATAATAAAAACAGGAAGTTATATAAGATTAAACTTGACTTAAGTTCAGTCTCATTCACAATTAGCCGATCCATTAGACTAACACCAATATGTACTGCAAACTGATGAAACCATTTAGTCCTGTTATTTTGAACAAAGTTCTAAAACTAAAATCCAGGGAGCACCATGTCTTTAAAGTTAAGAGCTTCAGAAGTAAACCTTGAAGGCCTTGAATCCTTGCAGGATGTAAGTTGAGTAGCCTTACAGACACTACGGCCCTGCGTAGCCTTACAGACACTACGGCCCTGCGTAGCCTTACAGACACTACGGCCCTGCGTAGCCTTACAGACACTACGGCCCTGCGTAGCCTTACAGACACTACGGCCCTGCGTAGCCTTACAGACACTACGGCCCTGCGTAGCCGAACAGACACTACGGCCCTGCGTAGCCTTACAGACACTACGGCCCTGCGTAGCCTTACAGACACTACGGCCCTGCGTAGCCTTACAGACACTACGGCCCTGCGTAGCCTTACAGACACTACGGCCCTGCGTAGCCTTACAGACACTACGGCCCTGCGTAGCCTTACAGACACTACGGCCCTGCGTAGCCTTACAGACACTACGGCCCTGCGTAGCCTTACAGACACTACGGCCCTGCGTAGCCTTACAGACACTACGGCCCTGCGTAGCCTTACAGACACTACGGCCCTGCGTAGCCTTACAGACAATACGGCCCTGCGTAGCCTTACAGACACTACGGCCCTGCGTAGCCTTACAGACACTACGGCCCTGCGTAGCCGAACAGACACTACGGCCCTGCGTAGCCGAACAGACACTACGGCCCTGCGTAGCCGAACACACTACGGCCCTGCGTAGCCGAACAGACACTACGGCCCTGCGTAGCCTTACAGACACTACGGCCCTGCGTAGCCGAACAGACACTACGGCCCTGCGTAGCCGAACAGACACTACGGCCCTGCGTAGCCGAACAGACACTACGGCCCTGCGTAGCCGAACAGACACTACGGCCCTGCGTAGCCGAACAGACACTACGGCCCTGCGTAGCCGAACAGACACTACGGCCCTGCGTAGCCGAACAGACACTACGGCCCCGCGTAGCCGAACAGACACTACGGCCCTGCAGGACATGGGTTTAGCCCGGCTGTAGGCACTAGGTGGGCTGGACTGTCCGAGGGCCGATGGGTGATGTCAGAGTTCCACACGGTTGTGGTCCTCTCTCCGCAGGCACAGGAACAGGGGGAAGCTTAGCGACCTGGTTGCTGAGCACCTGGACCACCTGCACTATCTCAACGACATCTTGATCATCAACTGCGAGTTCCTGAACGAGGTTCTGAGCGACCACCTAGTCAACCGGCTCTTCCTGCCCCTGTACGTCTACTCGCTGGTCAGCCACGAACAGGTGAGCCACACTGAGCCAAGCTGATGGGGAAACTGCACCACAGGAGGTGCCACCCGCCACATGTGGTGCATTATGGTGACTTGGTCTTTCCTTGGCTTTGGGAGATGAACACAAATCGCTGTTACTCTTTTTTTCTGTACTTATACCTGAAGTTCCCAAACTGGGGTCCATGAAGGAATTTAGGAACCTGTAGTGGGAGCTGGATAGAGGTGTTATCCAATGAGCACATTCATTTTGCAGAATCTTTTGAATATTGTAGAAATTTGTGAATGTATGTTTTTCTTGGATCATCATTTTGTGTATGTAATCTGAATATTAAGTGTGTTTATTTTTGCGCTTAAGGATGAAGATCGGAAGATCAGCCCTCAGGTGTCGCTGTACCTGCTGTCACAGGTATGGGTACTTTGGTTGTGGACCCCCCCCCCATCATGGCATCAAACCTGTACGTGTCTGTCTGTCTGTCTGTGTGTGTGTGTGTGTGTGTGTGTGTGTGTGTGTGTGTGTGTGTGTGTGTGTGTGTGTGTGTGTGTGTGTGTGTGTGTGTGTGTGTGTGTGTGTGTGTGTGTGTGTGTGTGTGTGTGTGTGTGTGTGGTCGGTCTTGTTTCTTAGCACTCAGTCTCTAGACCGGCTGATACAAGGAAACGTTTCTGTAACGCTGTGGTAATGTGTTGGTAAGAAGATGAAAGAACCTTTTCATGTTGGTGAACACTAAGATGGCACAGCAGCTCGGAGGAAACATTTCCATGAGACCGATGTCGTGTTGGTAAGCGACGTCTCCGCAACGCTGCGGTAACGCTCTCCCTCCCTTCCCCCCCACCTCAGGTCTTCCTCATTATCCACTACCGGTCAATGGTTCACTCCCTGGCGGACGTCATCCTGAACGGGGACCTGACAGTGTTTTCATTGCAAACGGAGCAGGACATGCAGAAGAGTTTGGTGAGCCTCTCCCGCCCCCCCCCCCGCCTTGCGAAGCTCTCGAGCGCGTTTCGGCGAAACGGACGGTGGTGTGCGTGCGCGGCGCACGGGCTGAGCGCGTAGGTGCCTTGTTTGGCAGGTGTTCGCGCAACCCCGCGTCCCCGCGCGCGTCGCTGACGCACAAAGGGCTCCTTCGGTAGCCATGGCAACCTGCAGCCCGAGCTGCTGTGGTTCCCACGGAGATGTGCGCAGGTGGCACGACGGTGCGTAGGTGCAGCCCTGCTTGCACGGCGTCGAGCACAAGGGTGTCGAGAGGGTGCACACTCCCTGCAGGAATCTAAAGACTGGCGTGTGTGTGTGCTTGCGTGCTGCGTTGCTGGGTGTGTGTGTGTGTGTGTGTGTGTGTGCTTGCCTGTGTGTGTGTGTGTGTGTGTGTGTGTGTGTGTGTGTGTGCTTGCCTGTTGCGTTGCTGGGTGGGTGTGTGTGTGCATGCGTGTGTATATATGCTTGTTCCTGTGTGTGTGTGTGTGTGCTTGCCTGTTGCGTTGCTGGGTGGGTGTGTGTGTGCGTGCGTGTGTATATATGCTTGTTCCTGTGTGTGTGTGTGCGCTTGCGTGCTGCGTTGCTGGGTGTGTGTGTGTGTGTGTGTGTGTGCTTGCGTGCTGCGTTGCTGGGTGGGTGTGTGTGTGCGTGCGTGCGTGTGTATATATGCTTGTTCCTGTGTGTGTGTGTGTGTGTGTGTGTGTGTGTGTGCGCTTGCGTGCTGCGTTGCTGAGCGTGTGTGTGTGTGTGTGAGCATGCTTGTTCCTGCGGGATTGCATGCGTTTACAGTACGCGCAGGGCATGCTTCGAAACAGGAGTACTGTATTGCAAGAGCTCTGTTTCTGAGAAACAGCCACTGATCCGTGAGCAGACCGCAGACCACGGACAGACAGACAAATAGATCTTACGTTTGTTCCCTTTCGCTGCTCTCCGCTTCCATCTCCGTGGTCTCATGGGGTTTTCACCCCTTCCTTAAATTTAGCACGGCTTTATGAAATCGCGCATGTTTGCAATCAGTCTTATTTATGGACGTTGAGAAGGGAGGACTGTGAAGGATCTGTGTGATTTAGGTTTTCTAAAAGTATTTCTCTCTCTCAGTGCTCTTGAGAATTGGCTGTTGTGTGTGCGTGCGTGCGTGTGCGTGTGTGCGCGTGCACGCTCATCTGAAATAATTCTCACGGCCCGAAAACCTCCAAGGAGCGTATAGGGCGCTCCGACTGGCAGGCCTGGGGCCTTTGTCCTTTGAGCAGAAGCATCAAAACTTGTGTCCAGATCTGCACATGCAGTTTCGGAATGCCTCCCATTTGCGATACAATAATAAGCTGTAGCTCTGCATATTTCAGGAATGCCCCAAATTCGTTCTGGCTGACGTGTGTGACGCTTGTTATCGAACGTGCTGTTTTTTAGCTGGTATGTGGGAAAAGACAGGTGTGCATGCTTCGTGCACCGATTTTAAAAACCAGTCGGAACCACAAGAAGAAGTAGGCAAGGCGGAGAACTGCCTTAAGCCTGCATCAGACACTTGCTTGTTTATGCATGTATCGGATGTTTTTTGTTTTTTTTGTTTGTTTTAGCTTTTTCCCCCCCAACAGCTTACATTTTTTATACGCTCCTGGATTTTTATTGAAGTAATTCATGGGTGTGACGGCAGTGCACTGCTTGGGAGTTGAACCATGCAACCTCTTGGTCACAAGTCCAGTTCCATTGGCATCGTGCGGTGTTCAGCGATGCAAATGAAGCTCTCCGTGGGGTTCTACGCTCGGAGGCTTGCAGACGTTCTCCGAAGCGTCGGTGCGGTTTCTCGCTCCTGTTTGAGGCGGCGGTTCAGAGAAAGGGCCTCCCACGTGACTTCAGCTCAGTCGTTTGAAGTCGGGTTTCCACTTCCTTCCAGCCTGGCAGCGGGGGTCGCGGCCCACTTCCTGCCCGAGCGCAGCTGCGGTTGGTTACCTGAGCCGTGTTTCACATCTCCTCTAAAACATCGGCTCTCTTTTCTCGTAAGAGGAGAACCTACCCGTTTGCCTCTTCCTTTCCCAGCAAGCTGCGCCCGTCCAAGCCTCAGAGACCAGAATCGGCGCTCGGTTCTCCTCAAACGTGAGGCCGGGTCTTGGGGGAGGAGAAGGGGGGGGTTACTTGACTGAGGTTAAAGGGCCAGTCAGAGGCTGTCGTTATGGCAACGGCCTCTGCGGCTGTATGCGCGCGAGAGTGTTTTTGTTGTTGTTTTTTTGCCTGCACCCAAGCAAAAATCCAACCTATGCTGTAGAGGGAAAAAAACATCAAATCCTGTATTCACATGCGCCTTGGGTGCGTCCCAATATTCGAAAAGTGCCACCTTTCCTCCTCCACTACCACTCCTCTACTCCGTGCCCCGGAAACAGATCTTTGTGTTTTAATCTAATGTCGCTGATTACATCTTAATTACGTATTAATGCTTACATATTAATTAATGTCTCGACGCAAACCGCAATGTCACGTACATTGGATACTGTACATGCAAATACTTGTACTCAAAACGTTCGGGCAGTTTTGCATATTTCCAGGTAAGAGAGGAGTGGTAGTGGGGGAGTGGAGGTGTAGAGTGAAGAATATTGGGATGCACCCCATGTGTTAATTGGTTTTTCTCCAACGTGCCCTCCAAGAATTTAACACCTGCTGCCCACACACAAGGTGGGGGTGGGGGTGTGACCCTGCTTTTAGAGTGGCAGATACACTGGCGGGTGGGGTGGTTGGGAGGCAAATAAGTCATGTTTATGATTTTTAAAAAAAATAAGGCTCTGAGAATTTATCAGGGGTTTTGTAATTGTAAATTGTATGTTGTGGTTTACTAGCCCTACCTATGCTATGCTATGCTACTCTATCCTCTCAAAAAATCTTCTACTTAAAGCACAACATACTCAACCACCCTCTTGCACCTACAGTGGCACTTAATGTTTTCCATTGAAGGTTTATGTATTCTTCCTGTCAGTTGTGAAACAGGGGACTTGGCATCAGCTCTAATTGTTGCTAACCTCAATGTACGTGCTTAGGTAAGTCACACTGCTAAAGACCTAAACGTGAATGCAATGTATTTGGTCGCCAGTGGGGCGCAGGTGTTGTGTGTAATGACAGGCGATAGAGCTTAATGCCTCCTGTGTGTGAGGTGAGGAGGTGTGTGAGCAGGTGTGTGAGAAACGGAACGGAACGGTGGGTTTGTGCAAGACCCCGCGCAGGTGGGCTGCAGCCATGCGTCCGTTACCGCAGGTGCGCGGGTCTGCGCCGGTCCCTGGGGGCTGCGCAGGTGGGCTGCAGCCGTGCGTCCGTTACTGCAGGTCCCTGGGGGCTGAGAAGGTGGGCATTTCTCTTTGTAGCCAGATGCGAAAAGTGAAATCAGTAAACTGTCACTTGGTGGAGGGGACGTTAACGTTAATACAGGTAGTAAACAAAACAATAGAAACGGCAGTGTGACGTCACTTATCCGAATCGATTTTTTTATTTTATTATTTTTTTTAGACCTGCTTTGTAATGCGCCCAGAGAGACCATTGAGACAAAGCTGTAATTTATACACACAACAATGAGCCAAGATGGAGGCTCTTGTGGGCTGTTTTTTTATATGCGCACATTTCGGGGTAAGGTCAGACACAACAGGTCTGAAGTGGACAACCAGAGTGGAAATGATGCACTTAATTAAAAAATGTAATGTGTTTTTTTTTTTGTTAACAAGAAAAAAAAAAAAATAATAATAATTGTTAGTTACACATTCTTGGAATTTTTCTCAAGGGTCATGCTGGTAAAATGCTGGTAAAATGTAGATTGTGGCTTGTAAGATTTTCTACTCTTGCAGCCAGTTTGGCAGGTAACCAACCAGGTTGTGTTGTAAAACTTAATGTGGCTGGTGAAATGATTTTTAGAATTCACTCTGGCCAGTGGGTGAAAGTAAATTTCGAGGGTGAATTTTTTGAACCATGCAGCTGTTGTTTACTGCAAAGCACAGGGCTGTTTCTACATCCCAAGCAAATTGTGTTGCCTGCGAAACAGGCAACACATTGGACGCCTTTGTGTGGCAAGGGGCAGGAAAGGGCCTAGCGTTAACCAGGTGCACTGTGCGCTGGCTTCCTGGAACATGAACATCAGGGCCAGAGCTGATTAGACCATTTTCTATTGGTCTTTATTTGGCTAATGGCCCTATTTTGTAAGTTTATATTCTGAATCGGGGGATGGAGGTGGATTTCTGTGAAAGGTAGTGATAGTTCTACTGAGGAACCGCCTCTGCTTTTAGAGTGTATTTAGTATGCTCAAACGTTAAGTCACAATACTGTTTTTTTAACATTTCTGGTAACTGAAAAAGTGCGAGGGGAAACCTAATGGCTCAAGAATAACAATGAACTGTTACCGAACCGCCTAGTGTTTTATTTCCAGTGTACATAAGATCACATGCCATGGTTTGTCATAAGATATTGAATATATTCAATTATTTAGATATTTTCCATCAATATATTGATATTGAAAAAATCTCTATAGCAGGACCCTAGTCTATACTAAATTACTAATATTTGTGGCATTGGTCAAAAGTCTACTGGTTTCAGGCACCAACATGACACTTGCCTGGTAACCTTGTTTCCTTCTCACACAACTCGCCTTCTGTGCTAGCTTAGCGGTGCCAAACGAAGATTTGAACAAACTGAATTGTGAATTAGCCCTGAACTGTCGCCGAGTGGCTGAGCTGTTTTACTTGTCCAACGCAAAGCAGGGTCAGTGAGTTAGCTGGATAACTGCTCTGAGTAAAATGTGGAACAGCTCATTTTACTTCAGTCTATGTTCCAGATATGGGAGGGTTCCGAGTTTTACTTTTGTGCAGTTATCCAGCTAACTCAGTAATCCTGATTTGTGGAATACCCCCCAGGTATTACTTGCCCTGGGCATTGTGGGTAAATGTTATTGTTGAATCCTGGGGATCATTTCTTTTCTGTTGGGGACAAATGGTAAATAATAATAACTAATGACTTTCCAGGCCAACGCCAGCGTTCGCCGGTTTACCAAGCCAGTGGAGAGCCTGGAGCGTTCACTGGAGATCAACCGCCAGCGGGGGCGCAAGAGAGCACAGAAAAGACCCAACTACAAGAACGTGGGGGAAGAAGAGGAGGAGGAGAAGGCTCCCGAGGAAGGCCAGGAGGACCCCGAGAAGGCCAAAGGTACAGAGGCTAGCTCAAAGAGCAGCCGAACCTGCGGGGACACGGAAGGTGAGTGCACCAGATGAATGTTACCATGACCCTGCCCATCTCAGCCATTCAGGCTCCACCCCCTTCCACACCATTGCGGGCCCCGCCCACAAAACTGGCGCTAAGGATGACACTGATGGCTGTTTTCTCCCGATTACTCAGGGATGTTCCCCCCCCCCCCCCCCTCTAAAATAAATCAGGAACTAGTCATTGTTTTTCAAACCCTGAAATTCTCTCACCACTCGTATTTGACTGTATTGCACATTCTCTCATGCTATCAGTGTGCATGAGATTTCACACACGCTCATGATATACCTGAATTCTCTGCTTCTGGTTAACAAATTAAGGAAAAAAAATAATACATCTGTATTCCCCAATTAATCAAAAAGAAAAACTTGAAAAATTACACCCTTGACTATTCCACCTCCCAGAATTGAGCGGTTTTGGGTTACATGAGGCCGAGAGCATATGAGGTGGATCTTTAAGAAAGAGGGAGGAATAATCCAGGAAAGGTGTTTGATAGGATATACCATGAAAACCATAAATCCAGGCCTGGAAGAGCTGTTAGGCTGTTTTTATTGGTGGAAGGACTTGGCTCTGATTTACTGGAAATCGATCTGTTGAAGTGAAATGACTACTATGGTCACTAATTCTCAGTGACCACTTCTAGAAAACTTCCAGTGAATTTTATGCTGACACATTTGACGTTAAATGGATTTTAATGATTTTTTACTGAGAAAACTGTCTTGGTCACAAGGGAGGGAGAGAGGGAGAGAGGGACAGAAAGGGAGATGGACAGAGAGTGAGAGAGGACAAGCGGGTGAGAGGACATTTGAGACAGAGGGGAGGGATAAGAGATGAATTGAGGGGGAGAGAGGGAGGGAGGGAGCTTAGTGATCTGAGTGAATTGTTGTCATGGGGAAGTAAGATAGAGCGCAGGAGGAAATGAGGGACTTGAGTGCATCACTCCCCACTTAAAAAGGTCACCCATAGCTCTTCTCAGAAAAACGACACGGTTATCAGTAGTCCTGTAATGCGTTCTGTTTATCTAATCTAATTTAAATCAGAGCCCACAGTTCATCAGAAAAACACCCCAAAAAAAAAAAAACATCTCTGAAAACAAACATAAAAGAAAGAGTTTCAGCTGAATGTGTTCAGCAGACGCTCAGTTTAACCGCATTCACTGTGTTTAGTAGATGCAGTAGATTGATATTCTCTCAGAAGCGCCTGATTGGTTCCCATCTGGTGTCAGAGCAGCTCAGGAGCAGTGTTTGTTGTGGTTTGTGGTAAAGTGACGCCCTAAGTAACGGCGCTCGCCTTTATCTAAAGGGAAATCCAAGGAAACGCATCTAAAGGGGATCAGTCCGTCGTGTGAGTTTTAGTCAGCCATTATTACTTCAGGTTACCATAGCATTAGCATTAGCCCTATGGGCAATGTGCCTGACACCCACAGTCCCTGGTTCTCTCCTATAGTATTGTGTGGCCTGTAGGGTATAAAACAGTCACTGGCTCTCCTGTAGTACTGTGAGTCCTGTAGGGTATAAAATAGTCACTGGCTCTTCCCTAGCGACACGCTAAGGGGAACCAACACGTGTGTACTCGCAGGACCCTGCCAGCCTCCGTCATACATTGCGCCAGTTTTGTGACTGGGGCCCCGCGCCCTGTCCACTGACACCGTGGTTCACATTCATTCTGTGCTCTCCACCTTAACGTCTGTCACCCTGGTTATGCATGCCCCGCCCCTTGCCGTCTTGGTGTGGTGATTGAACCTGCTCCCTGTGCATTACTGTCATTTTTTTTTGTTTTTTTTAATTACACCAGTTAGAAAAATTTTACTAATCATGAATTAAATCAAGCTCATGAGGGCTGAAACATACCAAAAAAAACCACTGCTTTTCAGTGTGATTTTCACACATCGCCTCCCTATGAGAATGTTCCAGAAGGAATCAAAACCCAAAAAAAAAAAAAACATTGTGGTCAATTAACAGGAAAACATGGAGTTACATTCCCGGAAAATTCTGACGACTCTGGATAATGCTACTGGTAAAACAAACAGTGCAGTTGGCTCCGGAAGTTCAGGATCAGGAGTTACTAGAACTTATTTAAGTATCTTGAGTATCTTTAGAGTTCTCCTCAAGCAGAGAAAAATATCAGGGGAAATGCATTAAAACTATCAGGGGAAATGCATTAAAATGTTGTTGTGCTTTTAACAAAGGACCTCTCCGATGTCTTTCATCGTGCCCGCTACCCAGTGATGATTACAATAGATGCAATAGGAAATTAAATGGACGCAAAGCCAGTTACTAAAGCGATGACATTATAGTCATAACTGACATACAGTGCATCCGGAAAGTATTCACAGCGCTTCACTTTTTCCACATTTTGTTCTGTTACAGCCTTATTCCAAAATTGATTAAATTAATTTTTTTCCTCAAAATTCTACACACAACACCCCATAATGACAATGTGAAAAAAGTTTTTTTGAGATTTTGGCAAATTTATTAAAAATAAAAAACTAAAATTTCTCATTTACATAAGTATTCATACCCTTTGCTTTAACGTATTTTTAAAGTATCATATTTCATATTTGGTTGCATATCCTTTACATGCTGTTACTTCCTGAAGTCTGTGACCAGCAACATCAAAAAAACTGTCGATATCTTATTTTCAGGTACTGTTACAAGCGATACTATAACCTCTCTGCATTTGAATGGATCTCTATGGAAATTGGGGGGTGAGACTAGATTCAGCTGTAAATTACACTGGTACAGTATGGAACACATGGCTGGCTAAATGGCTGTAAGTTATCAAGGGTCTGAGCTATCAAACGAGCCCCAAAGCATCACTCTGTTGCCAGATATGGAGTAGATGTGGATGGATCACTGCAAGGGTTATTTCTCCGGACTCATTTTCCTATAGAACTCTATGGGGAAAAAAGTCAGGAGAAACAACCCTTAAAGTGATCCATCCACATCTACTCCATATCTGGCAACAGAGTGATGGTTTGGGGCTCGTTTGATAGCTCAGACCCTTGATAACTTACAGCCATTTAGCCAGCCATGTGTTCCATACTGTACCAGTGTAATTTATAGCTGAATCTAGTCTCACCCCCCAATTTCCATAGAGATCCATTCAAATGCAGAGAGGTTATAGTATCGCTTGTAACAGTACCTGAAAATAAGATATCGACAGTTTTTTTGATGTTGATGGTCACAGACTTCAGGAAGTAACAGCATGTAAAGGATATGCGACCAAATATGAAATATGATACTTTAAAAATACGTTAAAGCAAAGGGTATGAATACTTATGTAAATGAGAAATTTTATTTTTTTATTTTTAATAAATTTGCAAAAATCTCAAAAAAACTTTTTTCACATTGTCATTATGGGGTGTTGTGTGTAGAATTTTGAGGGAAAAAATGAATTTAATCAATTTTGGAATAAGGCTGTAACAGAACAAAATGTGGAAAAAGTGAAGCGCTGTGAATACTTTCCGGATGCACTGTATATATATACCTCTGCATTTGAATGGATCTCTATGGGAATTGGGGGGTGGGACTAGATTTAGCTTTAAATTACACTGGAACAGTGTGGAGCACATGGTTGGCTAAATGGCTGTAAGTCATCAAGGGTCAGACGTATCAAACAAGCCTTAAACCATCACTCTGCTGCCAGAAATACAGTAGATATGGATGGATAACCTGAAGGGTTTCTTCTCCTGACTTATTTTTCCATAGAGTTCAATAGGAAAATTTGTCAGGAGAAACAACCCTTCAAGTGATCCATCCATATCTACTGCATATATGGCAGCAGAGTGATGGTTTAAGGCTTGTTTGATACGTCAGACCCTTGATGACTTAGAGCCATTTAGCCAACCATGTGTTCCACACTGTCCCAGTGTAATTTACAGCTAAATCTAGTCCCACCCCCCAATTCCCATAGAGATCCATTTAAATGCAGAGGTTATAGTATCGCTTCTAAGAGTACCTGGAAATAAGATATCAGGAGTCTTTTGATATCCTTTTATACAGTCATGATGGCATCACCTTTTTACCTGTGGAATACCTGTTTACCACAGAAGTTGTTTGAGAGAATGGCAAGAATGTGCAAAGCCGTTATCAAGCCAAAAGGTGGCTACTTTGAAGAATCTAAAATATAAGACTTTTTTATTTGTTTAACCCTTTTTTGGTTTTTGCATAATTTAATTTGTGTTCTCATAGTTTTGATGTCTTTACTATTCCAAAATGTGGAAAACAGTAAAAATAACTGAAAAAAACCTTCTATGAGTAGGTGTGTCCAAACCTTTGACTGGTACTGTGTATATATATATATATATATATATATATATATATATGCACCATAGACCGATATGTACACACTCTGATTATGAGCTCATTTTTATGGAAGAAAATGGAATTGGCAGCCCATCAGCTTCATTATTACGAAGTGGAAGGCAAAAAAGCTTTAAAGCTGCCAAGCAACTTTGGTCATAACATGAACATCCATGTTTGTTTATGCCAACAGAGGTCGTGTTGCTTCTTTTTTTTTTTTTTTTTTCCTAGAGTTTTCCATTGTTGTGAGAAGCATTCCATTGCTGTGAGGTTAGAGCAGCTTAGCGTACGCAGCGAAAGCCTTACCGCAGTTTGATCACCAGGAGACAGAAGCCCATAAGGCGTTTCTTAATAATGAGTCTGAATGTGTGTACCACGTGACACAAAGTCACAAGGCCCTCTGTGCAATACCATTTCATAGGTCTAAAAAATCCAATCCCGGAGCTATAAAACAGATCAAAGACGGCAAAATAAAGTGGCGGAGTTTGAAGGTAGATACACTTTCTTTTGCTGCATAGGGCAAATTCGACAAGGTAGCCAACAATGCTAAAAGCGTAAACGACGAATACCACTTTTACGGGTGGAAGGACTTTTTTTTTTTGCTCTACATGGTTTCCTGAACCATCCTATGATCTGCTGGGCCTAGGTGGACAAAACCCACACGCTCTGCAGCGGTCTCTCTTAACTGTGTTTGCTGGCTCCCCTTGTATGGAAATTAATTGGGAGAAACCCAACCTTTAATCCTGTTGTTTGCTTCTTTCTGCTCTGGGTGCCAGCAATCACTGCAAAGCGTTTCCAGATGCATCCGAGCTCTCTGTGCTGCATGACATCATAATCCAATGCACTTATAGCGAGACAGTAGATGGCAGTACAGTATCCTGCAGTACAATATAGTGCACTGCAATACAATGGAGTACAATTCAGTATTACTTTATTCATTTAGTATAAATCAGAGGTTTTTGATTTAGCCCAGCACTGAGATACCGGATTCTATTCATCAAGGTCTTCATTGAAGGCCATGATTAGTTAATTACTTAAAAACAATCCGGTGTCGTAATGCCGGTCTGAAGCGGAAATCTGCACCCACACCAGATTGGAAACCCCTGGTACAAATGCATGTAAAACTGTTCCTAAAGATCTCCTGGGTCTGTTCTCTTAAGCATTATCCCTAGTTTATTATGCAGAGCATGCAAATATCCAATTGGTTATGGGAATTATAATGAATTTGTTAGGTGTACGGTCGAGGAGGATGTTTTAAGGTGTGTTAAGTAGCAGAGGGAAAATGTCGAGAGGTGCGTACTGTACCATGGCATCTGCAGTACGTGGCCTTTATAGTGGAGAGGTTGTTGGGGCAGAGTAGAAGATGGACGACAGCCGTGACTGAATACGATCCCTACACCCTTTTGAGGGCGCATATTTGAGTCCACTTCGTCAAATAGCTTTTGACTGGGTGACTTTTTCTCTCACAAATGGGGGCACTTAAAATACCAGGAGGAAACCCTTATTTCCGGGGTTTTGTTGAGGGAATTCAGGAGCACACTCATCTGGCAATTTCAGTCAGCAACCCGGAAGTAAAAACGTAAAAGACATAGAGCGTACATGCATATCTGTGATACAAGATCGGGTCATATTACGAACTACTCTTTATTTTTGTTAATTCTATCTTTATTCATAAACTATACTTTGTAACCATCGTCATATGTAAACGGATTGATATTCTCAATAAAAATTTAAAAATTCAAAATAAATATTACAAACTACTTCCTCACTAGTTTGGAAAGAGTTTTGCGGGATTTATTTCGCCCACTGCTTGCAAAGTGAGGGGACAGGGCACATGGTAGACCGGGGTCTGAGTGGACAGGGGACAGGGAACTGGGATCGCATTCGGTCACGGCCTACGTGTCCTCCCTTTGGGGAGTAGGGTTTTGGAAATAGTATGTAGGGTTAGGGAGTATGGTTTTTCACGGTTAAGCGGTTAGGGTATAGGGTGTGGAATATAAGCTTTGGGGAGTAGGGTTAGGGAGTATGGTTTTTCACGGTTAAGCGGTTAGGGTATAGGGTGTGGAATATAAGCTTTGGGGAGTAGGGTTAGGGGGTAGGGTTTTTCACGGTTAAGGGGTCAGGGTATAGGGTGTGGAATATAAGCTTTGGGGAGTAGGGTTAGGGAGTATGGTTTTTCACGGTTAAGGGGTTAGGGTATATGGTGTGGAATATAAGCTTTGGGGAGTAGGGTTAGGGGGTAGGGTTTTTCACGGTTAAGGGGTTAGGGTATAGGGTGTGGAATATAAGCTTTGGGGAGTAGGGTTAGGGGGTAGGGTTTTTCACGGTTAAGGGGTTAGGGTATAGGGTGTGGAATATAAGCTTTGGGGAGTAGGGTTAGGGGGTAGGGTTTTTCACGGTTAAGTGGTTAGGGTATAGGGTGTGGAATATAAGCTTTGGGGAGTAGGGTTAGGGGGTAGGGGGTAGGGTTTTTCACGGTTAAGGGGTTAGGGTATAGGGTGTGGAATATAAGCTTTGGGGAGTAGGGTTAGGGGGTAGGGGGTAGGGTTTTTCACGGTTAAGGGGTTAGGGTATAGGGTGTGGAATATAAGCTTTGGGGAGTAGGGTTAGGGGGTAGGGTTTTTCACGGTTAAGGGGTTAGGGTATAGGGTGTGGAATATAAGCTTTGGGGAGTAGGGTTAGGGGGTAGGGTTTTTCACGGTTAAGGGGTTAGGGTATAGGGTGTGGAATATAAGCTTTGGGGAGTAGGGTTAGGGGGTATGGTTTTTCACGGTTAAGCGGTTAGGGTATAGGGTGTGGAATATAAGCTTTGGGGAGTAGGGTTAGGGGGTAGGGTTTTTCACGGTTAAGGGGTTAGGGTATATGGTGTGGAATATAAGCTTTGGGGAGTAGGGTTAGGGGGTAGGGTTTTTCACGGTTAAGGGGTTAGGGTATAGGGTGTGGAATATAAGCTTTGGGGAGTAGGGTTAGGGGGTAGGGTTTTTCACGGTTAAGCGGTTAGGGTATAGGGTGTGGAATATAAGCTTTGGGGAGTAGGGTTAGGGGGTAGGGTTTTTCACGGTTAAGGGGTTAGGGTATAGGGTGTGGAATATAAGCTTTGGGGAGTAGGGTTAGGGGGTAGGGTTTTTCACGGTTAAGGGGTTAGGGTATAGGGTGTGGAATATAAGCTTTTGGGAGTAGGGTTAGGGGGTAGGGTTTTTCACAGTTAAGGGGTTAGGGTATAGGGTGTGGAATATAAGCTTTGGGGAGTAGGGTTAGGGGGTAGGGTTTTTCACGGTTAAGCGGTTAGGGTATAGGGTGTGGAATATAAGCTTTAGGGAGTAGGGTTAGGGGGTAGGGTTTTTCACGGTTAAGGGGTCAGGGTATAGGGTGTGGAATATAAGCTTTGGGGAGTAGGGTTAGGGGGTAGGGTTTTTCACGGTTAAGGGGTTAGGGTATAGGGTGTGGAATATAAGCTTTGGGGAGTAGGGTTAGGGGGTAGGGTTTTTCACGGTTAAGGGGTTAGGGTATAGGGTATAGGGTGTGGAATATAAGCTTTGGGGAGTAGGGTTAGGGGGTAGGGTTTTTCACGGTTAAGGGGGTAGGGTATAGGGTGCAGGTACAGCACTCGTTTGTAAGTGCAGGTGATGTGTTGGTGTGCAGATGTGGGGGATTGTTTGGTTTGCAGGTGCAGGCGGTACTTTAGCATGTTGCCACTTTTTATTTATTTTAAATTGGAGGTCGTGTGGTGACTCATTTACGAGTGTTTGCGGGGCTGGCGCTGCTTTTGCAGCTGTAGGTGATGTGCTAGTGCTCGTTCACAGAGATCGAGATGGTGGTGATGGAGAAGTCGAAGGTGTCGGAGCCCTCCTCCCTGACGGAGCAGAACATCACAGATGAGGAGAAGACCGCTGCTGCCGCTGCTGGGACCCTGGGCCTGAGGAGCAGGTATGGTCTCACCTGGACAGGTACAGTCTCACTTGGGTACTTATGGTCTCACCTGGACAGGTACGGTCTCACCTGGGGACTTATTATCTTACCTAAGGAGGCACTTCCCACCTGGGGCAGGGATTACATTCTTCCTCACGGGAGGGGAGGAAACTGTTGGGACCCGGTTTCTTTTCTTGTCATCCAAGTCAGGACAATGCAGGAACTCACCACCACAACAAACACTTTACTAGAGACAGTAAAAATGTATTGTATGTCACACCGGCCAGCGGGAAGATCACTGAAGCGCGGCACAAGTTTGTGGCACAGCAACCTTCAACACACTGGTCGCCTAATCAGGCTTAAATGCCCTCGGACGCCTTGACTTGACGCACATGTCCATATTATCTATGAGGTCATATCTCTTTGTTCCATAATGACATGTGCTCTTGTCGATCAACATCACACGCCATTAGGCATACCCGATAACTTATGCCACCTGTATGTCCGGTCAGGGAGGGCAGAGGCCTGTCCGATCTTGATCAGCCCTCACCTGCTACACCAAATCATCGGTCAATACACACACATGCTTAATTACTCTTCTAGGACAAAACTCAGAACCCATCAAAAGGATGAGAAAGCACAAAGAAAGTGAGATCTTGCAGAGACAGACATAGAGGGTAGGAATAAGTGAGCCAGCGAATCTGGACTGCGGTTGCGTGTCAGTCGGCACCCTCAGGACATCGCTTCAACCTTTATTTGACATAAGCCCCGGTCCTCACAACAGGAGGCCCCGCGGCTAATGCTAAATCCCCGCAAATAGTGAGAGACTCAGCCGGTTCAATCTGGAGGAGCTCAACAGAACAGAGTGCACTTGGACGCGCGCCAAGAACGCTCTTGTCCTGAATGAAAACAGGCCAGTTCAAGCATTCATTGTTTGTACTGGCTTAGATCCCCCTCTCCCAGACGCTACAAATCAAATTCATATGAAATGGCTGTAATATAAAACCAAGCAGGGTGCGGATTTCTAGGGAATGTTCAGCTTGCCTCCCTGAAGCTTGGCACTTCCCTGCAAGCACCAGGATTGGCTTCAGCGAAGACTGTCTAGCAATAAACAGCAGGGGGTCACAGTGCTGTCCAATAGCTGAAGGCTGACCGTAGTGGCTAAATATTTGGAAACCTTTGAGATGCAAACTGAGGTGTTCTCCTCTTGGCCTGCATGAGTCTTGTGAAATCCATCCCCTTTCGGATGGCTCCGTCGTGCGCCGGAAACAAAGCCGTTTATTTTGGCGGTCGCCGTAAAACGACAGCGCACTGTTTTTGGATCTCTGTGCTAATTGCACTGCTTTTGTCTGCCTCTGGTTCGTGAGGTCTGAGGTTTAATTCTCCGGGAGTTTCCAGACAGGCTGGAACATGCCTGCTTTTCTCCAAGACTCTCTCCCGCCTTCCAGCGCGCTGAAACGCACCAATTTTCTCGCCAGCCTGTCCAAGCTGCCGCCCAGCTGCAGAGCCGTTCATTTTTGATTTTTCTATTGCCAACAATTGAATGACGGCTTCGTGCCAGTCGGGCATAAAACCACGTGTTTTTAGTTTTTTTTCCCCCCCTGCTGTTGAATGTTCACACAATCGGCACCATCACGACTCGGTCATGTTTTCAGCTTTGAGGGATGATGACGGTAATTGTGTTTGTTGCATGTCGGTGAGGAACAATTTTTTTTACTTTGGCCTTGCATAAATACCTGTCGTGTAGGGCTGGGCGATATACCGCAACGATAATTATCGAATGCAGTGACGATCATCGCCACCGTGTGGCACATTGCCAGTCTGTTTGTCTCTTTCTTTAATTATACCGTATTGCACAATGGAATCAGCTGGGCGAATGGAATGCCTTTTCATGCACAGCTTTTGCAATAACATGCACGTGATGGTGTAATGCATATGCTCTTTTTAAATATTTAAATGTATTTCTTTGGTCTGGCTGTCTGTCCACATGTCTCTTTGTCCCACAACATGGTTATAATTTGTTCCCCTCATGTTAGGATGGTGAGATTCATTTGACCTTTGTGTGTCTGTGTGCGTGAATTCTTAGGCCTTTCTTGGACATGGTTTACAACGCCCTGGACTGCACGAACGACGACTACTACGCCCTCTTTGTCCTCTGCCTCCTTTATGCCATGGCTCACAGCAAAGGTGAGCTGCATTACCAGATTACACAACCACAACAACCATACTGATCTTTACTAAATTACACAAACATTACTGTAGTGATCTTTCTCAAATTACACAACCGCAATTGTAGTGGGTTTACCTGACTACACAACCTCAGCTGTGCTCTGGCTGTGATCCAGGGACATTGCAATGGTGAAACAAGGATGAAACCAGATGGTCTGGTTTAGGAAGCTGGCCTGATCCCAATAAGCCATGTTAGCGGCTGCTTAGGGCCCCGTGACTGCCAGGATCCAAAAGGTGGGACCTGTTCCGAAATGGACCTGCAGCTTTGTTACCCGAACCTGACCCGCATAAATACATTTTCAAAAAACAAGACCCGTTCCGAAATGGACCGGTTTATAGTCGTACCTGTTCCGAAATGGACCCGTTTACAGTCTGACCCATTCCGAAATGGACCCAAGGAAATTTGGAGCCATTCCGAAATATACACGAGGACAGTTGGACCCTATTTGAACCGACAGTCATGAATGAGGGACATAAATATTCTAAGGGCAGTTTCACACCTGATAGTCCACTTCTAGTCCGCTTCCTTGGTTCGCACCAGATGTGAGAATGATACATTGTTTTGTTTTTCAGCTGGTTCGGTTCCCTTTCACACCTATTTGTTTGCTCTGGTCTGAATCAATCAGTTGAGTAAAGCTAACCAAAATGCAGCCGCACAAGCCTCGTGAGAACGTTCATTTCACTCATTGGTCAGATGTGTCGGGGGCGGGAGCAATAAGTGCATTTATCACCTTAGGCAAACGATACAGTTTGAAAATGAGGCGCGGCTGCGGCTGGAAAATAATGTAATCCTATTTGTCCGTGATTACTCGGATTCGTTATGCTCGCATGTTGTTGTTGCGAAAGGGGAAATGCTCGTCTTCCTCGTCCCGTAATGCACAGCGTAGCTGGCTACGGGAGCTCGTTTAGTCCAAAAATGCGCAGTGCTTTCTGCAGTTGGGTCGGACCGAGGTCGGATCACGTTCTCACCAGAAACCAACCGCACCAGAGTTCGTTTGGAAGCGTACCGAGACCACCTCTTCAACAAGGTCTCGGTCCGCTTGTTTGGTCCGCTTTTGGTGCGCACCCGAGTACGATTGCTGTGTTCCCACCTGCCCAAACGAACCGCAGCAAGGGGAAAAACGAACCAGAGTTCGATTCCAAACAAGATAGGTGTGAAACAGCCCTAAGTGTCACTATTTTCCCATAGCAAGTCCATTTAACAAGCAATCCCCCCACCCAGTCTCGCCTGCAACTATACCTACCCATGCGTGACATAGTGGACAAGTCTGTGTTCATAAATATATTCATCATATAAAATTAGTATTTTGTCATAGCAACAAGATAAACCCAACAATAGCCTGATCGTATGTCAAAAATAATTTTATGATTTAGAGCAGTGCACAATTTAGCCATTTGGATAGATTTGGAGACACTATGGACAACAGGGTAACTGCCTATATTTTACATCATAGCTCTTAAGAATTTTTTTCAGATTTTGCACACTTGTGGACACGGAGTGTATGATCCAGGAAATGTATAGATTTACCTGTTTTACATATGTAGCTGTCTATTTCATTGCAAACTAAAGAAAAACCTCTTTTTATTTTTTTTTTGCATTTGTGCCACTTTATTTTGACTTAAATAATGAAAATAAACAAATACTTGTAAATGGTACAACTGTCTTGTTTTATTTAAGCCATTTGTCAAGTTTCTGTGATGCTCAAACCTGGAGTTATAAAGCCTTATACAGAGCACCCCATTAATAGGTGAGAATTGACCAAACTTTCCATCTGCGCGAAGGGGTTAAAATCAAAAGTGATAGCCTAAATACGATGCAGTTATGCTACTGTAAGCAAGTTTACGGAGGTTGCAAACGTGCTTGGACAAAGAGATTATGGTTTTGGCACAGAACTGCCAAATGCCATAAAGTCCTCCTGGGGGTAAGACAGTAAATTCGATTACAGTGAACCAGCTGTCACATCCAATACGGAGCACTGACTAATCTGTCTGTGAGGAAGAATATGAACATACCCACACAGCAAAAACAAAGATCACATAGTATTGTTTTTATGTTTTTTGCTAGTTCCTAAGAAGTTACGTGATTACACATGTTTACGATTTATGTCCGATTTTATATTCCAGAGAAGTGAATTACCTGGAAAGAGAGAATTCACTCTTGAATCAGCCAATAACTTGCGAAAGCCAAAATTGCAAATGCAATCCAACAGTGGGACATAAAAATGTATATGTCCATGGAACAAACAAGGTTGGGAACCTCTGGGCTGATATATTGGACATCACACACTGATCGCAGCTTTGGGCAGAGGTAGACTACTGGACACTTTTCTCAATGTGAACTTTATTTCTCAATAAAGTTTTTATTTTTGCAGATTTAGATTTTTAATATACAAAGAATTAATTGTAAACATATATTAATAAAAACGGGCCTTTCCGGAAAGTTAGCTTCAGTTGCAAATACCTGAGACCCGTGGCTATTACTTCAGTTCTGACCTGTATCCGAGAGATGAGTTAGAGCTGTGGACCCGAGCCCGCTCTGGTCTCGGGTCCTACCTCGTGTTTTTTGGTCCACGTGGACCCGTGAAGACCTCTGCGGGGGGGACCCCAAATCATATCAAATCAAACCCTCCTTAGGGCCCCTCAAAGGCTAGGGCCCGCACTGAGTGTAGGATTAATATATCCAGGTCATATAGGGCACAGTGCTTGCGGGGCTGTTCAACTCTGGTCCTGGTGGGCCACAGTACCTGCAGGGCGACTCACCCTGGTGCCAGCAGGTCTACTCAGCCATTGTTGGATGGTGAGGCTCACCCCTATAGTTGCAAGCTTGAGTCCTGGATTGGAGTCACTCGGCTCTCTTGGCTTTATCCTGCTAGGGGTAGGGCGAAAAGGAAACCTCACAGGAAAAAAAACAAATTTAAATGTCGATCTCGTGCCACAAATGTTTCTCACAGATGATGTAATTTGGTCAAGTGAGTCAGGGAAGAGACTCGCAAAACCTTGGAGAACTGCACTTGCCTTCTGTTCTACGAATTTGTATCATGGTAGTTGAAGCGCAGGTGTCTCGTGGCATAAACACGCGTTAGTCTGTCAATAATCGTTCTTTTTTTTTTTTGCTGTATCGCTCATTTGTGAAAGAGCCTAACTTTATTGGAAGTGAGCAGATCAAAACCTGCTTTACTGTAATGTTTTTATTAGTGTGCGCACATCCCTCAGAACAGGGAGGGCGTTTACGGTGGAGACGAGGCGTCTAAACTTGTTTCTGCGGAACGGCACCTCGCTGCGTCCGTGGCAAGCCTTGTTGTTTTGAGCATCATTTATCTCTGTCTCATTCTGAAAGTGAAACCAGACATTTTTGCCATAATCTCTGAATGCTGATAAACAGATGTAAGGTCGGTCAGATGGGCTGTCACAACCTTGTCTGTGCGTGTGTCTGTATGAAGTATGTTTCGTGGGTGTGCAATGGTTTTTATTAGGCATGTGCTGGTTGTGTAACCCCTTTGTGCAGACGCCAAGTGGCCAAGACGCCGGCTTCGTGACATTTCTCAACTGAGACATTCATTGCTTTTGTAACAAAACTATGAGTGGAACCAACCAACTCTATTTTCTAGCTTTATTAGTTTGATTCATGACTACAATACCAAATACAGAGTTTCTAAATGCCACTGTTGTCGCGTAGCTAGTCCATTTAACAAGCAACCTCCCAGTCTCACCTGCAACTGTACCTACCCACACATGACACAGTGGACAGTATCGTCTATCTGTGAGTGCATAAAAAATATTTTTTCACCACCAAAATTTTTTATTCCGTTGTCGCAACAAGATAAACTCAACAATAGCCAGAGTGTACGGCAAAACGGTTGTGAAAAGCCCTGCACACTCGATTGTAGAATATACAAGTGAAATTCTTGTGTAATTGTACCACTTCATTCTCCTATTTATATCTGCATCTACATTCCTACCATTGGTTTTACACAGAGAGATGTCCCTTTCGTGATTCGGTGGTCATTTGTTGTCTTGGACAATCCATTTGAGGTGTATGCTTGTTGTGTATTTTGTTGTATAATACTTGTGTAATGGTTGTGAAATAGTTTTTTGGTTGTGTGTGCAGGTATAAATTCTCAGCTGCTGGAGAAGCTGCAGTTGCCAGTACAGGGGGATCAGCCGAGGAGCAACTATAGCCAGGTGCTGGTAGAGAGGCTGATCCGCGTGATGAGCCAGGCTGCTCAGCCCGGTATGCCGAGGAGAGGTCCTCCCTAACACCCAACACCCTGTTCCCTTACTTATACATCCAAAACATCCAACACCACCCAATCCCCACTCCCTAATCCTCATCACCCTAGTCCCCAACACCCCCACGCCCTGCTTATACGCCCCAAACATCCAACACCACCCAATCCCCACTCCCTAATCCTCATCACCCTAAACCCCAACCCCCCCACCCAATCCCCACTCCCTAATCCTCATCACCCTAGTCCCCAACACCCCCACGCCCTGCTTATACGCCCCAAACACCCAACACCACCAAATCCCCACTCCCTAATCCTCATCACCCTAAACCCCAACACCCCCACCCAATCCCCACTCCCTAATCCTCATCACCCTAAACCCCAACACCCCCACCCAATCCCCACTCCCTAATCCTCATCACCCTAGACCCCAACACCCCCACCCAATCCCCACTCCCTAATCCTCATCACCCTAAACCCCAACACCTCCACCCAATCCCCACTCCCTAATCCTCATCACCCTAAACCCCAACAACCCCACCCAATCCCCACTCCCTAACCCTCATCACCCTAAACCCCAACACCTCCACCCAATCCCCACTCCCTAATCCTCATCACCCTAAACCCCAACACCCCCACCCAATCCCCACTCCCTAATCCTCATCACCCTAAACCCCAACACCCGCACCCAATCCCCACTCCCTAAACCTCATCACCCTAGTCCCCAACACCCCGACGCCCCGCTTATACGCCCCAAACACCCAACACCACCCAATCCCCACTCCCTAATCCTCATCACCCTAGTCCCCAACACCCCCACCCAATCCCCACTCCCTAATCCTCATCACCCTAAACCCCAACACCCC
Organism: Synaphobranchus kaupii; assembly: GCA_029718625.1. Lineage (NCBI taxonomy): Eukaryota > Metazoa > Chordata > Actinopteri > Anguilliformes > Synaphobranchidae > Synaphobranchus > Synaphobranchus kaupii. Next base: position 12,752,428 of record CM056387.1, on the reverse strand, counting down.
CACCCAATCCCCACTGCCTAATCCTCATCACCCTAAACCCCAACACCCCCACCCAATCCCCACTCCCTAATCCTCACTCCCTAATCCTCATCACCCTAAACCCCAACACCCCCACCCAATCCCCACTCCCTAATCCTCATCACCCTAAACCCCAACACCCCCACGAAATCCCCACTCCCTAAACCTCATCACCCTAAACCCCAACACCCCCACCCAATCCCCACTCCCTAATCCTCATCACCCTAAACCCCAACACCCCCACCCAATCCCCACTCCCTAATCCTCATCACCCCAAACACCCAACACCACCCAATCCCCACTCCCTTATCCTCATCACCCTAAACCCCAACACCCCCACCCAATCCCCACTCCCTAATCCTCATCACCCTAAACCCCAACACCCCCACCCAATCCCCACTCCCTAATCCTCATCACCCTAGTCCCCGACGCCCCGCTTATACGCCCCAAACACCCAACACCACCCAATCCCCACTCCCTAATCCTCATCACCCTAGTCCCCAACACCCCCACCCAATCCCCACTCCCTAATCCTCATCACCCTAAACCCCGACACCCCCACCAAATCCCCACTCCCTAATCCTCATCACCCTAAACCCCAACACCCCCACCCAATCCCCACTCCCTTATCCTCATCACCCTAAACCCCAACACCCCCACCCAATCCCCACTCCCTAATCCTCATCACCCTAAACCCCAACACCCCCACCAAATCCCCACTCCCTAATCCTCATCACCCTAAACCCCAACACCCCCACCCAATCCCCACTCCCTTATCCTCATCACCCTAAACCCCAACACCCCCACCCAATCCCCACTCCCTAATCCTCATCACCCTAAACCCCAACACCCCCACCCAATCCCCACTCCCTAATCCTCATCACCCTAGTCCCCAACACCCTCACGCCCTGCTTATACGCCCCAAACACCCAACACCACCCAATCCCCACTCCCTAAACCTCATCACCCTAGTCCCCAACACCCCCACGCCCTGCTTATATGCCCCAAACACCCAACACCACCCAATCCCCACTCCCTAAACCTCATCACCCTAGTCCCCAACACCCCCACGCCCTGCTTATATGCCCCAAACACCCAACACCACCCAATCCCCACTCCCTAATCCTCATCACCCTAGTCCCCAACACCCCCACGCCCTGCTTATACGCCCCAAACACCCAACACCACCCAATCCCCACTCCCTAATCCTCATCACCCTAGTCCCCAACACCCCCACGCCCCGCTTATACGCCCCAAACACCCAACACCACCCAATCCCCACTCCCTAATCCTCATCACCCTAGTCCCCAACACCCCCCAATCCCTAATCCTCATCACCCTAGTCCCCAACACCGCCACGCCCTGCTTATACGCCCCAAATATCCACCACCACCCAATCCCCACTCCCTAATCCTCATCACCCTAAACCCCAACACCCCCACGCCCTGCTTATACGCCCCAAACATCCAACACCACCCAATCCCCACTCCCTAATCCTCATCACCCTAAACCCCAACACCCCCACGCCCTGCTTATACGTCCCAAACACCCAACACCACCCAATCCCCACTCCCTAATCCTCATCACCCTAGTCCCCAACACCCCCACGCCCTGCTTATACGCCCCAAACACCCAACACCACCCAATCCCCACTCCCTAATCCTCATCACCCTAGTCCCCAACACCCCCACGCCCTGCTTATACGCCCCAAACACCCAACACCACCCAATCCCCACTCCCTAATCCTCATCACCCTAGTCCCCAACACCCCCACGCCCTGCTTATACGTCCCAAACACCCAACACCCCCCCCCCCCCCCCCCCCCAAATCCCCACTCCCTAAACCCCAACACTCCCACATTTTTGCAGTGTACCATTATACTCAACTAGCAAATTAAAACAACGGTATTTGACAACATGGCACTAAAGCTAGCTGGTTAGCCTGTTCTGTTTATTGCTAACATTTAAATATTAATTATTCCTCTATTTTACAAACATACTATATGCAAAGACATACTGAAAGAAAGAGGATGTTGCTCCTGTGCTGTTTGTTCAGAGGTGCAAGCGGCAAATTTAATGTCTCTAACAGAAAGAAAAACGTGTCTAACAAATAAACGTGATAGCTCAAATACGGCCGTTTTAATTAGCTTTTTCAGCATAACAGTACGCTGCTAAATCTAGGGGCTTTGCTTTGCGCCATTGTTGTCAATCGTTGTGAGCAACTGGAAGAAGTGTTGTTCCCCCCTGTTCCACGATCACCTTCACTAGCAGCTTTTCTGCGGGAAACATTGCATTACTTTCTATTGTGCTGTATGGTGTTGTTGCCTTATTTCAGCCATCATGCTCTATCGGGGTCGGGCTTAAAATTTGGCTAGAGCTCGTCGGGCTGCTGTGGATCAGGTCGTAAAGACGACGGGCTTAGGCGGGCTCAGGCCTCATTTCTAGCCAAATGCAGACCTCCAATCAGTAGTTTTATATTACGCCGTGGTCTCTGGTCAGTCCTGTTCTGAGTATTAGTACTTATATTTCACACCGTGGTCTCTGTGTTCAGTCATGTTTTGGGATTAGTACTTTTATTTTACACCATGGTCTCTGTTCAGCCCTGTTCTGGTATTAGTAGTTATATTTTACACCGGGGTCTCTGTGTTCGGCCTTGTTCTGGGATCAGTAGTCTTACATTAGTTTGTTTCTTACAGATGGGAAGGTGCGCTTGGCAACGTTAGAGCTCAGCTGCCTCCTCCTGAAGCAGTCTGTGCTCTCCCCCAGCGGCTGCATCATCAAGGATGTCCACCTGGCCTGTCTGGAGGTAACTCTATATAGCTATATTAAATATTACCTTTAAATATGTTCATGTCAAATTTATATTAACTTTAGAAATAACTAAATTATATTTGATCTGTAATATAACTGACTTTACTTGACTTTAAAGGGATAGTTCGGAATTTTGGACATAATGTCTCGATTACGACTTACCCATGATGTAGTTGATTGATGGAAACCATTTTCAGATAATTCCATGCTGTCCCTTCTTTTGGACATACACACATTGCTAATGCTAGCGCAACTCTAAGGTAACTGGTAGCATCCACTACCAAACGCACTTAAACACTCCACAGTGGGGATGAACATATTTAAAGGTAATATTTACTTGTCGCTATGTATTCAAAGAGAAATAAGCCAACATTGGAAAAGAGGGTGTACTTTCACATCACTGTAATGGTGGTGTGGATACCTCAGAGCTAGCAGGAAAATTAGAGGCAGTTCTCTCATTTTTATTTTTCCCGGTGGTATTAACTGCACACGTTTCTCCTCCATTTTAGGGTGCCAGAGAGGAGAGTCTTCACCTCCTGCGTCGGTTTTACAAGGAAAGTGAAGCCCCTTTACCCCTTATACCTGCACAAACACTCAAGTTTGACTGCGCCTTCCCTTGGCTTCCAATTGGCTCTGCTCCATGTGGCCTCTAAAGAACACGATCGTTAGGTCAACGTGGCGAGATGTTCAGTAATTCGAGCTCGCCTTTCGACAGGTCATGGCATGATTGTCTTTATGGGGGTTTTTGTTTGCGTTTCTGTTTGAGTTGAAAGCTGCAGGAAGTTTGCCGGTAATACCACGACACATTATTTCAGTCTTCATTCCTCAACTTAAGTGATCGTAATCCGCTTTGAAACCAGATCTGTATGAGACCCATCTGCGATACCCAATCCTGGCCTTGAAAAGCCACAATTAGCTGTTTTTTGTGTGTTTTTCCCTCCACAAACAAAATAGTTTAATGGCATGTAATGACATGAATTTATGCCTGAACTGAAGTAGTTGGGTCAGTTCTGTGCTCTTCTGAGGTTATTGGTTGTTGAAAGAGAGTGAGTGCTCGATAGCTGTCCCAGACTATGGTTTGGATTTGGCACATTTGAATGAGGTTTGGCTGGTCTGAACCAGGTTTCGGCTGGTTTGTTCTGGGTTTGGCTGCCTCGTGTCAGAACCCTTGGAAGTCCTCAAATCTTGCAAATCCAAGAATAGTTTTTATTTGATTTTATTTATTTTCTTCTGTTTTTTTTTTTTTTTTACAAATTTGGCATCTCCAATCCCACCTGAATTTGGAATGTCACTCGGGAGAGTGAAGACCTCCTCCAAAACATGCAGAGCCAGCCAACTGCTTCTCTGCACGCCGCAGCCACAAGCCGCACACGCGCAGAGCGGGGGCAGAGAAGACCCAATCATACGCTTGCACAGAGAGCAAGCCACGGGCGCCCAGGCAGCCAGCAGGTGTCACTCGAGCAATGAACACCGCTATCCCAGCCGACTGAATCCCTCCCATATATCCCTCGGGCGACGCAAGCCCAGTTCTGCAAGCCTGCGAGCCTGCCAGCCACGGTCGGCACCGGCACGGGTCGGATTCAACCCGAGTTGGCTACCCGTCAGCCCCTAAAATTGAGTTCTAAACAGTTGTAAGTTCAAAACATTTGGAATAGTTTCAATGTAAACGATCTTCAGACAGACATTTGGCTGTTGTGTGATGTCGTGTCGCTCATTACCCATGAGCAGCGCTTGCACCCGTGCTTCAGTCTCACACAGCTCAAGTGCACACATTTCCCTGAGAGACACCCGCTGTATTGACCTGATGGAGTTTGTTGGCAGAGCAGAATTTGTGCCCGTTTCCACGTTCCCGGAGTCAGTGAGGGGTTGGCGCACGTGCACAAGTGAAGCATCTAGGCCTTTTACTCTCACTGCCTCTCGCGCTCCTTCCCCCCTCTCCTCTGTTCTCCACTTTCTTGTTCCCCCCCACTCTCTCTCTCTAATCATGAGTCTCTGTCTCCATGCAGGGAGAAGAGATTTTCCTTGACATGTTTGAAGACGAGTACAGGAGCATGATGGTAAATTAAAGCCCCGCACGCACGTGCACATAGGCATGCCCACACACACAGGCACACATGCACACACCGAGACACACACGGGCATCCGCTCAGGCGAATAAATTGTTCGCCTTATCAGTTCTGTTTTCAGTTTATTTATTTTTTTTAGATGTTCAGTTTGTACTGGTTGAATGAACCACTGGTCAAATTTGAAAATTTCTCCCATGCAAAAGCCTCATTCTCTGCCCTTCCCTATGCTTGAGCCAAGAGCACTCAAGTAGAGTACTCTCTCTGTGTGTGTGTGTGTGTGTGTGTGTGTGTGTGTGTGTGTGTGTGTGTGTGTGAGTGTGTGAGTGTGTGAGTGTGTGAGTGTGTGAGTGTGTGAGTGTGTGTGTGTGAGTGTGTGAGTGTGTGAGTGTGTGAGTGTGTGAGTGTGTGAGTGTGTGAGTGTGTGAGTGTGTGAGTGTGTGAGTGTGTGAGTGTGTGAGTGTGTGAGTGAGTGAACTCTGCTTTTCCCAAACTGTGCTCAACAGAACAATTAAAGGGACCCTTGTACATTACTGTTGGTAGATGAAAAGCTAAAAGGGTTGATGTATGCTATTAATTTATAGGTTTTAGGAATCATATTTTAATATTGGTGCAAGATTGAGAGAGCACCATTGTTTGACTGTGTGTCTATGTCTGTATTGATGTCTGTGCGTGCGCGTGTGCTCTGTGTGCACACAGAGCAAGCCTCTAAACGTGGAGTACCTGATGATGGACGCCTCCATCCTGCTGCCCCCTACTGGCACCCCCGCTGACCGGCATCGACTTTGTCAAGAGACTGCCCTGTGGAGACGTGGAGAGAACACGCAGGGTGAGGCGCACACACACACATATACACACACACGCACACACACGCGCATATACACACACACACAGACAAACGCACAGTCTGTGTTCTGCATGATTACAGCACACAGGGAAACTGCGGTGAGGGATCTCTTTTACAAGCAAGACCGTGTTAACCCTGTATTTCATCAGATTATAGGGATTCCGCTTCACCCCAAACGAGAGAAACTATGCCGGTATAGCTTAGCAATTCTATGCATTATATCCCCGGTCACGCCCTACCTTTGTAGCTTAAATTTTTTGTAATTGATAAAATTTACATTATTATGTATGTGTTATGTGTCTGTCGGCAATGGCATGGCTCTGTTGGAGTTAATGAGTATAAATTGTCTTTGGTTAGGGATTTTGTACAAGCACCGTTTGGGCTGCCTATGGGTCGAGAACATTGCATAACAATCACTGAGGCCCAACTAACAGTTTGTGTTGTAACGAAAGTAAATACCACTAGACAGATAGCCTATCTTTACGCCGCTATACATATAGCATTATCCCAGTAGGCCATCCAAAGAACGAAGGAAAGCGTAGCTAAAGCGGGTCAGGGGAGCACATGAGGGGGAGGGGCCAGGTGCCCAAAGGTGGCAGAATGGAGAGGTCTGGTTGGTGTGTGTGGTCTGATGATCTTTTTAAGACATAATGGAGTGAAGTTGGTGTAGCGTAGCGGGTCTATAACTGCGTAAGGGCTGTAATGTTGGTGTAGCAGGTGTATAACTCTAAAGGCTGTAATGTTGACGTAGCAGGTGTAAAAATTTGTAAAAGCTGTAATGTTGGTGTAGTAGGTGTATAACTGGGTAAAGGGTTTAATATTGGTGTAGCAGGTGTATAACTGTAAATGTTGTATTGTTGGTGTAGCAGGTGTAGAACTATGTAATGTCTGTAATGTTGGTGTAGCAGGTGTATAATTGTGTAAAGGCTGTAATGTTGGTTAAATGGTATGATTTTATTATGAAAACTGATACATTTGGTTTTTTCTAAGTATTACTGATTGATCCTGGTCTTGACAAATTACTGCAGTCAGCGCAAAAAAGCGTAAACTTTAAGAATTTGGCTCAAAAGTGTCTAGTGGTAAAACGTTAGGTACTACGCGTTCAATCTGTGATTGGCCAGAAATTTTGATAGTTTGGTGGCTACACCCTGAAGTTTTGGAGCGAGGGCGGGCAGCGCAGCGGTTGATCTGCGTGGAGAGTAGATAGAACGAGTGAGCAATATAGCTAGCTAACAGTTTAGCTTTTTTTGAATATTCTAGTTATAGTAGCCTATTTATTTTTGGTATATATTTTTTATATATATTAGTTAGCTTATAGTCCCTTGTTTTTTTGATAGTTCGTTTTTCAGTCTAGCTTAGCAAGTAGCTAAGTTTATTTTTTTTAAAGTAAATTTATATATATATATATATATATAGGCTACTTTATTAAAAATTAATATATAGTATAAAGCAAATGAAAACTGCTTATCTGACAGAGACGTGGAGAGCTACTTTGCATATGCACGGTGGATATTTCCTGTATTTTTATGTTAAAACAAAACTAAATTTTTCGTTCTGACGAGGTAAGTAAAGTATTAATTGTTTTCTTTGTTCACACTGTGCCCTTGCTGGCCTGTTTATGTTGAATATTCTTTGTAAACAAAGTATTACTCACGCTGCATGACACCGTTCAGTGTGAGCTGCTGACTGTGGACGAGAGCAGTTATTTACATTTTGTTGGTTAATGAAATGGAAATGGAAACCAATATTGTTGATATCTTTGCACATACAGTTGAAGTCGGATGTTTACATACACTTAGGTTGAAGTCATTAAAACTAATTTTTAACCACTCCACAGATTTCATGTTAGCAAACTATAGTGTTGGCAAGTCAGTTAGCACATCTACTTTGTGCAGGACACAAGTAATTTTTCCAATTGTTTACAGGCAGATTATTTAACTTTTAATTCACTATATCACAATTCCATAAGTGTTGACTGTGCCTTTAAATTTTTAATATTTTGTCGCATATCCTTTGGCTTTGCATGCCATGACTTCCTGATGTCTGAGACCCAACAACATCAAAAGACTCTTGATATCTTATTTTCTGGTACTCTTACAAGCGATACTATAACGTCTCTGCATTTGAATGGATCTCTATGGGAATTGGGGGGTAGGACTAGATTTAGCTGTAAATTATGCTGGAACTGTATGGAATACATGATTGGTAAAATGACTAAATCGTCAAGGGTCTGAGGTATCAAACGAGCCTCAAACCATCACTCTGCTGCCAGATATGCAGTAGATATGGATGGATCACTTTAAGGATTGTTTCTCCTGACATTTTTTCCTATTGAAAAATTGGTTAGCGGGTGTATAACTATAAGGGCTGTGTAAGGTTGTACGGTTGGTTAGCGGGTATATAACTATAAGGGCTGTGTAAGGTTGTACGGTTGGTTAGCGGTTGTATAACTATAAGGGCTGTGTAATGTTGGTTAGCGGGTGTATAACTATAAGGGCTGTGTAAGGTTGTATGGTTGGTTAGCGGGTGTATAGCTATAAGGGCTGTGTAATGTTGGTTAGCGGGTGTATAGCTTTAAGGGCTGTGTAATGTTGGTTAGCGGGTGTATAGCTATAAGGGCTGTGTACGGTTGGTTAGCGGGTGTATAGCTATAAGGGCTGTGTAATGTTGGTTAGCGGGTGTATAGCTATAAGGGCTGTGTAATGTTGGTTAGCGGGTGTATAGCTATAAAGGCTGTGTAAGGCTGTTGGTTAGCGGGTGTATAGCTATAAGGGCTGTGCAATGTTGGTTAACGGGTGCATAGCTATAAGGGCTGTGTAATGTTGGTTAGCGGGTGTATAGCTATAAGGGCTGTGTAATGTTGGTTAGCGGGTGTATAGCTATAAGGGCTGTGTAATGTTGGTTAGCGGGTGTATAGCTATAAGGGCTGTGTAATGTTGGTTAGCGGGTGTATAGCTATAAGGGCTGTGTAATGTTGGTTAGCGGGTGTATTGCTATAAGGGCTGTGTAATGTTGGTTAGCGGGTGTATAGCTATAAGGGCTGTGTAATGTTGGTTAGCGGGTGTATAGCTATAAGGGCTGTGTAATGTTGGTTAGCGGGTGTATAGCTATAAGGGCTGTGTAATGTTGGTTAGCGGGTGTATAGCTATAAGGGCTGTGTAATGTTGGTTAGCGGGTGTATAGCTATAAGGGCTGTGTAATGTTGGTTAGCGGGTGTATAGCTATAAGGGCTGTGTAATGTTGGTTAGCGGGTGTATAGCTATAAAGGCTGTGTAAGGCTGTTGGTTAGCGGGTGTATAACTGGGCTTTCTCTCTGCAGGCGATCCGGGTGTTCTTCATGCTGCGCTCGCTGTCCCTGCAGCTGCAGCAGGAGCCCGAGACCCAGCTGCCCCTCACCCGCCCCGAGGACCTGATCAAGACCGACGACGTGCTGGACCTGAGTGAGTCCTGGAGCAGCTCCGCCCCCGAAATAACACTCGCTGCACCCCATAAACCACACCCACCCTCTAACGTACCACACCCCTAAACCCCCCCCCCCCCCTCCAGTGCCACACCCCTCCATGAGCCTGATGGAAAGGCCTGGAATGTATTCTCTCTCACACTCACAATGACTAACATGATGAAATGCATAAATAAGAATAATAAGAATAAGACTGAATAATTAATGCTTTTTGTGAATAATCTTCATTATTCACATAAACCACTGCAGAGAATTCCTGCCTTTTTGATATCAGGCACAATATTGTTCTGAAAGTCTAAAGTAGTGAAAAAAAAGTAATTTACATACCTGCCAACCTGTATGCATTTTGCATGCCATTTTCACATCAAAGTATGTTGGTATGAATTAGGCTGGCTGCCTTGCCATCCTGGGCCCCTTTCCTCATACATGGATAACTCAGTTAGCTGGCTAACTGTGCTGAGTAAAACCCTGAAACCCCCCCAATATGAAACCTATGGTAGCAGAACACTATTCTGGGTTTTACTCGCAGTTAGCCAGCTACGAGGAATAGGGCTCTGGAGAATGAGCGTCTGCCCGCTGTTTACCATTTCTGATGACGTCTTTCCCTCAGATCCGCGATCATATCGCCTTGGATGCCGTCGCTTAGGGAACCATAAACATGCTGACTTGTCTTTGACACTGAAGCTCTTGCCAAACGCGCCCCAATAATAACCCCTCTTTCACAGTCACTGAGCTCTTGTCTTGCAGTCAGGCTAGCCTTAATTATAGCCAGCCGTTTTGCAAATGCTCATCCGTGTCATTTGCTTCAATGTCTTGTGTTTACTTTATGGGAAAGTTTTACTTGTATGTGGTACTTCATATAGCCATGTAATGCATAACATAAACTCATGGGCCAGACTTTCATGAACTGTTGTAAATTTAAACTTTGTTTTCGATTTTTACCCATTAATAGGACACGAAAATGTGACATTTTTTACACTGTCATAATTGTTGTGGAAATATATACCTATCCTAATGGCCTACATTTCTTTCAACCAAATATTTTTGAAGACGTTTGATATGCCCCACTTTGCTTAGTGAAAGTTGTCGCTCGTATTCATATGGGAGAGCAAAATTATTCAGGCTCATGTACGTAATTCATTGTGTCCTGAGAGTTGCGTACACAAAATGCCGTCGGCAATCATGAAAAATAAATATATATCGGATTGATCTTTGTTTGTTTCTGTCATGCATAAGCCAAGTAAAAAAATATATGTGCCCAAATTCATACACTCCACGATACTTTAAAACAAGGGGAATATATAGTGCTGACTTTCTTTCCGTGTCCCAATCGTTACGTACATAAGCATGAATCGTTTACCCACCTGTTTCATGGCTGGTGGATTGGTAAACCTAAAAAAAAAAAAAAAAGCATTACTGTCTGGGACGAAACTACTAAGAATTGCTTTGTTTCAATTGCTGCCGAAGCTACAGGAGCCCTGATAACGTGTCCAAGCTTCCTCACGCGGTTACGTACCTAAGCCGTTCACGTTTTACCTCGCACCAGTTTATCAAAATCGTCCAAATCAAAGCATTTACACAGCCATCGTGTTATAATCGTGTCTGCATATTGAAAGGTAGGATTTTATTTTTATTTTTTAATTTAGAAAATTTATCTTTTCTTGCATTGATTACGTACGTAACGGTGTCCTCTAATTAACCGGGTATTACACAGCCATAAATAGATTAGAGCTTCAAAGTCCAGTTTCATTGTGGACCACCTCGGATGGGGTATGTATCTACACTTTAATGAATTAGAAAAAATAAGTTATACTTTTGCACTCACGTGTCATTGAGACACCATGTTAACACTTACTGTGGTAGATTTTATATGACCTGAAAAGACTATTTCCGGTTATTGAACCATCTTCTTTCTTTTTGATAGAGTCAGAGAGTTGTCAAACTTGTAAATAAATGTGTTTGCATTGGTTTTTGCAACAATTAATGTTTTGGTGTCTATGTCATGTTTATGTGTCCCAGTATCATATTTTGACTTATATACTAGTTGCCTCACATTTACCCAGGCTTTTCCATTTTCGTTCGCTACCTGTATATAAAGCATACTGTACAGAGCATAGCGTGTATGTTCTGTAAAGTAATAATGATAATGTGATGGTATTTATGTGGTTATAATTAGTGGTTTAGCATGACTCGGCTAAAGAAACCTCAGTGCTGCATAGTATTCTGGGTTTGTGTCAGTGGTGGTGCTCTTTGTGCTGTGGCAAGTTTGGTGTATTATTGCGAGGGTGATTCATGTTCTCCCTCTCACTGGATCGGTTCATTCTGTTGCCGTGGGCAGCGATGCTTTTCCAGGCACGGCCCACGGGTTCAGAGCAGAGGGGTGGGCCCTGCTAAGGTTGGGGGCGGGATCCGCTCTGCCTCACTTCCTGTGCCTCGGTCGACCGCTCGGTCTCATTTCCTGCGTCTAGTGCCGAGCCTTCGCGGCCTCTATCGACAGGAGTTCAGCGCAGTAATTTATAACAGTCGCCATCGTCTTATCAGCCTCGCTGCCGCGCCGTGCTTCTGGTCCCGCGCAAGTACAGGGGCGCTGATTGGCCCCCGCGCCAGTGCAGGGGTGCTGATTGGCCCCCGCGCCCGTGCAGGGGAACTGATTGGCCCCCGCGCCAGTGCAGGGGCGGTGATTGGCCCCCGCGCCAGTGCAGGGGCGCTGATTGGCCCCCGCGCCAGTACAGGGGCGCTGATTGGCCCCCGCGCCAGTACAGGGGCGCTGATTGGCCCCCACGCCCGTGCAGGGGAGCTGATTGGCCCCCGCGCCAGTGCAGGGGCGGTGATTGGCCCCCGCGTCAGTGCAGGGGCGCTGATTGGCCCCCGCGCCAGTACAGGGGCGCTGATTGGCCCCACGCCAGTGCAGGGGCGCTGATTGGCCCCACGCCAGTGCAGGGGCGCTGATTGGCCCCGCGCCAGTGCAGGGGGGCTGATAAGATAAGGAAAGACGAGGACGTCGCTGTTATAACATGACCTCGCCGACTGTACTTCCCCTACGTAGACGCGCCGCCACAATATCAGCACGGCCGCCACAAAATGGAACAGAGGGTCATTAAGGGCATTTATTTACGAGAGGCGTGCTTATGATGCACTCTCACTTACGTGAGGTGCTCCGCACGCCTGTCTTCCCGCACCCGACATGGCAACGTAGGCTAACTGTTTCTATATCTCCAATGATAAAGGAAAGGTTTATTCCCTCCCACCCCCGTTCTGTGATCGCAACACCCCCCCCCCCCCACATTTAGCCATAGCCGTACCAGCTGTAACCATGTGAACTGTAGACGTGGCAACAGTATCCGTGCCGTGACTTGCTCTCAGAAGCAATACAGCATGTGACAGTAAACGATGGCTTCGTTCCGTCTGATCGGAAGTCCCGAATATGGGACTTCCGCACTTTATGGCATGCGCAACCATTTTTGATATAGTATCGCTTTAAGGTCCGTCGTCCATCAGTGGACGCGTTGGTCACGTCTCTTCTCTGCTCTTGCCCAGTGGCGGAATGTGCTCCGCGCTATGGGCAGGACAGCCGAGTGACTGTTCAGAGTTACCGCCTTCCATCTGAGAAGGCGGTAAAACTCGCCTGAAACCCATTTGTTAGTTAAAGCACTGTATCACCAATAGGGGTGTCACGATACCGATTCGAAATCGAAAATCGATCGAAATGAGCGTTCGATTCCGAACTTCGAAATCACAAGCTGGTTCGCGATTCTCCAAGTTTTTTTTTTCTCTCCACCGCCGCTCTTCTTAGCCTTTCATGTGATGGGTAAAATGTAAAAAAAAGTAGCCTACTTGGCCATCTCTAATGTAAGCGTTTCCGACAAAACGAAACTTGACGCCTTCCACTGCATTTTGTTCGTCCACGCAGGCGTGCGTCCGAAGAAAAAAAAACAACGATATTTCAAAGAAGACACAGCTGCTAGTTAACGTTAGCTTACCGGTAGCCTGCATTACTTTTCGACACACCATGGCCACTGCCGGAGTCGGAGATGGAGAAACAGAACTGGAAAATCCTCCTGCTTCCCTCAAGTCACCGGTGTGGCAACATTTCCTTCCCCGTGAGTTATATAAACAACGAACGCGTCATTGACAAAAAAACGACAGTTTGTCGGCTATGCTACACACGAGTACCATACACCACCTCAGGCAACACGTCAAATATGGCAGGACACATTCGCAGGCATCACAAAGAAATAGATTTGACTGGGAAAAAAACATTGACACAGGCAACTCAAATGACAACCCAAAGGACAGTTGTCAGGGCATGAAAAAAAACGTGTTAATAGCGTGGTACATGTTCAACTGTTTATTATTTCAGATATTAGTTTGTTAAAGCTCTTAACTGTTCAAAGAATGTGAACACGCTCATCTTTTTAAAGAAGAATTTGAAAATGTAAATGACCGTTGTCAGGGCATAAAACCAATGTGTAAATTGTTAATAGCATGGTATATGTTCAACTGTTTATTCTAGAGTCTAGTTTTGATAAAGCTCTTAACTGTTTAGGTGTGTTTAAATATTCTCATATTTTTGTTATTATTTATAATTGTTATTATTCAAATAAAAGTTACTTATTGAGAAACAAGTATTTTTCTTTACAAATCAAGACTCGATAGTCTAACAATGGCATAGCCATTAGCTAGACTATAGTGCTGGGAAAAAAAATTGTGCTGAAAAAAAATCGAGAATCGAATTGTGACCTTAAAATCGAAAGTCAAATCGAATCGCGGATTTGGAGAATCGTGACACCCCTAATCACCAATCTCCTTCTTGCACCTACTATTGCACTTGACATCATTTTGTGGGTTTATTTACTGACTACTTCTACTGGCAGTTGTGACACAGACTTTGCGTCTGACATCCACTGACACCAAGGCTTATCTTGGTGAAAGGTGCCTTTTTTTAACGTCTGGTGCTGGTAAATGCCCATCAATCAATGCCAAGAAACAGGATCGTTTCTTTTAAAAAGAAATGAAAAATTAATTATATATCTTCAGCGGTAGCCTGAGTCACCACTTTTCTCACACTCAAACACTCATGCAAACACACACACACACACACACACACACAAACACAAACACAATAACCTAAGCAAATGAGACAAGCTACGAAGACCGATTCGCCTGAACCTCTGCCTGAAAAACCGCAGACCAGAGTCCAGGGGGTTTCAATGGAAATAATGGAAACTGAAATCAAACGGTTACAGTTCATCATGGGGCTCTGTACGCGCAGACTAGGCAGAAACGCTGAGTCACACAGGGCCTCAAGTCCATCCTGTCTCAGACCGCTTCCGTCTGTCCTACCTCAAATTTAGCACAGGGGGCTCTGCTCTTCTAGTTTCACGGCCGAACCACATTTGTTCGCCTAAACGTTCAGTTCAGTCCGAGTTCATTTTGCATTCAGTTTGATTTCAGTGATTTCCAAGCAGGCCCAGAGAGTTGTCCCCCGCATGTATCCTTTGTTTTAAAATGATCCGGAACGGTATATTGGTCAGTTTCCTGTTTTATGTGGAAGGGCTGCTCATGCATGCCTTGCGGTCAGCTGTGGTAATGTGCTCTTCTGTGTTAGGACCCAGCTTCTTTCCGTGGAATTGAAGTCAGGACAATGCAGGAACTTTACAAGATAAAGTAAAAATGTATTGCATGTCACGCCGGCCAGTGGGAAGATCACTGAGACACAGTACTAGTTGTACAGCAACCTTCAACACACTGATTGTCTAATCGGGCCTCGACTTGACGCCCATGTCCATATTATCTGTGAGGGCCTATCTCTTTGTTCCAGAATGACATTTGCTTTGTTTAACAACAGCGAATGCTCTTAGTCTCATCAGATATCTAATTGCATGTTGTGTCCATTCAGCGAGGGCAGAGGCCTGTCCAATCACGGCCTTTGTCCTCCGGCCATACAATTTACAACCCAGCCCTCATTAGCTAATCTAAATCCTTGATCAATACAAACGCATACTTAACTACTCTTATAGGACAAAACTCCAAACCATCGTCTGGGAGGATGGCGTGTCTACGGTCTGACTCCCTTTCTTCCCAGTTGGGTCACCGGCGTTTGGGTGAAATACAGTAAAATCTCAGATCTGTTTCTGATTGGTCATGTACAGTTGTGTTAAAAAAAATAGCAGTACAACATCAGTAACCCGATGAACTACTGTTATTAGTAGTAGTGATATTTCTGCATGGCAAATAATTTACTTGTAGATGTAGTAGTGTAATAGAAAAACAACAGACCCAACTGTCATGACATGCACGCTGCTTGTTCTGAGTAATTGACTCATTCATTGAAAGGGGCGTGTTCAAAATAATAGCAGTGTGGAGTTTAATTAGAGAATTCATTCATTCTGTGAAAAAACAGGTGTAATTAATTGTCCTTTATTAAGGAAGAAGGGAAGAAAATGTTTCACACATTGTTATAAAATATATTTCCTTCTGAATTGCTAAGTAAAGTGGTCCGTTCCAAACATTGTTCGGAGGAACAATGTCATTTGATTAAAAAGTTGATTGGAGAGGGGAAAACGTATAAAGAAGTGCAGCAAATTATAGGATGCTCAGCTAAAATGATCTCAAATGCTTTAAAATGGCAACAAAAACCCGAAGAGGAAATGGGTGTTTCAACAAGACAACGACCCCAAACACACGAGTAAGCGAGCAACATCTTGGTTCCAGACAAAAAGGATTGAGGTAATGGAGTGGCCAGCTCAATCCCCCGACCTCAACCCCATTGAAAACTTGTGGGGTGACATTAAAAATGCAGTTTCTGAAGCAAAAATTCACAGGAACTGTGGAATGTAGTTCGTTCATCCTGGGCTGAAATACCTGTTTCTAGGTGCCAGAAGTTGGTTGACTCGATGCAACGCAGATGCACAGCAGTTATCAAAAACAATGGTTATGCAACTAAATATTAGTTCAGTAATTTAAAGTGATGTTAAATCTTGAAAAATTTCTTCAGTTTATACAGTAAGTGTTTGAGTTTGAAGAGAAAAATGTCGACACTGCTATTTTTTTGAACAGATTAATATTCCTTTTCTTTGCTTCCTGTAAAATAATGCAGACTTGATAAAATTAGTTAATGCTTTGATTTGGAATTGAATGTGTAATGTTTCCACTACATTTGAAATATGGAACTAAAAGCTATTAAAAAATATTTGCACTTTATTCACTTTTTATAACGCACTGCTATTTATTTGAACACAACTGTACATACAGTTGAAGTCGAAAGTTTATATACACCTTCGCCAAATCCATTTAAACTCAGTTTTTCACAATTCATGACATTTAGGTCAGTTAGGATCACAACTTTATTTTAAGAATGTGAAATGTCAGAATAATAGTAGAGAGAATTATTTATTTCAGCTTTTATTTCTTTCATCACATTCCCAGTGGGTCAGAAGTTTACATACACTCTGTTAGTATTTGGTAGCATTGCCTTTAAATTGTTTAACTTGGGTCAAACGTTTTGGGTAGGCTTCCAGAAGCTTCTCACAATAAGTTGCTGGAATCTTGGCCCATTCCTCCTGCTGAAAGAACTGGTGTAACTGAGTCAGGTTTGTAGGCCTCTTTGCTCGTGCACTTTTCAGTTCTGCCCACAAATTTTCAATTGGACTGAGGTCAGGAATTTGTGATGGCCACTCCAATACCATGACTTTGTTGTCCTTAAGCCATTTTGCCACAACTTTGGAAGTATGCTTTGGGTCATTGTCCATTTGGAAGAGCCATTTGCGACCAAGCTTTAACTTCCTGGCTGATGTCTTGAGATGTTGCTTCAATTTATCCACATAATTTTCTTTCCTCATGATGCCATCTATTTTATGAAGTGCACCAGTCCCTCCTGCAGCAAAGCACCCCCACAACATGATGCTGCCACCCCTGTGCTTCACGGTTGGGATGGTGTTCTTCGGCTTGCAAGCCTCATCCTTTTTCCTCCAAACATAACGCTGGTCATTATGGCCAGTTCAATTTTTGTTTCATCAGACCAGTCCCCATGTGCAGTTGCAAACTGTAGTCTGCCTTTTTTATGGCAGTTTTGGAGTAGTGACTTCTTCCTTGCTGAGCAGCCTTTCAGGTTATGTCGATATAGGACTCGTTTTACTGTGGATATAGATACTTTTGTACCTGTTCTCTCTAGCATCTTCACAAGGTCCTTTGCTGTTGTTCTAGGATTGATTTGCACTTTTCGCGCCAAAGCACGTTCATCTCTAGGAGACAGAACGCGTCTCCTTCCTGAGCGGTATGATGGCTGCGTGGTCCCATGGTGTTTATACTTGCGTACTATTGTTTGTACAGACGAACGTGGTACCTTCAGACGCTTGGAAATTGCTCCCAATGATGAAACAGACATAATGAGGGTTTCAAAATGGGAGGGAGGGAGTGGAGAAGAGGCTTCTGAGGAATTTTCACAGAAAGTGAACTTCGCATCGCTGCGGTCAGGCCTGGTCCTGGGGTGCATTTCTGAGCGTCTCTAAAAAATAAAAAAATTGAAACGCACTACCCCAGTATCTGTGTGGGCCTGCAGACAGCCCGGATCAACCTGAAAGGCGATGCTTCAAATGACTCACTGGAGAGTTTTCAAAACTCCCAATGAACAAGCAACACCGATGGTCTGCCAATTATGCACGCATGCATTTGTACAAGTAAGAATGTAATTTTTCTATGGAATTGGAACTTCGAGTTCTATTAATAGCACCTTATTGGCCACCGAAGGCCTGGAAAGGATTTATTATAATTTTTTTAAAATGTATTTCTTTTCTGCTTATTGGGCTGCACAGTGTAGAGAAAGGAAGAGTGGGAACGAGAGAGTGGGAGAGACGTGACAAAGTTCGCACAAAGTCACGGCTCGCAATGAGCATGTGGACGGTGCACTTACAGGCTACGCCGCCAAGACACCCCAGGATTAGATTTTTGAATGTGGGAAAATCAAGTCTGGTGATTACAGTATCATAAGTAGTGCGTGTTTCCGGGGAGCGTTTTTGATTGGCGGGTAGTGTGTGTTTCTGAACTGTGGGTGACCGTGCGCATCTGTGATCGGCAGATAACAGCGACCTGATCGCCTGCATGGTGGTGTCGAAGGACGGCAGCCAGGCCCAGCGCTTCCTGGCGGTGGACGTGTACCAGATGAGCCTGGTGGAGCCGGAGACCAAGCGCCTGGGCTGGGGTGTGGTCAAGTTCGCCGGCCTCCTGCAGGTAACCGTGACCAGTGTAGGGTCCAGTTGTAGTCATTGACTGTGTGTGCGTCTGTGTCCCAGTGTATGTAATGGATGCAGTTCAAAGGTTAAAGGCTGAGAAAGCAGTTCACACTGCAGTGTCCTAAAATACACATGATGAAGTACTACAAAGTACTAAAAAATCGTGTGTGTGTTTGTTATGTTTGTGTCTGCGTGTGTCTGTCTGTGTGTGTGTGTGTTTTCCAGGACATGCAGGTATCGGGTGTGGAGGACGACAGCAGGGCTCTGAGCATCATAATCCACAAGCCCACGTCCAACCCGCATGCCAAGCCCTTCCCCATCCTGCAGGCCACCTTCATCTTCGCCGACCACATCCGCTGCATCATCGCCAAGCAACGGCTGGCCAAGGGCCGCATCCAGGCGCGCCGCATGAAGATGCAGAGGATAGCGGGTGAGAAGCCCCGCCCCCTTCTACCCTCTCACCGCTTGCCGCCGTCCTGGAGATACAGGACCGAGAACAATGCTCCCTGGCTATACAGCAATGCTGACTGACCCGCAGATTAGACAGATTCATGAGCTTATCAGTAAATGTCCTGAAAATCACAGGTCACGTGAATGATTTATGTTTAATGAAAGAATTAAGAGCAGAGGTTGCCACGAAGTCTAGAAACCTGTGCGGCCCTCCAGGAATGGGCTTCCTCACTAGAGCCGAAGAGAACATTACTGCCACCTGGACTGCCGGTGTGTCCCAAACGTGAGCCCTGCAGGAAAATGACTCTTCTCTCTCCCCTCCCTCCTTCCCCAGCCCTACTGGACCTGCCGGTCCAGCCGTCCTCAGAGGTTCTGGGTTTTGGGGGGGGCGGAGCCTCCTGCTCCCAGCAGCAGCCGTTTCGCTTCTATGACCAGGCCCGCCGCGGCCACAGCGACCTCAGCATCCAGCGCTCCGTATTCGCCTCTGTCGACAAAGTGCCAGGTAATGCAATCACACAGGTAACACTTTCACACACATAACACCACCGCACAGGTAACGCCATCACACAGGTAACACCTTCACACAGGTAACACCTTCACACATGTAACAGCACCACACCGGTAACACCATTACGGATAAACCGCACCACACTGCATCGCACAGGTAAACCAGGGCCAAGGAGTCTCCAGCAGAGTGCCGGGTAACGTCCGTAGCCAGGTGACGCCTGCGGCAGTTTGGTGGCAGAGGCGGGTTCATAACCAGCTCTATTCCCGAACGGCGCTGCAACCCTCGTTACCGCATAACATCTGAGGCTTGAGCCGCAGAGACGTGGCCTAGGACGAGATCAGCAGCGTGGCGTATCGAGCGGAACCCTCGCGGCGCTGACTCACAGGCGTTCCCTTTGTGTCTGAGCGCAACGTCGACGCGCGCCAGGCGTTTCCCCCGCAGAGAGAGAAATCCCAGAGCTATCCGAGCTGGAAGCCTGTCTGCCGGGGGGCTCGGTATAATGTAATGCTGTAGGCAGAATAGAATAATGCTGTAGGCAGACTGGTGCCGTGCAGGGGTGCGAGGGAGTGGGAATGCAAGGAATGCGCTTTGCGCAGAAACAGAGACGTGTGACACACAGCACCATTCTCTCACTGGTGCCTTCGCCTGATGCATGCACTCTAGATCGGTGGTTCTCAACCCTGGTCCTGGAGTACCCCTGTGTATGCTGGTTTTTGTTCCAACCACAATTGCAATACCGGAAGTTTAACAAGCTGTCATTTTTCTTAATTATGTGTTTTTAATGTTTATAGGGATTATTTAACCTCTTAAGCCACATTATGTTAGCAATAGCTATGCATACTGTGAAGAATACAATTCCCATATTCATTATGCTTATTGTGTTATATTGCAAACAATTACAAAGAAGAGGTAACAACTTAGCTGAATGAGGTAATTGGACACAAGTTTAAGTTCCTTCATAATTTTGTCCTTAAACTTGTTAACGGTTTGGCTCGTTATCATTTGCTTTGTCTTTGAATTCTTCATTATTAACCAAACGGTTAGTTTTAGTGGCCATGTGTTCACAATTTCACCAATTATGAGCCTCAGTCTTTAATTTGATCATAAATTTTTTTTTACCTCTTTTTAATTGTTTACAATACAGCACGATGTGAATATTGGACTTTTATTCTTCATAGCATGCATAGCTAACGTAATGTGGCTTAAGAGGGTAAATAATCCCTCTAAACATTAAAAACACCTAAATGAGAAATATTTATAGCTTGTTAAAATTCTGGTATTGCAATTGTGGTTGGAATGAAAACCAGCATGCACAGGGGTACTCCAGGACCAGGGTTGAGAACCACTGCTCTAGATGATCCTTCAAATGGCCTGAAGCGCTGGAGCCAGCAGGAAGTGCAAAAAAACATAGATTCATTTTATTTATACATTTTTTTGCAAACATCTGTAGTGGTTTATCTTTCTTGTTGCATGGCTTACTTGTGTTATTCGTTCTCTTCGTATCCCTTCAAATGTGAAAAACATTTGAAACTTAGCTTTAAAATAAACGCGTCAGATGATATCCTTGGCATGATGGGTCCCTTCATGCACCTGTTCTGGGAAACGCACTCTTGTTCCATCTGTTTATAAGTTTGCTGCAGCAGTGTCATCCTTGTTATTCTTAATATGTGAAATATAATGCAATAAAAATAATCGCACGCACGCACGCACACACACACACACACACACACACACACACACACACACACACACACACACACACACACACACACACACACACACACACACACACACACACACACACACACACACGCACACAAGAAACACAAATCTATTGATTTGTACAGCTGCATATTTCCCGATGCCACTCGTGCAGTACCTCAAGGCCCCACTTTTAAGCCACTTTTAGGCCCCCACTTCAGTGCGGCACATGGCTGCCCTCACCACCGCCTGACCAATATATCTGCTTGACTGCTGTATTTTTGAAGTGTCTTTGAAACTCGTGGCTAAGCTGCCAGTGGTTTTTACAAACAAAAGCAGATTTTTATAAGAGGATGGGGGATGAAAAGGACTAGTCACGTACAGATTATAGTAAACTTTTTACGAGAAGTTTGGCAGGAAACGTACATTAAGGGCCTTTTCACTGGCTTGGTGAACCAAATTAACCTCACACAGAAGGCACCTAACCTATGTGCACAGAGTACACAATGGGGAAAGGTGCAGGTCAAATGCTTGAACCCCCCCCCCGAAATAAATAAATAAATTATGAATTGAATGGAATGGGCTCAGAATATTTATGTGTACAATATATTTCTCATATCATTCATAAAAGATCTGCACTCAAATGCGCTCAACATCCTTTTGCATATGGTATTATGTGTTGATGCCAATCTTTTACATCTTAGTCTAGAGAGTTACCACAGGTATACAAGCTAATTAGAGTGAAACTATCAGACTGTCTTCAGGTATGTTATTAAGGAGTACTTGGCTCATGGCAGCAAATCCAAAAAGAACCATACATTTTGTATAGAAATGCATCGTGGTCTAATTTCAGCCCTTGGGTTAAGTACGTACATCTAAGGAATGCTGCAACTTAAATGTTTTGGTTCAGATGAGGCGTAAAGACTCAAACATTTAAGCAAATTGCCTTCTTTGACTGTCATTAGGACATAGCACCTGTCTGATGGAGCAAATGTGCCAAAATCTATGTTGGTCTTCATTGAGTGAATGCCGAGTGAATCATTTTCTGTGATCCACCGCTTGTCAAAATGAAGGCCTGCATTCAATGTGCGTAGCATACATTGAGACATGTCAACATTTGAATTAAATGGCTTTTAACGTACCAAACTTATATCCATGTATGTTAACCAGGGAAACGTGAAACATTCGGTTGGATTTGTGTTAGTGTCTTTTCTCTGTAACGTATGACTCCAAAAGAATGGAAATCTTTATTGTCCTTTGACCATGTAGAATATGTTTTCCCTCAGCACTTGGCTTATGATATGAAGCTGACAATCCTACATTACCACAAACGGTATGTAAATAGGGCATTGAGCCCACGGTGCATCTGTCTGCTGCTATTAATTGCCGTTGCTCGTCTACATTCACGTTCCTGAAGTTACCTCTGGGAACAATAAAGTTTATTTGTCTATAAGGAAATAGACTAATAGTCTATTTCCTTATTTAAAATTTTGACCTCATAGAACAGGGATCTATAGCCCAGGCCCTAGAGATCCGTTGTCTGCTGTTTTTTTTCTCTCCCAACTTAGAATCAGCAGCCAATTCAGACCCAAGTAACCAAGTGTGGCCAGTTGTCCGTGTAATCGACTGCTTTGGCTGATCAGTAACAAAGTAACCGGAAGGGTAACAAAAACCAGCACGTCCTGCAGCTCTCCGGGTCCAGGGGTACTGACCCCTGCGTTTCTCCTGCTTCTGGGGATTAACCTCAAGCTCGGGTTGCGACCCAGTTTGAGAGCCTTGGTTCTATGCAGTGGCAACACCTTGCACCCCAGTAACCTTTTCATTCTTTTTTTTTTTTTTAAAGGTCGTAAATCGCAATCGGTTTAACACTGGATAATGTTTTCGCCAGAAGAAACTGCAGGTCTCGTTTTCTGTCAAATGTTTAATTTAAAGGCGGGTGTGGGCCTACATGTTTGTAGCTGTGTGCACACGGAGAGATGTTTTTTTTTTATGATCGCTTCTCTGGAAGGAACTGGGGGGGGGGGGGGGGCGGTGCGCATGTCAGGACAGACCCGAGAGGTGTGCTTAAATAGCGTCACACGCAGCTAGAGGCGAACCGTTTAACCTTACGAGCAGAAAAATAAAAACGTGGGTTGTTGAAGATTTTTGCCAAATTGGGTCCAAAATACTCTAGATCATGTGTTGACTTTTTTTTTTTTTTTTTAATGCTGCAGTTATTTTGGGCTGTGGAGAGCGTCGTCATAGCTAAAATATGCTAGAAATAATCGACTGGTTTATTGATTAATTAAGTGTTGTGTCACAACAAGACCAGCAGACCCTGGAGCTTTCCGCGGTAGTGCATGAATAAAATATCCCAGCTGTAAAAATGAAGGAGATGCCGCTTAGCCTGGGAAAAACAAAAGATTTATGGCTAATCAAAAACCAGTGCTCTTATGAAGACTTGCATTTTTCAGTTTCAGTCTCATTGAGCACTGGAAATAAACAGCTACTTCCCTCTGTCACGTACAGGCAACACAGAGCCACCTCACCAATGTAACGCAGTGATCCCTAATGTAAAATCATACTGCCTGTGGATCCCTGATGGCAACTGTGGCAGCCCAGTCGGATCGCCTGAGGAAGCCGGCCAATGGTCGCGCACCATTGTAGTGGTAGCTTTGGCAGCAGCTGTTCCGTGAGGTTCCAAGGCCAATTTGGTTGCGACCCGCAGTTTTTGGACCGGATCTTGCTGTATCGGAGTGCTTCAGAAAAGGGGAACCAGCTGACTAATTGGAAACTTTCTGGCTGTTTTTCTGGTATTTTCTTCAGAAGCAAGCTTTCTGGCGAGGCCATTCTCGTTCCAAGTAATGCCTTGGACACCTGCCAAACCATTAAGAGGAAAGTTATTTTCCCGTCGTGATGCTTCACTGACTTAAACCGGGGTGGGCAGAGGCAGGGGGGCGGGCGGGTTTGGCTGCTGTGGGTACGGTGGTAGCCTCAGTGTTGAGGCATGCTCTCCAACTCAACTGATGTGTGGTTGCTGAGAGGTTTGCTGGGTGGGTACTGAGTGATTACAGGGAGGTATCTGGGTGGTTGCTGGATGGTATCTGGGGAGGTTGCTGGATGGTTGCTGGGAGGTTTGTGAACACATGGTGTGGTCTGCCTGTGCTTTCCAGGGTTCGCGGTGGCGCAGTGTGTGAGCCAGCACAGCCCCTCCCCGCTGTCCTCGCCGTCCCCGCCCTCCAGCGGCAGCGCCAGTGGGAGTGGGAGCACGGGCCGCTGCGACTCCATCACCCCCAGCACCGCCTCTGCCCAGAGCCCCTCAGGTACCATCCCAAACGCCACCCTAACCCCCTCAGATACCATTCTAAGCACACCACCCAGAGCCCCTCAGGTACCATCCCAAACACACCACCCAGAGCCCCTCAGGTACCATCCAAAACACCCCCCCCCCCCCCCCCCAGAGCCCCTCAGGTACCATACCAAACACACCACCCAGAGCCCCTCAGGTACCATCCCAAACACACCACCCTAACCCCCTCAGATACCATTCTAAGCACACCACCCAGAGCCCCTCAGGTACCATACCAAACACACCACCCCAGAGCCCCTCAGGTACCATCCCAAACACACCACCCAGAGCCCCTCAGGTACCATCCCAAACACACCACCCAGAGCCCCTCAGGTACCATCCCAAACACACTGGCCAGAGCCCCTCAAGTACCATCCCAAACATACCACCCAGAGCCCCCTCAGGTACAAGTACAGACCCCCTACCTCTGATACACAGTCCCCACAAGTACAGACCCCCTAACTCTGATACACAGACTCCACTCAGAGCTGGTCAAACGGCTCTCAGGTTTATGGGGGCCAGGAACAGACGAGCTCAGAACTCAGATCCTTCTTTCTACTTCCTCCTTGGTGCTTTCTACTGCATTTTTTTTTGTTTTATTATTTTTTGTGTGTTTTTCTATGGAAACAGTCTTCTGTCAGAAGACTCGGTCCTCAGTGTTTCATGTTAACTGCCGTGTTCTTCATGTGATGACTATCCCCAATGTGTCTATGAGCGCACGTGTCTGCGTTTCATATATTGATCTGTGTGTGTGCATGCGAGTGCATGTGCATGTATGTGTCTGTGCGTTTGTAGGGGCGAGCGAGTCGTGTGTGTGTTGTGTGTGTTGTGTGTGTTGTGTGTGTTGTGTGTGTTTTGTGTTGTGTGTAGTGCATGTTAATAACCCTGCTCTGTTAGCCACATTGCTGTGGTTTGCAGTAAAAATGTAGCTGCACGGCCCCTGTCACACCTCCTCTTGTGCTGCTGCAATTTGTGAAGTCTTGTGCGTTTTATGAAACGTTGCACGCTTTTGAGTCCAGCACACCAACTGCCCTCCCAGTTCGACTGCAGCGTTTCCTGGCACCTGCCGCATCCAGATTATTTATTATTTTGTTGCGCATTTATTTTAAGGGGATATTACAGTTTACAGTGATACAATGTTAGTGTCCGATGCACTGCATGTTTATAAAAATAATTTGGATTTTATGATGCTGACACCCGGCTTTTAATACAAAATAGAAAAAGATAGCAAGGATCATATTAGCATATACATGCTTTGTGCGCCTGAGATAGATAAAATGGAAAGATGTACATGGACGGGGATAATTTAAAGTAATTTTTACCTGTAATGTATAAAGTTTTGATCGCCTGATTGTAATGTGTGCTCTGGTAAAACCATTGGACGAAGTTGCAATAAAATGGTAAATTTGGTGAAGCTTTGAGAGAACCTGTAAGTTTCGTGTTGGTTTCAGAGGCCCCCCACGCGTGTGACAGATTCATTGTGACTTTTATGCTATTTTTAAGCGATTGCTTTCTGGCTAAGTGTCCTCCAAATTGTGTGTGCAGTGACAGCTGGGTAATGACTAATTACAGTCCAGACCTGATCCAGCCCCGCCCCCGGCGTGAGGTCATACACACCCACATTGGCCCACGCTCTACTGAGAAATGGAGTATGGGTAACCTCGCTTTGGGAAACACCAAGAACCCCCTTTTAGGCCCGTACCAGCCCCTGCTACTTAGAAAACGCCCCGTTTCTGTCAGATTCAAAAGAATTGCTGCTCACCCTCCACCACCCCAGCCTCCCCACCTGTTGTTTGGATCTGCTCCAGGTACTGGGGGGTTTTGGCATATTTCCTGTTTAGTAGGGGAGATGTGTCATGCTCCTTGTTTGATAGGTAGTGCACGCTGGTCCATTCAGTGCCAAACCAAAATAATCGTATATTCATTATACTTTAAATTCATATGTTCAATATGTGAGTTGTCCTGACAGAACTATGATTGTTGTATATCAGACCTGGGTCAACTACTTTAAAAAAGACTTTATATGTGTACTAAAATCTGAAAGTGCCTCTGCAGAACCCTGGGAATGTGGCTGAATGCTGTTCCATGTCTGCGAAACATTTGTTCTTAAGTTAGTGCAGTAAAAAGGAAAAAAGCCAAAATTAGACCTACACGATGAAAGCAGAAAGGGAGAGGAATATAGAAAATA
>CM056387.1:12695411-12725325 GCA_029718625.1 Synaphobranchus kaupii | reverse complement strand
AATCGGTGGATAGATGGAGAAAAATTGATATAGACCCAGATATAGACAGTAATAGACAGAGATATAAATGTATGAATCGGGTGGATAGATGGAGAAAGATGGATATAGACCCCAGATATAGACAGTAATAGATGAGAGATGAAGGTTATCTGCCCTAATGCATGAGTGTGTGAAGCCTGTCTGTTCTTCCCCCCCCCTCTCTTTTTTTAACTGGAAAGAAAGAAAAAAAACCTAGAAAGAAAAAAGAAAAAAAACAGTTTACTATGTTCCATTGGGGGCTTTTTTTTTTAGAAGGCGCAGTAGTGTGGTTGGTTACAATGATTACAGATTTGAGTTTGGGAGGGGGCTGCTGGGTGGTTAAATCACTCGTCCAGTGTGTGGAAGGGCCCCGCCCCCGTGCTGTGGTAATGCTGACCGTGCCCAATGCCGACTGCGACCTACAGCCGTCCGAATCTCATAGTGTCCCTGCCCCTCCTCTGGTTGTATAGACAATATGGAAAGATGTAAGCTGTGTAAGACAGACAAGGCCGCCCATGACTTATCATTGTGGATTTCGGGCTGGTGTTGAGAAAGATTTGAGCACACGGGAGCCTTCTAAAAAACATTTATAAATAAAATTCCAAGAGGGGCCGGTGTCTGAGCCTGCCCCATATCCCGTTCCTGTCCCATCAATTCCATTTTAATTCAGTCAATTCAGGAAATGATTGAAATTGAATTCATGGATTCAAAAACCCTCGTGGAACATTTTTAGACAATTTTCAATTTACCAATTTTTTTCCAATTTATCAGTTTTTTTCCAATTTACCAGTTTTTTACAATTCACCATGATTGACTAATTGAAATGAAAAATTGACCCCCCCCCCCCCCACCGACCCTATTTGTGGAGTGCCAGATGTTTTTCCTCTTTCCGAAAACCCCTAATTTACCTAATTGGATTAATTATCAGACTGATTGGGCACAGGTGACCTTGTGGAATAGTGCAACAATAGAGGTAATGAGTGTTTCATCATTCAGATTGAATATGCGGGCTCAGATGATTAATAATCGGACAGCAAAATCAAGAATTTCCACAGACCAAAAACACAGAAAAGCTCTCTGGCTCTCCAGGAACCGGTTTGCCCTATTCCAAATATCTATGAATGTTATATAACACGCCCTGCACAATATCTTGCATTGTTATCCAGCTGTGTCAATGGTTGCTTAGCTTCAGCTTGGCTCTGAAAAGTCGACATAACAGCCACGGTCCGTTTCCTTCTTGTTTCTATAGCCCCCGGCCTGTATTTATAAAGCACCTCAGATATAGAGGCAACTTGATTCTTGATTAGCGCACCTGCTCTGAGATGGTTTGTGAATATGGAGCGCTGTTCTTCATCGTCTGTGGCCCACCTCCTCTCTGTGTTCCATTGTTCAGCCTTGCCCTGTGGTCTGTCCCTCTGTTCTCCTCTAGTCAGGTCTGGCAGGAAAGGACGACGGAGGGGGTTTAGTCTGTCCGAGGCCGACAGTCGCGGCGGACGCTGGGTTTAGATCGCCGAGCAGCCGCGACCCAGGCCGACCAGGCAGGTCCACTCTGTCACCATCGCACGAATGGCCCCACCCCTCCCAAGTCCAACCCCGCCTCCTACCCTCATCCTTCCGCGAAATCCAACCCGGCGCCTCTAAAACCACGCCCACTCACCGCTAACACTGGCCTCACACCCCAAACCTGACCACACCCACTTCACCCCCAACTCCTGCTGTCTCTCAAATCTGACTCCACCACTCATCCAGCACTGCCCTCCCATCCCAAACTCCTCCCCCTGCCCTGAGGAAAGCAGCATTCCGAATGCGGGGCTATGCTTGCATACTGTAGACCAGGGCTGCCCAACCTTGTTCCTTGAGATCTACTGTCCTGTAGGTTTTCACTTCGACCCTAACAAAGCACACCTCATTCAACAGGTTTGAACTGCTAATTTGTAGAATCAGGTGTGCCAAATAGGGTTGAAATGAAAACCTACAGGATGGTAGATCTCCAGGAACAGTGTTGTGCAGGCCCTGGTGTAGACCTTTGCAAAATGTAATGAAATGTGCAAGTAATTTTATTATTCGTATAATATTTATTTGAAACATTATTTAGTATATGATCCCGGGTAGAAATATGACATGCTTAAATGTATAAATATGTAATGTAAATATTCACATATTAGTGTTATGAAAAGCAGTTTAAGTACTGCTCAGGTTAAACAGGTTTGGTTTGTGAAAAGCGATTTTACTGGTTTATTTACTGCTATGGTTTTGCAAGACATGGTTAAACTAAGCTACTGCTGGCCGATCCGCAGTTTTGATAGAGAAATGGCCATATGCCTTCCGGAACTTTCTGAAATCATTTTTCCCTGCAAACTGCAAAAGAATAACAAACAGATTTTCCTGCCTTCCAAGTCTCCTCCTCTCTGCCTTGCCCCCCCCCCTTCTATTCCTCATCTGCTCAGCATTATTTCAACGCTTTCCCTAGAAATCATTTCTTTTTGTGACCTCTGTTTTTTTTTTTGTTTTTTTTTTCCCCATCCTATTGATGTTGTTTGTTCATTTACGTTGTTTCGTCACGTTCATTTAATAATAATAGTTTAACAGTCATGCTGTGGAGGCTGCTGCTGCTGCCGCTGCTGGTGTTTGTTTGTTTTTTCACTCATGTCTTTTGCTCTCATCACTCATGTCTGTTCGCACCCCTCTGCCTAAATCCTGATGTTGATGTCTGTAAAGTCAATAGTTTTGGCAGTGATCTCTTTTCTCACTGCCTCATGGGCAATGACCCATTTTCCCCCAGCATTCCCAAAGTGGCGCGCTTGTTTGGTTCCTCTGTCGGGGAAGCCGTCACACTCGCTGCTATGTTCCGGAACACTGCAGTTCGTAAAGTACTTCTCCAAAACGATATCGGACCGCATACCTCAATCACCTGTTCTGCGCCCTCAGAACAGGCATGCATTGTTCAGGTCCATTGTGTAGTTTTAAAAAAAGCACAGTGACGGTCTTCGCCCAGCTGTAGGTGAATTTGGAGAAGCAGATTGTTTTGTGGTCCATCTTGTCGGTCGATCAGTCACATGACATCGCCTGTTCTGTCATTTGTTCCCTCCCTCTCCCTCTACCCTCTGCTGTTTCCCTGGGAACAGACGATGCCGCGTTCCTGGACCGGACCCCCAGCGAGGCGGAGCACGTAGGGGACCCCACAGACCCCGCCCCCTCCGCTGAGGCAGCCCCGCCCATGTCCCCCGCCCTTGGCCCTGGCCCCCAGCCTAACTCCGGCCACCCAGCCCACCATCTCCCTCCTTTCGGACGACAATAACGACGCCCTCAGCGTGGAGTCGCTGACCCTGCTGCCCCCGGCCGACCCCACCCGCCTCCGCAGCTTCAGCACACAGTCCTCCCGGGAGGAGGAGCTTCCCCGGGCGGGGCCTGCTGAAGACACGCCCACCACACCCACCCCGCCCCCTACCGAGCCACACAGCCAGGAGCAGCAAATGGAGGAATAAAAATGGTCCAATGAGAGAGGACTCTGCGCCCCCCCCCTCACACCCACCTCACTTGACTCTCATAGCTTCTACTGAACACTTCTGTTGTGTAAATACTAAAAGCAGGAGTGACTGAAGCTGGGCTCTCATGCACTTTGTGTGCTTAATTCAGTCTTTCGCTTTATTTCTTGTTTTCTTTTTTGGTTTCTGTCTATTAAGTTACCAGACTGAAGTTCTGCTTTTTTTAACACGTCAAGAGTCGCTTGACGTGTTAAACATTTCGACACTGCACACCACCCCGGCTCCCAGTCACTTTTTTTGTTTTGGAATGTGCGTCAGACAGACCTTTCTGATCTTTTGTGAACAGGAGGGGAAAGCGCAGTGTTGGTCCTTTTCAGCACGGTGCAACTGTGTGTGTGCGTGTGCGTGTGCGTGTGCGTGAGCGTGAGCATTTCTGTACAATAAATATGGCCAGTGGAGGCTGAGATCTGCTGGGTTTTACCAGTCGCACACTATGAATGTACCAATATCTCTTTATGCAGGTCTTCACACAGCGTTTCACACAGCTTTAGTGAAAGTCAAATGTCACGCGTATATCTAAAACAGCACCAGGGGTTGCTCTGAGAGAGGAAAACCCAGGGATAGTGTTCTTTTGGACATACAGGCAACATGGTTTTTTCCACTAGGTCTGTGTCCAAATCAATGCCCTGCCATACTATTGAGTATGCTTGTTGAGTACACTGGATGAGAAAGTTAAGTAGACAAAATATGTAAATGTAGTGTACTTGAAATCCCTGGATGATATACTTATTTCCAGCTTTTCGCTGATAATAGTATAGAGGATATTTTTTGCATACTGCATGTTGTGTACTAAACCGTATGCAGTAAACAGTACACGGTATGCTAGGACACAGGCTCTGATTCAGACAGAGCCTTGGTATGTGTGGCCCAGAACAAAAGTGACACTCACAGGGTATATTTCTGGCTATAAACTGGCCTTTTCTTGGGGACAAATGAAATCCAGGCCCTGGGTTGGGTGCGCCCGATAAAATAACAGACTTTTCCAGAGAACTGCCCCAGGGGGCCTGAAATAGGGAGCTGTGGGAGTCCACTCATCTGAACTAACAAGAAATGTGTATGCAGTAACCCGAGTGTTTTTTTGTTTTTTTTTAAGCACTTGATCTCGTATTTATTTTGTTTTGTAAATTTTCTTGTCGAGAGCCGAATATGAGCGGATATCCGCCATTGACTCGCGTAACTAGCCAGTCTGCTGCAGCTCTCTGCCCACACCAATATGGCTGAAGTGGACCTCTGGGGAAGTAAGGACAGGAAGCGGAGGCGATGTTTTCCTTTTAGCGGTCGCTCACTCCATTGTGCGCGAGAGACGTTTCCCGGGCCGTTTTCCCCCGTTCTTCCGGAAACGCTCCGCGGTTTCTCCTCCGCACGCCGCTCGTCTGTCACTGCGTGATGAGCACAGTGCACAGAGCACAGATGAGCACACTGTTCCCACAGTTCTGGGGAAATACATGCAAAGTTCTCGTTTCAGTTTAGTCTGGCGACTCATCAGTCGATTGTGTAATTTAAAATGAATGGCGCCGCAGACCAAAAAGGCTTTCCCATTTCTCAGTACTTGGCTGATGAATTAAAGCGACTAATTACACGACTAACTCCCCTCACCTGGATTGTTAGGTCTCGCTTGGTCACGGGATTTAAAGTGAAAACAAAAAAGAAAACCGTGCAGCTCTCCAAGGGTGAATAATATTTATGGGAGAATGAGGATTAGTGAAACCCAAAATGAGCAGCACCGTACTGTGGTTGGCGAGTCAGTGACCACAATCCTCTGTTTTTCTGTGGAAAAACCGTGCATTTTGTTTTTTTTCGAATGAGTTTGTTGCTCCACCCATTGCGACATTAACAAAACCCCTTGTTCTAGCCTTCTTACCCACAAGCTGCGGGACAGATCACTCCCCAGGATAATTTCTTGCTTAAAGATGTGCACCTAACAAGCCCCCCCCCCTCCCCCAAGTGTTTCTGAGGAGATGGGAACACTCAGTCCACAAACAGCCGTTGATCGCACTGTTGTGCGTACACTGGCATTAAACAAGCGAAATGAAAGCAATACTCAACTCTCAGCCGCCCCTACTCTGGGTATGGCGGTAGTTTCAACTGTGTAAATAATGGCCTTCTTAAGAAAGTGATGATTATGATGATGCTAATAATAATGAAATAGTGCTCTGTGGATCTGTGTGTTTTTATGTTCTGTAAATTGCATCTGGTTTTAATCTGTAATTATATGATTATTCACAAAAGACAAATGAACATTGTTACAAAACTGCAATAAATTATTGTACTCTCAGTCCTTGGTCTGCATAGCTTCATCGCACACTTAAAATGGCTACGTCTGCTTCCAAATTTGGAATTGCCAGTTGTGGCTCTTGAGGGACCCTCACCCAAGAAGCACTGCAGCTGAAGCCTGTGCGCTCTTTAAATGCGTTCACCGGTGACTATTTTACACCCTACAGTCCCCATAGTTCTACAGGGGAGCCAGCGACTATTATGAACCCCTACAGTCCATATATTTTGTACAGTAGAGCCAGTGACTATTTTACAATGTACAGGCCACAGTACTACAGGAAAGTTAACTCTTTCTTACCCCTACGCGCCACACAGTACTACAGAAGAGCCAGTGACTATTTTACACCCTATAGGTCACATTGTACTACAGGGGGGCTAACGTCTGTTTTATACCCTATAGGACACACAGTACTACAGGAGAGCCAGTGACTATTTTACACCCTTCAGGCCACACAATGGTGCAGGAGAGCCATTGACTATTGTACACCTTACAGAGCAAAAGGTGCTACCTAGCAATGATTGAAGGCCAGACAATTGGTCTACCTGTTGTCTCACTGTTGACAGCTGGTAGACAGTGGAACATAGTGCATCATTGGTTGGCACTAATTGTTGGAAGAACCCTGGCCAGCGAAATCACACGTATCGCCGTGGTTTCCGTGGCCATCGTCGTCTAATGGCGTCTGAATCAGGACAACTTTAGGGTATGTGTCATTCAATCCCCCCGCTAATATTAATGAGCCGTAATGGCTTAGATCAAATGCTTTTTTTTTTTTTTTAGCCCTGTTTTGTCCAAGTTTGAACAGTAAATTTGTATGTCTGTGCTGTTACTCCCTTTGTCAGTTTGGCAGAGCACGTGCCAGCTCTCGCTCTCCTCCGAAACGCATCGACCGCTGCTTCTTCTTTTCCCTCTGCAGTTCAGCAGTCAGGCTCACACAGACAGGGGTCTGAGGAGGACGCTGCCTGTGGTAGCCTGTGCAGGCAGACTGACCTGAGGGAGTCGCTGGTGAGTGATGAGGCGGTCATCCCAGCCAAGTGAACCCCTCCCTTCCTGGGTGTGGCCACAGTGGCACTCCTAACAGTCCGGATCCCATACCAGCCTGTGGGGCCCATCTTCACAGTGGAATGATGCTTTAACACACTGGGGGTGCGTCCCAATATTCTCCACCTCTCTTCCTCCGCTCCCCCACTACCACTCCTCTCCTGAAAGTATGCAAAACTGCCTGAACGTTTCGAGTACAAGTATTCGCATGTGCAGTACTGTATACAACGGACCTGACATTGCATTTTGCGTGGAGACATTAAGATGTAATTGACAACATTACATTAAAACACTAAGATCCATTTCCGGGGCACATGGGAGAGGAGGTCGCAGTGGAGGAAAGGAGGGTGCATTTTTCGAGTATTGGAACGCACCCCAGGTTGACACAGGACTATTCCATTTCTGGAGGGCGGCTGTTTCTGTTGATTTCCGGGGTGTTCTCGACACCAGTGGTTCTTTTAAGCCATTGATTGGCTAAAGAATTCACACACCTTGTTCTCAAGGCTTTAATTGACAGCTGTTTGAAAGGAATTAAGTCACAAAAACCCGCAAGCACTGCAGCCCCCTGGGAATTGACTGTGACACCCCCTGCTTTATCAGTTTGAGCTCCGCAGCAGCTATTGGGTGCTGCTTTTAACAGCCTTCTCTGTCTCGGCTAAGCGTAGCGGGACTGCATCCCTGTGGATGAACCGGACGGACGCGGTTAATTTAAGGTATAAATTCTGTATCTCCAGCTATTCACCAGTCTCTAATACATGAATGTCCCAGAAGTTATGCCACTTGAGATTCCTGCCTTGGGACTTTGTTTATACTTGCAGTTAGGTTTTTTATTTTTTGTATAATAATTTATTCCGATTATGGTTTCACTTTTGGCTCTTAGGGGTGTCCCAGGAGAATTATATTTTCACTGGGAAAGTGAGAAAGTGTTGCATGTTACCACATAAACACCACCTAATGGCTCTTTAATACTGGGAAGGTTTAAAGTGATCAGAGGCTGTCACTCAACGCTTTCCCCAAGGTTCATTTCCAAGTGCTTACACTTTTTCCCAGAAAATGTCCAGCTGGATTTTATAAAATGTGTTTCCGCCCTCAGTGCTTTGTGTGTGTGTGTGTGTGTGTTCCTGCTCCTGAGATAAGGGGAGTTTATCGCCGGTATCGCTTGACAAACGAGGGAGTTCTTACAATTACAGTGAAGCGCTGCTGTTTACGTGTCCACTTCCCGTGCAGTTCGACGGAATCTCCTGGGGAAAAAAAAAAAAAAAAAAGATTTTCATTATTCTGTCTATTTTCAGCATGGCAGTCTGTCAAAAGGGGCTCCGCAAACACTAGAGTAATTGGAGCCTTATTGTTAGAGCGCTGATAAGGCGCAGGTTTGTTTTGCTCACTGCACCCAGAAGATGGTGTTTCACTGCTCATTATTCTAAGCACCTGGGAGCTCCCCTACCCTGGGCCCTGTGGCTCGACAGGGATTTAAGTGGTAGCCTACATTTTAGTCTCATTTAAAGACAAACGGATCTCATGGCTCCAAGAGGGATCGGATGTACTCTTGTCAGAGTGAAATGTTAAGTGCTAAATCATATTGAATAAAACTATACAAATACAAATAGTTTAGTTGAACATGCCAGACATGCACCAAGTAAGTGGACCTAACCAAGATGTTAGATAAATGTTATATCCACCAAAAACTGTCTGACAGTGTTCCCAACAGGTCTCTTACCCATTTTATTTTTTTTTTTCAAGAAAATTGGATCAGCTGGACTGAAATTGTTTAATTTGACCTCTCAATAGCTTGGCTTTCTTAAATGATTGCGGCACGTACAACTGCAATCTCCCTTAATTTGGCTTGTTTTTTTTTTTTCTTTCTTCTTAATTTGTCTTGTTGTGATGCGGGTGACCGAGCGGGTGACCGAGCGGGTGACGTAGCCTATCTCAGACGATGTGTCTGAGTCATGCCTCATGGCCCATTCTACACAGACTCTTTACCAGCATGTGGCTCGCCTTCAAACTCCACTGTCATTTCCTCTTAAACTATTTTTTTTCTTGTACCCTGGTCTGTTTCCTGGTGACAAGTCGTGGTCACAATGTTACAGCTTCTGTTGAATTTTGTTGCTCACAAGCACACACCATTATATCAAAACCCAATGCGGGTAGCTGACAAATTCACAGATCTAGCACCTCGTGAATACTTAGAATCAATACAGTGGAATCATTATGCTTTTGAGTTAACTAAAGTTTTTATTTTTTTTATTTTAGAAAATTGGCAATGATAGTGATATAAATCTTGAATCCCAATCTGATCCGTTTTAACGTGAAATGCGATAGACAGGAAACCGTGTGGGGCTTCGGTTTTGGCGTTGTGTTTTAATCACGTTGCGTCCTTCGCATCTCTTGAACACACATCATTCTTTCAAGTGTTTTTTTTTATTATTTATTTATTTTATTTTTTTAAATGGGCCACATTAAAGATGCCTGGCAGCTCCAAAGAGACTACCGGAAACTTTAAACGCCCCCCCGTGTCCTTCAGATAAGAAGTTAAGGGCTTGTGGTTTTGTGTGAAGTTTGCCCCATGGATCCCATTCTCTCCTACGGAGGCATAGAATGAATGATCGAGCGAGGCCAGTGTGGGTTTGTTTCAGTTCAGGCGGAACCCGCGGCACAATATCTGCTTGACAGAAACGCTCGCTGCTTTCAGTGCAGACAGAGAACAGGAAAGGTGATGATGCAAAAACAACACTAAGCACACGCACCTTGCCTGTACATCGTTGACCGTGCGCAATTCTATGCACCCTCCAGTTTCAAATTTAAAAAAGCCTTTTCACACTGCGCTGTAGTTAGCCCTGGGCTATCCTTAGACCCAGGCTAAAGATAACCCATGGCTAGCTCGTTCTGTGTTCACACAAGCATTTGCTCAACCTGTGCTAAGGATTCACACTGTACCCTTAAGCCCCGGGCTAATGTCCGTTCGACACTATTGGATTGGACAGTGAAAATTCTAAGCACTGCCACAATCGTTGCCACTGACCCCGTTTCTCACGGACTATTTTGGCACTGTGGGGAGATTTCTGGGGCTAACCCCAAAAAGCTGGTGCTAACCCTGCTGGGTCAGCTAGCCCAGGGCTAAGGTTGGTGGTTGGTAAAATCGCTCTTAGCCCGGGGCTAACGACAGTGTGAACAGGCCTAAAAAGAACCTACTAGTTGTAATATCAAACGTGTGTGTGAATGTATACGTGAAAATGCCTCTGTGATCTTCTGAGAAACCGATTAAACTATCTAGAATGCATTTAGTTTTCCAGATACATTCTCATTAGAGCTCATATATAAATTATACTCAGATAGCTTTAGGGTAATATTTTCTGTCATACAGGTTGCCTCTGGCCATTATGTGTCATGTATTTTTTTGTGTGTCTCGATCTGATCTGTTTGAAAAGGCTCTGATCCAAATACTTTGCTTGCCCAGCCCGGTCCAATGCAGCCCTGTTTGGCAGTGAGCAGAGTCCCCTCCCCAGCTGGGAAATCATGAAGCAGAATCTGAGAGCTGCAAGCATTTTCTGCAAGTACACATGCCTCCTTTTCCTGGAAGAGGCAATACAGAGAATTATTTTTTTTCTCAAGCATTATCACAGACCCAAATCTATAGGGTGGTGATAATTACCAGTGACGCCGATTGACAAACAGGATCTTTGCTTCTCTGTGTGTGTGCGTGTGTGTGCGTGTGTGTGTGTGTGCGCGCGTCAGAGAGAGAGAGAGAGAGAGAGAGAGAGAGAGAGAGAGACAAACAAACAGCGCGTATATGTGTGTGAGCATGTCTGTGAGAAAATGTGAGTGTGAAATGTATAACTGCCCATAATCCAGCTGGCTATTCACTATGTGAAAAAAAATGCTATATCTTTTTTAAGCAGATTTCCGACTTTGGCCTTGAGCGTTCATTTACTCATTCTTTTACTCAGTTTTATACATGTAGCCCCAGGAATGTTAACTTTTTACATCCTATTCCCTTTTTTTTTTTTTTTTTTTTTTTTGCAGCCAAGGAGCATGATTCCTTCAAGTGAGCATGAGCGAGGAAAATGGGAAGTGTTGGTGGAGTCTCGAACTTACTGCATTCAGACGAGTTTCGTTTGAAAACCCTTCAGAATTTCCCTGAGTGAAGAGGTTAGTCATACCGCACTTTCTTTTGCCCACGAGGCTAATGTACAACTAACACAGGAGGTTTCAGTAATAAGCTGTGAAGATTTAGGTGTTGATATTAAAAGAATGGGGGGTTAATGCCGTCATCAACATGTCCAACTCATCACACTTCAGAACTTATAACTAATAACTCCCACGTTCTTTAATTACAACATTTGGCTGTGTAACTACAAACAAATTAACTGAGAAGATGACTGAGGAGATTGGTACTCTGAAGACAACATTTTTAACTACACCTACAAGGATAATTTAGTTTTTCATTTTGCCTCCTACAGAACCAGATTTTTTTGGATGTATTGTCTAGTCTTGATATTCATGTGAATTTGATTTTCCTAACTACGCATTTTGCCACTTCCCAGAAAAGTTGTCTAATTTTAGCCTGTTATATACTCAAACACCAATTAATAAATCAATGGATGCCTGCAGTTCCTCAAGGAAGTTCTCTTGTTTTTGACATCATACAGTCATCATACGAGAAACAATACAACTGCTTATGTGAAAGGGTAATCACTGCTAACTGATTCTGGAGAGGGACACAGAAGACTGTGGTTGATATCAATCATTAGGTATTAATTTTATAACGTGATCAATATCTCCTTTGCTGTAAGGACTGTCAACTCTTCACAGTATCTCCACTTTCTGAAAGCGAAGCAAAGCCCCACCCCCTACTCCTCCCTCACATGAGATTCTGTTTGCTGTTGCCTGCATTTATCGTAAATGACTCGTAAACCATAAGCAATTACTGGCTGACCTGAGCTCCACTTTCAGGTGCATGTCAATTCCTCCCCATCTACTGACTGCCACAGTCGCAGTCTACTTACAAAACGTTCACAAATGTCATGGGCCGCCTCCTAGGTTTCTGATCCAAAGCAGATAAAACCTCAGATATAAGCCAATTGTGCTGTTGCTAATATATCTGATACAACCTAGATGGATAACAAAGCCAAACTTTCAAAACCAAATCTGTTCTTTGTTGTGGCTTAGCCGCGTACAGGAGAATCAAGGTATTTCTAATGAAAATGCTTGATTCTTTAACAGTGTGTTCTTGCAGCTTTTAGAAACTGAGAGCGGGAGGTCTTCTTCCAATAACCTCTTAAATGTAAAATACTTGTCTTGGAAAGGATGTGGAGTAGCCAGAGTCCACTTGGTAGCACCTTGTGCTGAACCCAAGTAACTAGGTTAAACAAAAACAAAGGCTAACAAGTTTTTTTTTTTTTTTTAAAAACCGTATTTATTTTCTAAGTATTTTTCAGTATGTATCTGAAAATATCTCCGCCTGCATAGCAGACACAATGGGCAAGATAAGGTCATTTCCTGCATAGTGTATACATTCACTCATGTAAACTCTCAATATGAAGGTATTGGAGTCCGTATTTTCCTGAGAAAATACATTGTCTGCTACAAAAAACATGTTTTCCTTTACAACAAATAACATTGCAGAAAACCACATATAGCCTCAGAAACTATCAAGTATCTCCCGCGTGGCTTGCCAGTGAGGTTTCTTGCCTTTGTTTGATAAACCTGATGGCGTTGTTCACAAACGGAAAGGAAATGAGAGTAGGAAGTCTTTGAGTATAGGGTTGACTGGGATGCTGTGGATCCTCTCCCCACCCCACGTCTCCACTATTCTTTGCCGGCACAGCTCCTGCAAAGGCCGAAGCTTCACCTTCCTGTACGGCCTGGTCAGGCTCTTCCGAGGAGAGGAGACATAGTGCTCCAGAAGTTTGAACAATGAGTCAAAGGACTCCTTGCTACCAGACAGGCTGAAGCGAGAGCCCTGGAAGTTTATCCGGATGCTGACAGGCCCAGAGGGGCTCCGGTAGCTCAGGGTGAAGAAGACGTCCTTTTGCTGGCTGTCCCGGACCAGGAAGGTGCCCAGCGGCTCCCCCTTGAGGCGGGCGTGGGCCTCCTCCACTGCCATGGGGCCCCAGTAGAAGCCACTGGTCTCCAACATGGAGCCGGTGGCGGTGATGAGGCGGAAGTCCTTCTCGTTCTTGAAGGGGCGGAAGTGTGTCGGGTACTCCAGGTTCTGGGGGCGTGGTGGGGGCAGGGCCTGGGGGTGGGGACGGGGCAAGGGGTCGGCCGGCTGACGGTCGGGCCCTGCTGTGTGAGCAGCTGATGCATTGCCTTCCACATTGCCCTGTGTTACCATCCTAGAATGAGGGACAGCCCATGTGGCCTCCCATAGCGTCCCTCATCCAGCCCGCCCAGGTTACGCTGTTTGACCTGAAAGCACAAAGAAAAAGGCAAAGGAAGCAGAGCCGATTAGGGTTATAGCTTGGAGTCATGGCATTGTATTCACCTAACTTATGGGGTCTTTGGCTCTTCCTAGATGTGAGAGATCCGTCCTGTAGCTACAGTGCCAGTTGTAAGGTGTGTTAAAAACACAAAGGAAAGACCTTAAGTTACAGGGTAGATGCTGTGAGTACTGATCTCATTCCTGAATGTAATCTCTTTCCACTATACGCACGGTCTCTGATCCATATGAAAGGCCTAATGCCGGTGCTTTTTAATTGACCACTGATCTTGTGTCAAGACCTCTTTTCTCTTTGATGTCCCTTTTAGAGGAAATGTGTGGTGCAAGGTTTTCTTGTCTTGTGTTAACAGACAGATTAAAGCTACTTCTCTATTTCTGCTGTTAAATAAGGTTTGCGTTTAATTCATTTTTAATAGGACTTCTAAGTGGCCGGTCTGAAATCGTATTTTGTCTTGGATGATATGAACGGTTTAAGGAACAAAACACGACTATCTTTTTTGTCAGGACAGACACCCTGAAGACTTTCTTTTTTATGGGAATATAGGCCTACAGTTGATACCGGCTAGGAAATATTAATTCCCGGTCAGGGTTCAGAAATAAACTAATTCAACGTTTCTCAGGGAAGCCAAAAAAAACTATCCACTGGATTCCCCTGGGAAAGTACAGAAAAAGTGATTGGCTGAAATCGCTGTAAATTAAAGATATTCAACAAGCAAACCTAATGTAACAAGAATCATACACAGACAATGCTCAGACCTCGTTTGTAATTCTGGTTGATCACAAACAGTCCGACTCATCCACTCAATAGGCTACCCCCCCCCCCCCCCCCCCCCAAACACACAAAAAAAAGAAGATAATAATAAAAATACTAAATAAATGTAATTTAATCATTTCAATAATAAATCATCATCGACAACAGTAACTGCGAATTTTGCCTGTTGCAGAACCCTTTCCCAAATCAATGCCCATGTAGCTACAATCACCCCGGGGGCCTGCTTTTAATTTCGTCCGTGAATCCTTTTCATTAAATTTATGACTATTGTCCTGCATCTACTACACCGTGCACGCTTGCATCAATTTCCCCATATTGGTCTAAATGTGTAAACAATTAAGGACGGGGTCCTGTGTCACCTTAAACGCGATATAAAACCGAACAAACAAAAAAAACAGCAGTCTGCCATAACATTGGAAATACTGACCAATGCACCAGCCATTTAATGCAAAAATTGTGCTATTAAACCAACGCACAGCTGCAAGGTAGAAAATTACCAAGTCAATTATATTTTTAAAAAAAATGTAGCTAACGTTATAAAACAATCTTACCGTCACTTTTGAACGTCCGAAATGCTTAGAAATGCTTTGGTAAATGTCTCTATTTTCCGTATTGGACTCGAATCCGAAGGTGGACCTTGAGCTTGCGGTCCTGCTTGGGTTCGAGCGGTACTTCCACAAACCCGGGGCCGATAG
Organism: Synaphobranchus kaupii; assembly: GCA_029718625.1. Taxonomy (NCBI): domain Eukaryota; kingdom Metazoa; phylum Chordata; class Actinopteri; order Anguilliformes; family Synaphobranchidae; genus Synaphobranchus; species Synaphobranchus kaupii. The sequence goes on along the minus strand of CM056387.1, from coordinate 12,710,540 downwards.
TGCTTTCATCGACACTGTAAATCCACAGCTTTTGGTTTTAGGTTGAATAAAGACAGAGGGCTTTCTTACCTCCGTGGTGCTTCGCAAGAATCTGACGTCCTTTTCCGTGAAAGCTTATGTATTGAGTGGCTCCTCCTACAATTGATTTACAAGAAACATTTCCTTTCGGTTTTACACATTTGAATTCACAGAATTGAATGGGCAGCGGCACTTCAAAGGTCGCTATACTAGGGGCGTGATTCATTTCCAATAGTTTTATCCTGATGTCCCGCAAGTTTCACTTCTAAGGAATCGGCTCTAAATAGGCTACCACATAAGCACACAATTCTATGTAGGCTATCGTCTCGAATTGAAAGCTGACACATAGACTAATATTTTCTCAGTTTGATGACCATTTTTTTTCTTTGGGAATGACTAGCCTACTGGGGTAATTCTCAGTGGGGTAGGCCTATCCTTATTTCGATGAAGTACACCTCCTTTGTTAGGCTACAATTCATAACAAGCACGTACGTGCTAGGATACTTATGTTATCGAACTTTTTTCATCTTTACTTTTACGCAGAAGTGAACACGAATGTAGCATCTGCCATTAGCTAGGCTATTCAGCGAATGCATTTTGGAAAAAGCACGACGAAATCCTGGCTGCAGTTCCAGCTACAGTAGGCTACCACAAGAACAGCAATTAAGTGCGATTCTAGGATAGGCTACCGTTTTACGATCCGAGGAACACGAAAATAACTATGACGCTATACTTATAAACTATTAACAAAAATGTATCCCTAGCCTATATGTTATAGGAAAACGTTCCCCCAGCAGATTAAAACATTTATATAGATTTAGTTATTGGCCTAATTATACATCGATGTGCAGAAAAAAACAGACTGTTGTTTTCTGGGCACATGTGCTGCTCTCCTGTGGTAGGTTTAGGTAATATAACATCATTTTAAAAAAAGCTTCAGACAGCTTTTCGTATTGAAGTAGGGCCTAGAAGGCTATATTCAGACTCATAAGCATTCTGACGACCGACATAGTCATGAGTAGCCTACCCAGAAAACAGTGGACGTCGCAGGGACGTACCAATTTAGTCCTCTCAAAGTTCCAGCCAGGGCTCAATAGTTGCACTGCACCTTTTATGATTTACGATTTACGTTCTCCATGTAGCCTATGGCACCACAAAATGCAGCTCAGGTTAAGGAAAGGAATCTTCCTGCAAAAATCCTCGACGATGCCCCGCCCGATTCGAACGAACACGCTCGCCGTTTAAAGATAATTTACCAAGTCCTTTCCTGTGTTTCCAATCGCTGGATTTACTCATGATGATCCAACGTAATTGCTCTTTTTTTCCTGCAGGTTAGTCCCGTCCACATAATGCATACAGGCCTATAAGGGAACATCTGCCCTCATTTTGCACAAACTAATTTCAATTCCTGGACAGAGACGGACAAAAATGTACTGTAGCCTACATTTTAGCATTGTGGGGAATAGTGGAATGTAATTTACTGAACCATAGTTAAATGCTGGTAATTGTCAGCTTTACTATGGATAAGTGTCTACTGCCAGGCAAACAAACTGAGCAGCAAATGCAATGAAGTGAAAAATAAACCGAATGTGTAATTTCACAGGTATAGCTAACAGAACTGCTTCCTCAACCTCCTTTAAAGAGACAGTGTGGAAATTGCGTCAGACATAATCGAGGGAGGAAACTTAACTCAGACTGACAGTTTCCCAGAACCTAAATCCCAGATGACTGCAGGTTTTAGATGGTGCCTTTAAATTGGCAACCAAGTCCTGTATCATAAACAAGGTGTGTGGATTCGGGGTAATGAATGAATTTGCATTAATAATTTGAAGTCCTGAAACCCATTAAAACCACCAGACACTGTGGCCCTGCAGAACTGAGTCTGTCATCCCTGGCCTACTTTCTACAGGCCAAAATTAGTTCCTTGAGTTTCATTTCTATGGAACTGAGACAGACCGGCTATCCAGGGTGCAGTCGGAGGTGCAGTGACTTCATACTGCTGGTTTGATTGTAGACACTGTTTTACACTCATGTTACTGCAGCTGCCTGTTTGCTAAAGATAATCAGGAATTAAACATCTTGTGTAAGAACATAATGACAAGGAAGGACAGGCAATTCAGCTCATCTAGCCTCATCGTTTATAATATAAATAGCATCTCGACAGCAATGTGGGCTGGATTGACATGGCCAAATGTTCTACACATTTAGGCATTTAGCAGATGCTCTTATGCTTGTAGTTTGGACAGCAAACACATTACACTGGTGACTTTAATATGCTGTATTTAAAACTACCAAATGGCCTACCCTCCTCCAAGATCTTGTGGAGGAAATGAACCAGTGAAAGCTACTTTAACCTGAGCGGCTGCATAAATTGTTTTTGTGTTCCGTGCCAGCTTTTGTATAAGTCACCCTGGACAGAAGACACATGTTGACTAAATGCATTGTCCTACTGCTGCCTGCAGAGCTGAGGTGTAGCCCTGAGTGCCTAAACTGATGTATTTCAGCAAGCATGTGGGTGTGTAAATGTGATATAAACACAATTCTCCACGAGGTGACAGAAAACAGCAACTCCACATTGCTTTTCAGGTAGGACACTGCCGTTGTACCCTTGAGCAAGGTACTTAACCTGAATCGCTTCAGTATATATCCAGCTGTATAAATGGATAATGGATAAAAAATGCAAAAAAGTTGTGTAAGTCGCTCTGGATAAGAGCATCTGCTAAATGCCTGTAATGTAATGTAATGCTTTTCAAACCCTTGCAAAACTTCAGCTGGAAAACCATAGAGGAAAAGAAAATCCTAGGTTGCTTCTTGAATGTGCCCTGTTGGCTTGTTGTTTGGCTTCTCTGTAGGCTAATTGCACTTGTTCAACTCTGCCATTGCAGTAGCCAGCTGGCTACAGATGCTCAGCTGAAACCTGATCCCACCCCACACAGAAAAGACCATCATGCCCAGCAACGTCCCGAAAGCATCGCAGAATAATAAATGCAGGCAGAGGAGCAAGGTTTTGGCAATTTTGTAAAATATATATATATATATATATATATATATTTTCCAACAAAGATTGCCAATGCACCATAGCTATGACTGAGCATGATTGTTTTATAATATTTTCTAGGGAAAAAACCCTCCTTTAATTTTACAAATGTACAAGTTTTAAATTGAAATTTCTATTGTAAAGGAGACACTGTAGATGGCTAGATAAATAGATAGAATACTTTATTATGCCCATGGGGAAATTTGTCTAGTAGCATATATAACATACAATCATTTACACTAGTGGAAGGGAGAAATTATTAAATAGATAAACATTTGAAATATCTAAGCCTACTAAATAAATAATCTTACAAAAACCTATCCACACACGTCACCCCATTAATTTACTGTATGTTTGTGGGTCAGTTAAATGAAGTAAGTGAAATAGTATCATTTATTTTGAAATATTAATAAAGATTTTGTGAACGCAATTTTGCAAGCAAAAGAACACACAGGTTTCTATTAAAAAAAACAAAAAAAACATGAATAAATATATCATTATTAGTAGTAGTATTGTTAATAATAACTAGATTAACAATTCCTAAAGAAATTGTAAGTGTCATTGCTTCAGTGTTATCAATTGCTGGAAATCGCATAGATGGTAATATGGAAAAGTGTGAGGTGCAAAATAAAAGGTGGAACTGGTAATGCGGTATAATGGGATCTAGTGAAAGTGTTAAAATATGGTGATGTAGCCTGTTTTGTGGTCAGTCTAAAGAACCTGTAAGTGAGGTAAGGCGTTAAGTAGGCAAACTGAGCGGCACGGCTTCGCTCAGCGAAGAACGCACTTAATGGGTTGCTCAGTTTTGATCACTCGGAGCCGCTCAAAGCGTTGCTGAGCACTTTTGGATTTGGATCAGAGACGGAAGTAGGCTCTGTTGTTAGCTATGGGAATTTCTCGTCGGTTAGCTTCGGTTACTTAACGCGACCAATGTCAAATCATCTGGGATATTATTGTTGGGTCATAACAGTGTTGTAGAGGAAGGCATTGTGATGTCATAAGCATTTTATCTATTACTGATATCATACTTTATGCATGGAAATCTTTGAATATGTTTTATAATGTGACATTTCATTAACAATTTGTGTAAAATACTGAATTTCGATAAGTTCCAAAAATAATATTAGTTGTGATGCATCCTTTGAATTTTTTCTGTTAATTTGTATGTCTTGTATCATTTCATATTTGTGCATATACTGTTTAAAGGGGCAGTTCACCCAAAAATGTAATTTTGATATGGTTCTACTGTACATACCTGGAGTGCTGTCTAACCATCCATGTAGTTTCTCTGAGAACTCACTAGTTTTGTAGAATTAATTAGATTTAATTCTGTTTAAGGAAAGGAGGAATGTAACATTTTCTTTGCGAAATGTGTCTAAGCATTTATGAATGTGCAAGTGACCAATAACACCATATGGTCTTGCTCAAATGGACATGTTTTCTTCAGTTAAATTATCTTTTCATTTTGAAACTGAAAGGTGCTCAAAAACTACTTCTGAGGGCAAATATTTAGACTAGATAAGCCTGATTTATAATAAACGGCGCACAGCAAGTGCTTTCTTAGTTCTGTCAGTTTTTCAGGGAAGTGGAGAGTGAAATTAGTGGCATGAGGAGGGGGTCAGTGTAATATGTTACAGCGTCCACATTCTATTGCATCGGTTTTCAAAATGTGCCCATTGACTCCCATTCACAGACAACACAGGACTGGAGACAGGAATCCAAAACAGGCAAGGAGGGCAAGCTTCGGGGACCGGGTACTGCGGGTGGAGCTGGTGGGTAGAGCAGGGGGGTCTCTGGGGCCGGGTACTGCAGGCGAGCTTCGAGGACCAGGTACTGCGGGCGAGGTTCGGGGACCGGAGCTGGTGGGTAGTGCAGGTGGGTTTCAGGGGCCAGGGCTGGAGGGAACTGTGGGTGAGTTTGTGGGGCTGGAGATGGAGGGTACTTATACACAGGCAGGACAGAAGACAGGTTAGGAGGTTGTGGTATAGGAGAAGGGTTAGCGCCCTCAAACGGTGGTTGGGCTTATTGGAGGCAGGTTCAGTGGCAGTAGGAGCTCCAAACACTGGACTTGAGTTGTGTTCCAATTGAGATGAGGGTTGTGGAGTTTGAGCTAGGGCTGACTAAGAGTGACAGAGGAGTTGAGTATAAAGGAACTGAATAGTCTCCCGGTGGGTGCCAGACAGGATGAGTTGGAGTGTTGAATGGGTGACCCGGGCGATGAGCTTCCCGTCCAGGGAGAAGGCGTTGAGAGGGTTAGGGTGAGGCCTGGTGGAGATGGCTGCTTGGCAGACGAGTGCGGCATCAATAAAAATGCAGTCAGCTCCAGAGTCGACCAGGGCGGACAGCGGGAGGGATTGGCGGTTCCAGCTGAGCGTGACGTCGAACAGGAACCGTGACTGGGCAGCAGAAGGAGAGGAGACCCGGCTCACAAGGACACCCAGCTCCACTGGTGAGCCGCCCCTCCTTGGGCGAATGGGACAGGAGAGCAACAGGTGGCCAGGCTGGCCACAGTAGAGACAGGACCCGGCTTGGACTCTGCACTGACGCTCCTCAGGGGTCAGTCGGGTTCTGCCCAGCTGCATCGGTTCTTCACCAGGGGATTTGGAAAACATGGGGGCCACTGGTTCAGGAGGTTGAGGCGAGGCTCCAGGGTTAGGGCGGAGGAACTGAGTAGGGACGCCGTTGTGGGCCGTCTTCTCCCTCTGCCGGAACCGCATACGGTTGTCGATCGAAATGGCAAGGGATATCAAGCCGTCCAGGGTACTGGTATCGTCTCGAATCGCCTCGAATGGCTGGAAGGAGCGGGGGGGGGGGGGGGGGGCAGCAGGCTGCACAGAGGCGGAAGGACTGGGTGTCAAGAGGGACAAGCTTAGGATAAAAATGAAACTCATTGAGGAGAAGTTGAGTAACGGTGTGGCTCTGGCTCTAAGTTTCTTTTCTGTGTAAATGGTGACTGCCACCCAGGTGCAGCTCATGTTAAGCCAAATAAGGTTCATTAATCACCAGCAACCACAAAGCATTGTTAGGTACACCAAAGGGGATGTGCAGATATACCCAAACATTTGTTGGTTATGTATTCCGTATGTGTATTTTATCTATTACTGATATCATACTTTATGCATGGAAATCTTTGAATATGTTTTATAATGTGACATTTCATTAACAATTTGTGTAAAATACTGAATTTCGATAAGTTCCAAAAATAATATTAGTTGTGATGCATCCTTTGGATTTTTTCTGTTAATTTGTATGTCTTGTATCATTTCATATTTGTGCATATACTGACACGCCTGTTTAAAGGGGCAGTTCACCCAAAAATGTAATTTTGATATGGTTCTACTGTACATACCCGGAGTGCTGTCTAACCATCCATGTAGTTTTGCTGAGAACTCACTAGTTTTGTAGAATTAATTAGTTTTAATTCTGTTTAAGGAAAGGAGGAATGTAACATTTTCTTTGCGAAATGTGTCTAAGCATTTATGAATGTGCAAGTGGCCAGTAACACCATATGGTCTTGCTCAAATGGACATGTTTTCTTCAGTTAAATTCTCTTTTCATTTTGAAACTGAAAGGTGCTCAAAAACTACTTCTGAGGGCAAATATTTAGACTTTGCTTTCCTGCCTAAGGCTGATTTATAATAAACAGCGCACCGCAAGTGCTTTCCTAGTTCTGTCAGTTTTTCAGGGAAGTGGAGGGCGAAACAGTGGCATGAGGAGGGGGTCAGATGATTCCACAACTTACTGATCTCGGAAGCATCAGCAAAGCACACCGTTTTGGGACCTGAAGAACAAAGGTGAAATACTTTACTGGGATTTAGCAGATGCTCTTAGCCAGAGTGACAATGTGAACGCAAAGATCAGGGATTGAAATGCAGTAATTCCCTAAAGGGTGGAAAGTATAGTCCTGAGAGAGACGGAATGTGCAAGAAGTGCACACTCAATTCACAACTTGTCACCTAACATATTGAACATTAACATAAGTTTATACAAAAAAAGAACAAAACTACCCCCAAGCTACCCTATACGCATTAAATGACATATGAACAAGCTGCAAAGAACCATAGGCTTTAAAAGAAGTCACACCTAATAGGTGTTAGGGCTGATAAAAATGCTAGTCTGTGTCAGGGTGGAGGAGGTGAGGTTCAGCCTGAAGAGTGGTCTGTTCTGACTGCTGTGGCAAGCCCATTTCACCACCATTACAATACATTAGTCACTTAACAGACACTCCATAGCGACTGACGTGGCAACGTTTTGTAAGGTTGTAAACCAGGTGACCACCAGCATTTTTGAAGAGCTGCACAGAGATTGGGGGGCCAGGGAAGATAGTTTCAGCAAAGTTTCAGTTTCAGTAAACGTGGGAGAGGACCAGAGCCTGAACCAGATGCTGGGTTGGCCGAGGGATTTTGGTATAAAGGGAGAAGACGATGGCACCAAGAGACGTCTGTAGAGAGGCTATGAGGTGTTCACACTGTGCCGCCCCGATTGCTCTGGACCCATGAGCATTGATGGCGTCTACCCTTTTGGGAAGTTACCCTTATGGTGCAGTTCCTTTACTCGTTCCTGTTTGGGGCACAATGATTTATTCTGTGGAAGGTACTCTTAACCTTTGCAGTTCGTGTCCTTGGTTGAATGTTGAATAATGCTATTGTTCTACGTTTACAGTCCTCTCTCTCTCTCTCTCTTATGAAAGGTCACAGATGGGCAGTGTTCTGAACAAAGGTTTTCCTACATTTTCGATCTTAAGTTATGTTCTTTTTCTACATTTTCAATAGTGAGAATAGTGTTATTTTTAATTTCTTTGTTTATATTCATATGTCAGTACTGTTTTCATAGAGTTGTTAAACCATGATATAGCCTGGCAAGCTCTTTAGTAGAAGCAGGGGACTCAAGCTGTTTCAGACCAGGCTGTACATGGTGTGAGAGAATCTGTAGATCAGGGGGTGGGTTTTTGGTAAAGGTTTTTAACTCTAGCACAGTTCATTCGTTTTATACTTGAATGCCAATTCACTGGTAGATTAGATCATACTTAAATGTTTTATATCCGGACACAATAACGGTCTTTATTTCGGCCCTCCTTCCCTACTCCTGCAGTAGACTGTATGTAAAATAGGAACCCATATAGACCGAATGACTGTTTTCATCAGCACGTGTTTTTTTTAAAACGTTTTATGACACAACAGGCCTCATTTCATCCATAGCAATCTTTGAGCATGAAACAACACGTAGCAAATTTTGAAATGCATAACAAATAAATAAATAATAATGACTCGATTTTGAGTTTGCATGTGATTGCACTGATTGATTCACCATATAATGTGATGTGTGTTTCGTGCATTGTCATGTGTGGTACTGTATCATATGGTGCAAAACGGGACTTCCTTTCAGAAAGACAAATATATGGCAGACTGTGATGAACATGCATAGCATGGTGAAGGTGTCCTGGCTGTAAGTATGTAAGGGCCAATTTAATTTGCAAGCTATAGCTAGCATGAGTAAGTAGGATAAATTAGGTAAATTAGTAGTAGGTTATTGATGTACTGTTATTATTACAAAACTATTGATCTATTATCATTATATTTATTCAGTAATAAGAAATGAATAAAACCTTTTAAACATGGGTTCCAACGCAGAAAATGGAAAGACTGCTCATCCTGTCGATTATTCTATCTAACAGAATTATTTATATTATCTGTCTGGTTGGCCCTGTCTTGTTGCATTATACAAACTGACTGGACAAGTAATAAAGCTAAGTGCTATGTGTTCTATTGGCTGCAATAGCATTACGTAAGCAATAATGACCGAGGAGCCGGGCATTACACAGTTTAAATGCCCGACGCGGAGGTAGTAAATTTCCCTCCGCGAAGGGCATTTAAACTGTTAAATGCCCGGCTCCGAGGTCATTATTGCGCTTATACCATGGTTACCAAAAATTATTATATATAGTTACATTTATATTTATTGATTTTTTATCGACTTTATCAGCTGAAATTTTAAATATCCTTCCGAGGCCATTTTGGCATGTAGTTTGCCGTTGTCATGCAAAAACTGCTCGTTGATAGTTCTATTTGAACAGAAAACATCTCGTTGCTGCTTCTATTTCTCGTTACTAGTTCTATTTTGTCCGTAGTTATGCAAAAACCTCTCGTTGTAGTTCTGAAAACAATTGATTCTATATGGAAGCAAATAGTTTCCTTCTCAACTTTATACCATAAAATTAGCACCAATTTTGGTTATTTTTTGTCATTAGTTAGCCTACATTATTTAAGAAAATTGCATGAAACCGCAACTCAATTTACCTCCCTCTCTCCGTCTTGCTTTTTAAAAATGCTTTGGTCACGCAGCCTATTTTAAATAGCCAGCCCAGGCTAAGGAAATTGCATTTCACGATCTGCATCATAAGATGGGAACATCTGAAAAAAATAGCCTACTGTAGATACAGAGTTTGTTACTGTTAGATGTAACTTGTCATATCTAAGACATTTCGCTGGATAAAATGTTTTTTAAAATATACAGATTAACGTGCTTTGTGAAGTAACTTGTTCGCATTCGCAACCAGCATTGCTCACGTCAGCGTTACATTACATTAGGTAACGTTAAAGCCCTACTATGTTAGCTACGTTCATATTTCCAAACTTGAATAAATACTGCACCTCTAACCACAAGAGGTGTTGCTATGGATACCATTCATGAGTGTCGACTCTAATGGCGCTGGCAGCAGATAATGTAGACGGCGTATTAATTTAGAACGGTGATTAAAATGTTGCCGGCGCTACTTCATTGCCGGGCGGTTTAACGAAATAAATGCCCACCCTCCAGCCAATCATAATCGAGTATTTAGCCAAGCCATGGTATTACTATCATTAAGATGTTGTATAGCATACATCTGCACATATAGTAGAATAATAGGACTAGATAGTGTTTACAAAATTGGAAGAGAAGAATACGCAGAAGATCCTGAGAAAGAACAGTATGTTACTTTGCATGTTTCACAAACTAATACTTATGTGCACATGGTGTGAGTTCCGTATCCAAGGAACCATGTAATAAAACGGAGCACTTTCACTTTCACTCCCTCCTTCCCCGAAATCACGTGGTGTGTCATGATTATTACTGCCTCGACGACTCACGTGTTTTATAAACGTTCAGGACCATAGACTGTATTTTGACCACATTGCTGCCATTGACTTACGTGGTGAAAGACCTATACTGGAGCCAATCGCAGTTGCGCTAGTGACCAACGGCACAATTGCCGCTATCCAGCCGAACCAGGAAGTGAGCTTCAAAACGAAAGCCCAGTCTTGGCCCGTTGTTTCAGGACGCATAAATCTTTCCCCATTCACCTTAATCGAAAGCTAGCCTGCACATGAAGAGTTGGGAGATAATACCCTAGCACTCGCCTATAAAAAAAATATAAACAGAAGCGCTCTTTTCTCTGTTCCCTCTGCTATGTCAGTTTTATTCTTCTACTTTTTCACCCGAAATGCTACAGTATTACAAGAGAGCCAGTGACTAGTTTGAACTTTACACCCTACAGGCACGTAGTAGTAGGCTACAGAAGAGCCAGTGCCTATTGTACAGCCTCGAATGAAGATGCTGATGTTTATTCCTATATGACCTATAAAATTCGCTGTAGTAGATCTTGTTCAAAAATGTCAATTCAGTCAAAATAATTGGAACACTCAGCACATTATGTGCTATTTATTATTTATCACATTTTATGTGCTGGGTGAGATCTACTACAGCGAAATTTATTTATTTATTAATTCATTTATTTTAGCCCAGTTTCTGTGATCCAGAAACGAAAATGTGATAGTTTGTGTTGGTGCTGCCTAAAATCCTGTCATATCAAATTATATTTTGTAATGATACAGTTACAAACCGTTTGTGCACAGAAAGCGGAAGATGTGTGAGACATGAGACAGACGCAGGACTCAACGCTGTACCTCGGTGTCTCTGCAAGCCCGAGCTAAAATAAATTATCCGCGCTTCCATTTGGTCAACAAAGCTTTCTGTTGTCGTGACGATTGGGCACTGCTAACACACAATTGAATGAAATGTGTTAGTATGGTACTTTACATCAATGCATGTGTGTGTTTTTGTACACATCCTCTACAGTATGTACCCTATTGTGAGCTGTTTGGTGTTAATACAAATTTTGGAATAGATTATTACCTGTTTAAAGTAGAAACGTAACGTGAAGATTATATTTACTACGTCGGGAGGTTGACGGCAGTCACACGCATAGCGCACAATTCTTTGTTTTGTTTGTGTGTGTGTGTGTGTGTGTGTGTGTGTGTGTGTGTGTGTGTGGTGTGTGTGTGTGTGTGTGTGTGTGTGTGTGTGTGTGTGTGAGTGTGAGAGAGAGAGAGAGAGAGAGAGAGGGACAAGCTTTCTTATCTATAATTGGTGCCGTTTTGTCATTTTCAGTGGTAAACCATTGTCAGAATTATTTTTGGTACTTAGTCATGTCCCATTCAGAAGTGATACTCCAGTTACTAACATCCTGTCCCTATGAAAATTGGAGGATAAAACATGTTGTTCATATATCATAGAAGCTGTAGTACTACTCCCACAAAACATTTTATACAAATTAGTCATATCTCGAGGTCCACATTGTGGACCAACGTTAACCTGCTCTCCGTTGCCCTGTCTGTTCAAATTAATGCAGCTTTAGTTCCCCCTAGTGGCTACATGTGGGTAATGAATGTTCCTGATTAATGTTCTTGACAGGATTTTAGGCAGCACCAACACGAACTATCACATTTTCGTTATTGGATCACAGAAACTGGGCTAAAATAAAATAAATAAAATTCGCTGTAGTAGATCTTGTTCAAAAATGTAAATTCAGTCAAAATAATTGGAATAATTTTGTGCATTGGGGTATTGTCCTTGTTTACATGTGTTTTTATTTACAGTATGTATGTACACGTGTGTATATGTGAGAGCTCATGTCACATGCATGCACACATGCACTCAATTACCCGCTACTGTACTCTGCACTGGAGGGATGAGGAAAATTATGGCTGAATTTTGCTCTTACTTCTTCATAAGGCTGTTTCCATAGCAACAACAAGGAAGCGTTTTCTCTGTGCCTGGTTTAAACATTTTTTTTTTTTTTTAATTTTAAACAAGCTTCATAACAGCAATGAGCAGAGAAAGCGAGGGAGGGGGAGAAAGAAAGGGAGGCAGGAGGGAGAAAGATAGGGAGAGAGAGAGAGAGAGAGAGAGAGAGGGAGGGAGAGAGAGAGAGAGAGAGAGAGAGAGAGGGAGGGAGGGAGAGAGAGAGAGAGAGAGAGGGAGGGGAGGGAGAGGTAAATGCATGCAGTCTTTTAAGGTCATACAAGCCATCACCTCTCTATCTCACACACACAGCCGCCACCCACCTCCCTATTGAGCATGCCCCCTCTGCCTCCCGCAGGAATCGCAGGGATTTCCGCTGAATGAAGATCTCAGAGCTCTGCTTCTACGGCTCACTCTGCCTTCAAATAAACTCCTTTGGTTTGCGCGGCTCTATGCTTACTGCATGGCTGGAAGTTGCGAAAGCAATCAAGCTGTTTTATAAGATTAGGTGGTGGAGGAGGAGGAGGAGGAAGAGCAGGATGATGCTGATGAGTACTGCTGTCAGTAGTGTTTCATTATAATCCTATTGTTGTTATAATTATCAGTTTATAATAGCCATTTTGTCAAGACACTGCTTTCTAGGGTGAATTATGCAGACAAAAATAAAGATAGTATATGCAGCAAAGAACACATCAGCAATAAATGTCATCAAACAAGCACAACTAATTTGCAAGGAATTATCGTACAATTAATTATACAATTAGAAACAAATACTGTATCAAGATGTTCTTTTTCAAGCGATATTATTCAGGGAATGCCCAGAGAACTATTGGGCCATATTTAAAAAAAGAATGATGATCATTATTAGCTTCATCTGGGACTAAATTTATCTTCAGGCAGAAACATTCAGAAATATTCATGTACCCTTTAATTAGCAATGGCTTTTTCATTGGCAGTCTATCATGATGTCATAAAAATAACTAAATTTTTAACATGACATAGAGCTTTTGCTTATTAATATTATTGCTGCCATCATCTATTAACTTTTTTTCTTTTTCATCATTGCTGCATTTTGTATAACTCAAAATCCTGACCATTTGTGCAGGCAGCACAAACTGATGGCAAAGTGTCTAGGGATTTAGTTTCCAAGCACTGCAGATAGACTAGTAGCAGTTCTGGATGTCCCGGCACCTTAAGGTTGACCCTGATGTGCAATTGAAATTTCATTACCAAAAGTCAAAATGGTTATGACCTCCATTCCAAAGACCATAATGTTATATGAGGACTTTTCTGTTACACGATTTAACTTCAATTAACTTCCTGATTTGAAATGTTCTGCTGTGGCCAGAAGGGGGTAGTATTACATACTATTGGAATGGTTCGATACATTAACACAACAATAAGGTAATTCCTGTAAAAATACTGCTACAGCAAACGGGCATGCTGGGCCACTGTTGTTCTCGGGCCATTAAAAAAAATTATGTTACGTCATTTATTTATTTGGGTAGGCAACTATTCAAACACAAGAGCCCAGCTGTCGCTGAAATAAGCAAAAATGTAGGCGTTTGCGCATAGTTAAGGAAAAGGACATTTTGGTTAAATTGACAGTGAGCACGAGCACACTTTGTGTGTGTGTGTGTGTGTGTGTGTGTGTGTTTAAAAAAAAAAAAAAAAGATATATTTCCTGCATTACTTCTTGGAGGAACTCGGGAAGAGGGACGCCAGAAATAATACCTGGTCTCACTCCCAAGTCGTCACATTGCGACGCTTGGGCAGCTCCTACGGCGTCATCCTTTAGACGCAGAAGGAGGCCTTTTGCGTCATTATTTGACGCACTCGTCGCGAATTTACGAATCCTACTATGGCGAAGGCTTTGCTCATGGTAACCGACTGCGAGCATCCCCGCTCAGTCTTCGCCGTGTGCACGTAGATTTTTCCTGAGTTCGTGATTCCTGTACCCCACCCCCAACCCCTAAACATAACCTCACAGGAGTTCATGTAACTCGGGCTCATGCCCGAACTGTTAAGATAGTGGGCGAGCCCGACCACAAGAGTTCACGTAACTCTCTACCAGATGAAGGAAAAAAAGCATAATATTGAAGTGCCACAACCAAAGAGAAATTATGTGGCCACAACCGTCAATATACGACGCAAAAGGCTGCGTCAATATACGACGCAAAAGGCTACCTTTGGCGTCACATAGCGACGCTTGGGCAGAAGCGTCGTTATGTGACGAGTCCGCATGAGACCACGTTGAATAATAACATGAACTTACGATCAATAACCTGGTAGACTCATTTGCCCGACGTGGGGCATAAATATAGGCCTGAAACATACATTTTCATGTACTTTAAAAAAAAAAAAAAAAAAGATTCTGTCTGCGTTGACGACCTGACACTACTGTAGCCTATACATTTTCATAGGTGAGGGAATCCATGTCGTTTGTTTCAGTAGAGATCTGCCTCACTTGCAGGTGCTGCCAGGTCACTGACTGTATGTGTAGGTGTGGAACGGAGTGGTTGCTAAGCCCGTGTGTGTGTGTGTGTGTGTGTGTGTGTGTGTGTGTGTGGTGTGTGATGTGTGTGTGTGTGTGTGTGTGTGTGTGTGTGTGTGTGTGTGTGTGTGTGTGTGTGTGTGTGTGTGTGTGTGTGTGTGTGTGTGTGGTGTGGGGGTGGGGGGGGGGTGGTCTGCTGGGCGGTGGATGAGTGCATGCGAGGCCCGGGGTGGTTTGCGCAGGTGCGTGGACAGTCAGAGGTTTCTGGAGCTGGTGGGCAAATCGGCCCACACCATGCACTCATCCTGTCTGTCTTTCCCCTCCTGCCGCAAACAATTTCGCCCTGAGAGAAACAAAATTGTATCTGTATTTGGCGAGTAAAGAGGCAGCGCGAGCTCTATCTACCTCGTAACCGAACGACGTTGGCTCTCTTTGACACAGACCTTGGCACTACAGGTCATTCATGTTTTCAGACCACTATGAAGTTGAATAACTTCTTTCTACAACGCATAACCAGGAG
>CM056387.1:12670107-12694911 GCA_029718625.1 Synaphobranchus kaupii | reverse complement strand
AAAAAACACCATCTGTCGCTGCGAGTGGCTGGGATAATATGGTCTCGCTTGTTGGAGCGACATTATATTAAATCACCTTTTGAGAAACTGCTCCGGATAACTGAATTCACGATTCTGAGGAGAGAACGGTGAATTGAACCCTGAAATCAGAATGTTATGGATTCTAATCCCAGATGGGACACTGCCATAGCAAGAGCTGCATCAGTAGAACAGCTACATGAAAGGACAGCTTGTAAAAGCCTTATCAGCCAAGCTGCCATGGCTAAATATAATAATGTTCTAAGCAAGAAAATACACAGAAATCTAGCTCTTCGTGTAAATATATGACGATATAGTCTTTTCAATACGTACGGATACAGTGCATGTTCATTTCGTCCAATTGTTTGCTTCTCCTTACAACCTATACATGGCAAATCCTTCATCGTGCAATTGTACGCATTTTGGCAACCGAACTTTCACTCGCAGTGTTGCTAAGGCTTTTTTTCACGTTATTAGAACACTTAAACTGTTCCATGCCAGAACAGAGCTGTAATAGAAAAGGTGAGAGGCGGAGTTTCGTAACATCACATGTCAGATCTAGTAGGATAGCGGTGAGCTCGCAGCCTGACTGCTGCTCACTGTACCGGTGGAAACGGAGCAGCAGGGTAGCGCGCGAGGAGGGACAGCGGTGAGACTGCCGCCCACTGCCGTTAACTACACAGCCCAAGATCTGCGAGTATACTCTCATTGCGAACAGAGTCACACCAAAAAAAAAAACTTTTAAACGCTTCTGCTTTTCAAAATGGCTGACCCCGTGCGAGAGAACAACGACGAAGAAGAAGGGGGCGAGCGTATGAGGGGGTTCGCTAGGCAAGGTGCCCTTCGACAGAAGAATGTGCACGAGGTGAAAAACCACAAGTTCATCGCGCGCTTCTTCAAACAGCCGACCTTCTGCAGCCACTGCACGGACTTCATTTGGTAAGACTAGGAGCCAACTTGACGTAAACTTCATGGATGCACGATTGTCATGGGAACCGATGGAAGATAAAAACGGGTTCTGTAGCTACCTAGACGATGTTAGCAAATGTCGTTACAGAAAATACCATTTACACCGGCTGCTGAGGTTCTTTAAACCACTTGTGGAGACAAATCGCAATTTCAGCCTGACGCACGGACTGGCATGGTGTATATGGGGCCCCAAATAGAAGCTTTTCAAGCAACATGTGCATGCAAGTTATAAACAAGCTCAATTGTGCACTGCATTTAAGAGCAACAGTTCGGATAGTCGAAAATTGTTTCGCATGATTAGCCACATCGGTATAATTGAACAGATAAGTGAACTCCCGTGCGCGGTGATATGTGTAATATCTAGCTAATAGCTAATGTCTGATTATCCATTTTTTCAGGGGGTTCGGTAAGCAAGGATTTCAGTGTCAAGGTAGGTAATATTTAAATGGCGATTTATGTATCAATGAATTTATGTTATTCTTCCAATAACTATGTACCAACAAACAAAACTAAGTTTTAAAATGTACATTATAAAACTGAGGCAATTGATATATTGGGCTCGCCTTTATATGGATTGATGCGCATTTTCAGTGGACTGTTTGCGTAATGATTTTGAAATCATTATAAAAGTTTCATTTTAATGTTATCACTATTATTTGCACGATAAACAAGTGTTGTAAGTATTTCCGTAGGCTATATAAGTGATTTTGGGCCAACAATTTGCTACGCACATAATTTATGGACTCAAGGCACAATAGCCTACAGTTTCCAGGTCATCGCGCTGCAAGCTGTCTGGGAAAAGGGCAGGTAAAATCGGATTTTTTAAAATCAACCGTGTGAACTAAAGCATTTGACAAGTGTAAATAATTAGTAGATGTGTTATTGCATCACCAGACGTGTTACAATGCGCGTGTTACAATTTCACAAATTACCCTTTGACTTGGCGCGTTTTAAAGAGAATAAGCTTGTTATTGCGCCCAGTGAGGGTCGCGAAAACTTCACTCGTTTCTTAACAAAATGCCTTCACGCGACTCAAGACCCAATAAATGGATAACAACGATCATTTATAAACGGCGCCAATGTCTTTCTACCGATAAACTAAACTGGGGGGAGATCTGTCGCTCATGTAAAAAGCAGTGGTGTAATAGAGCGCACAGTATTTCTTATTGCCTATTTTAAAGATGCAAACAATTTAAAATAGACATTTTGTAAGTTAGAGTACCTTCTTTATTTAGTAAGGCTTGTTGTTTTTTTAACCATGCGAGCTCGTTAAGTGTGTTTGGTCGGGAGTAGGCCTACTTTTATCTCTGGTGTAAAGATCCACAGCAACTTGTTTTAGAACGCATTTTATGTTAGTTGCGTAGTGGCTGCAAAGTCAGGACTACAGTTCGGTCATTATTTTGCTAGATTGAAAGGAGCGTGTTTTAGAACAGGGTTTTAACCTTTTCTGATCCAGGGACCCCCACCCAGCCTCAATGGCATCCAGTGGACCCGCATCATAAGTTACATTTTTAAAAAAGGTTTTATATTTTGAAATATCAAGTGTGACCAGGGCCCCCCTACAGTAGCCTACCTCCAAGGATCCGCGTACCCTGTGTTGAAAACGCGGGTTTTAGAAAACCAAATGGAACAAATGCACAGTGATATGGTAGGCTAATAAATTAATTGCTGAAATATCGTCTGCACTTTCTGCAATTTCAGTTGGAATGATATTGCCCATCTGTCATAGAACGTGCCAGTAATTGGAAAATTGTGTTAAGTGAGATGTTGAGCATTATCCCAAAAAACAAGTTGTAGGCCTAATTTGGTAACTGAATTGAGATTCATTGCTATTCTACTTGAGAACGCAATGGTGTTTACCTGTATTTCCTTGTGGAATTCAATATTTCTTTGAGATAACCAGCTTTGGAGTGGACTTTTATGAGGGTTTTATGGAGGGTTGTTTCTCCTGACTCAGTTTCCTATTGAACTCTATGGAAAAATACCCTTAAAGTGATCCATCCACATCTACTGCATATCTGGCAGCAGAGTGATGGTTTGAATCGTGTTTCCCCTATGGAAAAAGAATATGCTGCAGTATATTGTAAATATATTAAAATTATCTTCACAATATATTTAAAATATACTGCAGTATATTACATTTCCATAAGGGTTGATACCTCATAACATTGATAACTTGCAGCCATTTAGCCAACCATGTATTCCATACTGTTCCAGTGTAATTTACAGCGTAACCCAGTCCACCAAATCCCCAAAGAGATCAATTCAAATGCAGCGGTTACAGTATCGCTTGTAAGAGTACCTGAAAATAAGATATCAAGAGTTTTGATGTTGTTGGTTCTGACATCAGTAAGTCATATAGCATGCAAAGGATATGCAACCAAATATTAAATGTGATGACTTTATTTCAGTTTTTGTTAATTTGTCCAATTACTTTCTGTCCCCTAAAATTGGGGGGACTATGTATAAACTGGGCTACAATTGCTCACCCGATATGCATGTAAAAACCCTCAAATTTAAGCTGAAAATCTGCACTGTAACCTCATAGTCACAGTATCAAGTTACAAAATGCCTACTTGCATTCTACTTACACGCCCATGGCTGTTCAAAAAATGTAATATAGGCTGTTTTGACATCATCACCGTGCCATACAAGGTTGCCAGGCTAATCAATATCCAAGACTTCTTGACTCGTGGTAACCTATTTGCCAAAGACAATCTCCCAATACGATCTCACAAAGTCAAACAAAAAAGAAGACTGTACTGCCAAAATGGGTTTTTAGTAAGAAACCCATTTTGACAGTTCAGACTTTTTTTTATTTAGGAAATAGACCGCTGTCAAGGCTGGTGCCATGACCTTTGAACTTATATTGATTAGGTTATATATTTTTTATAAGATCCTCATGTATTTTAAAAAGAGACCATCATCATTTCAATTGATACTTTTTGATAAATGTGTTTTTGAACACTTGTACTCCTACATCTTATTCCTCCGAAGTGGAAAACTACGAACTCTCACATTCGTGTACAAATTTGCATATATGATTCTTAGTGTATGTTTTGGAGGGCCTACTTGGACTGGTTACAATAAGGATTACTAGTACTTTTGTGGGCTACTGTGTAATGACTGTAAAAATGTGTGTAATGTCACACATTTGATGATTTATGGTTAACAATGATACTGGACATTACTGAGTTGCAAGTTAAATATTTGTTTTGGATGGATTGGGATTTGAACTGTTTCCTTCTGTTGTCCTGTGGTAACAAACAAGCGAAATGTAAAAAGGCTCTTGTACACCATATTTAATTTAAAAAATAATATTAATTTCTTTACAGGCAAGTGGACTTTTACTAATGTTGCACTTTTTCAGAATTGTATTAATTTTACTGTAAAGGACTTGATTATTCTTCATCATTTAAGTTCTTATAATAGAAAGGGAATGCAGGTAGAGAGCTCGGTTTAAAATGACGTAAGCACATTGGGCCCAACCCTGATTTAAAGAACTTTAATGCTTTTTACACATTCCCAGCTTAGCGTGACTTTTGGGCATCTGAGATATGCGCACGCTCACTGGAGATATGCAGTCGCTTGCCGAAATGGGTGGTCCATGCTGAGTTTCACTGAAAATAAATGAATTGGCTCGTCCCGACCCATACCCACCAGTGGAACATGAATTTCATCGACCTGTGATTCTCAGAGAAGATCATTGAGGGTGGGCCCTCATTTGCAATGATGTTGAGATTACCCCACCGCAGAGACCAAAACAAAACAAAATGGAACAAACAAAAATAGGTCAAAAAGCAAAGCAGAAATCAGTTTGTCCAGAGTTCCCATTCTGTTGCATTTTCCTTTATAAAACCCCATTATTTAGTTCTACAAGGCAAGGGTAACGTTAATTTCGAAATAGGCAGCAGTTAAATGGATTTCATTTCAGTATATCACTTGCCCAAACACCCGAATGTGGCTTTTTACAATATGAAACCGAAGCCAACCTATAAGCAGCCTTCCCTTTCCCGCTCAGGTGCATGTGGTTAATCGTGCCATTTGCGTGAAGAAATCTCGTGTCTGTACTGATTGCCTTGATTTACTCAATTCAGTTGAAAAGGGTTTATGTGATTTGAACAAAGAGAGCGATAGCCCACTGCGTGAGACAAAAATGAACGATCTGCCAAATATTAATTGAGAAAGTTGTCATGTTTGATAATCAAACAAATGGAATGTAACAATTTTGAGAACTCTAAGACTGTAATTACTATGGAAATTTCAAAAGCTTCCAGTCTAATTGAATACATGTTGGAGCTTGGCAGAATTAAGCAATAAACCCCACACTTAGTTGCTGTAGGCCTGTGTCACGTGCTTGGTTCGTTCCGTTTAAAGCAAAATGACGATGACAAAGAAGGGCATGAGACAAAAGCCACATGAGCTGTAAGTATTGGTGCAAGCAGTACATACTGTAGATACTGCACTCTAGGGGCTGGCTTGCACAATGGAGCCATAATGACGAGCGGAGCAATAGGGAAAAGTTAAGTGGGCATATGTCAAGCCAGGATCCCTTTGAGATTTGCTGCTGTTAATTTTTGTGGTATGAGCGTGGCTCGCCGATTGTGACATAATGGCGCGTTAGTCACGTTATGGTTTTTACCATTTCGTACCACTTTAAAACGAGCAGAGATGTTCACGATGCTCATTTTATTGTTTTCTCCACTAAAAATATGTGCAGTCAGTGTTTTTACGATAACAAGTTACAGTTTGGTCATTTATTCATTTCTCCAGAGGGATTTACAGTAAATGCTTTCAGCTGAGGCTGTTGAGAGGAAACGGCATGTTACAGTCATCGCAAGTAAAATCACTTCTTGAGAAATAACTGAAGAGATTTTAATCAGCAGTTGGCTAGGATTCAAAAATTTAAAAAAATAGGTGCATTTTTAAAAAAAATGGTACGGTGATGCCCTGGTCAAATTTAGCAATTCGGGTGACATCTGACAGGGCTATCTTTTGTAGAGTTCTTGACCCCCCACAAGGTCGCCATCTCTATGGTGACTAATGCTGTGGGGCCAGGGGGAGAGTAGAGGCGGAGAGTTACATACAATGCCCTCCACTATTATTGGCACCCCTGGTAAAGATGAGTAAAAAGGGTTATAAAAAATTGACCATTTGGTGAATTTGCTTAATCTCACACTGAAAAAATGAGAAAAATCCAACCTTTAATTCAAGTAAATTTATTATGAGAAAAAAAAATCCCTGATCAAGAAATAATTATTTTTAACAAAACCACGTGTGCCACAATTATTGGCACCCCTGCATTTATATATAGAATAAAGTAATCATTTTTAATATTTGGTCACATATCCATTGCATGCCATGACTTCCTGATGTCTGTAACCTAACAACATCAAAAGACTCTTGATATCTTATTTTCTGGTACTCTTACAAGCGATACTATAATGTCTCTGCATTTGAATGGATCTCTATGGGAATTGGGGGGTGGGACTAGATTTAGCTGTAAATTACACTGGAACAGTATGGGACACATGGTTGGCTTAATGGCTCCAAGTCATCAAGGGTCTGACGTATCAAACAAGCCTGAAACCATCACTTTGCTGCCAGAAATACAGTATATATGGATGGATAACTTGAAGGGTTTCTTCTCTGGACTTATTTTTTCCATAGAGTTCAATAAGAAAATTTGTCAGGAGAAACAACCCTTAAAGTGATCCATCCATATCTACTGCATATCTGGCAGCAGAGTGACGGTTTGAGGCTCATTTGATACCTCAGACTCTTGAGGACTTACAGCCATTTTTCCATTTACAGCCAAATCTAGTCCCACCCCCCAATTCCCATAGAGATCCATTCAAATGCAGAGACGTTATAGTATCGCTTGTAAGAGTACCAGAAAATAAGATATCAAGAGTCTTTTGATGTTGTTGGGTCACAGACATCAGGAAGTCATGGCATGCAAAGGATATGTGACCAAATATTAAAAATGATTACTTTATTCTATAATTAAATGTAGGGGTGCCAATAATTGTGGCACAAGTGGTTTTGTTAAAAATAATGATTTCTTGATGAGGGATTGTTTTTTCTCATAATAAATTTACTTCAATTAAAGGTTGGATTTTTCTAATTTTGTTAGTGTGAGATTAAGCTAATTCACCAAACGGTGAATGTTTTATAACCCTTTTAACTCATCTTTACCAGGGGTGCCAATAATAGTGGAGGGCACTGTATGTTGTGTAATGTCTAGATTCACATGAATAGCCTGGAAATAGGCAATGCAGCATGGGTTCTCAACCCCGGCGCTGGAAAGTGCAGGGTCTGTTGGTTATTCCACATAAAATACGTCAAAAAGTCAAAACAAATCTATAAATACACTTTTTATTCATGAGTATGCTGTTTTTCACCGATACTAGGCACAACAGAAATAATTTGGTAGTCATAGAAATAGAATAGATTCTGTGGGCATAGAAATAGATTCGGTAAATAATTAGGTCTGTGCTACAACACGGCACGTAATAATTAAAAGAAAGAAATCGGTTTGCATGTTTTCAGAGAGGCGACCCCTCAGCCCACACACACAATATCAGAATTTTATAAATATTTATTCTAAAATAGTTTGACAAATTTGTTTGGATTTGTAAGCCTTTAAATAAAAGTCTCCCTATTCTATATCAGTGGTGAGGATATGGATGTTCTATATCAGTGGTGAGGATATGGATATTCTATATCAGTGGTGAGGATATGGATATTCTATATCAGTGGTGAGGATATGGATGTTCTATATCAGTGGTGAGGATATGGATATTCTATATCAGTGGTGAGGATATGGATATTCTATATCAGTGGTGAGGATATGGATATTCTATATAAGTGGTGAGGATATGGATATTCTATATCAGTGGTGAGGATATGGATATTCGATATCAGTGGTGAGGATATGGATATTCTATATCAGTGGTGAGGATATGGATATTCTATATCAGTGGTGAGGATATGGATATTCTATATCAGTGGTGAGGATATGGATATTCTATATCAGTGGTGAGGATATGGATGTTCTATATCAGTGGTGATGATATGGATATTCTATATCAGTGGTGAGGATATGGATATTCTATATCAGTGGTGAGGATATGGATATTCTATATCAGTGGTGAGGATATGGATATTCTATATCAGTGGTGAGGATATGGATATTCTATATCAGTAGTGAGGATATGGATATTCTATATCAGTGGTGAGGATATGGATATTCTATATCAGTGGTGAGGATATGGATATTCTATATCAGTGGTGAGGATATGGATGTCTTGTGGTTGGGTAGGGGTCCCAAAACAGTTTAGCTTAGAGCTCCTCTGACTTCTGAAAGGCTGGTCAATTGATGTCCATAATCCCTGAAAAGCAGTAGACCCTGTGGCTCTCCAGGACCAGGTTTGGGGACCCCTGTGTTACAGTAACAAAACCTGTCAATTTTCACCCCTCTCACATGATCTCCACCTTGCCCTCCAGCGTGTATTTCCTGGGTGGTTTTATTTACATTTACATATTTTGTCTGACACTCTTATCCAGAGCGACTTACAAAAGTGCTTTGAATTACAGTGCAAGATAGATTCACGTCCACATTTTACTAAGTAATAACTCCTCAGGCAAATAACTGTACTGTCAATAACCTAATTTTGAGGGTAAGTTCAGGGTCGGAAGAGGCTTAGTTTAGGTGTTCTCTGAAGAGATAGGTCTTCCGTCTTTCAACTACTTCTTCCTTGTGGACAGATTGGTGATTGGTATTTGACCTTTGCTTTATCATGCATGCTAATCTCAAGCTTCATGTGTATATAAGAGTGTGTTTGTTTAGTTAAAAATGACTTAAATGCACTGTGTCACGCTCACATTAGCATGCACGCTAATCATGAGTATCCTATGTAAATATAATGCAGTGTGTTTGTTTAAGGTGGTCTGCTGCTGTATTGTTTTGGGAAGTCCTTCCTCATTAATCTTGGTGTCTCAGGGCAGGTTATCGCTATGTGCAGTCGGTGTAGGCCACTGTTTGTGCTGGCGGCTGATGGACCCTGGGAAAGTGTCAGAGGAGTGGTACCTATGGCGGTGGTTTCAGCCTGAGAGGGAGGAAATAGTTCACAAATCAAATTGCTGCACTTGTGGAGCTGGAGTGGCCGAGGACGGCTCTCCAAACACTGCAAGGAGCCAGAATGGTGGTGTCTTTCTCCTCTTCAGGGGCGCGGTAATTAGCAGCCGGTTGTGGCGGGTCAATAAAGCTCTGTGGGCCCTGACTGCTCGGGGTGACGGGAGCCTCTTTCCGATTGGGTCGCAGTTGGCTTAATTGCGTCTGGCGCTGGAGCGCCATTGGTGCCTTTGCAATTTTACATTACGAGGTTTTCATGGGAGGAGAGCGAGATCTGGTCATGTTAAGTCATTTTGATGAAGCACCTTAAAACTGTGGGTTACTAAGGTGCAGGGGGGTGTGAAGTGGACTCATGAGGAAATGGAGCCCACACCCTACAATAAATACTCCCAAACAGGCCTAATGGTGCAGCAGCCATTTTCTCCTGTAGAGGTCTTTGTCAGATATAGATATCACCAGCGAAGAGGTATCTCTCTTCCTCACCAAAGATGGTAGGAAGAGAGAGTAAAGATGGCAGGAAGAGAGAGTAAAGATGGTAGGAAGAGAGAGTAAAGATGGTAGGAAGAGACAGTAAAGATGGTAGGAAAAGACAGTAAAGATGGTAGGGAGAGAGAGTAAAGATGGTCGGTAGAGAGAGTAAAGATGGTAGGGAGAGACAGTAAAGATGGTAGGAAGAGACAGTAAAGATGGTAGGAAAAGACAGTAAAGATGGTAGGGAGAGACAGTAAAGATGGTCGGTAGAGAGAGTAAAGATGGTCGGTAGAGAGAGTAAAGATGGTAGGAAGGGACAGTAAAGATGGTAGGAAGAGACAGTAAAGATGGTAGGAAGAGACAGTAAAGATGGTAGGGAGAGACAGTAAAGATGGTAGGAAGGGACAGTAAAGATGGTAGGAAGAGAGAGAGTAAAGATGGTCGGAAGAGAGAGTAAAGATGGTAGGAAGGGACAGTAAAGATGGTAGGAAGGGACAGTAAAGATGGTAGGAAGAGAGAGTAAAGATGGTAGGAAGAGACAGTAAAGATGGTAGGAAGGGACAGTAAAGATGGTAGGAAGAGAGAGAGTAAAGATGGTAGGAAGAGACAGTAAAGATGGTAGGAAGAGACAGTAAAGATGATAGGAAGATACAGTAAAGATGGTAGGAAGAGAGAGAGTAAAGATGGTAGGAAGAGACAGTAAAGATGGTAGTAAGGGACAGTAAAGATGGTAGGAAGATACAGTAAAGATGGTAGGAAGATACAGTAAAGATGGTAGGAAGAGAGAGAGTAAAGATGGTAGGAAGAGAGAGAGTAAAGATGGTAGGAAGAGAGAGAGTAAAGATGGTAGGAAGAGACAGTAAAGATGGTAGGAAGATACAGTAAAGATGGTAGGAAGAGAGAGAGTAAAGATGGTAGGAAGAGAGAGAGTAAAGATGGTAGGAAGAGAGAGAGTAAAGATGGTAGGAAGATACAGTAAAGATGGTAGGAAGAGAGAGAGTAAAGATGGTAGGAAGATACAGTAAAGATGGTAGGAAGAGAGAGAGTAAAGATGGTAGGAAGAGAGAGAGTAAAGATGGTAGGAAGATACAGTAAAGATGGTAGGAAGAGAGAGAGTAAAGATGGTAGGAAGATACAGTAAAGATGGTAGGAAGAGAGAGAGTAAAGATGGTAGGAAGATACAGTAAAGATGGTAAGTGAAATAAAGAAAAAATTATCAAACAATGCAAAAGATGGTGGGTTTCTGTACTTCCAGGGAAACAAAAGTGAGCAGTGTGTTTATCTGTGATAGGGCAGTTCAGCCCAGCAGGGTGTGTGTGTGTGTGTGTGTATCTGTGTGTGTTCAGGATGTGTGTGTGGGAGCGCTGTGCTGGGAGTAGGAGGTTTATTTATGCACAAGTGGGTGATTCAGGAGAATGGGAGCCAGCAGCGTATGTGTGAGTGTATATACCTGTGTGTGTGTGTGTGTGTGTGTGTGTGTCTGTGTCTGTGTGTGTGTGTGTGTGTGTGTGTGTGTGTGTGTGTGCGCGGTGCGCATCTGTGTGTATACATGTACGTCTGTGCATGATTGTACACATGTTTGAGTGTGGGTTTGTGTATGTGCATATTTTTGTGTTAGTGTGTACATGTGTATTATGTTTGTGTAATTGTATGTGTATGGATATGTGTGTGAGAGAGAATGTGCAAACGTAAAGATGTGTGTGTGTGTGTGTGTGTGTGTGTGTGTGTGTGTGAGTGTGTGAGTGAAACATCAGTGTAAGTACCAGGCTTCAGCTTGCTAGACTCATGTTTAATGATAACACTCATATCCTGATCCAGTTTCTCATATTAGCCCTGGGTGGCCTCTTAAGATTCCTGCAGTGACGATAGGTGGATGCACACAGCCTGTATACAGCACTGCAGTGACGATAGGTGGATGCACACAGCCTGTATACAGCACTGCAGTGACGATAGGTGGATGCACACAGCCTGTATACAGCACTGCAGTGACGATAGGTGGATGCACACAGCCTGTATACAGCCTGTATACAGCACTGCAGTGACGATAGGTGGATGCACACAGCCTGTATACAGCACTGCAGTGACGATAGGTGGATGCACACAGCCTGTATACAGCACTGCAGTGATGATAGGTGGATGCACACAGCCTGTATACAGCACTGCAGTGACGATAGGTGGATGCACACAGCCTGTATACAGCACTACAGTGACGATAGGTGGATGCACACAGCCTGTATACAGCACTGCAGTGACGATAGGTGGATCCACACAGCCTGTATACAGCACTGCAGTGACGATAGGTGGATCCACACAGCCTGTATACAGCACTGCAGTGACGATAGGTGGATCCACACAGCCTGTATACAGCACTGCAGTGACGATAGGTGGATGCACACAGCCTGTATACAGCACTGCAGTGACGATAGGTGGATGCACACAGCCTGTATATAGCACTGCAGTGACGATAGGTGGATGCACACAGCCTGTATACAGCACTGCAGTGACGATAGGTGGATCCACACAGCCTGTATACAGCATGCTTGCTCTCATATCTCAAGTCCATTAAGTATAACAAATATCCTCATTTTAAACCCACCACCCATCACTCCCCCACCACAGCCAGTCCAACTGAACCGCAGAGTAATTGTCCTCTAAGGAGAAGACCAAATATGTGTTTCTTTTTTAATTAATTTACATGGCAGATGCTCTTATTTAGAGAGACTTTTAGACGGCAGAGACAGATACATTAATGCGAGAGCTACAGGAACACTACCGACATAAGTGCAAAACGGCCAGTATACGAGCGCTAAATTAATGGCAAGCTTAGAACAGTGTTACGCAAGCATGAGCTAGCCGTACACGGCGCCTACAGTAGCGCACAGTCTCAGCCGCAGCATACCTGCGTCATGGTACAGTGCCAACCGTGCCTAAGGCTGACGTTTTGTACCAGACGTTATAGAACACCCCGTTTTATATTTTCCGCCATTGGCCTTTCATTTAAAGCCAAGTGAAATATAAACCCGTCCCACCGTATTGGCGTCTGATTAGACCGCTCTCGCTCCCTTTCATGCGATGTGCGTATGCTGATTTTTTTGAAGGTCGTGGGCTTTTTGAAGATCCTATAAATAAAACATGTTCCTTAGGAATGAAGCAGGGATTGGAGTGTGTTTGGGGGAGGGGGGTGTCAGGAGGGGAGAGGATATCTGTACTACTGCAAGTGCAGATATTAAAAAACGGATATCATAAGGAAATGACTCACGGTGGTGATGAATTGACTAACATGTATTCCCGTACGAGCAAGTCATATGTGGTGAGATGAGGAAAAGAGATCCAAACTAAAGACTACTTTATTTTATATGTAAAAATATGTCAATTATTTCTACTTCCATTTGCATTCTTTTGCTTGTATTACATAATTGATTCAAGAACGCAGGAAAGAGCAATAATTGACGCGCTAACTGCTTTAATGGTGCAGCGTTGGGGCAGGTTGCGGGGTTCGGCGCAAGCTGTGGCGTTGGCAAAAGTACTCGTGGAGGCAGGACTCAGGAGGTGGTTGAGGGAGCTAATGGAGGAGAGTGTCATCCCGTTGCCAGGAGACGGTTGAGAACGTTGGAGATCAATACTCCAGGATTGCGCACCGCCCAGCTGGTTCATTACTGTGTTCCTGCCTATGGTTCCGTCCTCCTGCAGGTGAGGGAGCAGGGTCAGAGCCTTCTCCTGCAGGTGAGGGAGCAGGGTCAGAGCCTCCTCCTGCAGGTGAGGGAGCAGGGTCAGAGCCTCTTCCTGCAGGTGAGGGAGCAGGGTCAGAGCCTCCTCCTGCAGGTGAGGGAGCAGGGTCAGAGCCTCCTCCTGCAGGTGAGGGAGCAGGGTCAGAGCCTCCTCCTGCAGGTGAGGGAGCAGGGTCAGAGCGCGGCGGTGTGGGAGCCTTCTCTCCAAACTTCAGCTGATGGTCTTCCAGTGTAGACATGCCTTGTGTACTGTCAAGCAGCCGCAGCAAATGCTTCATTTTTATAAAGCTGTGAAATCTTTTTTTTCTAACAGTAATAACCCTTTGAAGAGTAGGTTTTTGGAATGCTTTTTTAAAAAAAAATTTTATTCTAAGTCGGTGTTCTAGAACTTCATTGCATTCAATTACCAGCATTAGAATGTTCAGTTAAGAGCATTCTTATCGCATATTTGCGATCTTACACCTTAACGAGTTAAGATTAAATTTAAGTATTTTCCTACTTAAATATCTTTTAGTTTGGAAATTGAATGGCAACATCTTACCTCCAATTTGGTGAAAATGGTTCTGGTGAACATTTACTAAGACTATTCTGAAGTGAATCATACTTTTTAAAATTTCTTTTAGATATGAGATGTCAGGCCATTAGATGAGATAATGAGGATTGTCGTTCACCCTGAAGTGACAAAAAGACACCGCTTGCACTTGGCGTTTGAGGTCAGAGGTGGGTTAGCCCCGGTGCTTGTGTCTCCGGTGGCAGGTGAGCTGGTGATGGCCGGTGATTGGTGCAAGGTGTGCGGTGACACTTGGTGTGACTCCGGTTGGCACAGCATCCCCAGAGGAAGGTTCTGGTGGTGCCTGGGAATGTGCTCTGCTGTTGCCACGGCGACGTGAAGCACGGCTGGTCTTGCTGGCGATTTGTCCTTATGACGTAACACGAAAGGGGTTTAAAAAGACCTGGTGTTTCAGTCGGCTTGTGTTCACATTTAAAACACGCGTGTAATCGTGCACATTTGAGTGACGTGTAAGTCTTGCATGTTTTTTATTTGTAAGGGAGTGAGTTGATATGGGGGGATCTGTGGGAAACAGTGGCATGTGGAGTCCCTGCGCTGTAGGGCCATGATTGGGCAAGAACACTGACAGCGAGCCAATGCCTATGGGGTATCATGGCAGTATCATTTCACTGAAAAACGGCCAAAAAGTGAAGAATGGTCTAGCAGAGATGCCCACGCACGCACACACACACCCACACACACACCCACACACACACACACACACACACACACACACACACACACAAACACACAGATTTGGATCGAGGGAAAGGAAGGGGTGCAGGCTGCATAGTTGTATGTGTGCTCTTTATGACCTGCAGTGCCTTTGTAACTAGGCTTGAGAAAAGCACTGAGGGACCTCTGGGCTGATCCTCATCAGCTTCTGCCTGTATGCGAGTGAGGCTGCTGCTCTCCGTGGTCCTGAAGCTCTGAACGGTACAGAAACCTCAGCTTCTGCCTGTATGCGAGTGAGGCTGCTGCTCTCCGTGGTCCTGAAGCTCTGAAGGGAACAGAAACCTCAGCTTCTGCCTGTATGTGAGTGAGGCTGCTGCTGTCCATGGTCCCTGAAGCTCTGAAGGGAACGGGAAACCGTGCGACAGCAATGCTTAGGTGGTCCCTGTCATGTCTGGCTTTGTCGGTGAGGGTCACATGACCGGGCCCCTCCTACTGGTTCTGGTTAACCTACCGTTAGCTTTAGAGCTCTCCCCCAGTAAAATCCAGACAAAATACTGTACTGTGGAAAAAACATGGTCTGCGTTAGGAGCCCGGGGTGGTAAGCTACCCACAATGCAGCAGTTCATCCCTCTTGGCGTCGTACTGTTCAACAGGTGTTCGCATCTGTTTTCCATTGTTCTGACATCAGGCTTAGTTTGTTTTGTTTGTCGGCGGATCCCGTTGTGTTAGAAGTGAGAAGTGAGTTCACGTTGAGCTGCAGCCGGTGACAGGTGCGCCTCAGAGGTACGCCTCTAATGGAGAACGCACGTCCCACAAGCTCTCCGCAAGACTGAGAGCAGATTCTTTACACCGAGGTCTTTCAACATTTTCTGATCCAGGGATCCCCACCCAGGCTCAGCGGCATCCAGGAGACCCCCATCATCAGTTAAACAGTGTTATATAAAAAAAAAAAAAGAAAAAAGATTTTATATATTTTTTCCCATTTTTCTCCCAATTTAGTAGCCAATTGAGCCCCTATTCTAATTCAATTCCCCCCTTGTGGCAGCCGCTAGGGAGTCACTGCTGCACAACCCCGTCAGCCGGCGGGTAGGATGGGAGGGGCGCCACGTCCTCTTCGGGGCGCGACTCCTCTTAGGGCTCCTGGCTGCGATTCCAGCTCGCCCAGGGCCGCTATGCGCGTGGCGATTCTCTCCGAGCCCCTCCCCCCCGCCCGGAGGGCAGCCGCCGATTGCCGCTCCCACGGGGCGCAGGCCATGCTCGGATCTAGCGGGGCCGGGGTGCGAACCCCGATCCTCAGAGTGCAGCTGCACCGACTGAAGGTCGGCGCTCTTACCGTTGTACCACCGCAGCGGCCCAAAGGTTTTATATTTTGAAATACTTTCGCAAATCTCTGTATATCAAGTTGCATAACGAGTCTGACCAGGGCCCCCCTACAGTGCGGTCTGCGGACCCCCTGTTGAAAACCCAGGCTATGTCGCTTCTCTCCCCTGCCTCTTCTCTAGTACTTGAGTTTGCAGTTGAGCGGGGGTGTCCTCCGATGCCATATTACAGTACAGGGTGTCTGTCGGCATGGCGCTGTCCTTGGTAACTGGATGATTTTTGCAGGTGACACATGCACCTGCGATGTTTGGGCTTCAATAGCATCAACGGAGCTGGGCGAGCCTGTAGGGTCCGCCGTGACAGTCCACAGCTAGCGGGCTTCACAAAAGCGCCCCCGACTCCCACACAGCCGCCGCCAGAGACCCCGGCTTCAGAGCCGCTCACACCGCCGCGTCGCCCGCGGTTTTCTACGCGCCGCCCGTCCCTCAGACGGACGAATCGCTTCCTTCGCTCGCGGTGCGGCTCGTCGTCGGAGCTCTCGAGACGGAGAGTTGGGTTGGGTCACTTTTAAAAGCGGCGGCGGTCTTTCCATCAGAACGTCAATTTGTCCCGGAGGTTCGCTGAAGTCGATCGCTCTGCCTGCTAAAGACGGGCGCTTCCCCTGCAGTCGGTGCATTGGGAGATAAAGGAAGAACCGTGTGATTTGGGGGCGAGCGCTACACGTTAAACTCAATTCGTCCTGCCTTCAATTTCTTTTTTTATATAATGCAGCAAAGCAGGATAAAGTGCTTTTTGTAATAAAACTATTTCCTTTAGGGTTAATGAGAATTCATACCAGCTATTTTTTTTTCTAAGGTCTTTATATTATAATTGTTTTTTTTGTTCATAATATCTTTCATTTTTAGCGCATTCATACGCAAGTCACAAAAACTGCTGATTTCCTTTCTGAAATGACAGCAACCCATGGAAATGCGACCTGCGGTGCTTGTAAGGATTAGTTGTTGCCTCGGTGCTAATTGGTCTGGCATTGAACTCTGACTGCACCAGTGCGGATGGGCGCAGAGGGTGGCGCGTAAGTTACAGTGACAACCATGGAGGGAGGGTCTCTGTTGCCAGGCCATTGTTCAAAAGGCAGAAGTTCACTCCGGAGCGACTGAGCTATCAGGCTCACTCCTGTGTGTTTGAGAGGTCATGTGACGTTAGCCTCTGTGCAGGGAGAGGTCTATCATTAGACACATTTCTGGGGTGGAGGGGGGGTTATTTTAGGGGGTATTGACATTTAAAACGTTTGAGAACCCCTGGTCTCATGTCACATGACCATTGTTTGCTACCACAGAGACAGATGTGTTTAATCTGCATGGTATTTTGAGTAATATGAAGCCTATACTACTGTACTTATTGAAGCCAAACATGGAGAATCACTTGAATAATAATACTACCTGAAATTATATAAATGTGTACAGTGTGTACTGTGGACATTATATCATGTATGCTAGAGATCAGGTTGCTAGAGATTCTTGAAAAAAAGACAGGGTGTAGAAATTCTCTCTCACTCTTCTCTTTCTCTCTCTCTCACACACACACACACACACATACACACACACACACACACTCCCACTCTATCTCTGTCTTGCTCTTTCTCTTCAGCTGTCTTACATGTCATCTCTCTGTATCTCTCTCAGCCTGTGCTCCTTTGTTTCTTGTCTAGTCTCTCTCTCTCTCTCTCTCTCTTTCTCTCTCTCTCTCTCTCTCACTCACTCACTCCCACTTCATCTCTGTCTCACTCTTTTCAGCTGTTGTATGCGTCATCTCTCTGAATCTCAGCCTGTACTTCTTTCTTGTCTAGTCTCTCTCTCTCTCTCTCTCTCCTCTCCCTCTCCCTCTCCCTCTCTCTCCCTCCATTTGTGTGCAAGCCTGTCATCAGCTAATTGTGGCTTGATAATGCGTGAGACAGAGAGCATTGTGGGTACTGAAGCCCGAGCACAATGCAGTGGTTCTCATCCCTTGTTTGGTGCTTACAGCCTTCTGCGCGTCTGTCACTCTGTGCAGAGCTTGATTACCCTGCCAGCGGGGGAGGGGGTCACTAACGGCTAACGGCAGACCGCTCAAGCACAGGAATAATGTCAAACCCAGGGAAGGCGTTCGGTTGGACTTAACTGCCATTGGTTAATCGGCCTCAAATAGGCTGCCTGTCTGCTCGGCTCATCCACCAAAACATGTTCCCCAGGTTTAACCGTCTAATGCAGGCTCGGTTTGTTCCAAGCAATGAAAAAAAGAATCAATTTAATTTCCCCCAAATATATAAATATATTTATATCAATGTAAAATAGTGGTAGGAGGGAAGGTTTATGGACTTTATGGACAGGCTACGTTGTTCCCCACCACAGCAATGGGGGGGAGAGGGAGGGCAGGCTGACCCAACCGCCCCCCCCCCGCCCAACACACACACCTTCCCTTCCCGGCTCAGAGGGGCTCCTGGCGTCAAAGCTACGTCAGTTGCCGTGACGATGTCATTCCCGCTCCTCGGAGGGTCAGGGCTGCGTTCGCAGGTACGCAGGTGTGAATGCAGGAGCTCTCCGTCCCCCCAGATGGAACGCAGCACCTGCCTCCGCCGAGGAGAATTCTCAACCGACGTTCCCGTTTGCAGTCGGGAAACGACACGATCCCGCGTCATCATTCATTCCCTTGGCAGAGGCTCCCATTCAGGCAAATTTACATCGGCTACATTTTAATAACTATTTTTAATTTTTTTATGTACGTTTGAAAAAAAAATTCACTTTTTTTTTTTTTCACCAATTTGGATTGGCAGATTGTGCTGCGTCTGTAGGCCCGTCCCATCGCTGTAGGGTCCTCCCAGGAGGGCGTGGCGCACAGGAAGCGTACGCGGCTGCTGCTTTTCCGGCTGCGCAGTCGCTGGCGACGCTACAGCTTGTCCGGTTACGCCCCGTGTGTTATTCGGCGCTTAGTTCCCTGTGTGTGTTACTTAAGCGCTGTGTAATAACCAGCAGACCCGGCTCACTTGGACTCGGGTTGGAGAGCCCTGCAGTAAGGCCTTGTTTAAATAACTCTCAGCTTCTTCTCATGTTTGGCCAATGGCCACCGTGACTAGGTGTGCAGTTGGTATCACTTGTGCACGTCACATTTCACTTTAAAATGCACCTTAAAATTTTTTTGGTTGTTAGGGTTTCCGGACTGCAGGGCGTGTCACTGCACCAAGGACTAGCTCTTTTGCTGGGTGCCCAGCACAGACTGGGAGGCCAAAAGGCACGCATGTTATTATAATATTTATTTAGAATACATGCTGATTTGATTGTACCTGAAGGCCGCAGGTGTAGATTTGAGCCAATTCTGGCTCAGCAGTATGATCTGGACTGATCTCTGGGAGGGACGATCAGCGAGGGGTTAAATGTCTCCTGAGGCGGTCAGCCTGCTTTTTAATTGAAACGGCAGTATTATAGAGCGCCCGGTGGACAGACATCTCCTGAATGTCGCAGGTTTGGCTCTGTGGGGGGCTGAACCAATCACACGAAAGAGGAACGTTGGAACAGAAACGGCCTGCAAGACTCAGTCACTGGATGACACATTATATCCCCCTTTATTTAAAAACTGAGTGAATATGAACCGCAGGTTGTTTTCAATAATAATAATTCACATGTATGCATATAGTATTCTATATATTTAAATGAATATAATTGGAAATATGACATATTTCCATTTGTTTTGCACATTTGACTGTACATTTACAGTTTCATCAATTTTTAAGTATATGTGTGTAATTACATTACATATAATATAAATAAGTGACTGTTCTAATCCTGGTAAACCATTTAGAAAAATACATCTTGTGAAATGCATAAAATGCAGGTGAGGATGTATTTAGCCCTTACATGTTTTTTTTTTTTTTGTTAGGGTCATGATATAGATGAATCATAAAGGACCATTGATGATATTGTATCTGCGATGCGTTCTATTAGCGTTCTATTAGCGTTGCATCAGCGCGCTATAGTGTTACCTCAGGATAATGTGGGGGTACTCCAAGGCTCCCGCAATGCAGTTATATTTTGCTGTGAAATCACAATATAGAGGTGGAAATTGATGAAAATGGGGCGTCTGTTTTTTATGCTGGAAAATTGATATTGATATTGTGACGCAAAGGCAGCCATACGGGCCTCTGGTTTTTAGGCCGGAGCCTTTGATGCGGCGACACAGAGGCAGACATAGCTGGCGGTGGAGGTGGAAATGGCAGGGGAAGGCCTCTTGCATGCATTTGCTTTGCTCTAAAGTTTCTGCGCACTCTTTTTTTTCAGAATTTGAATGCACACACTTGCATTTTCCCCAGGGGTCGATGGTTATCACTGACTTGTCCTGCAGCGTACCGAGTACCTAGTTGGGCATGCTGATATGGATTTCCCCGGGCTTGTGCACCGCAGGTGTTCTTTTCTAGCGCCCCGGTGTCAGTGTTCAGTGTTTTTCTTTTCAACCTTGATTAAAATATAGTTTTGGGTCAGTGGGTAGTTTATACATTCTCAGTTAATTACTCCCATACTGTTAAAAGCAATTGTGAATGGTCAGTGGGATTTTCTTGCAGACCGCTCCCATAACCAAACTGAACTGCTGCATATGACAGTAATTTTGTGGAAATACTGTTTTAACTAGTCTAAACTAGTTCCCTTTGCAGAGGAACTGAAACTTAGTCAAAAACTTTTTTTTATATAGAAAAGCTGTGCAAGATGCTATTGATAAGGCAAAATAAAGTGATACTAATTATTAATCCGTTACATATAAATAATTCAGTTTTTTTTCTGTTAACATTTTCTGTTACCATTCAAATATACTTCCTTTGTTATGTCCTTGGGGCTTGTTTTTCAAGGACATGGATACAAATATGTGCGTTTTGTTTTAGTGTGTGTGTGCGTGCGTGTGCGTCTACTTATGTATGTGTGTACGTAGGTTTGTGTATGTGCATATGATATGTGTGTGTGTGTGTGTGTGTGTGTGAGAATGTATGCGTGTAAGTGCATAAGATGTATGTGTGTGTGTGTGTGCGTGCGTGTGCGTCTACTTATGTATGTGTGTACGTAGGTTTGTGTATGTGCATATGATATGTGTGTGTGTGTGTGTGTGAGAATGTATGCGTGTAAGTGCATAAGATGTATGTGTGTGTGTGTGTGTGCGTGCATGTGCGTCTACTTATGTATGTGTGTACGTAGGTTTGTGTATGTGCATATAATATGTGTGCGTGCGTGTGTGTGCGTGTGTGTGTGGTGTGTTGTGTGTGAGAATGTATGCGTGTAAGTGCATAAGATGTATGTGTGTGTGTGTGTGTGTGTGTGTGTGTGTGTGTGTTTTTCTGTCATGATCTTTTCTCTCAGACTGGTCTTGGCTAGTTTGATATCTCAGGCACACTGCATTCTCTCTGTGCTCTGTCCTTGGAAACCGTCTCTAGGGACACGCAGGCAGGCTGCATTGCCAGGGCCCTGTTTGACCCTGGGACTGACAGTGTATTGGTATTGGCCCATAAAACATATGGATCTGATCCTTTCAGATGAATCAGTGCTAATGCAGGCACCCTCTCCAGCTCTTAGCCTAATTGAACTGGCCGCTCTTGTCGGTGGCCACATTTATTTAAACCTCACACTGAAGGATTTTGAATGATAAATCTTGTGTGTGGGTGAGCCTGTGTGGGTGAGCCTGTGTGTGTGTGTGTGTGTGTGTGTGTGCACATGCTTTTCTATGCCAGGCTCTTTGAACTGAAATCCGTCTCTATACTTGTGCTTGTAGTTTGAATGGTTTTTTCCCACATTCTGTTATCAGACATCTACCTCTCGATTATTATTTAACATTCAGAATGCATGAGCTGTGAGCTCGGATGGAAAAAATGTATAATAATTTGAACATTAACCACTGGGAAGTGCTTGGGTGGATGTCCTTCCGCTTGTCATGGATATTCTACACACTGACCGGATATTCATCTCCGCAGTCTTAACATTGAACGTTCTGTCTAGCGTTGCTCACGCACAAGATGAGCGAGCTTGTACAAGCGAGTGTACGTGTGCCTGTGTGCACGTCTGTGTGTGTGTGTGTGTGTGTGTGTGTGTGTGTGTGTGTGTGTGTGTGTGTGTGCGTGTTTGTGTGTGTGTGTGTGTGCGTGTGTGTGTGTGTGCGTGTTTGTGTGTCGCTGTTGTCAATTCAAACGGTTGTAAGTATTTCCTTTGTACTGGGACTAAGGTGTAGGGACAGGATCGTTTCCCTAGAGACGGGGCCGTTGATGTGTTTATTGCGTAGGGCCATCACTCTGTTCATCTGAAGTGTTAATGAGGATTTATTGTGCAAAGCCTCTGTGGTTGGTGGGGGAATTGTTGGGAGGCTCGGGTAATTGTGTTTGCAGTGCTCTCAAACATGACTTTAACTCTTTCCGGTGTCCTCCTAGTTGCTAGGCAATGGGATGTCGAGTCCGGGATCCGGAATCATTTTTTGGGCTAACTTTGACGAGGCTGGGGTTGCCCTTGTAAGTGCTCATGGTGTACTACGTTTTCCTGTAGAAATGTGTGGCCTGTAGGGTGTAAAATAGTCACTGGATCTCTTGTAGTACTGTGTGGCCTGTAGGATGTACAATAGTCACCGTGTGGCCTGTAGGGTGTAAGTAGGCATAGCTGCTGAATTATGGGAAGGATGTGCTTTGTCTTATCGGTTCTGTAGTTGCTTCGATGACCTTTCTGTATGCACTTATTGTATGACGCTTTTGATAAAGGTGTCTGCTAAATGACTGTAATGAAATGTAATGTGTAAAATAGTCACTGGCTCTCCTGTAGTACTGTCACTACTGTGTGGCCTGTAGGGTGTAAAATAGTCACTGGCTCTCCTGTAGTACTGTGTGGCCTGTAGGGTGTAAAATAGTTACTGGCTCTCCTGCAGTACTGTGTGGCCTATAGGGTGTAAAATAGTCACTGGCTCTCCTGTAGTACTGTGTGGACTGTAGGGTGTAAAATAGTCACTGGCTCTCCTGTAGTACTGTGTGGCCTGTAGGGTGTAAAATAGTCACTGGCACTCCTGTAGTACTGTGTGGCCTGTAGGGTGTAAAATAGTCACTGGCTCTCCTGTAGTACTGTGTGGCCTGTAGGGTGTAAAATAGTCACTGGCTCATGTGGAGTGTGCAGCTGCAGAAGGCACGGAGGTTATGTGAGTATAATCATTGTTTCCAATACCGTGACCACGTGCTACTAGATTCATTATTGGCGAAACAAATATGAATGTAAAACTCAATTTTAAGTCTATATATGGCCGAGCGTGGGATCTCCAGAACATATTTCCATGCATACCTTTTGTGGGGCCCCACGCACAGGCATACACAGATTATCTACGCATTTTGCACTCGACATTGTTGTGAAATATAACAGCAGGGGAATAAAAATAAACATTGTGTACAAACATGGCCCTGCAGATCACACAAAAAAAGCAATTACTTTACCTTCTGCAAGTCGATAAATGCTTAAATTCTTTATTGTAAGTTATAAATGCAAATATAACTGAGAAGATTTGCGTCTCTCCAGAATAGGGACGGGGTAATGGCGTTCATGCTCCCCGGAGAGAGGGGGAAAGAGGAATTCTTTTAAAATAAAATTTGGTGCCAAACGCGGGGCTGAGTTCCCATGCTAACTTGGAATATCCAATTAACCATTTGCAGCCGCGTTCATGTGCGATCGGCACTGCGGATTCGGGAGAGCGAAGACATCCGCAGTCCTCCCCCGAAGCACGTGGTCTCTGCACTGTTGACGCGGTCTGGATTCGATCCAAGACCGCGGAGCTCACCCATGCACCACTGCATGGCGCGTTATCCCAATGAGCCGCCCCCATCCCAAATGTATCAATTTTAAGCGTGCCACGTATCGGAAAATGAGCCGTTATGTAATTATGGAGATTTAGGCAGAATAATGTCCTTTTATGAAGGCACACTGCACACGTGTAGTGTATCTACCGTTTAATTGAATGCAGATCATTCATTCCCTGAGTACACTTGATCCAATCAGGGAAATGAGATTAAACTCTTCGGGTTGGTGTGGGTGTTGCAGTTAACTCCGCTGTTAATGTGTTCAGCCTACTTTATCCACGGTGTTGTTCGTCTGCTCTTAAAAAGTAAGAATTGTTTGAATCGGTAGTAATGACTGTGCCGCAAACACAGCATTTGATGAAGTTGGAACTGAGGAGGTTAGTATGGGCTGTTATTTTGAAAAAAAAATTTCTATGGTTATATTTTTATGGCTTTTCAGTTTTATTGGACAGCACAGGAAGAATGGGAGCAAGAGAGAGGAGAGGGAAAGGCGTGCGAAAAAGGTGCGGTCGGATTTGAACCGCCAACGTAGCGGCTCACGATGAGCCTGTGGACGGTGCTCTCAGGCAATGCCACGAGTCACCCCATGAG
This sequence comes from Synaphobranchus kaupii, assembly GCA_029718625.1. Lineage (NCBI taxonomy): Eukaryota > Metazoa > Chordata > Actinopteri > Anguilliformes > Synaphobranchidae > Synaphobranchus > Synaphobranchus kaupii. The sequence continues at coordinate 12,670,624 of CM056387.1, read as the reverse complement.
CTAGTTTATTTCGCTCTATGGTATGTGCCATTAATCTAAGCATTAAGCATTAGGGGTGTGAAGGATGGACATTAACAATTTTTCTTTTTAGCCTAAAGTGTTGCATTCTGGGGAATTATTACATGCAAGTCTTCAGTTGCTTCCCTGACTGCAATCTGCAAGACAATTAGCCGAGGTGTGAACCATGAAAGTAGTACTGCAGTGTGTGTGTGTGTGTGTGTGTGTGTGTGTGTGTGTGTGTGTGTGCTGTTAGGCTTTTAGAAATTTAACAACTCTTATCTCTTTTTCCGCTTTCTCTCCATCTTTCCTCCTGCTTGCCTCCCCCTCTCTTTCTCCCTCTCGTCTCACCTCTCGCGGTTGGATTCAGACGTGTTTTTTTTTCTCTCCCTTCGGCAGGGCTGCGCACGGCGAAGCATTTCCAAAGAAAATAGGTAGTTAAGGCAGAAAGATTGCAAAGTGAAAACACCCCGCCTTCCTTTCGCTCTCCCATGCCTCTCAGCTCGCCTACCTCTTTCTA
>CM056387.1:12647607-12667607 GCA_029718625.1 Synaphobranchus kaupii | reverse complement strand
ATTATAAACCAAAAGCAGATCCAGCCTTCACTATACAGGCTTCTAAACTACAGAAGACCACGACTGACGGCATTTGACGTGCACAAAGTTTTAAGTCTTGTTTTAACTAGGTTAAAATTATTTTATATAATCTATTTTTAGCATTCAGGATTTTACCTTGCTTTAGCTGCTTTTAGTGATACAAAATAATTACAATGAAATTCCATACTTTAAATTATTCACCCAGAGATCAAAATAATCTATCCATAATATTAAACACAGTTAATGCATGTTAATTGAGTTACTATGCAACTATGTACATTTACATATGAACATACAAAGATGCATGTGCATAAATTAACATTACATTTACATTTTAGTCACTCTTATCCAGAGCGATTTCAAACACCAGGCGTAGTAGTCAGTATGATTATTATTATTATTATTTTTATTTTTTTTGGGGGGGGGGGGGTAACCACACAATATTGATGATTGGCGTGTACAACAGTAAGCCAATAAGTAACCTTAAGTATTAAACTAGCAGCTTGAACCACTTAAACAAGGATTCAGAAAAACACAATCAATGGAGGTCACAAGGAGGTAGGGAGGGGTGGAGAGAGGTGCAGCTTGAAGAGGTGAGACTTCAATCTGTGCTTGAAGGTGGTCGACTTTCTGTTGTTCTGACCTCCACGGGGAGCTCATTCCACCACCGTGGGGCCAGGACAGACAGACGTCGAGACCGGGGTGCTAGTATGAAGTGGGGGGGGGTACCAGTCGTCCTGAGGAGGCGGAACGCAGGGATCTGGTAGGTGTGTAGGGTCTGATGAGTTTTTGGAGGTATGGAGGGGCTGATCCTCGGACTGCCTGGAGGGCGAGCACCAATGTTTTGAATTTGATTGCGAGCCATCACAGGTAGCCAGTGGAGGTCAATGAGCAGGGGGGGTGACATGGGAGTGTCGGGGGAGGTTGAAGACCAGGCGCGCTGCTGCGTTCTGGATAAGCTGAAGGGGTCTAATGGCCGATGCCGGCAGGCCAGCCAGGAGAGAGTTGCAGTAGTCCAGGCGGGACAGCACCATCGCTTGGACCAGGAGCTGGGTTGAGTGGGTAGTGAGGAAGGGACGGATTCTCCTGATGTTGTACAGGAAGAACCTGCATGCCCGGGTGACCACTGCGATGTTCTTGGAGAGGGACAGCCTGTTGTCCATCACCACTCCGAGGTTCCTGGCACAGGGCGTTGGGGTCAGTGGAGTGTCCCCTAGGGAAATGGAGAGATTGAGAGGGGGAGAGGTTAGAGCAGGGCATGTAGATGAGCTCAGTCTTGCCTGGATTGAGCTTCAGATGGTGGTTGTCCATCCAGCTCTGGATGACTCCCAGAGCCAAGCGGCTGTCCCTCCCTTTCTTTGTGGGAATTTGAAGTGCGCATCGGCTAACGTCAGCTTTAAGAGCATGGCATACTGTGGGGCTGTGTGAGCTAGGCCATTAGGAGGAAAACAGCGGTAAGGGCGACTTGGAAATACTGGGAGTGACTCAGCCAACCAACCAACCCCCCCCCCCCCCCCCCCCCGGAGTCACTCGGACCCCACCGCCGGCTCGATGATATTTATACTCTTGTGCGTGGGCTGCCTGCCCTCGCTTACGCAACTTTTTATGACGAGAGCTAAAGGGACAAAAGGTGAAATCTGAATGTTTTGGAGAGCCGCTGAATCTGTCAGGGGCCTCCCTGATATAAAAGAGTCGGTCCAGCTCTCAGCACCCTCTCTCTCCCTCTCTCTCTCTCTTTCCCTCTCTCTCTCTTTCCTATCTGTCTCATTTCTATCAGCTGCCCCACCATCAGATGTTTGCTATTTTGTGATGAAAATTTCTATTTTCACTTGTCACCAAAGATTCTTTAAACTTACCAGATCATCAGTATTTCTCATCAGAATGCTCTTTGAGGGTAACATTCTGCCTCTGTACGCAATATTCCAATTTGACACATCTTCTGAAAATTCATTTAGGGCTTTGACAAAGTACTGTACTGTGGCAAACGGATGTTCTGTAAAATAATGTAACCCCTCGAACTCCCGTTACCAGCCGGAGCCTCCAATTAACAAGCAGAGAGGCTGGAAGGAACAAAGGAGTCCAAAGAATCTGTGGTGTCTTCCAGTGAAAAGTAGCATGCGGCCTACGACTACTGTGTTCACAACAAAGTGCCGGATAAAAATGTATCCTTGGGAACCGTGGACTTCAAACCAGAAGGTTGTAGATTCAAACCCTGGGGAGTAAATGCAACACTTGCATATACCTATACAATGTACTAGCATATAACGTACACTGCCTGGCCAAAACAAAAGTCGCCGTTGCACCCGTCATGCATAGTGCCCACTGTACAAGCCTCTGGAGGCAGTGTTATGATCTGGGGTTGCTTCAATTGGTCAGTTCTAGGCTCAGCAATGTTATGCAGCAATAAAATGAAGTCAGCTGAGTACCTGAATGTACTGAATGACCAGGTTATCCCATCAATGGGCATATTCCAGGACGACAATGCCAAGATTCATCGGGCTAAAATTGTGAAAGAGTGGTTCAGGGAGCATGAGGAATCATTTTCACACATGAATTGGCCACCAGAGTCCTGACCTTAACCCCATTGAAAGTCTTTGGGATGTGCTGGAGATGACTTCACGGAGTGGTTCGACTCTCCCCGTCGTCAATACAAGATCTCGGCCAAAAATGAATGCAACTCTGGACGTAAATAAATGTTGTGACGTTGCATAAGGTTGTCGAAACAATGCCACGATGAATGCACGCCGTAATCAAAGCTAAAGGCGGTCCAACTAAATATTAGTGTGTGACTTTTTTTTTGGCCAGGCAGTGTACCTTCACAACAAGGTGCTTGGCCAGGGACCGCTTCAGTAAGTTCAGTAAATATCTTGTCTGAAGGGAATATGGATGCTATGGTGTGGGTAAGAAGGCATGATAAATTAATAGAAAAACTGTGTTCCTGTCATGCGGAAAGATGTTTTCTACATCGACTGCAAGCGGGGTCCCTGAATTCTAAACAGGGCTTCAGTGACGGTAAACAAGGCATTATGCAAAGACGCCGCTGAAATAGTTCAATAAAACAAACGCTCATTATCTAAAGGTGGAACAGTTTTGTCTGTTGAAGAGGTGCACGTTAGCGAGTGAGCGAGCGTGTGCGCGTGCACGTGCCAAAACGTCTGTTTGCGTGCGGTTGTGTGTGTGAATGAGTGTGCATGCATTCATGAGTGAGTGTAAGCCGGTGTGTGTATGCATGACTGTGTGCATGGATCGTACATGTGGATGTGTTTTTGTTTTTGTGTTTTAAAAAAATTGTTTTTTTTTTTAGAAATCTTAATATTGTGAAGCACAGCACTTAAATGGCTCCCAGGATAACAGTTTTGGTTGGTGGCGCAAGGTTTTTATTATAGTTTTAAGTTTTTACATTTTTTATTTGGTTTTTATTTTTATTCGTTTTTTAATTTCACTTTCTAATTTAGTTTAGTTTTAGTTAATTTTCCGAGTGTGTTTATAGTTTTAGTTTAATTTTAGTTTTTCAATCAATTTCAGTTTTAATTTTTAAACCGACTTAGTTTTTATTTTTATTTCAGTTAATAACAGTCAATATTTGGGTTGGGGGAGAGAAAAATAGATATTGGTTTTGAATGTTTCAAATTAAACTATATGCAATCCGGATTATCCAAACAAAAAAAGTTCTGTGTTATCAACAGTCAGGAGGAGGATCAGAAACTAAAACTAAAAATAATTCATGGTCATTTAAATTTTATTTCAGTTAGTTTTGCAACACTACATTACAGTTTTAGTTTCGTTTTAGTTTTTAAAGTAATTTTAGTTTTTAATTTTTATTTCAGTTAACTAAAATGTTTTTTTTATTTTTATTTTAGTTTGAGTTTCACTTAACTATGATAACCAATCATATCCTATAAGAGCCCTCTACTCACGCTTGGATACAGCCAATTAAGTGCTTTCATTTCCGTTTCTCACATCTCATTACGCTTCGTGTACAGAGTACTTACATGGTTCTGTTTCTCACATCTCATTACGCTCCGTGTACAGAGTACTTACATGGTTCTGTTTCTCACATCTCATTACGCTCCGTGTACAGAGTACTCACATGGTTCTGTTTCTCACATCTCATTACGCTCCGTGTACAGAGTACTTACATGGTTCTGTTTCTCACATCTCATTACGCTCCGTGTACAGAGTACTCACATGGTTCCGTTTCTCACATCTCATTACGCTCCGTGTACAGAGTACTTACATGGTTCTGTTTCTCACATCTCATTACGCTCCGTGTACAGAGTACTTACATGGTTCACTCTGTGTACAGAGTACTTACATGGTTCAAGTCTTTTTTTAACACACATGTTTGTCCCTGATTTCTTTCTTTTTTACTCCTCCCAGTTTATACCACACGTTTTTTTTCACGAGTTGAAAGGTACATTGTAATTTCCGTATTCAATAACCCGTATTCAGAATATTTTTGATATTATATACACTATACAGTGTGTTTCCCTATTTACTCATTGTATGGTTGATTTTTATGAGGACGACTAAGAATCACCATTATAAAATTTTGAAACATTTAGTTTCATGATGATGTGTGAACGTACTGTATATTTGATATCTTATGTGTTTTTAATGAAATTGAGAGTATTAGGTTTTTCAATCCATGTTTAAGGCTGTATGGCACTACCTACTATCTCTCTCTTTCTCTCTCTCTCTCTCTCTCTCTCTTTCTCTACTGTGTTTGTATGTGTATCTGTTACTAGTAATCCTCATTGTGTCATCTGGCAGGGATAGATAAACCCAGTTTGCATTAAACTGAAGTCCAATGGCGGTGCCCCACCGGGCCACCTCCTCCACAGATATTCTTATGTATCAATGTGAATCCCAGATGGGCCTACCTGATAATCATATTGTATCGGTCAAATGTAACAACAACAAAAAAAAAAACCCTATTCACACCCATTCTTATTAATTCCTAATTTCAGTCACCTGTTTTCACCTCATAATTAGGTTAGCATAATGCTAGCAAGTGAGCAATGACTAAGGAGCCTGGAGATGGTCCTTTGAATCCGTGGGCCTAATCCAGGGGTGTCCAATCTTATCCGTAAAGGGCCGGTGTGGGTGCAGGTTTTTGTTTTAGCCCAGCACTACAACACCTGATTCAACTAATTAACTAATCGTGCTCTTCAATCAGACCTTGATAAATATAATCAGGTGTTGTAGTGCTGGGCTAGAACAAAAACCTGCACCCACACCGGCCCTTTTCGGGTAAGATTGGACACCCCTGGCCTAATCGGTCAGTCATGAAGAGGCTGCGCTTTTTTGTGTTGAGCTATTCTTAACTCTCTTTTTCTTGCGAGAGCAAGGCCGTCGCATCGTATTTCTGATGTTTGTTATATGTGAACCAGTCATTGTGCCAGACACTTCTTTGTGTATCTTGGCAACAAAACAAAAAAAGCATTAACAGATCCAGTAGGTGAGTTGAATCTGGGCCTATTAAAACTGGACCCCCCCCCCCCCCATCTCACTTTCATTTACTGAGCAATGGAAATAGTGATTGTGCAAATCTGTATATAAAGAAGTATACTTCCAGTAAAATGGGTCCATTTAATGGCTTTTAGTTGATTAACTTAAATACAGTATTGATTTTGAAATGAAGCATTCTCTATAATTGTTAATGTGGCTCTAACTGGTGTGTGTGCGCGTGTACGTGCTTGTGTGTGTGTGTGTGTGTGTGAGTGCTTGTGTGAGTGCGTGTCTATGTCTGCACTTGTGTGTGTACATGCAGGATGTGTGAGTGAGAGAGTGTGAAAGAGAGAGTGTGCATGCACGTACTTGCGCCCATATGTGTGGGTGTGAATAATCAGGTCAATCTTTTTTTATCCGAGTACAGTATTGAAAACCCTGTTTCCTAAATGTGGTGGGATTTGCTTGATGTATGCGCTTTAAACAGGCAGTAGCTGGGAAAGTCACTTCTTAATAAAATGGCTAATGTACTCACTGTGTATTTTCCCACATTTTGATCCCTCATTTTGATCCCTCTGCTTATTTAAATAATTTACAAATAAATGTAAGTGTAATGGTGAACTATAACAGTCTTAACCCTCATATTATGTTGATATTTTATGAGGCCTTTAATGTTTGGGGACTCCACGCAACACCTTTGTGTACGGAGGTGGTAAAGGACTTTTGAAAATATAGCAGTATGTTTATTGCATGTTTCCTATTTAATCCCAATAAATTAGGAAAAGGCATATAGTGTGAAGATGAACAAATCCGGTTAACTGGTTTTTAAGCGACGACGGACATTGTATCGGGTCAAATTGACCCGGAACATAATATGAGGGTTAAACGAGAAATAAATTTGGTTTTTGTTGTCAGACTTTGATCCTGCCATGTTTGATAATGAGAAGGGGCCGTTCTGCCCCTTGCTTCATAATCTTACCTGTAATTGTCTAGAGAGTACACAACACTGTGTCAAGCCTGGTCTTGAATGCACTGAGGGTCTCTGCCTCTTCCATGTGACCTCCTGGCACAGCTGTTCCATCCATTAACAGCTCTCCGTGTGGCGGGAAAAAATGTTCTAGTATCAAATTTATCTTGAACTAATTTCCACCTATCCCTTTTGTTCTCCAGACGGATCTCATATTGAAATAACCTGCAGGTCGTAATTCATTTTATTAATCACTTTTTAAGATTGAAAAACTTGGGGCTGCTGGGTGTCTCATTCGATCGGGGCACCACGCTGTGGTGCATGGATGAGCCTCGCGGCCTCGGGTCGAACCCGGACCGCGCCAGTGCCGACCTGGCAACTCTACGGGGCGATGCGAGTATGGGAGGGTTCAGTCGGGCTTGAGATCCACGTTCCATCGCTCTTGAACAACCCCCACTGGCCAATAAGGGCGGTGCATATGAAAGGTCTTCCTCCTACGCCGCTCTGAGCGAGCTTAGCTGCGCGTGGTCCGCAACGCAAAAGGAAGCAGCTGTTGGACACCACGTGCTTCAGAGGAGAACCGTGGATGTCCCAGGTCTCCCGAATTGGCAGGGCGGGTCACGCACGGAACACGGCTGTGGTTGCAGACAGTTGGACGTTCCAGATTGGGGTGGAAATTGGATATATACAGATTGAAAGTTTTTCAATAAGGATGTTGGGTGGCACATCCAACTAAAACAGTGTGTGCTGTGCTCCACGGTTTAGTATTGAATCCTGACCGACTGTGCCGACTGTGGGCGGCAACATACCACGGCTGCTCATGACTGGCCGCAGCATCATCCAGGGAGCGAGGGATTTCGCCTCTTTCTGTCTTCCTCCTCTCATAGTCATCGCATAAGAGCAGCTCTTCTGGTCGATCAGGTGCCTGCCGTCTTCCTGCACCAGCTGTGCGTCGTGCACTCCTCTGACACGCTGGGCTCGTTCCGGTCGTCTATCTTCACTACTTGAAAATATCTCTTCCTCGCGTCCTTTCCTCGCTCCTTAGCTCCACCTAATGGAGGATGCAAGGATGAGATACGAGGACGGAGGAATCGAGGCAACATCTATTAGACTAATATATTCGACTCCTTGCTCAGTCAATCATTAGTTGATTAGTTCATTACTAATGATGTGTTGCACACATTATGCTTACGCTTATCTGTAATGTTTTTTTAGCCTCTTTTTAAATGGATAAAAGTGGCTTTTGTTTGTCATAAAGAATGAGTGTCTTTATGGATTAAAGAGGTTTATAATAAATATAAAGGAACGGGAAGATTAGATTTGTGTATGGGGTGTTCCCGTCATCTTTCAAACTGTGGCGGATGTGGAGAGGTGGATCATTTACAGCCTACGTCCAGGGCCCCGCCTTAACCTGCCGTAAGGCCCTGGGGCTGTGAAGCTTTGTAGCCCCCCCCCCCCACCTCCCCGATCTCTCTGTCGGGAGATACAATGGTGTGTTGTCCCTCTCTGAGCTAGAAACCACCACAATATTTATATTAACAGATGACCAAATCAATTAGGCCTACTTGAGCATAAACACAAAAGTCAGTCTAATCTATGTCTAATAATTGTCTATGAAGAAGGCATGGCCGTCTTCAAAACTATAAATCTCACAGCTTAGATGATGACACCGTAGACTCCTAAGAACCAGGCGAACATTTTCATGTATAATGTGTCTGTGAAACCTTAAAACTGTAGGCGCGATCACAGGTTAGAAAAGGGGTATGAATTTGAAATGAGCAACTTTCAGCTAGAGTAGATATTTGAACGTCCTGCAATGATTCTCTATGGGGAGCGTGATCTTCGAACGAACTGTCATAAAGTAAAAACTATTAATGCTATGGCTTAGATATTCACATGTGAGTGACAGCGTGAAGAGCTGACATTTTGATGTAAGATAGTTTGTTAGCGAGTCCGTTCTTGAAAGGATGTTTAACGGTAACTGATACCATAGCTAGCTAGCTAATTAGCTACATAGCTAAACATCCAAATTAGCGTTTTTTCTACTCTTGGAATTATATTCCACAAACATTATTCAAAAACATCAGTGTATATATCACATCGCCATGCCACGTCTATGTGCAGCGGTAACATTAAATTGTAATAATAGGTAGAGACAAGGACTTTTTTTAAATAATTTTTTTATTTCCTTCTGATGATTTGCATTAGGCCCACGTTACATAGGCTAGCTAGGTAGCACCTGTAAAAACGGTTTCCCTTCCTAATGCAATTAAAGTGTGGCCATGTGTCTTTGGTAAACACCGATATTTCAGTGTAACGGTGATAAGCAAGCAAGTCACTCTTTATAGGTGTATGGAGTGGTAATATCATAAATGATTGTTTTTCTGTCTTTCAAAATATTAACGGGTGTGTGCAATTACCTTATTGCCAAATGCCATTGATTGGCTAGCAGCAGTGCACGTGATCCAAGCTAAGCTACTGGAGTCTCCCACCCCCCCCCCTTTATAAGAAAATCTCTGCTATTACTCTACATTCTGAGGTGTGTCACTTGTAAATCGGACCAATCGTCAGCCACAAACATAAATATCAAGCAATGGACAGAATATTCAACAAATTACAAAACATGTGATTTTTAAAATTAGATATATTGGCTTGTGATAGGCCCCTGTTTTTTGTAGGCCCAGGGCTGAAGCCCCTTGTAAGCCTGTGCATTGAAACGGCCTTGCCTACGTCATGCGTTCAGAAAAAGCACTTGTGTATCCTTGCTGAAGCGTCCTCTGGGAGCCTCCTCGCTCGTCCAAGGAGATTTTTGTGAATTGGAATGTCCTTAAAGATGGCGGACCTCAATCGATTTCATGCGAGGCCCAAGGAGACAAGGGAAAATAAATGAAGGGATTGGAATGAACCCATAGCCTGCACAGGTCAGTTAATGTACTGCAGAGAAAAGAAGTACTGGCAGGCAGTGTGCACCTCTTATGATTTTATATACCTGGCTGCAGTGCCCACATGTGCTCATGGGAAATGAAGTTCACGGCAAAGAGGTTTCTGAGTACTCTTTTCCCCTATCCTATTGAACTCATGCACTTTACTTCAGTGCAGTTCTACACCCATTTGTGTCAATATGACCTAAGGCTGTCCCATAACGACATGTTTCTTTAATTGACCTTGCTAAGCCTTTTCCTTAACCCTTGTGTGGTGTTCGTGTTTTTGTTACTCACCCAGTGTTCGCGGGTCTGGTGGACCCACAACATTATTTGGTTTTTAAAACAATAAAGCCATAACAATTTACGTAAAAATACTTTACAGATATTGACGTTATCTCAATTACAAGCTATATAGACAGCATATATGGTTAATATTGACCATTTACCTCTGCTAGATCACATTTATCAATAAAAGTGATATTTGTTTTTTGTGATAAAATTTGATTTTTGTGTTCTTCTACATGTTTATCACAGAAAATGAGCCAAGGCCAATGAGTCTCAGGTTGAAAAAATTATGAATTGTATCATTTTTCTTTTAGTAAACATTGAATACGGGTCCCACAGACCCGAACACCACACAAGGGTTAACTGACCTCATTAAGCCCCATTCTTAATTGACCTTGCTAAGCCCTTTGTTTAATTGACCTTGTTAAGCATTTTTCTGCAGTGCTAGCAGTAGGATCAGGGTGTTAGTCCTTGAAAATGGAGGACAGGCTTGTTCTTCACAGAGAACAGAGAAGGTCCACCCCGCACTTTTCTCTCTCCTCTTTTTCACCCCTTAACCAGCACCGGCCCATATTCAGGCAGGAAGTGGTTTAGTTTACTTGCATTCATTGTGTTTTTTTACAATATACCGTTTGAAAGACGTTAAAACTCACCATTCTACCTCTAGAAACTGTTTTACAATCCCAATGTTATAGTGACAACGGTTCCTTATTTTGTAACGTGACACAAAACGGGCTTGATCAAAATGATGACTCCGTATGTGTTCTGGAACACATACACAAATGACACAAATCACGATAAAGTCGGTATCCTTATCCTGGCAAAATAAATTTTAAATATTTTAGGCGGGAAAAAACTTCCACCGTGTTTGAGCTTCTGTTACTTTGTTTCGGTGATATGTAGAGTAACTCTGACGCTTGGAAAACAAATGTCTAAGGCTTACCTGACAGAAGAGACTATGAGCGATTATGCCTGTAGTTAAAGAGGTTCAAGAACAGCAGCCATTTTTATTTTCAGGCTTGTGTTCAAAAAAGGTGGTGCTTGAGAAGGGGTTAACTTTGTGTCGAAGTTCTTAGTTACATAAGCGATGCTTGCTGATTCTTGGGCCTCAAAAATGGATTCCTGGCCCCAGCTGATTTCTCTGTTCTGTAAATCCCATTTTTTGTTGCTGCCAGTAAATGGCCGAATTGACTCTCTAAATATGACAGTTAAGTAGCTTTTTGACCAAACACCCATTAAAACTGTGTAATGGGATCACATCTCCTTCATATCACTTCCTCTGATTATGACTGCTGTGATGTAACAGGGATTTTATAAGCAATCCTGTGTCTGTGTGTATGTAAATGTGTGTGTGCTTGGCGAGTGTGAGATAATGTGCGTTTGTGTGTGCAATCTGTGCATGCATATACTTTGTGTTGGTATAAACACGCACACGCGCACGTTCGCACACACACACACACACACACACACACACACACACACACACACACACACACATGCATGCGTACTGGTGCATTTGACTTGCTGTTTGACTTGTCGTTTGAGAGAAATCAAGAAAGGCTATTCATTTTGCTGTCAGAAGCAGAAGGTTTTTTCTGCAGTAATTGAATTTGTGATACAGTGTCCGGGTGACTCATTGCGTTCCATTATCACGCTGTCTGTCTCTCCGTGGCTAGCTTCTCCATGCTGCAGGGGCTGTTGCAGTACATTCATATTTCATTTCCTGGTTAATAACCAAACCTAAATTTTGCCTCTCGTGACAGCCTTTCAAACTCATGGCTTCTCGTGGATGTTTATGGCCGTTCTAGAAGCAGCAGGAGGAATTACGCCAGGGCTTTGATTCTGATCGAGCCGTTCAGTGACTACGCTGCTGGTTGCCTTTGGGTCATTGCACCATTGCAGGCCCTGGAATAGGAAAGACACGTCATTGGAGATGAGCACTGAACCAATGGCAATCTCACGAACAGGGGCGTTGTGGGTCTCGAGAAGGGACAAATCTACGGCATGAAACTGGGCCTTAATGGGTCTTGGTCCTTCACAAAGATAGGCATTAAGGATTTTTGTTCAGTTGAGGAAATTAAACCCATCAAATGTTCTTGGTTGGACTCTGATGGCTCGTGACTAAGGGGCTGCATTCAAATGGTAATCCTAATTTCACCTCTCTGTTGTAGGGCTATAGTGGGGTAGAGATGGGTAGAGGGGACCAGATATAGATTATGTATAGGGAACATTAGCTCTGTGTGCATAATGGGACAGCCTCCTCATATAGCTGTCAATAGCTGCCTCAGTGTTAGTGGTATGGGGAGGCAGGTCCCAGGGCCTGTTTATTGCACGGCTGTGTGGTGACCCCTGGCAGTGGAGATGCTCCATTGCTCTGCCCACAGTCCGAGTGAAAGTGATCATCTCGCTCCCCCTGGTGCCACAGCGGTCCAGTTCAGTGCCAGGCCACCTCCGGGAAGTTAGCCAATCAGCTTGGCTTTGGGGAAAAAGGCACTCCCACTAACAATAGATTGCTCTCTCGCTAACAATAGATCACTGACAATAGATTGAACTCTGGCTCGCTAACAATAGCTCTAATTGCCTTTTTTAAATCTGTGCCATAGAGCTACGCCCCCCCCCCCCCCCCCCCATAGTGATAAATCAATGCAAAATCAAAAGGGCGACCAGACATTTGACATATGTGCATTTATAGCCAGCAATACGCGGCGAGATCGCCCGATCGGAACATCAGTGAGGTAGGTGCCTCACGATTCCAGTAGAGTCGTGAATGAAAGTAAGCGCTGCTAGCACAGTCTGTACAGGCAACACCATCACCACTCATTATCCAAAAATAAATGGAACGGAACGTGAACTAGAAATCAACACAGGCGAATCTGTGGGGCTTTATGCACAGAAATATGGAAACATGATGGTGAAGCTTGCATTTGAAACTCTGCCGGTTTTATTATTTTAAACGGCTAAATCATGAGCACCAGCATGCCTTCTCAAACTGCTCTTACATCTGCTGGTTTGAAAGGGTAAAAAAGGAAAAAATTACTAAACCTTCCAAAAAAAACAAAAAACTCTTGAAAAATCATGAATTTTGATGGCTAAAGCCATCCGGGGTGTTCATGTTGTTCTCCACTCACTGACTCAGAGAAGATTCTGGAAAAGGCCGTTGGACCAGTTTGAGGGCCCTGACTCCTTTTGCCTGGACTACAAATTAGCTTCCAAAAAACAGGAATTCTGCCTAAAATCACCGGAATTAGGTGTTTAATATCCCCAGGAACAAAATTTGTGGGTTGGTAATGTCTTAAAAATACTTAAATTATGGGGAAATTAATACGGGGTGATTATAAAGTACTCTTTAAATATTATTAGTGGTGCTCATATAAGTTCACCAGAAGAGATTGTGTAAATGGTCAGAGTGTAGAAGACATATAAATTGTGGGAATTTGTTATACGGGTGATAGTTGGTTTCTGTGTCTCCTTCCTAATTCTGTGTCTGTTTTGTGCTGTAGGTGCATGTTTGTGATCGTCTTTATGTCCAGCTCTTTGAGTCTCTTTGAGAATAATTTTCCTAACCCCTGTGTGTGTGTGTGTGTGTGTGTGTGTGTGTGTGTGTGTGTGTGTGTGTGTGGGTGTGTGTGCTGCAGATGTATGGCAGTGTTAGGCCTTGTCCCCTGCCTTTGGGTGCTCTTACCATACCCTGCTCCTCTCTGTTTGCAGTGTGCTGCTTTGTGGTGCACAAGCGCTGCCATGAATTCGTCACCTTCACCTGTCCCGGTGCAGACAAGGGACCTGCGTCCGATGTGAGTAAAACACCACCGCACCCTGAGCCTGGGTGTGTGTGTTAGAGAGAATTTGTGTGTGGATGTGTGTGTGTGTGCGCGCATGTTGGGGAGTGGGGGGGAGAAGGTACGTTGACTTTGTATTGTTTTATCTTTTCAGTCCAAGGTGTTCCAAATCAGCTGTGTTGGGGCCGGTAACTCAGGTTTTATGTCCAACTAAATTCTCAGTTTTCAAAGGTTTATTGACATTTTGGAAATATTGAAGCAGTTGAAAGATGACTATAAGGTGAACTGCTGATCACTTTGCACTTGGAGAACAAACATCATAGATGCCCTGATACCATGGATATTCAGGTACCATAGATACCTAAGCGCCAGAGATGCCCATGTGCAGTGGGCCCGAGATATAAAGGCACTAGTCTAGATGCACTTTAATGTTGTGTAACTAAAAGCTGGTTGAGACCCCTGTGCCAGTTTTCCGTGGCTCGGAGCCTCTGTGGTGGGTGTCTGCTGTCGGGACACGGCACTCTCGGCCGACCCCCAGCTGCGCTATTACCGGAGACGGGGGCGTGCCGTCGAGGTGCTTGGCAACGCTTTGTGGGTTTGGAGGACTGAGTGATGGTGCCCACCTGCCATCTGCCACCTCGTACCTCTCACCTGGCACCTGGTAGCTGGCAGCAGCCCAGCCAGGGTTTGGGAAAGGCCTGCCGACACCTGCGAAGGCTTGGAACCAATCCAGTGTGAAGCTCCCGTTCTGCTGAGCACAGGCAGAAATATAAAACCTTTAAATAAAGGCTGGGCTCTGGCTGTTAATCCGTTAAGGCTGAGTTCTGGCTGTACTTTGGCTAATGCTATAGCTGTATTGCAGGTGTGTTATAGCTTTACTGTTACCGTGTTATGACAGTGTTACAGATGTACTTTTTATATTAAGGAGAGCAAGGCAGTCCGCCCTCTTTTTGTCGTTTTAAATTTTTATTTGAACATTATACCCAGAGAGGGTTACGTGTAGAGATGGCATCACAGAACAGAAAGTGCCACGGCCGGGAATCGAACCCCCATTTTGATATAGGTTGAGAGTCAGCTGCTCCATGGCCCGTGTCGCACAGTCTCGCTGTTATAGCTGTACTGTGACTGTGTTGCAGGTGTGCTCTGGCCATGTTATGACTGTGTTATGGCTGCGTTAAAAGTATTACGGCTGTGGTCCGGCCGTGTTAAAGCTGTGTTAGAACTGATACGGCTGTGCCTCGGCTATGTTATGGCTGTGCTTTGGCTATGTTATGGCTGTGCTTTGGCTATGTTATGGCTGTGCCTCGGCTATGTTATGGCTGTGCTGTGGCTATGTTATGGCTGTCTTACGGCTGTGCTGCCTCTGTGTTACGGCTGCTTATGAAGGGTTATGTCTGTATTATGGCTGCGGTGCAGCCATCTCTCAGTGCTGTGTTTCTAGGCCCCGCGCTGTTCTCTGCCTTGCTCCTTTCCCCATATGTATGCTCTGCATAATTTAGCGCCTCAGTGCCGGAGAGGCGAAACTAAAGCCGGTCAGGCCCGTAGCGGCCAGCGTGTCGGGCGCGACCTTGTCAGGAGTGTTGCTGTGGCGACGCGCACACACCCAGACCCCTCCCCTCCCCTCCCAGGATTCTGCATCAGCTGATGTGGGAGGACACACCCACAATCAGATAACTGGCTCACCCGTTTTAGTTGCGCGGGTGTTCTGAAATCTTGCCACCCCCGGTCATTGTTATCCCTCAAACCAACCAGACCAGATTAGCACACCCAATCTGTCCTTTCCTGGAAGTGCTGGGGTTCAGTGGGCCAGGAGGCAGACTCAGACCAGGCTCAGCGGGTTCGAGAATATACTCGGCTATTAATTTAGCACCTACAGAGAAGGCTTTTAAGCCAAAACCGCCCCACAGGTATCCAGCAGCATGAACAGAGAATGCGCTAAATGTTAGCACGTCTAGTCGCTGTGGATAAGGGAATGCTCCAAAGGAAAGCATAACTCAGAACAGGGGGGTGTCAAACTCAGTCCCCGCTGGGACGCGAGCCTGTACTGTACTGCCGTGTTCCACTTACTTCCCCCTCGCTGAGCCGCTAAGCTAATTAGCCATTTATTAGCTTAGTCATCCATGCGTTCGGTCCCGTGTGTGTCCCCTGTGTTTCCCCCATGTCGCCGTGATACATCTGTGCAGCAGGTGGGATAAATGTAGCATTAAGACGTGATGTGTAAGGCGCGATTTACAATAAAAACATTACAAAAAGTGACAGTAACAGAAGCCGCTTTCTTCTTGATTTGCCTAATTATGTCGTTAAAAGAAGAAAACAGAAATGTCATCTAGAAAATGAGTTTGACGTGGCTGATCCGATGGCTCCATGCGTCGCTGACACACTTATACTTGGGAAATGCTTTTTTTTTTCTGTCTCAGTAGACTGACTTCTTTATAATGTACCTTCATACAATGTTTGTAGCCCAAATTGCAACCAGTAACACAAATACAAACAATAGCTCAAAGAAACCTTTGAAAATGAAAACATCTGTTTAAAAATAGAGTAAATAAATGAAATGTAAAATGACAAAAAGGATAAGAGCTTGTGATAGAACAACTGACAGTAAAAAATTATGTATAAACCAAATTAAAGGGCGAGATAGATACGCCACAAAACGCCACAAAACGGGAGGTAGCCACACCAGGACTGAGAAACACAGGATCGGGAGAAAACTTCCCTAGCACAAGGCAAAACAAAGCAACCTCCAAAAACTGAGGCGATCTCGATAAACAGCGAGAATAACTAACAAAAGAACTGCACACACTAAATAATTAGGCGTAACAAGAGGTGGTGAAACAAAACAAAACTCAATAAAACGAGTGAGGGAAAAGAATAGACAAGATCTGTTAGCCAGAACTCTTGTGGCAAAAGAGCTGAACACAACTGGCAACAGGAGAAAAGAATGAAGGATAAAGAAAGATTGGAAAGCAAAGAGAAAACAAATCTAATCCTAAATCTTATATTCGGACTTGCTGCGTTTCCTATTAGTACAAACCAGAAATGCAGCGACCGAAATTCCTATACCTTGCCGACTTCGTCTGTCAACATAGCAAAGACAATATCGAAGTGTTGGAAATGCAGAAATCCTGGGCTATTTATAGCCGGCAGGAAACGCAAAACAGGTGTAGGGAATAATTGTCGGGTAAGCTACAAACACCGGAACGGAGGCAGAAAAAATCCGATAGAGCGTTCTGACGACGCCAAAAAAGAAACCAAAACGTAGACCAGCAAAGGCAGTAAATAACCATGACAGATGCTCAAATATCTACTGCTTCATTCTACTCCATCCAAGTAGACAGGGTGTCAGTGTCCAAGCTGACTTTTTCAAGGGAACCTTCTGTTGATCTCTGGAGAATCATCAGTAGGCTAGATCAGTTATTATTCAGCATGAATATCTTAGAAGGGCTTGACATAAAAAAATAAACTTTTCTTACACACGTCAACTACTCACATTAACCCCAGAGAAGTTCCTGGAATTGCTGATTTAGACGATTGAAGTACTTTGCACTTTCAAACACTTTCCCTGGATGGATTTTTGAATCAAACTCCCTTAGGACACATCTTAAATGAAATATTAATTGATTTTCAGTTTGACCTATTAACAAAATAGCTCCCACAGAATTACCACGTTGAGACTGGCTTCGTAGTTTCCCATTTAGTCCCCAAGCTGTGAATAGCATGTTTGTTTTTATTTATGCCTTGAAAACATTATGACGAAGTAGACATTTGTAGATATTGTGACATTTCCACTGCCCATAATGTTTCTCATAGATCTGTCAGGCCTGTGTTGCCGTCCAGATATTTATCATAGTTTTTTCGTCTAATAAAGAAATAAAGCCATTGGCTGAAATAACAAAAAAAAAAAAGTTCACTTCTAACAAATCCCTTAAAAAATAAAAAAAGAATTTATAGAAATTTCATCATGTGTAATTCTGTCTCCGTGGCTACTTCCGCTAACCTATAAATGCTCATAAAAACCCCACGAGGGGGCTGATGGTTTTAATGAGGAGCCTAATCTTACGTGACACCCTGTTATTAAATTACGCTGTAGCCTCTGACACCCCCGGTTACGGTCTCCGCTGGTGTAAACCGACAGGTTTTTGTTTAAAGAGACATCGCAGCAGCGGCGCATTAGAGGAGGAATGGGGATTTAAATATAGTCAATGTCATAGGCAGCCGAGCTGCCGATTCGTATCTCCGAACTTCAAAGGGAATCGTTTAGGGCCAATTATAGAACTGGGCTAATTAGTCGGTCGCCGTGGGATTTCCACCCGTGCAATGCTTTTTTCTGATGAAGCCTACATTTAGCTGTACCCACGCCGGACCGCCATCTAACGGTTTTAAACGGGCTCGCTGTGCTCCCCAGTAACAAGGAATGTCAGGTGCAAAAAGGAACGAGGGTATCCACAACTTTACTGACCTCTGACCTTTCCCAGATTCACCGTAAGCACAGTGAGGTTGGGACTTTCAGTGGAGGCATTGACCACTATGGGAAAAAATATCACCGATCGGGTTATCCTATTAAAGGAGGAAGATAATACGGCTGAATTTATGGACAATTCTCTGTGGGTGGGAACATTCCAGAGCGTCTCCATTGAAATGTTCCTGAACCCATCGACATTTCTGACCTCCTTTGTCAGGAGATTCCCACTATAGGGCCTGGTGGTGTCCGTGATGCAGAGTATATGGACAGAATTGCGGAACTACGGAATCTGGCAGATCTAGAAACCCACCATTTTGTTGAAATGTGTTTACATGTCAGGGTCCCACTGCGTGAAACTGCACGTTGGGATGTTCTGAAACACAAAACCTAATGACGCAATCCACAGGTTCTCACCAAGCGGCCTAACATGGTGAAAATCCTAACGTCTGCCTGTATTGGCTGAGTCAAGCTGCAACAACATGCTGAAGCAACTGGCTGCCGCTACTGCTGCAAAGCCCTCAAAAAAGCGTAATGCTATCAGTCCCATGGTGATAAAGATGACACCAAGCTGACTCATTTACTGTAGGCCTACTTTGGTTATTATTAGTCAGATTTATGGTCATTCAAATTGGTTTTGAAAGCTGTGCTGGAGCTCTCTCTTGAACTATGAACTACAATGTAATTAAAAGATACAGCTCTCCAAATGCGAAGGCCCCTTACTCCTCCCTTCACATCCATGTTTACACAGCTTATGCACGTCTTATAAGGTAATCAGGGAATGAGAAAACAGGAAAAACCTAAATCAGTAAAAAATGAAACTTGAAAAAAATAAATCAAGTGAATTTAATAGGGCCTTATCGTTATCTCCGCTATGCTGCTGGTATTTCAAAACCAGAAGTCAAAAGGAGACGAACACGGTTCCACCCAGTAAATTCAGCAGGAAAATGAAATGGTGCAGAGATGCAGAGTAGCCGTTGAGTTGCAGAAGTAAACACAATGGGCCTGATTTACTAAGACGTTTAGTGGGTGCAAAAACTTTTAGCACACGCAAAACTAATAACACAACCAATGATTGGTGCAAACCAAATACCATGACCAATCATTTGTCATGTTATTGGTTTTGTGTGTGCTGAAAGGTTTTGCATACGCTAAAGGTCTTAGTAAATCAGGCCCAAAGTTAGCAGTTAGCATCACAGATTCTGCAGACTAACTACATGGTCCGCTTGTGCTTTCCTTTCTTCTTCACTACTTCCTAACTTGTATCTTGGAGTTTTTGGTTAGTAACATGTTTCTTTGAAAATTCCTCGGAATTTACATGATTGTTTTCAAATTTTCATTTCCAATATGTATTCGACCTGGTAGGGATATGGAAATATGGAAATTAGTATTTATTTGGTGGGTCTGTAGAATTGCCTCCTACTTGGACTCAGGCTGCACGATGCCTGTTCCTCAAAATTTGTGTGTGCGTGCGTGCGTATGTGCCTCTCTCTTAGCCCTAGTCTTTAGCTAAGAAATATAAGGCAGTTACTATCTCTCCTTCTTTACAACACCCTTTGTTAATGTCTGTTACAGCCAAACTAATAATTAAGCTAACAAAGTTTGTTAGTCCTAATTAAAGCCAGCATGGAAAAGCCACCCTCTCTCAGTCTCTCTCTCTCTCTCTCTCTCTCTCTCTCTCTCTATTTTTCCCTCACTCTCCTCTCTATTCCTCGCTGTCTCTCCCTCTTTCCCTCATTCTATGTCTATATATGTTCTATCTTTTTCTTCTACATCTCTTTCTCCCTCTCACTCAGTTATGTTTGGCTTTAGCTGTTTCCTGCTTTCTGTCTTGCTGAGGTGCTGTTGTGCAGTAACAAACGGAACAAGTGTCACTGCCTTCAGGTCCTGATTGCCCCCCCCCCCCCCCCCCCCCCCCCCCCCCTTACCACCTCAAACCCAGAATACACACGCAAACACAAACAGCACCTCACCACAATATAGGACAGGGAGGCACACAGAAGGATGCTGTTTTCCACACACACAGCCCTACTTTATATCACAGGTTAGTTTGTATTTCCGCACACACAACCCTACTTTATATCACAGGTTAATTTGTATTTCCACACACGCAACCC
>CM056387.1:12625576-12647107 GCA_029718625.1 Synaphobranchus kaupii | reverse complement strand
GATCATTTACAGCCTACGTCCAGGGCCCCGCCTTAACCTGCCGTAAGGCCCTGGGGCTGTGAAGCTTTGTAGCCCCCCCCCCCCACCTCCCCGATCTCTCTGTCGGGAGATACAATGGTGTGTTGTCCCTCTCTGAGCTAGAAACCACCACAATATTTATATTAACAGATGACCAAATCAATTAGGCCTACTTGAGCATAAACACAAAAGTCAGTCTAATCTATGTCTAATAATTGTCTATGAAGAAGGCATGGCCGTCTTCAAAACTATAAATCTCACAGCTTAGATGATGACACCGTAGACTCCTAAGAACCAGGCGAACATTTTCATGTATAATGTGTCTGTGAAACCTTAAAACTGTAGGCGCGATCACAGGTTAGAAAAGGGGTATGAATTTGAAATGAGCAACTTTCAGCTAGAGTAGATATTTGAACGTCCTGCAATGATTCTCTATGGGGAGCGTGATCTTCGAACGAACTGTCATAAAGTAAAAACTATTAATGCTATGGCTTAGATATTCACATGTGAGTGACAGCGTGAAGAGCTGACATTTTGATGTAAGATAGTTTGTTAGCGAGTCCGTTCTTGAAAGGATGTTTAACGGTAACTGATACCATAGCTAGCTAGCTAATTAGCTACATAGCTAAACATCCAAATTAGCGTTTTTTCTACTCTTGGAATTATATTCCACAAACATTATTCAAAAACATCAGTGTATATATCACATCGCCATGCCACGTCTATGTGCAGCGGTAACATTAAATTGTAATAATAGGTAGAGACAAGGACTTTTTTTAAATAATTTTTTTATTTCCTTCTGATGATTTGCATTAGGCCCACGTTACATAGGCTAGCTAGGTAGCACCTGTAAAAACGGTTTCCCTTCCTAATGCAATTAAAGTGTGGCCATGTGTCTTTGGTAAACACCGATATTTCAGTGTAACGGTGATAAGCAAGCAAGTCACTCTTTATAGGTGTATGGAGTGGTAATATCATAAATGATTGTTTTTCTGTCTTTCAAAATATTAACGGGTGTGTGCAATTACCTTATTGCCAAATGCCATTGATTGGCTAGCAGCAGTGCACGTGATCCAAGCTAAGCTACTGGAGTCTCCCACCCCCCCCCCTTTATAAGAAAATCTCTGCTATTACTCTACATTCTGAGGTGTGTCACTTGTAAATCGGACCAATCGTCAGCCACAAACATAAATATCAAGCAATGGACAGAATATTCAACAAATTACAAAACATGTGATTTTTAAAATTAGATATATTGGCTTGTGATAGGCCCCTGTTTTTTGTAGGCCCAGGGCTGAAGCCCCTTGTAAGCCTGTGCATTGAAACGGCCTTGCCTACGTCATGCGTTCAGAAAAAGCACTTGTGTATCCTTGCTGAAGCGTCCTCTGGGAGCCTCCTCGCTCGTCCAAGGAGATTTTTGTGAATTGGAATGTCCTTAAAGATGGCGGACCTCAATCGATTTCATGCGAGGCCCAAGGAGACAAGGGAAAATAAATGAAGGGATTGGAATGAACCCATAGCCTGCACAGGTCAGTTAATGTACTGCAGAGAAAAGAAGTACTGGCAGGCAGTGTGCACCTCTTATGATTTTATATACCTGGCTGCAGTGCCCACATGTGCTCATGGGAAATGAAGTTCACGGCAAAGAGGTTTCTGAGTACTCTTTTCCCCTATCCTATTGAACTCATGCACTTTACTTCAGTGCAGTTCTACACCCATTTGTGTCAATATGACCTAAGGCTGTCCCATAACGACATGTTTCTTTAATTGACCTTGCTAAGCCTTTTCCTTAACCCTTGTGTGGTGTTCGTGTTTTTGTTACTCACCCAGTGGTCTGGTGGACCCACAACATTATTTGGTTTTTAAAACAATAAAGCCATAACAATTTACGTAAAAATACTTTACAGATATTGACGTTATCTCAATTACAAGCTATATAGACAGCATATATGGTTAATATTGACCATTTACCTCTGCTAGATCACATTTATCAATAAAAGTGATATTTGTTTTTTGTGATAAAATTTGATTTTTGTGTTCTTCTACATGTTTATCACAGAAAATGAGCCAAGGCCAATGAGTCTCAGGTTGAAAAAATTATGAATTGTATCATTTTTCTTTTAGTAAACATTGAATACGGGTCCCACAGACCCGAACACCACACAAGGGTTAACTGACCTCATTAAGCCCCATTCTTAATTGACCTTGCTAAGCCCTTTGTTTAATTGGCCTTGTTAAGCATTTTTCTGCAGTGCTAGCAGTAGGATCAGGGTGTTAGTCCTTGAAAATGGAGGACAGGCTTGTTCTTCACAGAGAACAGAGAAGGTCCACCCCGCACTTTTCTCTCTCCTCTTTTTCACCCCTTAACCAGCACCGGCCCATATTCAGGCAGGAAGTGGTTTAGTTTACTTGCATTCATTGTGTTTTTTTACAATATACCGTTTGAAAGACGTTAAAACTCACCATTCTACCTCTAGAAACTGTTTTACAATCCCAATGTTATAGTGACAACGGTTCCTTATTTTGTAACGTGACACAAAACGGGCTTGATCAAAATGATGACTCCGTATGTGTTCTGGAACACATACACAAATGACACAAATCACGATAAAGTCGGTATCCTTATCCTGGCAAAATAAATTTTAAATATTTTAGGCGGGAAAAAACTTCCACCGTGTTTGAGCTTCTGTTACTTTGTTTCGGTGATATGTAGAGTAACTCTGACGCTTGGAAAACAAATGTCTAAGGCTTACCTGACAGAAGAGACTATGAGCGATTATGCCTGTAGTTAAAGAGGTTCAAGAACAGCAGCCATTTTTATTTTCAGGCTTGTGTTCAAAAAAGGTGGTGCTTGAGAAGGGGTTAACTTTGTGTCGAAGTTCTTAGTTACATAAGCGATGCTTGCTGATTCTTGGGCCTCAAAAATGGATTCCTGGCCCCAGCTGATTTCTCTGTTCTGTAAATCCCATTTTTTGTTGCTGCCAGGAAATGGCCGAATTGACTCTCTAAATATGACAGTTAAGTAGCTTTTTGACCAAACACCCATTAAAACTGTGTAATGGGATCACATCTCCTTCATATCACTTCCTCTGATTATGACTGCTGTGATGTAACAGGGATTTTATAAGCAATCCTGTGTCTGTGTGTATGTAAATGTGTGTGTGCTTGGCGAGTGTGAGATAATGTGCGTTTGTGTGTGCAATCTGTGCATGCATATACTTTGTGTTGGTATAAACACGCACACGCGCACGTTCGCACACACACACACACACACACACACACACACATGCATGCGTACTGGTGCATTTGACTTGCTGTTTGACTTGTCGTTTGAGAGAAATCAAGAAAGGCTATTCATTTTGCTGTCAGAAGCAGAAGGTTTTTTCTGCAGTAATTGAATTTGTGATACAGTGTCCGGGTGACTCATTGCGTTCCATTATCACGCTGTCTGTCTCTCCGTGGCTAGCTTCTCCATGCTGCAGGGGCTGTTGCAGTACATTCATATTTCATTTCCTGGTTAATAACCAAACCTAAATTTTGCCTCTCGTGACAGCCTTTCAAACTCATGGCTTCTTGTGGATGTTTATGGCCGTTCTAGAAGCAGCAGGAGGAATTACGCCAGGGCTTTGATTCTGATCGAGCCGTTCAGTGACTACGCTGCTGGTTGCCTTTGGGTCATTGCACCATTGCAGGCCCTGGAATAGGAAAGACACGTCATTGGAGATGAGCACTGAACCAATGGCAATCTCACGAACAGGGGCGTTGTGGGTCTCGAGAAGGGACAAATCTACGGCATGAAACTGGGCCTTAATGGGTCTTGGTCCTTCACAAAGATAGGCATTAAGGATTTTTGTTCAGTTGAGGAAATGAAACCCATCAAATGTTCTTGGTTGGACTCTGATGGCTCGTGACTAAGGGGCTGCATTCAAATGGTAATCCTAATTTCACCTCTCTGTTGTAGGGCTATAGTGGGGTAGAGATGGGTAGAGGGGACCAGATATAGATTATGTATAGGGAACATTAGCTCTGTGTGCATAATGGGACAGCCTCCTCATATAGCTGTCAATAGCTGCCTCAGTGTTAGTGGTATGGGGAGGCAGGTCCCAGGGCCTGTTTATTGCACGGCTGTGTGGTGACCCCTGGCAGTGGAGATGCTCCATTGCTCTGCCCACAGTCCGAGTGAAAGTGATCATCTCGCTCCCCCTGGTGCCACAGCGGTCCAGTTCAGTGCCAGGCCACCTCCGGGAAGTTAGCCAATCAGCTTGGCTTTGGGGAAAAAGGCACTCCCACTAACAATAGATTGCTCTCTCGCTAACAATAGATCACTGACAATAGATTGAACTCTGGCTCGCTAACAATAGCTCTAATTGCCTTTTTTAAATCTGTGCCATAGAGCTACGCCCCCCCCCCCCCCCCCCCCCATAGTGATAAATCAATGCAAAATCAAAAGGGTGACCAGACATTTGACATATGCGCATTTATAGCCAGCAATACGCGGCGAGATCGCCCGATCGGAACATCAGTGAGGTAGGTGCCTCACGATTCCAGTAGAGTCGTGAATGAAAGTAAGCGCTGCTAGCACAGTCTGTACAGGCAACACCATCACCACTCATTATCCAAAAATAAATGGAACGGAACGTGAACTAGAAATCAACACAGGCGAATCTGTGGGGCTTTATGCACAGAAATATGGAAACATGATGGTGAAGCTTGCATTTGAAACTCTGCCGGTTTTATTATTTTAAACGGCTAAATCATGAGCACCAGCATGCCTTCTCAAACTGCTCTTACATCTGCTGGTTTGAAAGGGTAAAAAAGGAAAAAATTACTAAACCTTCCAAAAAAAAACAAAAAACTCTTGAAAAATCATGAATTTTGATGGCTAAAGCCATCCGGGGTGTTCATGTTGTTCTCCACTCACTGACTCAGAGAAGATTCTGGAAAGGGCCGTTGGACCAGTTTGAGGGCCCTGACTCCTTTTGCCTGGACTACAAATTAGCTTCCAAAAAACAGGAATTCTGCCTAAAATCACCGGAATTAGGTGTTTAATATCCCCAGGAACAAAATTTGTGGGTTGGTAATGTCTTAAAAATACTTAAATTATGGGGAAATTAATACGGGGTGATTATAAAGTACTCTTTAAATATTATTAGTGGTGCTCATATAAGTTCACCAGAAGAGATTGTGTAAATGGTCAGAGTGTAGAAGACATATAAATTGTGGGAATTTGTTATACGGGTGATAGTTGGTTTCTGTGTCTCCTTCCTAATTCTGTGTCTGTTTTGTGCTGTAGGTGCATGTTTGTGATCGTCTTTATGTCCAGCTCTTTGAGTCTCTTTGAGAATCATTTTCCTAACCCCTGTGTGTGTGTGTGTGTGTGTGTGTGTGTGTGTGTGTGTGTGTGTGTGTGTGTGTGTGTGTGTGTGTGGGTGTGTGTGCTGCAGATGTATGGCAGTGTTAGGCCTTGTCCCCTGCCTTTGGGTGCTCTTACCATACCCTGCTCCTCTCTGTTTGCAGTGTGCTGCTTTGTGGTGCACAAGCGCTGCCATGAATTCGTCACCTTCACCTGTCCCGGTGCAGACAAGGGACCTGCGTCCGATGTGAGTAAAACACCACCGCACCCTGAGCCTGGGTGTGTGTGTTAGAGAGAATTTGTGTGTGGATGTGTGTGTGTGCGCGCATGTTGGGGAGTGGGGGGGAGAAGGTACGTTGACTTTGTATTGTTTTATCTTTTCAGTCCAAGGTGTTCCAAATCAGCTGTGTTGGGGCCGGTAACTCAGGTTTTATGTCCAACTAAATTCTCAGTTTTCAAAGGTTTATTGACATTTTGGAAATATTGAAGCAGTTGAAAGATGACTATAAGGTGAACTGCTGATCACTTTGCACTTGGAGAACAAACATCATAGATGCCCTGATACCATGGATATTCAGGTACCATAGATACCTAAGCGCCAGAGATGCCCATGTGCAGTGGGCCCGAGATATAAAGGCACTAGTCTAGATGCACTTTAATGTTGTGTAACTAAAAGCTGGTTGAGACCCCTGTGCCAGTTTTCCGTGGCTCGGAGCCTCTGTGGTGGGTGTCTGCTGTCGGGACACGGCACTCTCGGCCGACCCCCAGCTGCGCTATTACCGGAGACGGGGGTGTGCCGTCGAGGTGCTTGGCAACGCTTTGTGGGTTTGGAGGACTGAGTGATGGTGCCCACCTGCCATCTGCCACCTCGTACCTCTCACCTGGCACCTGGTAGCTGGCAGCAGCCCAGCCAGGGTTTGGGAAAGGCCTGCCGACACCTGCGAAGGCTTGGAACCAATCCAGTGTGAAGCTCCCGTTCTGCTGAGCACAGGCAGAAATATAAAACCTTTAAATAAAGGCTGGGCTCTGGCTGTTAATCCGTTAAGGCTGAGTTCTGGCTGTACTTTGGCTAATGCTATAGCTGTATTGCAGGTGTGTTATAGCTTTACTGTTACCGTGTTATGACAGTGTTACAGATGTACTTTTTATATTAAGGAGAGCAAGGCAGTCCGCCCTCTTTTTGTCGTTTTAAATTTTTATTTGAACATTATACCCAGAGAGGGTTACGTGTAGAGATGGCATCACAGAACAGAAAGTGCCACGGCCGGGAATCGAACCCCCATTTTGATATAGGTTGAGAGTCAGCTGCTCCATGGCCCGTGTCGCACAGTCTCGCTGTTATAGCTGTACTGTGACTGTGTTGCAGGTGTGCTCTGGCCATGTTATGACTGTGTTATGGCTGCGTTAAAAGTATTACGGCTGTGGTCCGGCCGTGTTAAAGCTGTGTTAGAACTGATACGGCTGTGCCTCGGCTATGTTATGGCTGTGCTTTGGCTATGTTATGGCTGTGCTTTGGCTATGTTATGGCTGTGCCTCGGCTATGTTATGGCTGTGCTGTGGCTATGTTATGGCTGTCTTACGGCTGTGCTGCCTCTGTGTTACGGCTGCTTATGAAGGGTTATGTCTGTATTATGGCTGCGGTGCAGCCATCTCTCAGTGCTGTGTTTCTAGGCCCCGCGCTGTTCTCTGCCTTGCTCCTTTCCCCATATGTATGCTCTGCATAATTTAGCGCCTCAGTGCCGGAGAGGCGAAACTAAAGCCGGTCAGGCCCGTAGCGGCCAGCGTGTCGGGCGCGACCTTGTCAGGAGTGTTGCTGTGGCGACGCGCACACACCCAGACCCCTCCCCTCCCCTCCCAGGATTCTGCATCAGCTGATGTGGGAGGACACACCCACAATCAGATAACTGGCTCACCCGTTTTAGTTGCGCGGGTGTTCTGAAATCTTGCCACCCCGGTCATTGTTATCCCTCAAACCAACCAGACCAGATTAGCACACCCAATCTGTCCTTTCCTGGAAGTGCTGGGGTTCAGTGGGCCAGGAGGCAGACTCAGACCAGGCTCAGCGGGTTCGAGAATATACTCGGCTATTAATTTAGCACCTACAGAGAAGGCTTTTAAGCCAAAACCGCCCCACAGGTATCCAGCAGCATGAACAGAGAATGCGCTAAATGTTAGCACGTCTAGTCGCTGTGGATAAGGGAATGCTCCAAAGGAAAGCATAACTCAGAACAGGGGGGTGTCAAACTCAGTCCCCGCTGGGACGCGAGCCTGTACTGTACTGCCGTGTTCCACTTACTTCCCCCTCGCTGAGCCGCTAAGCTAATTAGCCATTTATTAGCTTAGTCATCCATGCGTTCGGTCCCGTGTGTGTCCCCTGTGTTTCCCCCATGTCGCCGTGATACATCTGTGCAGCAGGTGGGATAAATGTAGCATTAAGACGTGATGTGTAAGGCGCGATTTACAATAAAAACATTACAAAAAGTGACAGTAACAGAAGCCGCTTTCTTCTTGATTTGCCTAATTATGTCGTTAAAAGAAGAAAACAGAAATGTCATCTAGAAAATGAGTTTGACGTGGCTGATCCGATGGCTCCATGCGTTGCTGACACACTTATACTTGGGAAATGCTTTTTTTTTTCTGTCTCAGTAGACTGACTTCTTTATAATGTACCTTCATACAATGTTTGTAGCCCAAATTGCAACCAGTAACACAAATACAAACAATAGCTCAAAGAAACCTTTGTTTTAAACATCTGTTTAAAAATAGAGTAAATAAATGAAATGTAAAATGACAAAAAGGATAAGAGCTTGTGATAGAACAACTGACAGTAAAAAATTATGTATAAACCAAATTAAAGGGCGAGCTCTTGGTTTCATCATAAAATGTTGATTTTGCCTCCCTGATCTGCTGTGGGAGGGAGTTCTACGGTTTAGGACTGTAGCGTAAACACAGAAGAAAGCCTCTCCACCCTTGTTGTGCTTTGCCATTGGAACATAGAGAAGGCCAGCTACTATACATTTGAAGTTGAATTGGCCCTCATATTTTATGGTGGGTGGTTAGGCACTTGAACAAAACTTCCTGTGGGGATTGTTAATGGTGAAGGACTGTTCCTGACCAGTTGAGCGGAGGAGGCCATCTCCAATTTCCACCACTTTGACTACGAGACATCCAGAATCATAGCTCACCTGTCCACCAGGTGAATAAGAGTGCAGGACAATGATATTTCATAAAGCGCTGTCTTTTTTTGGTTGGCTTTCATGACTGCAAGGATTGATGCTGTGAGGGGGAGTGTAATGTTCGGAGAACCAAAGCGACCGATGAGGATTTCTAAAAGCGTATCTAGATAGATACGCCACAAAACGGGAGGTAGCCGCACCAGGACTGAGAAACACATGATCGGGAGAAAACTTCCCTAGCACAAGGCAAAACAAAGCAACCTCCAAAAACTGAGGCGATCTCGATAAACAGCGAGAATAACTAACAAAAGAACCGCACACACTAAATAATTAGGCGTAACAAGAGGTGGTGAAACAAAACAAAACTCAATAAAACGAGTGAGGGAAAAGAATAGACAAGATCTGTTAGCCAGAACTCTTGTGGCAAAAGAGCTGAACACAACTGGCAACAGGAGAAAAGAATGAAGGATAAAGAAAGATTGGAAAGCAAAGAGAAAACAAATCTAATCCTAAATCTTATATTCGGACTTGCTGCGTTTCCTATTAGTACAAACCAGAAATGCAGCGACCGAAATTCCTATACCTTGCCGACTTCGTCTGTCAACATAGCAAAGACAATATCGAAGTGTTGGAAATGGAGAAATCCTGGGCTATTTATAGCCGGCAGGAAACGCAAAACAGGTGTAGGGAATAATTGTCGGGTAAGCTACAAACACCGGAACGGAGGCAGAAAAAATCCGATAGAGCGTTCTGACGACGCCAAAAAAGAAACCAAAACGTAGACCAGCAAAGGCAGTAAATAACCATGACAGATGCTCAAATATCTACTGCTTCATTCTACTCCATCCAAGTAGACAGGGTGTCAGTGTCCAAGCTGACTTTTTCAAGGGAACCTTCTGTTGATCTCTGGAGAATCATCAGTAGGCTAGATCAGTTATTATTCAGCATGAATATCTTAGAAGGGCTTGACATAAAAAAATAAACTTTTCTTACACACGTCAACTACTCACATTAACCCCAGAGAAGTTCCTGGAATTGCTGATTTAGACGATTGAAGTACTTTGCACTTTCAAACACTTTCCCTGGATGGATTTTTGAATCAAACTCCCTTAGGGCACATCTTAAATGAAATATTAATTGATTTTCAGTTTGACCTATTAACAAAATAGCTCCCACAGAATTACCACGTTGAGACTGGCTTCGTAGTTTCCCATTTAGTCCCCAAGCTGTGAATAGCATGTTTGTTTTTATTTATGCCTTGAAAACATTATGACGAAGTAGACATTTGTAGATATTGTGACATTTCCACTGCCCATAATGTTTCTCATAGATCTGTCAGGCCTGTGTTGCCGTCCAGATATTTATCATAGTTTTTTCGTCTAATAAAGAAATAAAGCCATTGGCTGAAATAACAAAACAAAAAAAAGTTCACTTCTAACAAATCCCTTAAAAAATAAAAAAAGAATTTATAGAAATTTCATCATGTGTAATTCTGTCTCCGTGGCTACTTCCGCTAACCTATAAATGCTCATAAAAACCCCACGAGGGGGCTGATGGTTTTAATGAGGAGCCTAATCTTACGTGACACCCTGTTATTAAATTACGCTGTAGCCTCTGACACCCCCGGTTACGGTCTCCGCTGGTGTAAACCGACAGGTTTTTGTTTAAAGAGACATCGCAGCAGCGGCGCATTAGAGGAGGAATGGGGATTTAAATATAGTCAATGTCATAGGCAGCCGAGCTGCCGATTCGTATCTCCGAACTTCAAAAGGAATCGTTTAGGGCCAATTATAGAACTGGGCTAATTAGTCGGTCGCCGTGGGATTTCCACCCGTGCAATGCTTTTTTCTGATGAAGCCTACATTTAGCTGTACCCACGCCGGACCGCCATCTAACGGTTTTAAACGGGCTCGCTGTGCTCCCCAGTAACAAGGAATGTCAGGTGCAAAAAGGAACGAGGGTATCCACAACTTTACTGACCTCTGACCTTTCCCAGATTCCCCGTAAGCACAGTGAGGTTGGGACTTTCAGTGGAGGCATTGACCACTATGGGAAAAAATATCACCGATCGGGTTATCCTATTAAAAGAGGAAGATAATACGGCTGAATTTATGGACAATTCTCTGTGGGTGGGAACATTCCAGAGCGTCTCCATTGAAATGTTCCTGAACCCATCGACATTTCTGACCTCCTTTGTCAGGAGATTCCCACTATAGGGCCTGGTGGTGTCCGTGATGCAGAGTATATGGACAGAATTGCGGAACTACGGAATCTGGCAGATCTAGAAACCCACCATTTTGTTGAAATGTGTTTACATGTCAGGGTCCCACTGCGTGAAACTGCACGTTGGGATGTTCTGAAACACAAAACCTAATGACGCAATCCACAGGTTCTCACCAAGCGGCCTAACATGGTGAAAATCCTAACGTCTGCCTGTATTGGCTGAGTCAAGCTGCAACAACATGCTGAAGCAACTGGCTGCCGCTACTGCTGCAAAGCCCTCAAAAAAGCGTAATGCTATCAGTCCCATGGTGATAAAGATGACACCAAGCTGACTCATTTTACTGTAGGCCTACTTTGGTTATTATTAGTCAGATTTATGGTCATTCAAATTGGTTTTGAAAGCTGTGCTGGAGCTCTCTCTTGAACTATGAACTACAATGTAATTAAAAGATACAGCTCTCCAAATGCGAAGGCCCCTTACTCCTCCCTTCACATCCATGTTTACACAGCTTATGCACGTCTTATAAGGTAATCAGGGAATGAGAAAACAGGAAAAACCTAAATCAGTAAAAAATGAAACTTGAAAAAAATAAATCAAGTGAATTTAATAGGGCCTTATCGTTATCTCCGCTATGCTGCTGGTATTTCAAAACCAGAAGTCAAAAGGAGACGAACACGGTTCCACCCAGTAAATTCAGCAGGAAAATGAAATGGTGCAGAGATGCAGAGTAGCCGTTGAGTTGCAGAAGTAAACACAATGGGCCTGATTTACTAAGACGTTTAGTGGGTGCAAAAACTTTTAGCACACGCAAAACTAATAACACAACCAATGATTGGTGCAAACCAAATACCATGACCAATCATTTGTCATGTTATTGGTTTTGTGTGTGCTGAAAGGTTTTGCATACGCTAAAGGTCTTAGTAAATCAGGCCCAAAGTTAGCAGTTAGCATCACAGATTCTGCAGACTAACTACATGGTCCGCTTGTGCTTTCCTTTCTTCTTCACTACTTCCTAACTTGTATCTTGGAGTTTTTGGTTAGTAACATGTTTCTTTGAAAATTCCTCGGAATTTACATGATTGTTTTCAAATTTTCATTTCCAATATGTATTCGACCTGGTAGGGATATGGAAATATGGAAATTAGTATTTATTTGGTGGGTCTGTAGAATTGCCTCCTACTTGGACTCAGGCTGCACGATGCCTGTTCCTCAAAATTTGTGTGTGCGTGCGTGCGTATGTGCCTCTCTCTTAGCCCTAGTCTTTAGCTAAGAAATATAAGGCAGTTACTATCTCTCCTTCTTTACAACACCCTTTGTTAATGTCTGTTACAGCCAAACTAATAATTAAGCTAACAAAGTTTGTTAGTCCTAATTAAAGCCAGCATGGAAAAGCCACCCTCTCTCAGTCTCTCTCTCTCTCTCTCTCTCTCTCTCTCTCTCTCTCTCTCTCTCTCTCTCTCTATTTTTCCCTCACTCTCCTCTCTATTCCTCGCTGTCTCTCCCTCTTTCCCTCATTCTATGTCTATATATGTTCTATCTTTTTCTTCTACATCTCTTTCTCCCTCTCACTCAGTTATGTTTGGCTTTAGCTGTTTCCTGCTTTCTGTCTTGCTGAGGTGCTGTTGTGCAGTAACAAACGGAACAAGTGTCACTGCCTTCAGGTCCTGATTGCCCCCCCCCCCCCCCCCCCCCCTTACCACCTCAAACCCAGAATACACACGCAAACACAAACAGCACCTCACCACAATATAGGACAGGGAGGCACACAGAAGGATGCTGTTTTCCACACACACAGCCCTACTTTATATCACAGGTTAGTTTGTATTTCCGCACACACAACCCTACTTTATATCACAGGTTAATTTGTATTTCCACACACGCAACCCTACTTAATATCACAGGTTAGTTTGTATTTCCGCACACGCAACCCTACTTTATATCACAGGTTAGTTTGTATTTCCACACACGCAACCCTACTTTATATCACAGGTTAGTTTGTATTTCCGCACACGCAACCCTACTTTATATCACAGGTTAGTTTGTATTTCCGCACACGCAACCCTACTTTATATCACAGGTTAGTTTGTATTTCCACACACGCAACCCTACTTTATATCACAGGTTAGTTTGTATTTCCGCACACGCAACCCTACTTTATATCACAGGTTAGTTTGTATTTCCACACACACAACCCTACTTTATATCACAGGTTAGTTTGTATTTCCACACACGCAACCCTACTTTATATCACAGGTTAGTTTGTATTTCCGCACACGCAACCCTACTTTATATCACAGGTTAGTTTGTATTTCCGCATACGCAACCCTACTTTATATCACAGGTTAGTTTGTATTTCCGCACACGCAACCCTACTTTATATCACAGGTTAGTTTGTATTTCCACACACGCAACCCTATTTTATATCACAGGGTAGTTTGTATTTTCTCAAACACGTACACAGACACATACACATGCAGTTAACACGCACGTTTGATTATTAGAAAAAACAAGCATAACCTCTGTCACACCACAGCCTGCCATATCTCACTATATCTGACCATATCTCATCATATCTCACTATCTCGCCATATTTCTCCGTACCTCAGCGCGGCTCATCATATCTCATGACGTCACTGCGACTCATCTCACCACGGCTCCCCGCATCTTACCGTGTCTAGCTTCAGCTGCCCACGGCCCCCACTGTCCTCACTCGTCATAATTGCCAGCGGGATGATTATCAGTGCGCCCACATGATACCCCATAAGTGGGCGATTCTATAAATATGGTTATTACATTGGTTCTGCTCTCCAGGGGGAGATTGATTTAATAAGGACGGGCAGTCATTAGCATAAACACACCCATTCAGCTAGCGGCTTCTGCCATTCAGCAGCCGTTCTTTGCTTAAAAATGCACCTAATGCTCCGGTACCACTTACAAATTCATACGTATGCACAACACACACATGCACACCCTTATGGAAAAAGAATATACAACAGTATATTGTAAATATATCAAAATGATCTTCACAATATATTTAAAATATACTGCACTATATTACATTTCTATATGGGCAGCTGCACACGCACGCACACATAGACACACACACACACACACACACACATATGCACAGCTGCACACGCACGCACACACATATGCATGGCTGCACACACACGCACACAGACACACACACACACACACATATGCACAACTGCACACGCACGCACACATAGACACACACACACACACACACACATATGCACGGCTGCGCACACACACACACACACACACACATAGACACACACACGCACGCACAAACATCATAATAAGCGGATAGCTGCCTCACTTCTATGACATTTTCATTCACCTGGGTAAACAAAACTTGGTGGACATATTTTTTTGATAGAGTATTAGTGCGTAACACCTTTAAAAAATTTTTTTGCTTTAGTCAAACAGCTAGAAAGCAATATGTCACACGTCTCGCCATAATTATTTTCTTTTTTGAGCAGGAGGCTGTTATTGCATTTCTTGCTGTTTTTATAACCACAAGGTTATAAA
The DNA here is from genome assembly GCA_029718625.1 of Synaphobranchus kaupii. Classification (NCBI taxonomy): domain Eukaryota; kingdom Metazoa; phylum Chordata; class Actinopteri; order Anguilliformes; family Synaphobranchidae; genus Synaphobranchus; species Synaphobranchus kaupii. The sequence goes on along the minus strand of CM056387.1, from coordinate 12,632,781 downwards.
AACAACTGAACAGTCACTGAGAACTTGCTCAAACCTGGAGCACAGGAAATGAGTGGGGCTTGTCCCAGAAATAACAGCTGTTATCTGCCGGGTTTTTAGGACAATGGTTCATGTGTGAGGGGTGTTTAGTTCATTGCTGTGCCACAAAAAAAGATAATCAGAAGTTGTTGCTTGTTTGTGATTTTTAGTACCATACTGTAGGTATATGTCCTCAACGACGTTTGTTTCCATTTTGATACGAGGTTCAAATTTAGATTTTTTATTTTTTTTTCCTTGAGTCAAACTTCTCCTGGAAGAAGAAAAACATTGTGAACTTAAGCCCTTCCTATCTCTGTCTTGATTAGCTTGTTTTATATTTAATAGTGGCTTTGGGACCCAGCGCGTCTTTGCTACGGCCAAACTTAATGAAGAGGAAAATTACGTTCTAAAAATACCGACTCAGGGAAAAAAAAAAACGGAAGGTGGAAGACAGGACTGTCATCCCATTTTGTATTATGGCTCAATTTGACCTTTTATGGAATGTGTCACCGATCATTCCTGCAATCCGCCTTACGAGCTTTTATTAGACGCAACGACTTTCAGGCATAACAGGTTGACTAGTTATTAAGCATCTATTTTTAGAAGGCTAGACCACTTTTCTGGAGGCACGTTCGTAGCAACGGCACATGCTGGCGCAGGGCTGTCCGTAAGGGCGGTAACTAAGCGAGCTCTGGACGCAGCGCGTGCACATCTGTCGACGTTTGACGCGTCGATGTTTATCGATTGTGTTAGCAGTAGTCTTGTGGGGATTCAGTTGAAACTCTGACTCAGAAATAAATACCGCGTTGACAGGTGACGGGAGGGGAAAAAAGGGAGACGTGTCACCAAATTGTGATTAGTCACCGTTCAAAGTCTTCCTGTGCCTCAAGCTGTGAGAGGACCAATCGCCATGCTCTTCCCACTGACCTGCTGGTGTTCAGACAATCGCCAAGACTAGCCTCAATCAATCAACTATCACTGTTTTCTATAGGCTTTTGTAGGTCTTGATATAAAACACCAGAAGGCATTTAGAACACCTGACTATTTCCGGCTGTTTTGGTAATTATCATGGCAGATTGTAGCATCTGGTGTTGGAGTTTAAGGGGCTGTTAAGCTTTGAAAAGTCACTGGACTTCTGCAAGGCTTTAAATCCAGGGATCCTGTTTTCTTTTCATTCTGAGTTCCTGTATTCTTGAAGTTTAACATACAGGGGTCTTCCAACAGATACATAGTATCTCATTTCACTCTGACAGAGTACATTTGATTCCTTTAGGACTCGTATGCACCGTGAGAGCTGAGTTAACGCTCATTATTTTACTGGGACCGAAGCTGTCAGGTGCTTCTATAAAGTGTCCTTGAGTGACCTTCAGTGTATTCCGCAATGAAGTGGACAGTCTGTCGGACCGTCTCTGACGATGTCACAGACCCTGAGTATGTCATTTTAATTTTATTTTGCTAAGATTAATTAAACTGATAATTTATGTCACTCCGAGCTATATTTCTAGCGCGAGTCTGATTTAATTAGCTCTGACTGCTATCACAAATCATGCTTACACCTTGCCATTCTTTTTGACAGTTTGCCACGTGCCACATGCTATTAGAGGAGAGCACCCCCCCCCCCCCCGACCCCGCCCCAACCACGTTCATAGAGCAACCCCGCTGCCCAAGACACACAGGTATCAGACCTCAGGGCAGACCTACGCCTTTCCTTCCAAACACGTGGCTCAGCCACCTGTTTCTCCCTACGCACCATTGCCAAACTCGCACTGAGCGGAACCGATGGAAGACCTCCCATATGCAGCTGCATGCAGACCATGCGCTTGCCCATGCCCAGCAGTGTGGCCTAATAAACACTGTACCCACCCATACCCTGGGCGCGGCAATCACCAAACACACGTAGCCTCCTGCGGGGCTACCGGCCACAGTCAGCACTGGCACGCTCCGGATTCAAATTACACGGTGGATGTCGGGGGCCTATGCAGTGGTGATGGTGGTGATATTGTTGGGGTTGGGGGGGGGAGTTGTACAATTTTAAAAAGGGACAAATATAAAGGCAACATTTACGGGCACGCAGAATTGTCCATGAATGCGGTCGACCGCTGAGGGCATCTTACCGTTCTCCACTCTCTGCTCTCTCACCAGCTCCACTCTCCGCTCTCTCACCCCCTCCACTCTCCGCTCTCTCACCCCCCTCCACTCTCCGCTCTCTTACCCCCTCTACTCTCCGCTCTCTTACCCCCTCTACTCTCCGCTCTCTTACCCCCTCCACTCTCCGCTCTCTCACCCCCTCTACTCTCCGCTCTCTTACCCCCTCTACTCTCCGCTCTCTTACCACCTCCACTCTCCGCTCTCTCACCCCCTCTACTCTCCGCTCTCTTACCCCCTCCACTCTCCGCTCTCTTACCTCCTCCACTCTCCGCTCTCTCACCAGCTCTACTCTCCGCTCTCTTACCCCCTCCCCTCTCCGCTCTCTTACCCCCTCCACTCTCCGCTCTCTCACCCCCTCTACTCTCCGCTCTCTTACCCCCTCTACTCTCCGCTCTCTCACCCCCTCCACTCTCCGCTCTCTCACCCCCCTCCACTCTCCGCTCTCTCACCACCTCTACTCTCCGCTCTCTTACCCCCTCCACTCTCCGCTCTCTCACTCCCTCCACTCTCCGCTCTCTCACCACCTCTACTCTCCGCTCTCTTACCCCCTCCCCTCTCCGCTCTCTCACCCCCCTCTACTCTCCGCTCTCTCACCCCCTCCACTCTCCGCTCTCTTACCCCCTCCACTCTCCGCTCTCTCACCCCCCTCTACTCTCCGCTCTCTCACCCCCCTCTACTCTCCGCTCTCTCACCCCCTCCACTCTCCGCTCTCTCACCCCCTCTACTCTCCGCTCTCTTACCCCCTCTACTCTCCGCTCTCTCACCCCCTCCACTCTCCGCTCTCTCACCAGCTCCACTCTCCGCTCTCTCACCAGCTCTACTCTCCGCTCTCTCACCCCCTCTACTCTCCACTCTCTCACCCCCTCTACTCTCCGCTCTCTCACCCCCTCCACTCTCCGCTCTCTCACCAGCTCTACTCTCCGCTCTCTCACCAGCTCCACTCTCCGCTCTCTCAACAGCTCCACTCTCCGCTCTCTTACCCCCTCCACTCTCCGCTCTCTCACCCCCTCTACTCTCCGCTCTCTTACCCCCTCTACTCTCCGCTCTCTCACCCCCTCCACTCTCCGCTCTCTCACCCCCTCCACTCTCCGCTCTCTCACCCCCTCCACTCTCCGCTCTCTCACCAGCTCTACTCTCCGCTCTCTCACCCCCTCCACTCTCCGCTCTCTCACCAGCTCTACTCTCCGCTCTCTCACCCCCTCCACTCTCCGCTCTCTCACCAGCTCTACTCTCAGCTCTCTCACCAGCTCCACTCTCCGCTCTCTCAACAGCTCCACTCTCCGCTCTCTTACCCCCTCCACTCTCCGCTCTCTCACCCCCTCTACTCTCCGCTCTCTTACCCCCTCTACTCTCCGCTCTCTCACCCCCTCCACTCTCCGCTCTCTCACCCCCTCCACTCTCCGCTCTCTCACCAGCTCTACTCTCCGCTCTCTCACCCCCTCCACTCTCCGCTCTCTCACCAGCTCTACTCTCCGCTCTCTCACCCCCTCTACTCTCCGCTCTCTCACCCCCTCTACTCTCCGCTCTCTCACCCCCTCCACTCTCCGCTCTCTCACCAGCTCTACTCTCCGCTCTCTCACCAGCTCCACTCTCCGCTCTCTCAACAGCTCCACTCTCCGCTCTCTTACCCCCTCCACTCTCCGCTCTCTCACCCCCTCTACTCTCCGCTCTCTTACCCCCTCTACTCTCCGCTCTCTCACCCCCTCCACTCTCCGCTCTCTCACCCCCTCCACTCTCCGCTCTCTCACCCCCTCCACTCTCCGCTCTCTCACCAGCTCTACTCTCCGCCCTCTCACCCGCTCCACTCTCCGCTCTCTCAACAGCTCCACTCTTCACTCTCTCACCCCCTCCACTCTCCGCTTTCTCACCAGCTCTACTCTCCGCTCTCTCACCAGCTCTACTCTCCGCTCTCTCACCAGCTCCACTCTCCGCCCTCTCAACAGCTCCACTCTCCGCTCTCTTACCCCCTCTACTCTCCGCTCTCTCACCCCCTCCACTCTCCGCTCTCTCACCAGCTCTACTCTCCGCTCTCTTACCCCCTCCACTCTCCGCTCTCTCACCCCCTCTACTCTCCGCTCTCTCACCCGCTCCACTCTCCGCTCTCTCACCAGCTCCACTCTCCACTCTCTCACCCCCTCTACTCTCCGCTTTCTCACCCCCTCCACTCTCCGCTCTCTCACCCCCTCCACTCTCCGCTCTCTCACCCCCTCTACTCTCCGCTCTCTCACCCCCTCCACTCTCCGCTCTCTCACCCCCTCCACTCTCCGCTCTCTCACCCCCTCCACTCTCCGCTCTCTCACCCCCTCCATTCTCCGCTCTCTCACCCCCTCTACTCTCCGCTCTCTCACCCCCTCCACTCTCCGCTCTCTCACCCCCTCCACTCTCCGCTCTCTCACCAGCTCTACTCTCCGCTCTCTCAACAGCTCCACTCTCCGCTCTCTCACCCCCTCTACTCTCCGCTCTCTCACCCCCTCCACTCTCCGCTCTCTCACCCCCTCTACTCTCCGCTCTCTCACCCCCTCTACTCTCCGCTCTCTCACCCCCTCCACTCTCCGCTCTCTCACCCCCTCTACTCTCCGCTCTCTCACCCCCTCCACTCTCCGCTCTCTCACCAGCTCTACTCTCCGCTCTCTCACCCCCTCTACTCTCCGCTCTCTCACCCCCTCCACTCTCCACTCTCTCACCAGCTCTAATCTCCGCTCTCTTACCCCCTCTACTCTCCGCGCTCTCACCCGCTCCACTCTCCGCTCTCTCACCAGCTCTACTCTCCGCTCTCTCAACAGCTCCACTCTCCGCTCTCTCACCCCCTCTACTCTCCACTCTCTCACCCCCCTCCACTCTCCGCTCTCTCACCCCCTCTACTCTCCGCTCTCTCACCAGCTCCACTCTCCACTCTCTCACCCCCTCTACTCTCCGCTCTCTCACCAGCTCTACTCTCCGCTCTCTTACCCCCTCCACTCTCCGCTCTCTCACCCCCCTCTACTCTCCGCTCTCTTACCCCCCTCTACTCTCCGCTCTCTTACCCCCTCTACTCTCCGCTCTCTCACCCCCTCTACTCTCCGCTCTCTCACCCCCTCCACTCTCCGCTCTCTCACCCCCTCTACTCTCCGCTCTCTCACCCCCTCCACTCTCCACTCTCTCACCAGCTCTACTCTCCGCTCTCTTACCCCCTCTACTCTCCGCGCTCTCACCCGCTCCACTCTCCGCTCTCTCACCAGCTCTACTCTCCACTCTCTCAACAGCTCCACTCTCCGCTCTCTCACCCCCCTCTACTCTCCACTCTCTCACCCCCTCCACTCTCCGCTCTCTCACCCCCTCTACTCTCCGCTCTCTCACCAGCTCCACTCTCCACTCTCTCACCCCCTCTACTCTCCGCTCTCTCACCAGCTCTACTCTCCGCTCTCTTACCCCCTCCACTCTCCGCTCTCTCACCCCCTCTACTCTCCGCTCTCTTACCCCCTCTACTCTCCGCTCTCTTACCCCCCTCTACTCTCCGCTCTCTCACCCCCTCTACTCTCCGCTCTCTCACCCCCTCTACTCTCTGCTCTCTCACCAGCTCCACTCTCCACTCTCTCACCCCCTCCACTCTCCACTCTCTCACCCCCTCCACTCTCCGCTCTCTCACCCCCTCTACTCTCCGCTCTCTCACCAGCTCCACTCTCCGCTCTCTCACCCCCTCCACTCTCCGCTCTCTCACCTGCTCCACTCTCCGCTCTCTCACCCGCTCCACTCTCCGCTCTCTCACCCCCTCCACTCTCCGCTCTCTCACCTGCTCCACTCTCCGCTCTCTCACCCGCTCCACTCTCCGCTCTCTCACCAGCTCCACTCTCCGCTCTCTCACCCCCTCTACTCTCCGCTCTCTCACCCGCTCCACTCTCCGCTCTCTCACCCCCTCCACTCTCCGCTCTCTCACCCCCTCTACTCTCCGCTCTCTCACCAGCTCCACTCTCCACTCTCTCACCCCCTCCACTCTCCGCTCTCTCACCTGCTCCACTCTCCGCTCTCTCACCAGCTCCACTCTCCACTCTCTCACCCCCTCCACTCTCCGCTCTCTCACCTGCTCCACTCTCCGCTCTCTCACCCGCTCCACTCTCCGCTCTCTCACCCCCTCCACTCTCCGCTCTCTCACCCGCTCCACTCTCCGCTCTCTCACCCCCTCCACTCTCCGCTCTCTCACCCCCTCCACTCTCCGCTCTCTCACCCCCTCCACTCTCCGCTCTCTCACCCCCTCCACTCTCCGCTCTCTCACCTGTTCCACTCTCCGCTCTCTCACCCCCTCCACTCTCCGCTCTCTCACCCCCTCCACTCTCCGCTCTCTCACCCCCTCTACTCTCCGCTCTCTCACCAGCTCCACTCTCCGCTTTCTCACCTGCTCCACTCTCCGCTCTCTCACCCGCTCCACTCTCCGCTCTCTCACCTGCTCCACTCTCCGCTCTCTCACCCCCTCCACTCTCCGCTCTCTCACCTGCTCCACTCTCCGCTCTCTCACCCCCTCCACTCTCTGCTCTCTCACCCCCTCCACTCTCCGCTCTCTCTCACCCCCTCTACTCTCCGCTCTCTCACCAGCTCCACTCTCCGCTCTCTCAACAGCTCCACTCTCCGCTCTCTCACCCCCTCTACTCTCCGCTCTCTCACCAGCTCCACTCTCCGCTCTCTCACCCCCTCCACTCTCCGCTCTCTCACCCCCTCCACTCTCCGCTCTCTCACCTGCTCCACTCTCCGCTCTCTCACCCCCTCCACTCTCCGTTCTCTCACCCCCTCTACTCTCCGCTCTCTCACCAGCTCCACTCTCCGCTCTCTCAACAGCTCCACTCTCCGCTCTCTCACCCCCTCTACTCTCCGCTCTCTCACCAGCTCCACTCTCCGCTCTCTCACCCCCTCCACTCTCCGCTCTCTCACCAGCTCCACTCTCCACTCTCTCACCCCCTCCACTCTCCGCTCTCTCACCCCCTCCACTCTCCGCTCTCTCAACAGCTCCACTCTCCGCTCTCTCACCCCCTCCACTCTCCGCTCTCTCACCTGCTCCACTCTCCGCTCTC
>CM056387.1:12540970-12625076 GCA_029718625.1 Synaphobranchus kaupii | reverse complement strand
CTCCAATACCTTGACTTTGTTGTCCTTAAGCCATTTTGCTACAACTTGGAAGTATGGGTCATTGTCCATTTGGAAGAGCCATTTGCGACCAAGCTTGAACTTCCTGGCTGATGTCTTGAGATGTTGCTTCAATATATCCACACAATTTTCCTTCCTCCTCGATGCCATCTATTTTATGAAGTGCACCAGTCCCTCCTGCAGCAAAGCACCCCCACAACATGATGCTGCCACCCTCGTGCTTCACAGTTGGGATGGTGTTCTTCGGCTTCAAGCCACACCCTTTTTCCTCCAAACATAATGATGGTCATTATAGCCAAACAGTTAAATTTTTTGTTTCATCAGACCAGAGGACATTTTTCCAAAAAGTAAGATCTTTGTCCCCATGTGCAGTTGCAAACTTTATGGTGGTTTTGGAGTAGTGGCTTCTTCCTTGCTGAGCAGCCTTTCAGGTTAGGTCGATATAGGACTCGTTTTATTGTGGATATAGATACTTTTGTACCTGTTCCCTCCAGCATCTTCACAAGGTTCTTTGCTGTTGTTCTGGGATTGATTCGCACTTTTCACACCAAAGCTCGTTCATCTCTAGGAGACAGAATGCGTCTCCTTTCCTAAGAAGTATGACGGCTGTGTGGTCCCATGGTGTTTATACTTGCGTACTATTGTTTGTACAGACGAACGTGGTACCTTCAGGCACTGGGAAATTGCTCCCAAGAATGAACCAGAGGTCCACAATTTTCTTTCTGAGGTCTTGGCTGATTTATTTTGATTTTCCCATGATGTCAAACAAAGAGGCACTGAGTTTGAAGGTAGGCCTTAAAATACATCCACAGGTACACCTCCAATTGACTCAAATAATGTAATTAGCCTATCAGTTTTTTAAAGCTTTTTTAAAGCCATGGCATCATTTTCTGGAATTTTCCAAGCTGTTTAAAGGCAGTCAACTTAGTGTATGTAAACTTCTGACCCACTGGAATTGTGATATAGTGAATTAAAAGTGAAATAATCTGTCTGTAAACAATTGTTGGAAAAATTACTTGTGTCATGCACAAAGTAGATGTCCTAACTGACTTGCCAACACTATAGTTTGCTAACATGAAATCTGTGAAAATGACTTCAATCTCAGTGTATGTAAACTTCCGACTTCAACTGTATAATAACTGAGGGAGATAATTCATGTGTTTTTGCGTAGAGCTGGTTACATTGCCCACGGTCTCTCTCTCTCTCTCTCTCTCTCTCATCTCTCTCTCTCTCTTTCTCGATCTCTCTCTCTCTCCATCTCTCTGTCTCTGTCTCTCTCTCTCTCGCCCTCTCTCTCTCTCTCTCTCCCCCGCAGTAATCTGAAGGGAGGCGGATAAAGACCGCAGGCTGTCGGTGGAGATCTGGGATTGGGACCTGACCAGCCGGAATGACTTCATGGGCTCTCTTGTCCTTCGGGATCTCCGAGCTGCAGAAGTTGGGGGGTAGACGGCTGTAAGAGAGGGGGGGGGGGGGGGGTGTGATGATGTCAAAAAACGGCTCAGAGCGTCATCAAGCGCTGAAGTGGTGGTAGAGATGGCTCATGGGGGGGGGGGGGGGGGGGGGGGGGGGTGTTTCTGTGCAACACGCGGCAAACCAAAAATGTACACTCACATGAAAGAATTATTTTCTGAATATTGGTGAAGATAAGAGGTTTCTTTTTTTTAAATCACCAGTAATCTGCAGAAATTCCACTGGCGTCAAAAATGATAAGAGACACAACCGAGCTCTGTGATTGGTGGCGGTATCTCCTTCGCGTGTGTGTCATAAACAGGGGGTTGGGGGTCACTACCTCCTCACCAACAGCTCCCACTCCTCCACAATGAAATGTACGACATAACATAACTTAATGACGAGAACAGGCCATTCAGCCCAACAATGCTCGCCATGTTCCTACCACGAAAGGGTACCTAGTGCTCCCCTACAATCTAGATAGTATCCAGCACCAGTGGATAATGATATGTGGCGACCCATAAAGGTCTACTAATCAAACAAGTTGCATTATCAATAATAATAATAATAGTAATAATGATAATAATAATAATAATAATCATGAGAAGATCGTACTGCTGTTGATCATTTCTGTTGTGAGCGTGTGGAAGGGAATCTGAAACGGTGCTGATTTCTCTTTCTCTCGCCGATCCTCCTACTCGGTCTAATTATTTTCCCCTCTGACGCGCTTCCTAATTGTGTTATTTGAGGGACAGGTATTTACTGTGCTGGAGAGGGTCGGTGGCTCTGCGCGGAAGCGCTCTCTCTCTCTCTCTCTCTCTCTCGCTTTGCGCTCACGGCGCCAGGCTGGTAGGCGTAATGAGAGTCAGACCTTTCCAGGAGGCCCTGAAAGGCCCTCTCATGTTCCGCCGTACACAGCCGCCGCATTCCCCCCCCCCCCCCCCCCCCCCGCCCCCCCCCCCTCCCCTCTCGAGGGCGTCCGCGGAGGAATGCACGCACTGAGCGGCGGCTCGATCCGTGGCTCTGCCTGTTCCGGTGGCCCCTTTCACTCTCCGGCGGCAGGGGGCTGTCAGTGAGTGAGTCGATGAGCGAGTTAGTGAGTCGGTGAGCCAGTGAGTGCGAGTCAGTCAGCTAGTGAGGGAGTCTGAGTGAGTTTCTGAGTAAGTCAGTGAGTCAATGAGGGGAACCGCTATACTTTCTTCAGTGGTTTTGCCCAACCTAGACCAGAGAGTGATGCTCTCATATGCGCAGTCTAGTGCTATCATCTGCAGCTGTGATTCCCATTGTTTGAGTAAACAGTATGGTTAATTTTATATACATTGTAGCCAAAAAATTCACTTCATAATAATGCTTTACAAAGAAAGTGTATTTCTGAACTGGGATGAATCAGCCGATGTTACCCAGCTACCCATCTAAATTAACTGTCCAAATGAGTCATTTTGATTGTTAATTAATACATGAAATAAGTGAAGCTACCTTAAGGGTGATGTAAATAAATGTAATGATGTCATTGTTAGTCTGAAGGTTTTGGGTACAGACCTAATACACCCCTGGCTTTCCCCTGCAGGTTTAAGATGCTGAGTCAGGAAGAGGGGGAGTACTTTAATGTACCTGTCCCACCAGAGGGAGAGGAGGGGAACGAGGAGCTCCGGCAGAAGTTTGAGGTGAGGGCCCGCCTCCGCCCGCCTGCCTTGTCTGTCTTTCCCCTAGCTCCGCCCACTTGTCCTTTTGCACACCTCCACCCAACTACATTCACTGGGGTATGCATTTATGCACGTGTGTATATGTGTGTTGGGAAGAGTATATGTGTGTGTGTTTTTATGCACGTGTGTGTGTGTGTGTGTGTGTGTGTTTTTATAAACGTGTGCATATGTGTGTGTGTTGGAAACGTGTGCATCGTGTGTATTCATGCACGTGTGTGTGTATTTATGCACGTGTGTGTGTGTGCGTCTGTATTTATGCACGTGTGTTTGTGTGTATGTGTGTTGGAAAAGAGAGTGTGTGTCTGTGTTGGAAAGAGTGTGTGTGTGTGTGTGTGTGTGTGTTGGAAAAGAGTGTGTGTGTGTGTGTGTGTGTGTGTGTGTGTGTGTGTGTTGGAAAGAGAGTGTGTGTGTGTGTTGGAAAAGAGTGGGTGTGTGTGTGTGTGTGTGTGTTGGAAAAGAGTGGGTGTGTGTGCGCATATGTGTGTGTGTGTGTGCGTGTGTGTGTGTGTGTGTGCGCGCGCGTGTGTGTGCACATGTTGATTCCCATCTGCCACTGTCCTTTTGCAGGAGAGGCAGTTCCATAAATGTCTGCTTCCCACCGAGTGTTGCTAACATCTGCCATCACAATTCACCATTTTTTCCCCTCCATTTCCTCATTAGCATGTACATACCTGCTATCGCACTGTCAGACACGGTTCTCATCTCTCCACAATGTCTCATGCACTCTAATGCACTAATGTATGGCACAAATTACCCCCAGAGAACTCTGTCAGTGTACTGAGTAAATTTACTTCACCTTAAAACGCCATAAATGTCTTCTCCAGGGATTGGACACTGCTGGTCAATGGCAAATGACAAAAAACTAAATGCCATTTTTTCCCTAACTTATGACTTAAGAAGAAATTTAGGAAGCATTACTATTCACAAAAAAGGTCTTAAGTATTTTCCTAACGTTCTTCATAAGTTTCTTCTTAAGAGAAAACTTATGAATAAATGGGATTCTTGAAAACAAAGTTCTCATATTTCTTCTTATCATTAAGATAGCTCCACACTTGTCTTATGGCTACATTGAAGAGGTAAACCATCCTTAGCTGATATTATTATTATAGAAACAAGTATATGATTTGTTTCACAGTCTCAAATTTATAGGCCTTTTTTAGGTGCTTTTGTTTGTTTCATGTAATCAGTGATAATCACCATTAGCAACATTGTAGGCTAAGCCCTTTTTTTAGCTTCGACTGTCACACCGGCATTGTCCAACTTTCCCAGCAGTGGCCGCTTCCTTGTTATGACCTCCTCCACCATAACCTCCAACTCTTGCTTTGAGAAATTGGGTGACCGGCCTTTCTTATTTTCCATTTCCCTTAGTGAGCAACAAACGCGTAACGTCAAGCTAAGTAGCTACAAGGCGAAATCTAATAAAAACCGTCTGAAACGTTTCTTATAAAATTATTATTATTATTAAAAAAAAAAAAAAAAATTCATCTCGTGAACGGATTAAACCATCCACACAAACTACTTCAGGAAAAGCAAATGTTTTTAATGACCTAAAATATTTTTTGGTTCTAGTCTGTCTGTATTTAATGGGCCATAATGATAATAAAGATAAGAAGTTGGTTCAGAAGTTCCTAATTGGCTAAAACTAAGAAGTACGTAAGATAATGGTCATGTCTTAAGAAAATGTTGAAGAATTGCATTCGAGAACATTCTTAGGAACTTCCTAAATCCTAGATCTTATGTTTTTTCTTAAGAAGGTTTTTGTGAATCCGGCCCCTGAGCCCGAGATACAATGAGACATAGCCTCAAACACAGAATACCAGCATTCAGCATTCAACACTTACACACACACACACACACACACACACACACACACACACACACACACACACACACACACACACACACACACACACACACACACACACACACACACACACACACACACACACACACACACACACACGCAGCCTAATCCTGAGAGCCATACCCCTACCCTCTCTCCTAATGAATCACCTGGAAGGCCATATATGGAGGAAGTTCCTGTTTGGCAGCTCAGAGTCTGGCAGTTGCTGCTGGCTCCCGGTGTGTCCCTGCACTCCATGTGCTAATGAGTGGGATTAATCGGACCCCAGCGCTGGCCTGGCTTCTGTCCCACAGCCAGGTGGACCGGACCGCCAAACCGCCTGCCAGCCCGTAATCGCTCTCCAAGCGAGAGCGCCAAAATGTTTGACAGCACGTCAACATGTTAGCAGGCTGGACTGGCTAGCCTTGGCCAATCGTTGCTGCTACTCCAGTTATCAATCACACTGCTGCCCCGCCCCAATCACACTGCTGCACCCACCCATGCATGTCCCAGCTGTTATGATGACATATTGTGACCGTTTCTGAAGGTGAGTTCCCATATCTGCCTCCTCCACAGAGGGCCAAGATTGGTCCGGGCATAAAGAAGATGGACAGCTCCTCCTCCAATGCCATCTCGAAATTTGAAAGCAATGGTAACCGTGACCGCATGAAGCTCTCTGACTTCAACTTCCTCATGGTGCTGGGGAAGGGCAGCTTTGGGAAGGTAACCTTCACCTCCTCCTCCTCCTCCTCACTCACTCTGCTCCTCTTTTCCTCCATTTCTACTCTTCTCCTCCCTCTCTCCTCCTGCTGGTGTCCTCTCTGTGTGACTGTGCCAGAAACAGGCTGGGCACAAGGGTTCGAGGGTCTGAGGACAGGGCGTGGTTGTGGCTGAAGCAGTTTGGCTGACAGTTCACATTTCTACGTGTCACCTGACAAGAACATATTGGGAAATTGAAGGAGGGCTGATGGAGAGATGAGAGGAAGAAGGGGGGAGTAAGAAAAGATGTGAGGAGGAGAAAAGGGTAGTGAGAAAGGAAATGGAAAAATAAATAATTATTAGGCAGAGATAGAGGTAAAATGGAGAAGGCGGAGGAAGGGAAATGAGAAAAGGTTAAAAAGAAATGGAAGAGCTTGAGCGAGAGAGAGAAATAGAGAGAGGAACAAGGGATAGACGGAGAGGATAGTGGGCGATGGATTCTAAGAGGCAGAGAAAATGCACGTACCGGTTTTGACAGGCAAGGATCTGGGAGCACGCGGTTTCCATAGCAACAGGAGTTTAAAATAACACTGTTATGTTGATGCAAACCGGCAGACCTTTATTAGGCCTATTTACCAGTGTCCTGCCTGACACTGTCTTTGTGACAATTATCAACACATTCGGGCTTTTTTATTTTTTTAACCCTCCCTGCCCCAACAGTGTTGTCTAGGTGGGAGGGCTCCAGGCCCTCTCAGCCTTTCTAGCGACCTTGCAAGGCATTGTGACATCACACACTTTCCCGACCCTGCACATATTTTTGTTGCAGCCGTTTCTGTTCCCAGGTCAGTGATCAGTCATCAGATTGATCCTCGTCACTCAGTGTAACCATGGTGATGCCATTACAGTCTTTGAAACGTGTGCTTTTCTATTTCAGAGGGGGGAAGTGGAGGTGCTACAATTGACCATATCCACAGTGTACAGCCTAATATATATTTGTGTATTTGCTATACAGTATGTACATATATATACTACAGATGTAGTCAAAGGTGGGCTTTGCTGAAGATGAGACTGAAAGCAAAAAGCCCCTAAAACAAACAGGAACTGAAGATGGCTGCAGTACAGGCCTATAGAGCATCACCAGGGAAGATGCCCAGCATCTGGTGATGTCTAAGGGTCGCAGACATCAGGCAGTCATCGAATGTAAAGAATTTGCAAGCAAGTACTAAATGTGACAACTTATTTTAAAATAATGTTAATTTGTCCAATTACTTTTGGTCCCCTAAAATGGGGGAACTATGTGTAAAACGGGCTCTAATTCCTACATGGATCACCCTATGGATGCACATACCCTCAAATTAATGATGATAGTCTGTCTACAAGTCTACATTTAACCTCATATTCATCGTTTCATTTCAAAGACAATGTGCTGGAGTACAGAGCCAAGACAACAAAAATCGTGTCCAAATATTTACGGACTGCACTGTGTGTACATTGCTAATCACTGTGCCCCATAGAAGGGTGCGATTACAGCCCTCTTATTTAAATCCTTCCTCACACAGCCAATGCTGTTACAAGAAGCCCTCATAAAAGGTCACTTTGAAAATTTCCATTCCCTCCTCTCTGTTGAAAATCATTTTTATTTCAGAGATGTTTTTTTTTTTTTTTTTGTGTGTGTGTTTGCTTTGCCGCCGGTAAAGGTTACTCTGAGAGCACTGCTGCAGCTACAGCAGCTAGCAGCCCTGATTCTGTACCAGCCGCTGGCAATGAGCATTTCTCTGCATCAGTGCTTCTCATGCAGAGAGGCCACGAATTGAACAACAGTATCCTGGAGGTGATAGAATTGGCCCGATACCAGTTCGCCAGTTTTCACTGTAATGAGACGTGTAGTGTGACATCTTCTGAGCTGATTCTGTGGCATCGGCCCTAAATACGGTATTAACCAGCAGCTGTACCACCCTGTATCCTCCTCTTCCTGATGCCTGAAACTAAGCAAATGTGGACTTGGCTAGTAGTTGGACTGGAAACCTCTGGAGAGAATTAAGTTGCTGTTGGGAGTGCTTTTGGTAGCCCAGTTGGGGGGCGATGCTCCCTCTGCACTCAGCAGAAAACAAACGCAGTGACCGAGACACTTGTGCTTGCGCTGTCTCTCAGATGAGAAGTTAACCCTTTCAGGTCTAAGCCTATATCACAGTGTTTTTGTACCCTTTGATTTACAGTGATTCTTGCCTCCTATTGGCCAGTCCACAGCGAACCATCTGATTCATCTGGAAATGTGACTGCTTTAGAATGAATATTATAGTTTAATATGCAAGTAATATGCATGTTTTCTAGAGTTATTTAAAAAAATGTTTGAGGACTGTCTTTACGTTGTCCATAACTGGAAAGACGTGCTAGCGTTAAACCAAGGTCCTACCTCACAGTAAACCTCCTAAACTGGCTCTCTCAGGCTGGCCACTGAATCCCCTTTCTGCGGTTCATCTGGCTGGCACTCCCCACTCACTTCACTTCCTCAAACTGCCACTGTAACGGAAGAAGGATTTCACGGTTCAACCTCATGGTTAAATGAGGGAAAAACCCCCCCCCCCAAAAAGGAGAATTGCTTTTTAATGTCTCAGTTCCATCCTTGTGACCACTTCTTCACAGAAATATTTAGGAACCTTCACAACACTACATTACATTAATTTAGCATGAATGATCTGTTTAAATGATCTGAGTTGGGGTGAAATCCATTTCAATTCAGGAAATTCATGAAAATCCAACAAATTAATTAAAAATAGTCATACCTGATAGTATTACCTGAATATAAATTCCTTAAGGTTTCCTGAATTTGAAATGGAGTTGGCCCCCAACTGGTTTAAACACAACAAATCATTTATATTGCCTGTATTTAGCTTATTTTGGCCAGTGTGTGTTTATCTGGACAAGGAATCAAATTCATATCCAGCTGTCATTGGTCATTCTTCATCTGCAGTGTTATCAGAAATATGCTGCGTTGCTGCATTAGGAATAAGGACTGTGTTCTGTCCTGACTGCATAAACGAAGAGTGATTTGAGATCTCGCCATCCTGTCCCTTTGACGAACAGATGGTCCCCCTTGTACAAACTAAAACATCCTCTTTCTCTATTTAAATGGGAGCCTAGAAGTGCTGCCATGCTTTTCCAAGCAACACTAAAACAGAAGCAAGTTGTTCCTTGTCATTTAAATATCATACATATTAATGAGGTAGAGGAAAGCATTTATTTCGCCTGGCGGAGTTTCTGTATGTAATGGTAACTTAAGCAGGGCAGAATTTGTCTTTGTCTAAAAATTAATCATTAATTAACGATCTCCCTTAGACTCCAGTAAACCAAATGCAATTGCTTTTCACAAACAATGATTTTTGGAATATCACTTTTTGAAGGAGGGACAATTTCATGTTTGTTTTTTATATTTTTTGAGAGATTAATGAGGGACAACAGTGGCAGGTGTATCGGCAGATTCTTTTCATTTGTGATAGCATCTTTCAGAGTTGATTTGACTGCTCTCCGACAGTCTGGCATGACTCCTCTCCCTTCCCCACTTATTTTCTCAGTTTCTCCTTCTCTCTTCCTCTCTGTCTCTCCCTCCCTCCCTCTCTTTTACTCTCGCAGTCCTCTGTCCCACACTCATTTTATCTCAATATTTAAAATTCAAATGTTCAACTTTGGGATTGAGCTTTTGTTGAGCTTTGATTTCGACTCGGCTCTTTCAGGATATAGAAAAGGAGAACAACACGGACACGCGCCACGTTTAAAACAAGCCCCAGAGTCCCGGAACTAATACAGAGCTCAGGTGTTACAGAAATGAAGGAATATGTCTGGAGCTTGCAGATATTCAGCTTTAATGCAAACAAACTGCCAAACGAGGCCAACATTTAGACAGCGACTCTGATGAAGACGCTGTTGTTGTCGAAACGTTAGTCTTGTTTGCGGTTTGTTCGCAGAGCAGCTGAATATCCGTGGGCGCCAGATTTATTCCTTCATATCAGTTTACCGTCCCAGTTTCTGAGAAGCGTGTTATTTGCCACATGTGTGACTCTATAAAGGTTATGCTTTTCTCAGATACAGAAACGCATTAGTCTGTGCAGAGCAGTATTTGACCTGATGAACAGGTATTTGGTGAGGAAAAATCAGCCGCCTGTTACATTTGGCTTGCAGTTTTAATGTCTCACTGCATGTCATTAAAATTAATGACTAATTTAGTACTGGAATGTAAGTGCGGATGTCAACCCCCCCCCCCCCACCTTCTCTCTCTCAGGTGCTGTTAGCAGAGCGTAAAGGGGTGGAGGAGTTGTATGCCATAAAGATCCTGAAGAAAGATGTGGTGATCCAGGACGATGATGTGGAGTGCACCATGGTGGAGAAGAGAGTGCTGGCTCTGTCAGGGAAACCTCCCTTCCTCACGCAGCTGCACTCTTGCTTCCAGACCATGGTGAGAGCCCCAACCCCAACCTGCCCTGCCCCACCCCAACCCTCCCTGCCCAGCCCCAACCTGCCCGACCCTACCCCAACCCTCCCTGCCAAACTCTGCCCCGTGATGCCCCATCCCAAAAGCACACCTCAAACCCGCCTTCTCATCCAGCTACACTCCTGCCACCAGACCTTTACAATAACCATGAGTTAACAGTTGGTGAGTTATCAAGAACAGGTGTATTGTATTGTATTATTGTATTATAAGGGGACCGAGCAGTGCAGATTTTTTTTTCTCCTCTTTCTCCTAAAATTCCCATGAGCTGGTTTGGCCTAGAGTCACCAAACTTGGTAGGATTGTTGGAATGGCCAAACTCTTGGAGCCTTTAAATTATGACACAGATTGAACACCTGGTGGCGCTGTAGTGCATGTGACAAAATTTAGACATTGACATGCCCACTGTACTTCCCCGTTTGACCTAGAGTTACAAAATTTAGTGTACAGGTTCCTCTGCTCATGAGGACCAAATTTGCCTCAAGGACCCATAAAGTCTGCCATTTTGGATTTTTCACTAACTTGCATTTTTTGTAAAACACTTAAAATGCGACTCCTCCTCCAAACTTTGACCAATTTGCATGAACTTTGGTATACACGCTCCTTAGACCATGCTTCATAAAAGTTGTATACTGAATTTTTATATGTTAAAAGAGGGCCGAATGACACGCCAATTAATTTTCAGTGGGCGTGGCTTATCACAAAAATGCCAATAATTCCAAAACTGTTTGACAGAAAGTTATGAAACTTAACCTAATCGAGCCACGTGGTTAAATTCACTGTTCCTTTGCAGAGTTTTCAAACTTGCAGCAATGACAAAAGCCCTGATTAGAAACATAGATATTTGCTTTTTGGGTCAACTCTGTCTTGAATTGTCCACCATTTTGGAGTCTCTGTTTTTGGCAAATGCTGCTTATGCTGCTCGGTCTCCGGGAATCGCTGCTTGCAGCTATATTCCTTCTTGTTATCAGAGAATCATAGAATTGTGTGTAGATGTCTGAATGCTCTTTCAGCTGGGATAACCTGCCGTCAAGTGAAGGATTCTGGGAAATGCTGTGCAGAAGATTGTAGCAGCAGTAGAGTGCTGAGGATCATGGGAGGTTTCCTCTAAAATGGCTCTCTTCAGGATCCTCAGAAAGCCTAATCCCACTCAACTTCCTCTGGATTAGTGTTCCCACCGAAACAGAGAAATTCACATTTACAAAGGAAAGGAAGACAAAAATAAAAATGATCAGTTTGGTTTGGAGGGGGTTGGGGGTTGGGTGGTAAGAAATGCAATTAACACACAAACTAAAATCCCTTTGAAATAGCTGTAATAATGTTCTGCAGAAGTATTATTGCTGGATTTTTCGACGAAAGAGGGTAGGGGGGTGGGGGTTTGCTGAGTTGAGGATTTCAGTGTGACATAGTGGGGGGGAGGGGGGGTTGCATAATAGCATCTGTTAGCTAACGTTATGCATAATGATTTTTAACACTGGCTGATCTGTGGGAATCGTTTCTGGATACCACAAAACTTTTTCACAAGGAGAAACTTAAAAATGACTGGAATCGCCAACTGTGGCCAGCAGCCCTGCAGGGATGGTGCATAATTTGCTTTGCTTTGCCCAAGAGATATATGGGAGGAATTGAGTCGGCAGGCAAGGCAGTGTTCATTGCTCGAGCAACCCCCGTCTGGCCACCTGTGGACACGTATGAGTGGGTATCCTCCACCCCTGCCCATCGCATGCACAGTTTGTGGCTGCGGTGTGAAAAGAACGTCTGAAAAAATTGTTCTTCACTCTCCCGAGCCGGCAGCAGGGGGGTGTAAAGGGGCATGCTTGTACGAATTGGACATTCCATATTCGGGTGGGATTGCAGATGGAATTCTTAAAAAAGAAGGAAAAGTGACTGGACTATGCATCTCTGCTGCCCTGTGATCGGTCAGGAGCATTAGAGATGGGTTACTGGGAATTGCTTCACTTTAATCTTTAGTCATTTTAAGTTCTTTCTCAAAAAAGAGGGTGAGGGAACATTAGAATATCAAAAGGAAACCCAGCTGAAATGTTTGGTGGGCTGTAGCGTGAAAATGCGGATTTGCCTGGTGCTGAACATGACCACGGTTTCTCCTCTCTCCCCCTGCAGGACCGCCTGTACTTTGTGATGGAGTACATTAACGGTGGAGATCTGATGTACCAGATCCAACAGGTGGGGAAGTTTAAGGAGCCCCATGCTGTGTGAGTATCAAACTCAGGGAAAGGGTTCGGCTGGACGAACCGAGCCTGGTGTGGGTGGTGAAATCGGTGTGCGGGTTTGTGTTTCTGCGGGTGTGTAAGCAGGCGGCTATCACGCATCTGAGTGGCACACCCTTTTGTGGAATTTCTGTTAACGCGAGATGACATTGGCGTTTCCTGTTTGGCTTGTCAGGAGGCAGGCTCCCTTGGGTTGAGTTGGGCCAGCCTTTTCACTGGAACGACACTGCAAACTTACACGTTCCCTTATTTTTATTTTTTTGCTTTGCTGCCGTGGAAACACTCCTCTGCTTCACACATATTCTGTAAACTTTTACACATCTGTCATTACTCCTTAAAACTGTCACATGCGAGAGACAAAGTACAGTGGAGGAGTTGATTGTTTCAAAATAAGCCCCGACGCGACATCCCACTTATCACAGCTACTTCCAAAATAAATAAATGATCTGCCACAAAATAGTTTAAATTGCATTTATTGTGCATATTTGTACATGTCGAGGTACAATTGTGGTTCCAACAACAGCTTTTAGCCACCACAAACATGCTAGCTTACAACATTTTTGATTTTACTGAGCTTTTTTCGCTGAGCTGTTAACGCTAGATAGCTACACAGTGACAGTGTGTTCTGACCGGACTGCTTGGCTATGTCGGGTGCGGAGGTATAGTGTGGTGTGAAACAGTGGTTGTTGCACAGCGGTAATTATACAGAAATTATGACCACTCGTTGACCAACCAGATGAGTACCCAACAAAGCTATGGTATGAACATACAATTAATAATGAAAGTAAGCCAAATATACTGTGCTGAAAAGAGGCGACATAAAATAATTGAAAACATTAACACTTGCGAGTGTTAATATGGGCATTCCTAATGACCTGTGGTAATGCATTCTATAGATTAAGTGTTATGTAATGTAACTGGTATATTTAAATAAACATCGTAGGTGAGTTGTGAATGTAAAGCAGGTTACATAAGCAGATTATTTATGCTCATACGCTCTGCTGAAGAGGGCTTCGCTGCATCGCATTAGCGCCGATAGGTGTGACTGCAGCTTGGGGTCTAGCGCCTAGTTTGAGCTTTACAGAGACTGTGTGTGTGTGTGTGTGTGTGTGTGTGTGTGTGTGTGTGTGTGCTTGTGCGTATCTGTGTTTGTGTGTGCACGCGAATATGTACAAGAGTGTGCTTGTGCGTCTATGTGTAGGTGTGGCTAGCTTGTGATGTCACAATGGAAGCGTACTGTTTGGAGGAGAGCACTGCAAAGCTGTAACATGCAACTTTACTATTGGCAGGTTCTACTCAGCAGAGATTGCCATTGGCCTGTTATTTCTGCATTTGAAAGGGATCATTTATCGGTGAGTGTTTGTTAGAATTAACTATCTATGGTAGGAGTCTCCAACCCTAGTCCTGGAGAGCTGTAGAATTTGTCATTCTCTTTTTTCACCTTAAAATCAGTAGCCAAGAAACGGGGTGAATTAACTGTGTAATTTATCATTTTGGTGCCACAGCAAAGAACAATTGGGGATCCCTGCTCTAAAGTATGTGATTATTTGTATGTGATAATGATTTTATACATTACCCATCTGCAAGTCATACTTCTATGCATCATCTACAAATTCAAAAATGTCACACAGGGGGGTAGAGGTGTGTCTCACTCAACATCCTTGACACATATTTAACCCCCACCCCCCCGGACAGAGGGCCTTCCAATACAGGTCAACTTCCTCCAAAGATCTCATTTTGATCGGTCGATTGATCTTTCCACAATCAATCAAAAACAAAATCACTATATCATTAGATACAATTAGTATATCATGGGAGATTTTAGGTTCAATAATGAACAGGAAGTTGAATTGGAAATATGAAATGAATATTGGTAAGGAAAGTGTGTGGTCTTGCTGGTGAGTGAGAATAATATGAATTGAATACGGGTAAGGGAAGTGTGTGGTCTTGCTGGTGAGTGAGAATAATAGGAATTGAATATGGGTAAGGGAAGTGTGTGGTCTTGCTGGTGAGTGAGAATAATATGAATTGAATACGGGTAAGGGAAGTGTGAGGTTGGAAGGTGATGTGTATGCCGACTGTCTCGCTGTGATTCTCTTGGCCTCAGGGACCTGAAGCTGGATAACGTCATGCTGGACTGCGAGGGTCACATCAAGATCACTGACTTCGGCATGTGCAAAGAGAACATGTCGGACGGAGTGACCACAAAGACCTTCTGCGGTACACCTGATTACATTGCCCCCGAGGTCAGTGTGTGTGTGTGTGTGTGTGTGTGTGTGTGTGTGTGTGTGTGCATTATACTTGTGCATGTGCACTGTGCCTGTGTTTGTGTATGTTTTGTGTGTTTACTTGTGTGCTTTTTTTGGTTTACTTTTTGTGTATGTGTAATGTGTGTGTACGTATATGTGTATATGTATGTGTGTATCAGTGCATTCGATATGTGTGTGCCTATAAGTGTATTTGTATGTTTGCGTGCACATACTCGCATCCCCCAGATCCTCGGTGTTAAGGAAACAGGACGCCTCCGCACTCATTAACATTTTAAAGGAACACTGTGCCAAGTAAACACTGTCAAGTCACCGTGCGATGGCCTGCATGTATATGCACTGTATTATTAACCTGCACCCACAATCCATCTGAAAAAAACACGGCTCGATTTACCCAGCGCTTTGTCACAAACCGCTGTCGTCCCCAATCTGTTTTGCTGAGCGAATCCGTCCGCGCAACGAATTCTCACCCCTGTCTTCCAGATCATCGCCTACCAGCCGTACGGGAAGTCGGTGGACTGGTGGGCGTTTGGCGTGCTTCTGTACGAGATGCTGGCCGGACAGGTAAGGGCCACCGTGCGGCTGTGACTTCAGTAACCTGGGAGGTGTAGTGGCTCTGTGTTTAAACGGGCCAAGTCCTCCGAGCGAGACCAAGCTCCTCTCTCAAGGTCAGTTTCATTGTAATTAAAGGCCGTGTCTCTCCGGAGACTGACAGGGCCGTTTCATGGCTTTCCAGCTTTGTATTATTTATAAATAAATCTGGAGCGTGCAGGCGTTTCTGCGCTGTGCAAATACCGCGGCTGAAACCTTGGCAAATTGGGGCCCCGCTTTTGGGCATTCGGGACGTTATTAACTCCTTATCTCTGAAGGCCATAAATCTTCCAAAGAACAAACAGCTTGCAATGTTTATGATCGTTTAAAAAGAGTGTGTTTTCTTTTGAACAGAAAACTCCAAAATTTTTGCGTGTTTCCTCATTTCCTTGTTGTTGTTCCACCCGAGCTGTAAGAATATCCCAGTTTTTTATTTATTTATTTATTTATTTATTCAGTTAGTTAGTTAGTTATGGCAAAAGCTTTTTTTGGGGAAGTTGTATTACAGTACAGATATTTAAATTCTGTCTCGGAGAGACATGCTTCAGCAGTTTTTCAAACTGGGCATGGAAGCTAAGTTCAGTCAGGGCGGTGTTGAGCTGAATCAGGTGCTTTAAAGTGCCTAGCTGGGAAGAAAGTGTTGAGTCTGCCACCCCCTCCCCCAGAATAAGATGGCTGATTTATATTCCCTCCTGTACTTTCTGGAGCCATATGATTATAAATTATATGATTTTAATAGAACCATATGATTATAAACTCTGCAAATGTACTTTTTGTCTGTAAATAAATAATAAATAATACACTTTATTTGTGAAGCACGGGTTCCAGTTGAAAAGATTTTACAGTAACAAAATAATAAACCAATACATTAAAATAAAGGCAGAGAGCAATTGAAAGTAAAACTTTTAAAAAGACACATTAAGAACTTGTGTAAAAATGCCAAATGAAAGAAAGTCACACAAAGTTCAATGAAATACTCAGGTAAAAAGATGCGTTCTTATAAGTGAGGCCTGACCGAGGTCTTTGAAGAGATGAGCGTTCACACGCCCGGTCCTTGTTCCCCTCCAGCCCCCGTTTGACGGAGAGGACGAGGACGAGCTCTTCCAGTCCATCATGGAGCACCACGTGTCCTACCCCAAATCCATGTCCAAGGAGGCGGTGGCCATCTGCAAGGGGGTAAGAGCTCCAAACAACCCCGTCCACGCCTGCGGCCTTTACACTCACTCAATCCACAGCTGCTGTTACGGTCCTAACGACCCACTCTACGGTCCTAATGTTCATTCTACAACCCCTGCTGGGAACCAGTTCAATCCACACCTATCGTGGTCCTGGGGACCGCTACACCCAAATCTGACTGCGCAACCCGGTTTGGTTTCTGATATTTTTGTCCAGAGCCATTTTCAAACAGGTTGTCATGTGACACTTCAGAGTGGACATTTACCAGAGGGAATAAAAAAATAAAAAAACATTGAACCAAGTCATGAACCAAAAATGTGAAAATTGTTCGCTAACCTGACCCCTGAACAGTCACCTAGCAGAGCCCCAAGCAGAATCAAGCTGCCTGATTGGGGTCATTAAAGATCCTGTGGCATTTATCGATAAAGAATTGGGAGTTCCCCAGTGTCCTGGCCAAATTCCCAACCCTGGCTCTCTCAACCTGCCACCTAATTGTCCCCCAGTTTAATTGGCTCAATAATTCCCTCCTTCTCTACCTAAGCTGATGTCTGCTGAGCGTTCTTGTGCAAATGGGCTGCCTTGCATCACCAAGGCGGGGGCAACACGCTGCCTTGCATCACCAAGGCGGGGGCAACAAGCTGCCTTGCATCACCAAGGCGGGGGCAACACGCTGCCTTGCATCACCAAGGCGGGGGCAACACGCTGCCTTGCATCACCAAGGCGGGGGGCAACACGCTGCCTTGCATCACCAAGGCGGGGGCAACACGCTGCCTTGCATCACCAAGGCGGGGGCAACACGCTGCCTTGCATCACCAAGGCGGGGGCAACACGCTGCCTTGCATCACCAAGGCGGGGGCAACACGCTGCCTTGCATCACCAAGGCGGGGGCAACGCATCGGCAGTGATTGTTGAGAGCTCTCTGGCATTGTGAGACACAAGGCACTAAATTCAGTGCATTCTAATATCGTTCTATATGCATTATAAATTTGTGCTAGTTTCCTGTTTCCAGTTCCTGACATTTTTCTATCCCCATACTTAATAGATTCTTGTTTGAGTTTTTAGTTTGTCTTTAATTGTGTTCTGCACATTTGCCTAATGTTCCTGATTAGCAGATCTCTGGAGCTTATGCCCCAGTTGTATTTAACTGTTTTTATCTGAATAGTAAGTACTATTCTGTATTTCACATTTTTTTCTGTTGTCTAATATTTTAAAAACCAACATGGATGATTGGTCAGTGAAACATTGGTGCAGTAAAGCAATTTCCCATCGTCACGACTTTCCCTGCTGGCTTTCATTGGCTGGGTAAATACAGTTGATCCTTGACCTCCCTCAAATTATTGCGTGCATTGAAGCCCCGCACCTCATGCAAGCAGCAGCTTTGTGTGGTCTTGTCATGGTAGCATGGTAAGGTGGCACATTTTGTTGGGAGGGCGTTGGTGATGTGAGCATGCATTCAGCAGCTTTGATTCATAAAACCTGCATCTCGCAGAGGAATGTATTTAGACACACACACACACACACACACACACACACACACACACACACACACACATACAGCCCTTCATGGGAGGTGGGAGGGAGAGCTAAGAGAAGAAGGGTATAGAAACCAGCCATCATGACAGAGAAACATGCTCAATGAATGTACTACTAATACTACTACTACTACTAATAATAATAATAATGGTAATCCTTATCATCATATACAATTATATGGGGCCTTTCAACATCAGAGATAGCAGTGGAAAACATACTACATTCTATAATATTATATGGAATTATTATTATAGAAAACATGACAAATATGAAAAAAAATAAAAACAACGTATTAAGCAATTATACTGTATATTTTACTGAATGTATATACCTTGCATACATTAAAGGATACATACAAGTTTATAGGTGTGCCAAATGTTTGGACGTACGTTGGAATAATGTATTATTTTTTTTGTGTTCATATCAGTCCCACATCATGACATTTTGGATAAACGGGTACTGGTCCACCCCTTCAGTGCTCTCATCTCTGAGGTGGACAGGGGGCCATGGGATCATAATTACAACATCGGCGCGGTTGTAGCAATAATAACTTTTCTGAGCACCGGTGAGAGAGCCTCTTTTGCAGAAGCGTCCTCAGTCAGGCTTGAAATGAAGCGTCTTGTTCCGGAAAATTTCTCCACGCCCCCCAAAAAAAAAACAATGCACCAGGCATCCAGGCTCATTCTGAAACCTCCAGACCCATCTTTTCATGTTTAATGTTTCAATCTCTGTTTTTTTTTTTTTCATGACCCCTCTTCCTTTTTTTTATTTTATACGCTTTTATGTGAACACTTAATGACAAGAAGTATCTTCAATCTGTCCTCATAACCTATAAATTGCACACCAGGAACCACTTTAGTTGCCCTTCTTTGAACTTTCCCCAGAGCTTCTACATCCTTCTTGTATTGTGGTGCCCATTGGTTCTTTGTATAACTGTGTATAACTGTATAAATGTATAACTGTCCAGTTAAAAAAGAGACTTTTAGACACCAGTGTACCCTCATCAGGGTCATCTGAAATAATCATGCACTCCGATTGGTAAATTGACCAAATTGGTTTACTTAAGGGAATACTGCAGTGCTGACCTTTGACATCTGCCCTCTCGGCCCCTGCAGCTGATGACCAAACATCCTGCCAAGAGGCTGGGCTGTGGGCCGGAGGGGGAGCGGGACATTAAGGAGCACGGCTTTTTCCGTTACATGGACTGGGTGAAGCTGGAGAACAAGGAGGTCCAGCCACCATTCAAACCTAAAGCAGTAAGTGCAGCACCCTGCCCCGGACCACGGCCCCTATATAAACCCCTCTGTTACCCCTGAACACGGCCCCTATATAAACCCCTCTGTTACCCCTGACCACGGCCCCTATATAAACCCCTCTGTTACCCCTGACCACGGCCCCTATATAAACCCCTCTGTTACCCCTGACCACGGCCCCTATATAAACCCCTCTGTTACCCCTGACCACGGCCCCTATATAAACCCCTCTGTTAACCCTGACCACGGCCCCTATATAAACCCCTCTGTTACCCCTGACCACGGCCCCTATATAAACCCCTCTGTTACCCCTGACCACGGCCCCTATATAAACCCCTCTGTTACCCCTGACCACGGCCCCTATATAAACCCCTCTGTTACCCCTGACCGCAATATCAGCCCCTTGATCAATCGCCTTTTATAAACCCTGCCCCACCCATGACTGTACCCCTTTAGAAACCCCACACCGTGCTCACACCCCTTTTATAAACCAACCCCCCACTCCCCAGCACACTGCGCTCACCCTGGAGCCATAGGTAAGTACTGTTTGAGCTCAGTCCACAGAGGTGCACAGGTGTTCCCCCCACCATAGCTCCGCCCCCCTGGCCTTCAGACAGAGCCGCGCTTTCAACCTGGGGTCCCCACCATAGCTCCGCCCCCTGGCCGTGCAGCAGAGCAGAAACAGGAGAGAGTTCCGACAGAGCGTCACGGTATTGAGAGGGACCTGTGTACTGGGGTTCTGGTGAGGGAACAAAACACAAGCACAAAGCCCGAAACGTGTCTTTCTATGGTTTTAATAAAAAGGTTCAATAAATCAAGAACCAGGTAGGAAAGACAGAGAACTTACTATTATTTTTAAACTACGCTGAAACCATGTTGGATTGATGCTGGTTTAACAAGCATGCCAGTTTAGAGAACACGTCTCCTGTGAGCTGTTGATTGGTTTCAACAGCTTCAACAGTGCTGACTTTCAGGTACAGGGGAAGAATATCAGTGATGTGATTTACCGTAACCCAATAACTCTTAAAATACGTAGCTGTTCTCCTTAAAATACTTAATGTTGAGTAGATGAATTCAATGCATTAGACACTACTTTATAAAATAAAATAATGAGCTGAAGAGTGATGACTCTTCCCAAAACTGACAGACCTCTTAATGATGGCACACAGCTTTAAGGCCTAAACCTCTCTGCCTCCCCTTTGATCCGAGATCTGATTGGAATTTAGCTTGACGGCAGGCCCTTGGAGGGGGGGGGGGGGGGTGCTGTTGCCAAGCAGGTTGGATTTTTGAAGCCTGTGCAGAGGTGGAATTGGCTCGTTAGCGGGTTACGCGAGGAACAGCCCCAGCATATTGTCTGCGGGCGAATCCTCTGTGGCCGTGGTGAACTGTCAGATACCGAATGCTCCACGGCTCTGCCGGCACGGCCGCCATTACTGCCGTACAAAAGGTATTCGCTTGACCGCTGTGGAGGTTGGATAGATCTGGTTGAGAGGCTGCTTGTCCATAAGAAAAAAATTAATATTCAGCTGTGTGCGTTTGTGTGTGTGTGTACTTTCCCTCTATCTTGTCAAACAAACTCAAAGTCCCCCTCATTAATGAGAATGGAAAGCTGGTGTTAGCTCCTGTATAACAGGGATGAGGAAGCTGGGGCTATATACATTTTTTTTGGGTTAACAAACAGGCCAATGCTTTACCAAAACAGCTTTAACACAAAGAGACATCTTGTGCCATGCCCTGTTTTGGATACTTAAGGTATAACCATACTTAAGTATGATTGACCCTTTATAATAGCAAAAGCACTAACTTGCATGGGTCTGTACTGCCCTATTCCCATCTACACCATAGCTTCGGAATTTGTTGTTTCTGACTCTCTCTGTTGTTCAAATCTTTGAAGGCCACCCGCAAGCTCGAATTTAGCACCACAAGTGAAAATTTACAGTTCTAAGTGTCGGTGCTTAATTTCTCTAGCTGCACCTTAATGTAATGTTGGAGCAGTATAGGAAATAATTCCTAAAATATATATTTTGTCCTGATTTAATTAAATTATTTAAAACTATTAATATGGAACTATTTCTGTACCATTGCAAATACATTTGTCATGAAAGTGGTCCAGTGTGAAAGCTCTTAAAAACCATGCACTGCTCTGAGGGGTTAATAGGGCTGTTAATTGCCTCTGGTGTGAGTCTAGCACCAGGCCCCGCTTTCCCAAGGTCACCCGGAGGTCAGCAGAGCAGTCTGCCACAGTGAGACAGAAGGGATCACATGTTCACGAACAATCACCCACAATCACCTCCTCATCATTCACCTCCTGATGTAGAACCCTCCCTCCTGCTGGGAGAAATCAACGTTAAAAGGAGAAGAAACCGGACGGACGGATCAATTCTGCCGTAGTTGGCGACCGGCCGTGAGGCGTAAAGGCACCTTTTAGAACGATAAGGGGTCTCTGCGGTTTCACTGGCCGGGCTGTTGGGGGAGGGAGGGATTTCTGCCCCCCCCCACCCCCTATCCACCAGAACCAATCACACCATGCAGAGAATAATAATAATTATTATTATTATTACAATTATTATTATAAACATGTATTTCACACTATATTGTATATGTAGCAATATAGTAAATTTTTATCCATATTCTGCTAATACTACTACTACGAAACAATAATTGTAGACCTGTATGGATTCTTTGTAGTGTGCAGATGAATTCAGAATAGGTAATAGTTGAAATTTACAGAGGGATAAATAGAGGTACAGGTACTCCAAAGGAAAGGGCAAAAAAAAAAATAAAAAATAACCGGCAAGCCCAGAGGTGGAGGGACACTCAATGCTGATTGGTGGATTAGAAGAGCTGTCTGTGGATGTTCACCTCTCTGCCCCTGTGTGTCGGTAGGATGTGATGCGATGTGACTCTTGTGCTCCTCCTCCGGCCTCTCCGGGTTTCCACGGTTATCTCAGGTTTCCTGCACCACAGTCCCACCAGCCTGCTCGCTCTCGCTCTCTCGCTCTCTCTCTCTCTCTCTTTTCCTCTTGTTCTGAAGGACAGGAGAATTAGTGCTGCTGGGAAAATAGAGCGAACAGATAAAGCACTCAACTGAGAACAGAACGGGTCACTAAAACGATGATAATGGGTTGGTGTCTGGGTTGGGGTTAGGGTTAAGGTTAGAGATAAACGTAAATTGTATGATTGTTGAGGAACTAAAATATGCTGTGTGCCAGCAGTGTCCAGTCTTATCGGAGAAGGGCTAAAAACACACTGTGAATAGTTTAGTGTTAAATCAGCTCAGGAGAGTACATTTTTACTCCCATCGAGCACTTTTGTTCCCTCTTGGATTCATATAAACTCTGTTAAGAGCTACATTAACGCTTAACATTTTTGAATCAGGAGTTGAATCAGGTGTTTTAGTATTAGGCTAAAACAAAATGCTGCATCCAAAATATTGGATGCTGCTGTTGTAGGCTAAGACTCCTCAGTCTCTTCACGAGGACAAGCTGCTGTGGCTGACTTAACCGTGGTGGCTGTTCCCACGGCAACGGCAGTGGGCCTCCTGATGCTAATCTCTGGTGACAGCCGGCTGGAGAGGACGACGCCGAAAAGCTTTTGCCTTATTTTCCGGTTTTTGACTGACGTTTGGTGACCGAGCTCAGCAACAGCGATTTCGGCGAGTCATCCTTGGAGGAACATCCCGCTATCCCAACCAACCACTCATAATCCAGTCTGCCGAGCAGCTCCCAACGTCAGCGGTGTCTCATTCAGAAACGCATGAAAATGAACGGAGCCAGATGGACACAACCTCGTTTTAGAAATTATTTCGGGACCTTTAATTGTTACGAGGTCTGCTCCGCTAAACCTGTGGCCTGCGGTAATATATTCATTCAGCTTCTTCAGCTCCATTGCCTCTCTTATCTCACATGTTACAATCTGCAGGTTTCATAGGGTTTATCGCATCTGTGATGACCTAACTGCAACGCAGAAAGGCTGAGCTGAACCTCCTTAAAGTATTCCCTGATGGCGTGGGTTCATTTATGTGTGGCACACATCCGCGTGTAGAAAAAAAAATCTGAGTAAGACGAGGCTAACCGATAACGTACGAAGCTCAAAATATAAGTGGCCTCATAGGTCGGCCTATTTTAGCATGTCCAGCTACTTCGCATGTGGTCACTTGCACGCTAAAATAAAAAAAGGTTTCAGAGCTCTTATCTTTTTACTTTGTTTTTTTTTTATTATTATTGACTTTGTTGTGATGGACTATGTCACATCCTTGTCCTAACTGCTAGTTCACATAATGGTTTGGGCGGACTCTGGTGGGCCCGATTCTCATACTGCACAACGGAAATCTCGATTGTGCAATATGACCTCATGATGTGAAACCAGCCGCCAACCATCCAATCATCACCAACCATCAATCATCTTTATGTGTTTACTTCATCTGCATAGCCGCCCAATTCTTTCATTGGTTTACTTGTTTCATTAAAGAAGGAGGGTGTAATGTTGCAAAAAAACATTCTTTCAGTGTGTGTTTTTATTTTTATGAGAGGGAATGTGATTTGGTCTTTATTTGACAAACACAGATCCATGGTGTATATACTGTACGCACGTTGAATAAGATGGCCTCTTGTTGATTTGATCTAATCAGGACCCTCAAAATCAGCTCTGAAGCCCTTGGATTTCAGCCAATGGACTGCTTATTTGGACTGCTCAAGAGACATCCCTCTAAATCCCTAGTCACACTACGAACAATAAAAATAATGAATGAATATAAGGATAACCATCCATCATTTGCTAGCATTTACGCCAGAGAACCTTTTTTGTATACAATGAATTCTGCTCAATATTCTCAACCCCCAATTTTCTTTAAATGGCACTGTTTGTTTTGATGCATTTTATCAGTGGGATACTCTATTAAAAGGAATTTCTCCAAACGAGGTCCCGGCAGTAGCCGGTGTTGGGATGCCAGGTCATTTTTATAGTTAACATTCTGATGTTAACCGACTCTAATCATTGACATATTTGTAACATTACAGTTATTGACGTCTTCATCATTCTTAGTGTGACCAGGTCTTAAGCTGTCTGAGCCAATACTCTTAAGAGAGAGAGAGCACTTTCTTTTTCTGGGATACTAAGCCTCCGATATTGTGGATTTAGCAAGCAGCTAAGGTTGTTCTTAGGAAAATTAGTAATAGTTTATTTTCCGCTTTTCATTTAAAAGGTAAATCTTAAGGTGACCTTCACATCACTTTTTAATTTCCGGGAATGTTGATAAATATATTAAGGGTAACCTTGGGTAAGAGCATTTGTTTGGGTGAGCAATGTTAAATAAACACCCAGACTTTAAAGGGATGTCTGTCCAAATACTTTCCCTGGGCTTTTATTGGTCCTAGAACCACCCCGTGTGCCTCTTCAGGTGAAAGACGATACAGCCTTAAATTCTTATTACTTTACACCAGAGTTACAATGAATATAATCACCTCACACTCACACATTCCGTCTCTGTTTTAGCCAGGGAGGGCATGGGCCTCCACAACCAAATGTGGATCAAAGCAATTAAGTTCAATAAATTTTCCCTCACAAGGAATGTTGGACATGTATCCTAAAATTCTGAATTTCCTTCTTCCCTGTCAGGCAAAATTAGTGGACCTAATTATGAGCCATGTGCTGTCGATCACTAGCTTGTATAAACCAAATGCTTTGCTACCTTGTGTAGAAAAACTCTGATTGGTTTGTGTCAGTGAGTGACTGATGACATGCAGTAGCCTCGCCCATTTCTTGGGGGTTCATGAGGACTCACTCTCCTGTCACTATGAACCACCACATGTACCCATGACAACAGGCTTGTACATATACCTGGTGTATCTACAAGCCTTTGTGGTCCCAAGTTCCCATTACCCATCCACAGTCCTCATTTAATTTTCATCTCTTCTTTTTTCCTCCTTTCCTTCCATTTTTTTATCCACCTGAAACCCCATCACATCCCTCTCTTTTTTCCTTTTTTCTTTTTTCTTGTTTTTTTCCCCCCTCCTTTCTTGCAGTGTGGCCGGGACGCCGAGAACTTTGACCGCTTTTTCACTCGCCACCCTCCGGTGCTGACCCCGCCCGACGAGGAGGTCATCAACAACCTCGACCAGGATGAGTTCCAGGGGTTCTCCTTTATTAACCCCGGGTACCCTGCCCAGGAATCCCAGAGTTAAGGACTCCCAAAAAACAAAAACAAACAAAAAGAGAACGATTAAGCATGAGCCTCTTCGCTGAATTTGAATGATCAATATACCTGTTTATATGTATGTGTACCACATAGTTATCAACATGTATATACACAAAAGAAAATGAAAACCAAAACAAAAAACCCAGGTTCAAATGTATATCAGTGCAAAATACCTGCTAACGATATCAAGTGGGACCCCCGGTTAGACTGAAATTCCGTCGCCGGCTGATCACGTTATAATCAAAATTTTGACCTGATAGGTAACCGTTATTTTTCCTGAATGTACGCACCTTCTCTCACACCCCATTTTATTTTTATTTTCTGCAGAATACGACATTCCTCTCGCCGGTGTCAATCATTCCAGCCTATGCAATGTTCATTGCATAGCCATTTTCGTTTCTCTCAATTTTGTTTTTCTGATTACAGACCCGTCCATAATCAGCTGATAGCTTCTCTGACTTTGAACCTATATCCGTGATTTTAAATGCTGTCGTATGGTTTTGTCAATTTTATTAATTTATTTGTTTTACGGAGGGAAGGCTGTTCCAGAACATAATCAAATCTGGGGACTAAAAGAAAGAAAAATAAGAAAGAAACACCAGAACACTGCTATAATGCTCCCAAATTTTAGCATTATAGCAGTGTTCTTTCTTATTTATTCTTAATTATTCTTTTTACCCAGCACCTGCGCTGAGTTTTTGGATGTGCGTATGCCTATTCTTTAAGAAAGAAAGAAAGAAAAAAAAATGAATTTGCATGAGCTATTTTGCTAAAAATTCTCTATTAACCAATGTAGTTAGGCACACGTAGATTAAGACTATTAACTTACTATTTCTAATCATTAAGCTGATTAAACGCTAGTTTACTATTATGTTTTTGTTTAAGCATGAAAAGATGTTTACAGGGTGAAATCATTCAATGCTTCTGTCACTGTGAAATTGCCCTCTGCTGTAGCTGTCTGTAGATAGTAGCTCCATTGCTTTTTCCACATTCCTCTATGAGAGGCAGAAATCTCACCCCTAGCTCTACCCTCTTTGTGCACATGAATAAGATACACCCCCGGGAAGAAAGGAAGCGAGAAGAAAGATTCTGCCTTCTCATCACTGCCTGTGTCACTTTATCTGTAGGCTTACAAAAGAATCTGTATTAGACACTGTCAGCTTAGCCAACAGTCCTGGTGCACCCCCCTTTTCCTTTTCCCACTGTAGAGCTAGAACCAAGCTGGTTTACTATACCACTTTCCCCACTGTAGAGCTGGAACCAGGCTGGTTTACTATACCACTTTCCCCACTGTAGAGCTGGAACCAGGCTGGTTTACTATACCACTTTCCCCACTGTAGAGCTGGAACCAAGCTGGTTTACTATACCACTTTCCCCACTGTAGAGCTGGAACCAGGCTGGTTTACTATACCACTTTCCCCACTGTAGAGCTGGAACCAAGCTGGTTTACTATACCACTTTCCCCACTGTAGAGCTCGAACCAGGCTGGTTTACTATACCACTTTCCCCACTGTAGAGCTGGAACCAGGCTGGTTTACTATACCACTTTCCCCACTGTAGAGCTGGAACCAGGCTGGTTTACTATACCACTTTCCCCACTGTAGAGCTGGAACCAGGCTGGCTCATTATACCACTTTCCCCACTGTAGAGCTGGAACCAGGCTGGTTTACTATACCACTTTCCCCACTGTAGAGCTGGAACCAGGCTGGTTTACTATACCACTTTCCCCACTGTAGAGCTGGAACCAGGCTGGTTTACTATACCACTTTCCCCACTGTAGAGCTGGAACCAAGCTGGTTTACTATACCACTTTCCCCACTGTAGAGCTGGAACCAGGCTGGCTCATTATACCACTTTCACCACTATAGAGCTGGAACCAGGCTGGCTCATTATACCACTTTCCCACTGTAGAGCTGGAACCAGGCTGGCTCATTATACCACTTTCCCACTGTAGAGCTGGAACCAGGCTGGCTCATTATACCACTTTCACACTGTAGAGCTGGAACCAGGCTGGCTCATTATACCACTTTCCCACTGTAGAGCTGGAACCAGGCTGGCTCATTATACCACTTTCCCCACTGTAGAGCTGGAACCAGGCTGGCTCATTATACCACTTTCCCACTGTAGAGCTGGAACCAGGCTGGCTCATTATACCACTTTCCCACTGTAGAGCTGGAACCAGGCTGGCTCATTATACCACTTTCCCCACTGTAGAGCTGGAACCAGGCTGGTTTATTATACCGTTTTCCCACTCTAGAGCTGGAACCAGGCTGGCTCATTATACCACTTTCCCCACTGTAGAGCTGGAACCAGGCTGGTTTACTATACCACTTTCCCCACTGTAGAGCTGGAACCAGGCTGGTTTATTATACCACTTTCCCCACCGTAGAGCTGGAACCAGGCTGGCTCATTATACCCCTTTCCCACTGTAGAGCTTTGACCAGTGTCACGAGTCAAGTGGATGGGGTCAGAGGGTCAGGCTGGTGTGAATGAGAAGACAATGTTGTGTGTGTGTGAGAGAGAGAGAGAAAGGGGGAGAGATGGAGAGAGCTACTAGAAATGAAGTATGTGACAGACAGAGGGAGCAAGGCAGAAAAAGAAAGGGAAAGTGTGAGAAAGTGAGAGGCTGATAGAAGTAAAGGAACAGTGGCTGTAGTGAATCTGAAGGTCCTGGCCCTAGTACACTCACTGTGGCAGCCCTGAACTAGCAAACCCCACCAAACTATAATAAGAAAAAGGAGAAAACAAAAATTGCATTATGTTTGGGAGAGAGACGGATTGCGCATTCATTCACAGTTGGCTAACGCCCGGGTCCTTCTCCTCTGACAAATGCTGGGAGAGGGAGGCAGTGATGTTGACATTCTGAGCTAGAATAGTTCACTCCTGTTACCAAGCACCTGGTTTTGACTGAAGAGCTTTGGTTTAAAATAGGACATGCTCAGCTTAAGTTCCCTTTAGAGAATTTGAAAAATAACTGCCATAGCCAATGTTGAATAAGCATGTGCTGTATGTATTACATGATATAACACACGTGGCTGCATCTAGACACAAAGGGAAGGGTTCCTGAGCATTCAGATTGCTGGTAATAGGTTGTGCATCATTTATAAGACCAGCCAGGCAGGAGGACGCACACAAACACCCACACACAGCTGTGCAAGAGTCTTAGACAATTTTTAATAATTTTACTCATGCATAAGAATGGTGAAACTTTGCAATCAGTGTAAATGTACCTTAAGAAAAAAAAAAAAAGAAGCTAAATAATGCAAAACATACCTTAAACATGCCTTATAGCAGGCGTGCCTTTCTTTCAAAAAACTCAAATTCTTCCTGGGAAAAATTATTATGCTAGAAACACCTGTGGAATGATGTTCCGGGCACCTTATAGGTCTTTCCTCAGGTTTTTAAATCTTTTATATATACATAAAATATCAATTCAGCATCAATGATATGCTACACTTGCGCGCGCACACACACACACACACACACACACACACACACACACGACTGTTCTCCTGTGCAGTGCAGTACTTTTAGTATGCAGGTCCTGTCTCTTCTTCCAAAATGCTATTTTGTTTGTCTGCAACCGAAGCTAATCTGTGGTTGACAGGGCAGAGCAGGCTTTGCAGTGCTGACGAGTGTTTGATTCTATAACTCCCACAGTGACCACACAGGCAATCAAACAGTCGCCCACCTTCCCCACAAACAAATTCCCCACCAAATACAACCAGAAATCCCCCATCCACCCTTACAAACCGCTACAGTTCTCCTAGTCTCTGATGCAGTTCTGTCATCTGCAATGATCAATTTATAGTAGACAGTTTTTTAGTAGAAATGATCCCGGTAAATGACTGCCGTTTCATATCATATCTGTATTAGTATGAAGGACGAGTATGACAAGCACAGTTGGCGAATGACCACATTTATGCTGGGCTTTTTATTGATCGTTTGCTTCAGCCACAATTATGCGTTTAATTGATTTAATTAGGACAGTAATTTATTCAGATTTACCCATTTCCACATTATTATGCAAATGAGCAAAAAATCAAGGATTATGCAAGTGCCCTCTCTGAACTCAAGAACAATTCTACTGCAGTGTGTCTGTATGCGCTGAAACATACAATGACAATTCTTAAAATATAATTTTTAACCAGTTAACACAATTTTTACATTTGGTTGTAATAAACACTTCGGGGTTCCCACTGTCCTTAAACGTAAACTAAACTTATATATTTTCTTGCTGAATAACTAGGTTGACTGGCATGTTACAAGCAAAGGTGGACAGTCCAGGATTCAGAAAGTAAAATTCCTGCCTTGTGTTTCTTCCACCCATGAACCCAGCTCATTTCACCAAATAGTTCTACCTCTTGGCTGAAGAATTGTGCTAATTAGCAAATTCAGGTGATTGGAGCAAAATACTGGGGAGGACTTTTACTTTTGGAGCCTGGACTTGCCACCTTACAAGCATATCAAGTCAAACAAGATCCATGTACTGCTATTGCTAACAAATTGGCAAGCACTTTTTATTCCACAACCAAAAGTCATAGATCACTTGAAAGTAATTTCCTTTTAATAATGTATATCCATCTCGTAAACATATTCCCAATGTAGCCCTGGCTATTGAACCAAAAATAAACCCATGAAGACCCTACATTTACCCTTAAAATGCAATTGAAAAGTTAGGGAAAACATGAACCTGCATTTTCTTTACTTATTATCCTTTATTTTACTAGGAGAAACTCGCATTGAGATCTCACATTGAAAATCTCTTTCATAAAGGGGGCCAAACATAAAACACAAACATCCATAAACAAAGTCAGCAATAAAAATGTCAATAATGTACAAAAGAAAATGGGACAGTTGTGTACACAGGAGTTAACAGCAGTGCTTAGAAACAGGAGCATAGTTTAGTCACTGTGTCATGCAATTTAAAATCAGCCGCTGGAATTATTGTGTCTAGCTTAACGTCTTTTTAGAGATTGTTACAACTGTATGGTCCAGATGGGCTGAAAGCCTCTTTCATCTTGAGGTGGGAACACGTTAAATTGTACAGTCCACCAGGAGCTGAGCTTGATGGATGTGCCACTTGTAGGATTTCAGTGAAGTGGTGAGCATCAGATTCAATATCTCTCAACATCATTTGAATCTTTAGTTCATAGAATTGACCCTGATTAAGATCTATATGTATCATGTAAATAACAATAGCAATCATAGTTTCTCATTCCTGCCAAAAGCAGTGTTTAGCTTATTACAGGGCTGTAATTTGTTTTTAAGTGTCTCAGAACAGCGTTTAACTATAACAGTATATGTACTCAGTATTGTAAACCAAAAAAGATGTTTATAGATTATTTGTGGATTTCTTTCTAAACTAATAACTCAATCCATGTCATACTTCAACATATAAAGAAGAGCCTTGTGCATGAATTATTAACTCAAGACTGTGAGCTCATGTTATATTTGCCCATCTATAAGAGCTATAAGTGAACGCTTCAGGCTATTGTGTGTGCTGTGTACACTATATCTCAGATGCTGTTTTAATGTGCCAACGTGTTTTTTCCATAAAAAGGCATGTATGAAATAAAACTTCAACATGATTAGCTTCCTTGAGCATTACTTTTGGAAAAAATGGGCCAGGTTGTGTCTCCCCAGAAAGCACCCGTTTTCTTTTTTGTAAACACTTTATAATTCCATTCCCAGTACGTGCCACACGTCTAACGGTAACGTGCATTGTGCGGATACTAAAGGGAGATTTAATAGGCCTACAATCAAATAAAGCAAGTAGATGGAGAAGAAAATGCTAAACATGGACTAAATAACTTCTGTAATGTACATTTTCCATATGTGCTTGTAAATGTGGTCGTTAGTGATCGCGGTTTACACGAAAATCGAATTCTCTTGATAAGCTATGAACCCTATAAATGAAAAGGAGAGGGAGACATTGCAGCCTACCTAAGCTTAACATTTCACATTTCCATATTTTTCAGAATAGATTTTCAGTAGGCTATGCTTCATGGCTGGTTAACTAAAGAAAATTATAGCAGGCCTACAGGCTTAGAATACACGATTATCGCCTTTTGTTTTCTGCTGCTCTTACAAGGGGAAGTGCAGAACAACGCTTGGCAACGACCTAACAGTCGTTATGACGACGATGATTGTAATTAAAGTCTGGATTACTGCAATTAGTGTCGATATTGTGATTGGTCTTTCTATTATTAGAGGCTGTAGTCTACATATGATTGAAGGCAATCTCTGCTCTGTAAATAATTTTTTTTTTTAAATAAGTAAATAAAGCTTTGAATCTTTGGTTTATGTTCAACGTTGCCATACGTCCCTCCTGTTTGGCACGTGGATGTTAATTCCGAATCTGGCGGCGCCTCAAATTTAAACGAGTCCGTTCGCACTCCGCAGAGCTTATCAGCCCAAAACAGGTCACCGTTTGATACAGCTATTCTCCGGCGCGGCTGACATCAGCTCAGCTGTAATCCGCTCGTTCCGAAAAGCCCCACGCCTCAAAAGGCAGAGAAATTAAAGAATCGCGGTTAGAATTAAACACTGTGGTTAGATTAGCGCCTACAATTCCACATAAATTGCGCGCCATCATGCGCCATCTTTCCACTGGTATGCGCAAGGCAAGAGTCCCGCCTCATCATATCGAATAAACGGCCACAAGGGGTGTCGTATTGGTACTTCCTGCTGCCGATATTAGATGGGAGGGTTTAATGTTTTGTGTTTAGATCGCATCACAGAACTGTGGATCGCACTTGTTCGCTATTGTTTCAGTTCAGTTAAGGTGTCTCCTGTTTGACTTTCCTGTCCTGATGGTACACAGCACTCAAATTGTACTCAAAGAGCCCCCAATAGTGCCAAAACCAGCAGCTGTAGGAAAGACGTTTACACGTCTTAAATGTCAACTTTGTAGTTTTTTTTTTTTTTTTTTTTGCTGTCTGGTCAAGCTGGCTATATTGCCTTCGGAGACTGCTATGGAAGCGCATAGAGGTCGTCACCTTCCCTAGAGGCCATTGTTGAATGATATCAGGCAGTCTGTGAAGGTTACCCATTTAGTCCGTAGCTGGCCCAGATGTTCTACCCCACATCTTCTGTATACACACCAGATGGTCAGCTCTGGCCTTTTCCATCCTCTGTACTTCTCGACAGGGTTATTAAAATAGGTTTTAAACTAGACTGAAACTAGACTAGACTCTTAGACTCGTATTGGTGCCAAACCAAATGTTTAGGCCTACTGGCCTCTTTTTATGAAACATTTGGCCCATCCTTATGTGACCCACTACGTTACAAGTTTACATTAGCACAGGAACAGACTTGTATCAGAAATGCTGGAAAAATTCATTTAAAAAACATTCAATGATCTTCATTTCAGCAATTGAGATTTGGTTCTAAATGCCCACTAAACCATAAATCACAAAGTAGCTTGTTTATCAAAAATATTTTTTTATATTCTGTCTTGCCACAGTAAAGAGCGATGCCTTTGCAAATGAAGGGAATGGAATTAAATCATTATAATTATTTCTATTTGAGTTTACTCAAATGAACCCACCTGCTAAGGGTGGTGCAACACCAAGTAGCAATATAGGCCTCAGGTGACCAGGCACTCCAGTGGAGCTGATGCCAGGTCCCTGCACTGGATGAGGGCCTTGTGTACACCCCACCCTGGGGATGAGCTGGGCCTGCCAGGGAGACGGAGCAGAAGGTAGGAAGTGAGCTGTTATTTCAGCCTCGCCTTAAACCTTCTCTCTCTAACACTATTCAGGACCCATTTCTATCTTATTTCTGTGTCAGCTCATGCCTGTAAAATCTGAAAGCTTTTCAAATTCTTATTATAGTTTGTGCATTTTTCTGTTGTGGTCTGGACTTGTTCTGCACCACTGACCGAGTCACTGTTTTCATTCCCTTTTTTATAAATGTGTCTTTTCTCAGCTCCCTGAAATGTCCTGTCAATTTGCTTGTCTCTCAGTTTTTCAGCTGCGGTGTGTTCTGACAGTTTATTTCTCCCTAGGGCATTTATGAAAATGAGAGAAAAATTCTTTAAAAAGTAACCCTAAAATATATTTTAGATGATGGATTGATCTATCCACCAATCATATGGTTTAAAACAAAAAACAAATCCAATAACAACCTTCATAAAGAAATGATGCCCGTGCGATTTTGCGTCACCAGGGCAGCCACACCCGCTCAATGCAGTAGCAATGCATAGCAGAGTGTTTCGGAAGCAGGACGTGCTGAAGTAAGATATCCAGATGGCAACTTAGAATGTGTTTTTTGTGTTAGTGTACAAGCTTCCACTCTTGGAGGGATCTATATAATCCATT
This sequence comes from Synaphobranchus kaupii, assembly GCA_029718625.1. Classification (NCBI taxonomy): domain Eukaryota; kingdom Metazoa; phylum Chordata; class Actinopteri; order Anguilliformes; family Synaphobranchidae; genus Synaphobranchus; species Synaphobranchus kaupii. Next base: position 12,591,313 of record CM056387.1, on the reverse strand, counting down.
ATATTGGGGTTTAGTTTCCCCTTTAAAAGCTGACTGCATTCAAATGATAAAAACAATTCCAGGTGAAATAAACCCATTACATTACATTACATTTATTTAGCAGACGCTTTTATCCAAAGCGACGTACAGTAAGTGCGTACAGAGACATCATCAAGATCACTACAGAACAGACAAGGCAAAGCACATCCTTCGCATAATGTAGCAGCTATGCCCGCCATGCATTCCCATGTAAACCACCAGAACAACTTTTTGAATGTTTCCTGTATTCTTTGTTCCCTTTGTACAATGTTTGCTGTGATATCCCCCCACACAGAGCTCTTAATGTACCCTTTGTACAATGTTAAAGTTTGCTGTGATATCCCCCCACACAGAGCTCTTAATGTACCCTTTGTACAATGTTAAAGTTTGCTGTGATATCCCCCCACACAGAGCTCTTAATGTACCCTTTGTACAATGTTAAAGTTTGCTGTGATATCCCCCCACATAGAGCTCTTAATGTACCCTTTGTACAATGTTAAAGTTTGCTATGATATCCCCCCCCCCACAGAGCTCTTAATTTGCCCTTTGTACAATGTTAAAGTTTGCTGTGATATCCCCCCACACAGAGCTCTTAATCTATGGAACAACTTGCCAGGTCGGGTTGTTGTGGCAGAGACCCTTGGGCTTAACACAGTGCTAGTAGACCCAAGTCTGGATGGGTTCAATGGTCTGTTCCTCTCAAAATCTCTCGTGTTCTTGTGTTCGTTTAGCCACACTTGGGTATATCTGATCTGTGCTGTTCCAGATTCTCATAAATATGCGTTGGCAGCTCATTGTGTCAGTTATACTCTTACTCAGCCCTGGAAGTGATAATTACGCTGTGGATTAATTGACTGTCCTCTCCCTTGCCCTGTTGCTTCACATTCTGTCAGAAACTTAGCATTTTTATGACTTTTATATCCTCCTAAGACCCGGAAATTCATTTTTGTCCCCTGTAGGGGACATGAGTCTCTGGTCTTAATCTCAAAAGCCATATATCCTACTGTGCTGAAACCTACAAGGAACATTCAATTGAAATAGAATTAATTGTGTTTTTGAAAATATTTTCACTGTAACACGGTTTTGTCATCCAAGTCACTTGTATTGTAGAATAATCAAAATTCTACTTCTGCCAGGTCTCAGGAGGATATGATATTATATTGGATATGGCAATATTGATTTATGTACGTCTGATGCATTGGGAATTAAATCAATGTCACACTTTGGCGTTACTTTGTAGTATAATTTAGAACAGCTGAGGCTGCCTGGCCTGTCACTGGGAGATGATAATGCAGCAACAACTCAAGGAATCCTGGCAGTCTTAAACGCATCTTACGCCCACCCCTGCTTGGACGCGGCCAATCGTGTTACACTGCCGCAGGCTCACGGTCGTAGTCTGCCAGTGACATCACCGAGACTTGAACCCGTGAAATGTCCTGAACCTGTGTCTGACTGATTTCCACCAAGAAGAGCATCCATTTTGGGTCCTGTACAGTATATGCAGCAGTATATCCCCTCTTACTTGTTTTTACCGAACGTTTTAGCATTGCACACTTTCATTTCAGCATTTCAGACTGCTTAGTACAATTCTGATTACAAGTGGAGATCCATCTTTCCATTAAAAACTTACGTTGAAAAGATTAACACCACTAAATCAGACTCCGCTGCACATGGATGATTCTTGTAAAATGTGACGTGATATTAATCGCAAATATCAATCAAAAAAGGTTCAGGACATGTGCCCCCCCCCCCCCCCACCAGAGCTGTGTTAAGCCTGGTGTTTTCGGGCAGCATGTGTAATGCAGTAATATAACCCGCAAGCTTGTTTTGTGTGTGTTTGGAGACTGTGGGAATGACATTACCGCCGCTCTCTCTCCTGGCGGATACACGGCACTCAGTGATTTCCAACCCCAGAATTATAAGAGCCTGCTCTGAGCTTCGCTGCCTCTCTCTCCTGCCCTCCCTGTGCTGCATGCATTTGCACAGAAGGCTGATTTGCAAATGCATGGTGGGGTCCAATCAAACACTTTCCCTGGGTTTTTTTATTTTATTTTAAGGGGATCCTCTTCGGTGCTCTCTAGGTTTGCATGACGAGGGTAAAGGGACAGGATTCCCCTCAGGTGCTTTTTGCCAATGAACGTAAGGGCTTTCTTTCTCTGTCCCCTTTCCTTCCATAACAGAAAAACCGGAAGGACACGTGTAACTTTGACAGGGAGTTCACTAAGATGCCCACCGACCTGACGCCCACAGACAAGCTCTTCATCATGAACCTGGACCAGGATGAGTTCCTGGGCTTCACCTACACCAACCCAGAGTATGTCATCCAGGTGTAGCTGTGTCCCTGCCACGTCGGGTTCCCACCAGGTTGCCGCTGTGTGCGCACGTGTGTGTACGTGTGTGTGTGCGTGCGTGTGTTTGTCCGTATATGTGCATTCATGAATGAGTGTCCGTGTGTTTCTGTGTGTATGTTTATGTGTGGCGAGTGTACGCGTGTGTGCATATGTGTGTGTTTGTACTCAGGGGGCTATGACCTCACTGGGGATTGGCAGGAGCTCACTAAAGGGCTCCTGGGATTCCCACTGCCGTAGTGGCGCAAAACGTTCAGACTGTCACGCTTTCATTCAGCTCCGCCCCCTCATATCCATCGACCACTTTTGATTGGCTGGCCCAGTTTGAATGCTCTGAAGAGGCTGAAAATGGTTAGCCTGTTGGACAGTGTCCACGGCATGGGAGAGGTCAGGGGAAAGGGAGCTTTTCCCGGCCTTTTACCGGATCATTCTTCTCTCCTTGGTTCTTATATTTGTGTTTTTAAACATTAATGAAGCTCACTTCACCAGACCACCATTGCACTGCCATGAGTCAAGCAGCAAATTATGCCTCAATGCTTAAAAGATAATGAAGTATAAAAAAACATCTACTATGAACATCATCAGGCCTTGGCGAAAAGTGATCCGGCCCTCAGTTATTTATGTACGGCACGTTTGCTTTCACAATCCACAATGTGAAGAAGCCACTGAGAATAATTTTCCATCCATTTAGTTATACCGGGTCATTTTCAGGTAATTTCACACCACAGCTGCGCCAAACAAGAAAAGGCATATTCGCGCAATGTTAGCATTTTAATATCGGGTAGGCTAATCTATAAAGAGATATCATAAAGTAGTCAAATTAATGACACATTCTTTAAATGTAAATGTAATACGGTATTATATACTTATATTTATTACATATGTTTATATGTATAGATGCATATGTTACATAAAATATTATCTGTCAGAGAGGGGTCTTACAGCATATTAATACAATATCTCGTATTTTGAAGAAATGCAAGGAAGCTAATTTAACGCAAAAGTGTGCAGCAGTCTCAATGGTCCTAAGAAACATTGAATGAACGGATCAGTTCCCTTTCTCTTGAATAAGAGCGAATGGAAAGGGAAATCTCCTGATGGAAAAGCCGCCCCTGGGAATTGCATGTGTGGCTGAGCTCAGTTTTTTGAACGAAGTGTAAAGATTTTTTGGTGTTCCTAATCCACTGCAGCGCTACCACAGCTGATTCTGTGTGTGTGTGTGTGTGTGTGTGTGTGTGTGTGTGTGTGTGTGTGTGTGTGTGTGTGTGTGTGTGTGTGTGTGTGTGTGTGTATTTGTTTTGACTTTGTGTGTATGTGCGTGCATGTGTGTGTGTCTCTGTCTGTATTTGTGTGTCTCTGTCTGTATTTGTGTGTGCGTGATTTCTCCACACGTATCATAATCCTCGTATGACGTTGCCTGTGGAAGAAAGTACTCGGTCATGTGGGTTAGTGAAACACCAAAAAAGAAGAGATGTGCTGTCTCCCTGGCATCCTGAAGCGGCTGAGTACAGTGTAAATGAGATTTAGCTTAAAGAAAAGGCCTTGCTTCACGTGCTGATAATCTTGTGAGCACAAGTTCTCTGATATATTAGAGAGCAGATTCTGAAAGGAATGTGTTTCTATTCTTTTATTTTTTTCCCTTGTTTCTTTATGGGATGGGAGCAGGGGGGGAGATCTGTTTTAATTAAATTTCTTCTTTAGCTGGTGTGCATGCCTGCTTGGTTTGAACTCCTATACTTAAATGTTTTAATGTTTAGCCGCTGTTTTTAATCAATATTATTGCTTACCTGTGGTGTTTAGTTATTTTATCCTCCTTTATTGTTTTTGCTGTAAATATAAATATGTGTTCATGAGAGAATTTGGATGTATCTAGAAGTCTTCCAGCTAGAATGTTTATGGATATGAATTGGAAAATTAAACGTGTTATGTTAATTCTGAATGGGGCATGTGACTCTTGTGTCCTTTTTTCCTCCATGATGTTTGTGGTCTCCCTTAGCTGCAGTTAGCGGCTTTTGCGCACATGTACTGTGGCGGATGGCCAGGGCTGCTGTCTGGTATTCAGCTCAGTTTCAGGTAGAGGGGGGAGGAGTCACACGGTATGGTGCCGATAACTCTGTCACTGGTCACTAATACCGGTCACTAACCGGTCACTAATACCGGTCCGAACGCCCCAGTGCCACACATTGAAGCACATGCGGCCAGTTTCTTTCACAGGGTTTATGTCCAACCAAAGCTGTTCCCTGGGGTTTAGCTTCTCATTGAGCAATATCGCTTAAATATCAAATGATTCAAAATTGTATCACCTCTCAATAATTGCATTATTTCTAAGTTGACAAGTAGAGTGTTTCCTCTTATGAACAATCAAAAACAAATACTTTATAAAGGCTATGGTGACAATACAGGCGTCAAAGTAGAAACTCAATGCAACAAAAGTAAATACACCTGTGATCACTGACACACAGTTAGAAAATTACACAGGTTAGTTGATAATATTTGATTGCATATCCTTTGCATGCCATGACTTCCTGATGTCTGTGACCCAACAGAACATCAAAAAGACTCTTGATATCTTATTTACAAGCGATACTATAACGTCTCTGCATTTGAATGGACTAGATTTAGCTGTAAATTACACTGGAACAGTATGGAACACATGGTTGGCTAAATGGCTCTAAGTCATCAAGGGTCCAGAAAATAAGATATCAAGAGTCTTTTGATGTTGTTGGGTCACAGACATCAGGAAGTCATGGCATGCAAAGGATATGCAACCAAATATTATCAACTAACTTGTGTGTCAGTGATCACAGGTGTATTCACTTTTGTTGCATTGAGTTTCTACTTTGAGGCCTGTATTTTCACTATAGTCTTGCTGAAGTATTTGTATTTGATTGTTCATAAGAGGAAACACTCCACTTGTCAACTTAGAAATAATGCAATTATTGAGAGGTGATACAATTTTGAATCATTTGACATTTAAGTGATATTGCACAGGGGTGTACTCACTTCTGTTGTATACTGTAGAAGTATCCCCAGTTATACGCAAAATAATTTTGTCCTCAAACACATGCTCGCCCCAAACAGAGAGGGTGCTGGGAGGGACAGACTCAAACTTGTTTGACGCACAGAGAGGAGCACGAAGAACAAAAGCCAAGGGGTCGCCGCAAATTATTCAATTCAGTGAATTTTACAAAACAGTGGGAAGGGGTGGGAGGCATCAAAGAAGGAATTATGGGATTTGTTAAACCCCTCCCACCCTCCACCCCTCCAATTCTTTTCTGTCTTTTGTTTAATTGTGATAAGTGCCTCGCTCATACCAGCTTACGCTGAGCCAAAACCATTTAAAAAGCAATCTCCTCTTTTAATGGAAACAAGCATGAGTCTCCGGCCGTGAACTAATGAAACCAGGAGAGTTATGACTCCGGCGGCTGGAACCGCCAACCAGGGGAGCTGCTGCAGACAGCCTCTGGGGGGAGAGGTTTAGTGTTCTCTCACACAGGTGTGTGTGCGTGTGTGTGCGAGAGCGAGTGTGTGGGAACATGGAGAGAGAAAGATTGGAGGTAGGCGGTAGGTAGAGGAGGTTAAACATACGACCTGAGCATGTCTCCCCATACATTTGATATTTGTAGATGCTTGATTACTTTCTCCCCCTTTGAATCCTTTGAATCAACAAGCGCAAGGCATTAACCTTGTTGCCATTGTCACTGTTAAATTAAAAATCTGGGATCAATTCGGATGAATGGAGCAGAACTGGTCTAGAGCTATACCAGTCTGTGATACAGACTGTAATAGAATGCCTCAGTCAGGGGTGCACTCTATAGATAGCAAAGTGGCACAGGGGTTTTTCCAGGGGGGGGGGGTGATTCGAGGTGGAGTCCGGTACTTGTCCAGCACACTCCGTAAGTTTGTCACGCTGTGGCTCTCATCTGCCAACATGGTCTCTTTGAAATATTCTAGGACTCTTTGATTTAAATACACCGAGGGTCAACACAAGCTGTGCACCAGGTGAACTGACATTTTCCTGTGGGGAAAAGAAAGGCGTGGGTAAATGTTTCAGGTGGGCTAATCTCTTGCTGGTGAGTGTTTTGAACAATAGATGAAGCATAAAGCTCATTAAACCTCTAGTTTAATAAACCAGATTTTGGGGGAGGCTTCAGGAGATGTTTATGCCCGTACATTGTTTTACACACACACACACACACACACACACACACACACACACACACACACACACACACTCACACACACACACCACACACACACACACACACACACACACACACACCTCTTCCAGTTCCTATTTTCACCTACTGCCCGTGGATGTCAATTTGTTGTGGTTACTTTACTCTCGGGATAATAGTGTGAATTTTATATCCCCAGAAGAGACCCACTTCATGGTGGAGCAGGGGGATGGATCTTTGTAGAACACCATTAAAGTACACCTTCAGTTCCCCCCCCCCCCCCCCCCCCTTGTTGTCATTGTACACTCTAATTCACAGTCACTATTCAAAATGTTTATTTTTTTGTATTAGTTGATTCCCATAAACTGCATGACTCATGAACTGCAGCCTACACATTGCGTGACATCGGTTGACATAGCCGAATTATTTCACCTACACAATTCCGGGTCATGTACCTTTGTTGAAGCGCACAAATGGTAGCGCCCCACCTGGAATTTGATCCCACAACCCCCCTGCTTTTGTCTCCCAGTTCCTTAAAATAAAAAAACCCTACTGGGACACTGCGCCATGCCGTGTTGGTCTTGGTCTCCTTGTGTTGGTTTCACCGTGGCAACCAAGATGCCACTCATAGATTATTTTCAAACAGCAGCTCCAGAAGCCCCTTATATCCAAAGATCTTTCTCCTTTCATTCATACTCAGGATCTGCAAGTTCTGTAACCCCCCCCCCCCCAACTCTGATTATCAATGCTGTGGTATGTGTGCCTCTGTTTTATTTTCTCATCTCCTTACCTGTATTCCTGGCGATACCACACCCCCACACACTTTCTTCCCCCTTAACACCCATTTCTCAAGCCCCCTGGTTTAGTCATTACAGAATGTTTTTCACAGAATATATTCGATTTGAGAGGAAAGGGAACAGTCGCTTCAACCGATGCTGGGTAAAAACTACTTAATGCGGGGAGAAAAATAACATACCGTTATGGACACTGTTTCAATGCTCCCAGTGAGTCATTTGTAAATAAGTATTATTTCAACCCACATTCAACAGTCTTAGATGGTGATGGAGGCATTTCATTTGACCCATTATCACCCGATGAAGATGTGGATAAGCAATAAAGGAAGATATTGTGTCATTCATTTCTTATAATAATTCATCATTCACAATTCCCCAGAGAAAAAGACAGTGTTTCTCTCCTATACATATATGCTGAAATTTAAATTGTGTAACTTCAGAATGTCCGCACGAAAGAGTACGTAACCGCTTTATGACCTTGGTAGTGCTGCTTTATGAAGTATTAATAAGCTATTTTCTTTTTTAAATGATGGAAATTGATTCACCTGCTTAGTTTCATTTTTGTCTGAAATGTGAGCTCTATCATTGCCAGCCACAGATCTGGAAGTTAACCAAAAGCAGCATCCATGTGAAATATTTTTTGTAAATGTTTGTGAAAATAGATGTTTTGTTTAAAATTGCTAGTAATCTGCAGGAATATTACTAATGTCTAATGGACAAAAGCTGGGGTGCACAATGATGGCTAATCTTTTTGGGGTATCATGGAAACTTCTCTTCATTATGTAAGTAGCCCAATGATTCATTTGATCTGAAATTTTTAATTAAGTCAAGAATTACGCCTACGAAATGCCTGTGTGATTGGTGACGGTGGTGCGACAAACCGCGCATTGGTGTATACAGCTGTTTAGAAAATTAAGCCAGGATATTTGGTTATAACATCAATCGGCATACGCCCCAGCCTTCCAGGACTGGAGTTGTTCACCCCTGGTACACAAGTATTTCAAATAATAGTTTGCCAATGTTCTGGTCAGCCATCACGAAACACAATTATTCTCATATAAGAGAGAGAAGCAGTTTTTCTAAGAACCTTGGGGTCTTGGCTGTTTTTGAATCTGTCCTTCCCTTTGTCACGCACAGTGAATGTGTAATTTGCGTCATGCGAAGATGACTCCTTACAACGAGCTCTATTCTGAAACTGTTCAGCGTCTTCTAAAGGATAATGCCTGCAGCTAGCCCAAGGGTAAAGGATAAGATCGGAGCTCCGCAGCTTTTACAGGACACTTCGCTGGTTTGCCCTCAGACCTCAATCGCACTATTTTGACCTGCCTTCCAGCTCTCCTTGTTGTGTGTATCAATTGTCCTCTGAACCCCCTGTCCACAACAACACTTGTGTCTCACGCATGTGTAATGGTCAATCCACACACTTATTTATTGACCGATTGAGCATTTAAACTAATTAGCTGGTCTGTTTCCACATTTCAGAGAACCTGAATTCTGCTATATATTTTTATGTGTGTGTGTATGTGTACGCATATGTGCGTGTGTGTGTGTGTGTGTGTGTAAGCGTGCATGCATGTGATATTTGCAAATATAAAAGCAGGATGAATGCCATATATACTCATCCAACCGACCCCATTTAGGGTGATCTGTTGACCCAGTATTCCAGTTGTACTCCCATTCTGCCCCCAGTTGACAGCGCTCTTGAGAAAAAAAAACAACACTTCAGATAACAAACCAGACAGGAAGTATCACCATTCAGCCCTGGCCACCCGTAATATACCCAGAGGATGTGTCTGTATTAGCAAGTATGGTCAGCGCTCACATTTTAGATAGGTGTGATGGAATGATGGTTGAAGCCTACGTGAAGCAAATAAAGCATTAAAAAAAAAAAAAACACTTCCTGCTGAAAAAATGCAATGTGCGCAATGTGTGAAAATTTCATAATCCTACTCCTGTAATTACAGCTAAATGCGATAATCTGGCCTACAATTATACACAACAACTCAAAACCATCTCTCATGAACAAAAGGGAACATGGGAGAGGGAAGCACAGAATGTCATCGCAGATCTGTTATATATACTGTAGATAGGTGCATTATAATAAGGAGCGGTCTGTTCTTCAAAGGGTTGTATATGTACATTCTATACACGTTTTGTGTATTACATATACATTATTTTAATGAGTTTTTGCATAGAATAAAAAGAGGTACGGTCATTGCCATAACCACTATTGAGGACACTGAGGTCGTGTCAAAAAAGACATTTTCAAGACATGTTAGAAAATTTCTCTCAATGTGTGGTTGTGACTTTTTTTTTTAACCTGAAGAGAGCAGTTAAACGTGACTAGTGTCAAGTGAAGAGAGCAGTTTAAACGTGACTAGTGTCAAGTATGCGCAAATCTAGCTACTGCTATGTGAAGAAGAAAGAGGCTACTTCCTGTGCGTCATTCAGCTCAGCTATGTGACCTTCATGAGAAAAGATTTTTGGCTAGTCTACCCAGAGAATTTCTAGTATCAGAACTAGAAATTAAATTGCCTTCTCAAAATGGTATTTAAATGACTCCCAGGCCAATAATTGGGGTTATTGTTACAATAAAGGTTTGGGTTAGGGTTCAAATTATGGTTTTGGTTAGGTTAGGAAATGTTACCACTTATGAAGGCCCCTTGGGAAAGAAAAGTTTGCACTGGCCATTCAGTGTACTGGACCTTTTAGTAGGAAAGAGGATTTGGTCCCACATGAAGCTTTATGTGCATTTGTTTAGTCCTCCTGGGAATATGGTGTTAAATTTTGTAATCCAGTGTTTTTCTGTCCTACGTCTGTCCTCCGGTGTCCAGTTAATATTTGAATGGAAACCTGATACTTCTAGTGCCTCAGGTTCATGGTGTAGGAAATGAGCCACTAGGTGTGTGTCTGTGCTCTTATGACGTTTAAGGTTATATATGTGTTGCACTAATCTGGTCCTAATTGTATTCCCTGTCTCTCCTACATATTTTTTTGTCACAGTGATTACACATTATGACATGTATGCAGTTTTATGTATTGACTGTAAGTGTTTGTTTAATAAGGTATGTTTGTAGAGCAGGTCTGTGTTTTGCTGGGTCCTGTAGTCCTGGAGCAGGTCTGTGTTTTGCTGGGTCCTGTAGTCCTGGAGCAGGTCTGTGTTTTGCTGGGTCCTGTAGTCCTGGAGCAGGTCTGTGTTTTGCTGGGTCCTGTAGTCCTGGAGCAGGTCTGTGTTTTTCAGGGTCCTGTAGTCCTGGAGCAGGTCTGTGTTTTGCTGGGTCCTGTAGTCCTGGAGCAGGTCTGTGTTTTGCTGGGTCCTGTAGTCCTGGAGCAGGTCTGTGTTTTGCTGGGTCCTGTAGTCCTGTAGTCCTGAAATTGACCCCTTGTATACAGTTGTGTCCAAAAAATTCTTATTTTTTTGATTATGTGTGATGTATTAATATGTGATTGATCTATGGGGTGTGCTGAGGATCTATATGAAGTGTTTGAATTTTTTCTGAGCTATGTGTCCATGTTCCCCAAATGTCATCTGAAATTTTTAGTGGATAATTTTGGGCATTGTTCAGAAACCTTCTCCCAATGCTCCATGTAAATGTTAGCATAAGCCGGTGCAAATTTTTTGCCCATAGCCGTACCACTGATCTGTAAAAATAATTATTTGTTGAATTCAGTCATTCAGTCTGATTTCCAGTGAGAATCATATCCAACTGTTGTTTGGGTACTTCTCCATCCAGGTTTTTACAGCTGTTAGTCCTGCTTCTGTGTTTATGTTGATGTACAGGCTGCATGTGTGTTTACAGACTACACTGCATCCCTAGCTTTACTGTACTTCACTTCCAATGGCAATATTACTCGCATGCTCCGCTTTCTTGGTTTCATTAAGTTCTGCCCTGTTCTGATCCAAGCTGCTTGTCACAAATCTCCTCCAAGCGTGGCTTAAAAAAGTGATTGATAGGCTATTTGTTTAGCCATGTCAGCTAAGCCGATGAAAACTGACTAGCCAGCAGCTATCTTACTTGCAATAATGAGCTAGGCTATGACCAGTGACGGCGAATAACCTCTGGTGGCTTTTTAGATAAATTTGAAGTTTCTGATAGCGACATGATAACCACTTGCATCACATTCACCTCCCTGTTGCATTTATGAAACTAATTGGTCAGAAGTATGTTATGATTTAAATGACTTAAAACAGTAAGATCAGTGAAAGCTTTGGAGACTGTTGGAAGATAGCGAACGAACGTTATTTCACTACCTGGCGAGCGGCAACATAAATATTTTTTTGACACTTAATAGAAAAATCAGATATTTAAGATGATTTAGTTCTTTTGTGGCAAGTGTTATAATATTATGTATTATAGCTGAGGTTAGGGTTATCAGTCAGTAGTGCAGCAGTTAGGGAAGGAGTTGGTTGGGTTGGCCTTTGCATTTGGTTAACCCAAAATATTTCACTTCGGAGGCAAGATTGTCTTATCTATTTTGATGAAACACATTTTCTTTTAAATATTTCATTGTTTTTCTCATATATAGTTTCTCAGCCATCTTCATAGACAAAAAAATCACGTATTCAGATTATTTCATTTTTTTCCACTTTTTGGTGGTAAAATATGATCTCAATGATTATATTCATTCAGCGTCAATAAAGATTTTGTATTGCGATTCTATTGTGAAGAACAATGTCTTACCCGGCGGGGTCTGGCACAGATCTTGAGCCATATACAAATCCCCTTACACAGGTGGGGGTTTGATCCCATGCTGTCTGACCTGTGATTGGTTTTCTTCCTGTCTCAATAAAGCAAAAAAAAGCAAAAAAACCAAAGGAGTGTAGACTGCTTTCTGTTAAAAAATGCCTTACCTTTTCAAAAAATACATAAAAATAAATGTTCTGAGTGAGTGATTTAGCAAACCCTTATCGAAATGTAATATACTGAAGTATATTTTAAATATATTGTGACGATAATTTTGATATATTTACAATATACTACAGTATACTCTTTTTCCATAAGGGATGGTGGCCTGAAATGGGGGGGGGGGGGGGGGGGGGGGGGGGGGTTGTGTGTTTCTACCTAAAAAGCACTGAGAGAATAGTGAAGGACTATAGCCAAGCTAGTCAAACAGGGTACCAGCTTCTCTCTTGTTCCCTTCAGTACATCGCACATCTGTTTACACTTATAATCACGCCAAGAAATTTATATTTCATTTGAATTTATCTTCCTGAATTTGATCCAGAAAAAGGACAAAGATAAGAGTCTGTATAAATTGCATATAAATGATGCTGACACAAGCGCTCTTCCCTTTGGGCTCAGAGAAGTAATTGTGGGAATTTTTTTTCAGTTTCTTATTAATTATCATGCAATAGCCCAGAACAGACGTGGGTTAATGATACTCCTAACCAGGTCTGTTTATGTTAATTACCGGGTCCGTTTTCGGGTCTAATTGCTGTTTATTGAGTTGTTCTCAGTAGGGAGCTCAGCCTTCAAAGTCTAAATGTTGCGTCGTGTTCCTCTGAAGCATTATTCCTAACAATCCACTGCTCTCCGGTGCAGCCTACCTCCGCTTCCCTCCGACGCCGATTTTTCAACAGATCCAGGAGACTCAATGTCCATCAATCGAATCCTGTTTGACGTAACGCTCTTCACAAAGGAACTGCACTTCACGGGGCCCAAGCACATCTCGTATGCCTTAATAACTCACCCCAATGCATAAACAATGGAAATAATGTTGCAGACATCATGAGGGGTGATAGCGATGCATCCTTTGCTTTATTTGAGACAGGGAGGCTCCCACTGGAACATCTGTACAGTTAGGTGACATTGTAATACAAAATAAATTGCTCTTCGGGTGACAAAAAAGCAAGGTCCCCTTGAATTTCGGTATCAGGGCATATGCATGAGCACCTCTATACATTAAAATCCACTTGCTGGCACTTGGTCATGAATGTATCTCCTAGGATTCTCCAGAGAATCATAGTGGTAAACAAAGACCCATTTAGCACTGAGCCAATCAGGTAAGTAGTTTAATTGGATAAAAAATGTTCTCTCCCTCTCCACCTCAGCTTATGTGTGGTGAGTATTCTGGCGCAAAATGGCTGCCGTTGCATCACCCAGGTGGGTGCTACACATTGGAGGCGAGTTACCCCATCGTCGATATAAAAGAGTGTGAGAAAGGCGCTAAATAAATGCAAGGCATTATCATTATTATTCGGGAGCAGGAGGGGGCAGCCTGAGGATCAGGTTCTGTCTGAGGGTTTAAAAAAGTAAAAGAAAAAATGACCAGAAAAGGTACAGGCAAAACTGTCATTTGTCATTATTCAAATATATGATGGATTCTGAAAATCAATATGAACAAATTTACAGGACATATACATATACACACTTACTCATGCCAAAACAAACACAATGGCTATAATATAAAGTATACCTGTATTAAAAAGTACAATAACATTTTTAAATATTATAGTACAGGCTACCATTAAACTGATCCAAGGTAATTAAAAGACAGTAGTGCCACTCGCCAGCCATTGTCATTACAGCTCTTGATGACAGAGCATGAAGTTTGGACAAAGTTTGACACCAAACTTATTTTATTTATGCCGAGTTGTGAAGATTAGAGAAATAAATCTGTTCCACGGCGTTTCAGAGTGTTTCTTTTGTTCTGCTTGTGCAATAGATTCAGTAAAGAATCACCAGTCCAGTGTCCCCTGGCCTGTCCGTTACAGTAAATAATGGGACTGTAATTACTCCCTAAGAATAGTCCATCCTGGCCCAGTGTCAGCCCATCAACTTGATGTACTGTATGGAAGCCTTCAAGCAAACCATCGTCAACTTGCCTTATACTTCTTCTATTCTCCACATTTATCAGACTCACAGAGGCACTACTGCCACCTACTGTTCTGGAGTATAGAGACGTGATGGTAAGGCTATGCTGAATCCTAAACATCATTTACTCACACTTATAGTGATACTGCAGTCAAAAACCGACTTTTCCCGTTGACAACCTATGTTTTGAGTTAGATTATGATCATACATAACTGTTTATGTCCGAAAATTTTATGTTTAGTAAAAATGGTTTTATCTGAGTTTTTGTGTAGACTTACCAATATGCTGGCTTCCGGGGATTCGTGACGTCACGAAATCCTTAACATAAAAATGGGTGGACTTGAGGTGGTCCTAGGGGTGGGTCTTGGCTGGGCATGTGGTATAAAAGCAGAGAACGACGATTTTTTTTTTCTTTCTGAGATTGAGACCCTTGTACTGCTAATTAGCTAGTTCAAGTTCAAATGCGAATTGCTTTGTATTATTGCTAACGTTAATATTACGACTTATATCGAGCTACAGTTATTCATATACGACGTCTTACTACTTGGTATCTTTAGCTAACTTGCCTGCATTATGCGAAGGAGTCAGAGATGTATCGTTCCTCGGTGCAACGCCACCGGCTCTGCTAGCTTTCATAATCTGCCGAGAGACCCAGCGCTACTAGCCAGTGGCTTCAAGCTATCGGTGTAGAGCACGCAGACTTGCCGAAGAAAGCCCTAGTGACAGTGTGCAACGCGCACTTCACACCGGACTGCTACCACAATTTAACTGGCTTTGAGATGGGCTTCTATAAAACTCTGTCGCTGAAGCCAGGTGCCATCCCAACAGTGATGGATGTAATTTTGTAATCATTATATCAGCTAAGTAAAACAGCTAAGTACAATATACTGTACCTATTACATTGTATTTGTGACATTGTGTAATTGCACATGTATTGGCCACTATTATACAGTTGGGCCAAGCATGCCCGACTACGGCACAGCAGTATTAGACAAATCAAGAATATGAACGAAGAATAACTACGCTGACATAACGTTACCTCAGTAACCTCACGGCAACATACGTTTTCTGGAGGGGACAGGTTAGAGCAGTGGCCACAAGCACACCTGTTGGGACATTAGTTTGTTTCTGTTTACATGCAAGTTATCTGTACAAACTACAACAAAAATGCTTTTGCAAACGGTTGACATTACTGATAGGTAATAGCTAATGTGGGGTTGAAGGCAACTTATTGTGTGAGCTATCTTTTATGAATACGCAATGTTAGCTAATAAACGATAGCAATAATACATTTGATGTAGCCCTAGCAAAACCAGTAACCAGTTGGTTAGTAACTCGGACGGAATGTATCGATAAGTTAGGTAATGCAAGGCAGTCTATTGTGTGTGAGTTTAGCCCCGTTTGGTCCAGAGAGAATTGGTAACTTAGCTAGCTAGTTATATTAGCTATATCATTTATGAATAATGTTAGCTAATAAATGATAATTCTCTCCGGACCAAGTGAAGTTATGAGGGCGCTACAACCAGCCATGTTCAATATACTAACGTTACTGTGTGACTGGGTTTTGCTGTGTATTTGAATGTATTCAATAGTAACGTTACTTTAGGCAGACAAACAAGCTAACTTAGCTAGGTAACGTTAGCTTTACCATTCAGTTACATCCCGGGTCCTCTCCTCGCGAAGACGTTGCTCAACTAATACAGCCGGGGCGGCGGCTGCCGCTGCTGCTGCCAGTGGCTCGAATGAATACGGCTGTATTGCCCGAGAAACATCTTCGCGAGGAGAGTCTTCCACCACAAAGGAATCCTCTTCCTCCACTTCAAACTCCTCCACCTCAAAACTCCCTGCAGTACTGCTGTCACTCTTGTCACTCGCCATTTTATTTAGTTGTGAGGAGAGAGCTGGAAGGGGGCTGAGTCAGTTCACCAAGACACACCCTTTCACTCCTTGACCGTATGAATATTCATAATATGACTACGTGGCATCATCGTCATATGACCACGCCTACTCACGAGTTTCAGTTCAAATTGAAACGGAAAAAAAGGGCCTTAGAAAAGCCTCTGCAGTATCTCTTTAAAGCTGGAAAAATATCGGGGTCATGCTTAGTTGATAGCAATCATAGAAAGAACTGTTCTGAGAGAAATCCAGCACTATAGACTGTGTTTATACCCTCAAATTTTGCATTCTAAAGCAAGAAATTTGGCCCGAATTTTGTTTTCAAAACAAAGTGGCTTATAACCATAGACCGTAGAACCAATCAAAAAAATAGCAGGGTTGACATCGCAAACCAATCAACAGTGAGATTGGCAGTTCACCAGCTAGACATTTGACAGCGACCCGTTACACCAGCGCTATTTCACGGAAAGAAAAAAAAGGGAATTGGATAAAGCTCGGTTGAAAACTGGAATAAACATAGGTGCTCAGTAAAAAGGGGGTGATCCCAAACGCGCTACAAGCCGGCTATATAAACAAGGAACTATAGGTGCTCAACAGAAGGACCAGTGAGTAAAGAGAATGCCAAACCCGGACTACTTCGCTAGGACTAACCCGAGATAAGGAGGACTGGAGCACACAGAGCTCAGAGCAAAACAAAATATTTTAATGCGACTGACGTTTCGACGTCAACGACGTCTTCTTCAGAGTCAAAATGGAAATACAGAAATTTTTTTTACCTATGACATTTGTCGGTCTTCTCTTTATCCTGTTAAAGAAGATAACATTGTATATGTGGTATCTATGACGAGATTTATTAGTCCTACACATGCGCACCTTACTTTGTGTAATTGATGGGAGGGTATTTATATACCTCCCGGTGCATTGTCTGTATTTCCATTTTGACTCTGAAGAAGACGTCGTTGACGTCGAAACGTCAGTCGCATTAAAATATTTTGTTTTGCTCTGAGCTCTGTGTGCTCCAGTCCTCCTTATCTCGGGTTAGTCCTAGCGAAGTAGTCCGGGTTTGGCATTCTCTTTAAACATAGGTGCTCATTTCAGAAGGTGGCGAGATGTTCAGGAGCAAATTGATTTAAAGACAGATGTGGAGCTCCCATATTCTACTGGACAGGTAGGTAAAAAGTTTCAAAACAAATTTACCTGGACTTTCTGCTTGCCAACCAACTGTAATTACTTATAATGAATAGTAGCTAGGTTGCTGGGGTGGGGTGTGTGTCTCTTTCTCTGTGGGCAGGGCCAAGGGATATTGTGACTTTGAAATGTTTTGACAATAAATGTGACTGTTGGGGAAAAGTTGCATACTCTAGCTTTAATGAAAAGGCCATTAAAGTCCCAATTGGCATCAGCTTCTCATTTGCATATGACTGCTCTCTCAGCCTCTCCACCCACAGCTGTCACCTCAAGGCTCATGCCCATAAGTGGGCATGGCACGTTGAAGTGTGCGCGCAGAACAGACATTTAGACATCTGGGAATGTATCATAGTCAGGTGACTGTGTAGTCAATTGAGCTTTCCCCTTTTTCTGTTGCTGTAACAGGAGGCCATTTGGTAGTTCATCACACTCACTCGCTGACTCAATGACCAGTTATTCTCACTTATGGTACTATGAGCCTGATCAGTTGCTCATAAGCTTACTGTACTACGAGCTCGTCTAGGTTGCGTATGGTGCATAGGTCATAAGCGTATGGTGCTATGAGCCTGATCAGTTGCTCATAAGCTTACTGTACTACAAGCTCGTCTAGGTTGCGTATGGTGCGTAGGTCATAAGCGTATGGTGCTATGAGCCTAATCAGGTTTGCACTATTATGTGAGATAAGTCTGCCCAAACTATGTGGATGTGCTTTGCTAATAAACTAACCATCAGTTACTTCTGAAAAACATGATGTTATATAGGTGAGGCTCCAAATGGACAGAGAGAGAGTTCCCGGGGTTTTGACTACCGAACAGATGAACGAGGAGCTTCTGCAACCCTAGCAGGGGTCAAGAGACAGGAAGCAAAGTTATGACTGTCAAATGCTTCCTGTTCCTGTTTCACATAACTGGAAAGAGCCTTTGTGTATATTATTAAAAACAGGCACCATTCTTTTAAAATCCCTCCTCACCTCTCGTTCCATCTTCATCTGCGGTAATGTGGCTGTAAGAGCTACCTGTGTGAGGGAGAAAGTGCCCTATTTCACTCAGCCCCTGAAGTCATTTCTATGCTAATGAGACTCAATGAGATAAGACCGTCAGCAAAGGGGCTGCTCTCTCTGACTCTAGCTTTCTGATAGGGAGGGATGCTTTTTTCAGTGCCCAGTATCTCTTCATTCCTTCCTTACCTCCTTCATTCATTCTTTTGTTTCATTCCCTCCTCCATCCATTCCTAAATTCATTCATTTTTTCACTCAGTCTATATTGTCCTATGGAGGCTCTGATTGTTTTTTTTTTGGTGAAACTCTGCAGTTGATTCATATGAGAACCTAGAGACAGAATGATAAAAAGCGTTCTGTTCCACTTTATTTATGGATCTGAATGTGGGTGGAAAACATTTTCAAATGCAGCCGTTCCCGAAACACTGGCCAGTGTCCACTGGCGGACCGGGAGAAGGTTTGAGGGGAGATGCGGAGGGAGGGGAAAAAGTATATATACAGTGCCCACCAGAATTATTGGCAATCCTCAATTAATATGAACAAAAATTGCAAGATTAAATTCAGTTTATTGTTTATAAAATGTATTCCATGCTCAGAAAAATGAAAATGATTTAGTTTTTGTAATTGTGATACCATTGATCAGAGGAAAATCTATTTTTAATGCAAAATAACTTTTGAAGATATGTGTCACAATTATTGGTATTCCTGTATATTCCTTATACTCTTTTCTGCATAACTATAACTCTTAATTATGCCAGATCAAAAAGTACAATTCTTGTCTCATCTGACCATAGCACACAGTTTGAATCTAAATTAAGGTAACAATTTACCAAACTCCAGGTGCTTAAGTATGTGGTATGGTGACAGCAGAGGCTTTCTACTGGCAAGCCTTCTAAATAGCTTGTTGGCATTGAGGTGGCGTCTAATTGTACTTTTGGAGACTTGGTGACCCCAGGATACAATCAGCTTCTGCAATTCTCAAACTGTGATCCTTGGAGAAATTTTTGTCATGTATGCCACTTTCCCCACAGACTTTGGGATTTATAAAAAAAATGTATATTATATTTTTTGCTAATATTTTCCAGGGTTGCCAATAATTCTGGTGGGCACTGTACATACTTAGGTCTTCTGCAAGTCCCCTTCAAAACTGAGAATGCAGCCAGTTGGCATTACTAAAATGGGAGTGTGACAACGGATAATGTAATCACACCAGATAATTTAATTACTTGTCATAATTGAATAACTTTTGAGTTTGTATTGTAATAAAGCCAGATCATGTAGTTAACTTGTCAGATGATTTAATAAATGTGTTGAACAGATAATGTAATAACTTTTTCTGGATAATGTAATAACATATTACATTATCTGGTGGTTAACAAATTTTCACTGAATAATTTAATAACTTCAATGAATAATGTAGTATCTAACCTAGATCACTGTCATTATGTATTGGCTAATTCTCTCTTTCTTTCTCTCCCGCACTCACTCAACATACACACACACACACACACACACACACACACACGCATGCACAAAAACATAAAAAATAATGTACGAATACACATGAAGCTCCCAGTGTGACTCTAGTGAGGAGCCAAGTTGCATACACCATGCATATACTCTCTACATATCTTTATAAAGACAAAGTTCCCAAAAATCTTTCTTCATCACAAATTATTGATATCAAGATGCCAAGTTGTAACTACATCCTCAGTATCTTTCATAGAAATGTAACAAGCCATATTTCCTGGTATGGTTTGGGTGCACTCATCCCCTTAGGAGGCAAGGTCACATGCTGAACACAATTAATCTGAGTGGTCACCTTTTGCAGATCTGAACCCAATCTAGCAATCATGGGAGATAATGGAATGATGTCTGACGAGGAATGAGTTTCCACCTCCATCAACAAGTCGAGAGTTGATTACCTGTTTGACTGTAGAATTCCAGACACTGGTAGACTCTATGCCATAGTGGAGACAAACTGTTCTGGTGGAATGTGATGCCCTGAGGCCATATTAAATAGCTTCATATTCGTGTTTCCATCTTTTTGCCAGTATGTGTAGCTAAAACATGAGAGCCTGATTACAAAAATAAAGCAAGCGCAATGCAAAAAAAGTTTTCAATCAATAATTCAAGTTAGAATTGGTGTATTTTGACCACTTTCAAAGTTGTGAACATTTCAAAGTTCTGTGTTTGATGTAAACTGTCTTTTCTCGTTGAAACACAACTGGTTGGTGACAACCAAAGCCTTGCACACATGTGGTCCTTCAAGAAAAACCTAAGTAACAAATCTAAAAATCAATCATAGGAAAACACAGAATTCACCATCTTTTCCCCCAGCACTATAAGTTTGGGATTTCAATCCATTTATTATCTAGTCACACCAAGGTTCATCTGCACATCCCTGCTCACGCACCGAAGGCCTTGACATGGAGGGCGCTTATGACAAAGTGCTAGTGTCCAACAGCCTCCTTGGTTCAACCAAAGGCTTAATTGCGATTGGCTCTTCATTCAACGCTTTTTTTTTGTTGCCATGCATCCTCACAAGCACATTGGCAGACAACCACACCTGTCTCCCGTGCCTTCAAAAATAAACGCAGTGCCCGCTTCCTCTGTTGCATGAGGACTGCCGCATAGTTCGTTTGTTAGCAAGATTACATGGAAGGTTTCTCAGAAACACGTCCAGCTGCCGTCATATCTGGAGTGTATAACTTTGGGGTGAACGGTGACGTCTACTTTGAAGATGAAGCCAGGCTATGAATAATGCGGTATAGTTCCAGCGGTCCTCAGAGATGGCACAGCATAATGGAAAAATAGATGAATTAATGTTGCAGCACAAACATTGCAGGGTTGCAAAATGGGGGAAGCGTCCGTTTGGGGGCACAGTATAACGATACCTGTGTGATCTCATTAAGGTGAGATTAAGTACTTATTCCGTTCGCAGGTTCTGATAACATTTTGCACACTGCAGAATTCAGGGGTTCAGAGTAATTATGACTCAGCCACCGGCAAAACAAGAGACAAACATTGATTTGATAAAATCTCCAGGGATGAAGTTAAAACTGGGTTTTAAATGCATTATTAATCTGAGGCAGACAACGGATTCAAGTTCATTATTGTAATTTTTTAGACCACTTATAGGGATAGTTCGGAATTTTGGACATAATGTCTCAATTACGACTTACCCATGATGTAGTTGATTGATGGAAACCATTTTCAGCTAATTCCATGCTGTCCCTTCTTTTGGACATACACACGTTGCTAATGCTAGCGCAACTCTAAGGTAACCGATAGCATCTACTACCAAATGCACTTAAACACTCCACAGTGCATCCAAAGCAAATAAAATAGGACAACAGTCTATCTGGGGAGCGATACTTTACCTTACCTATGAATGTAGTGCCGGCACTGGTCGACTACAACAACAAAGAAGAGCAACAAGTTGCAATTACCACGTTCGCTCCGCCGCCGTACTTCCACAGAGAATATAGGTCAGCACAAAGTAAAGGATTCAACGATAGTTTGACTTCAAAAATGATGGTATAAACACTCAAAATAACCCCGATAGACTGTCGTCGTATTTTATTTGCTTTGGGTGCACTGTGGAGTGTTTAAGTGCGTTTGGTAGTGGATGCTATCGGTTACCTTAGAGTTGCGCTAGCATTAGCAATGTGTGTATGCCCAAAAGAAGGGACAGCATGGAATTAGCTGAAAATGGCTTCCATCAATCAACTACATCATGGGTAAGTTGTAATTGAGACATTATGTCCAAAATTCCGAACTATCCCTTTAAGTTTACTCTCCCACTGCATAATGAAACATAAGATTTACAGCAGAGCCGACAAAACCTCAAAAGCTCACTTCATTGTTATCATTCATTGCAATGTACGGCTGGAGTTTGATCTTAATTCTATAGTCTAGAATTGTTCGGTATGAAACCCAGGGAAAGTGTTTGGTTGCCCCCGGCAAGTATTTGTAAAAGGTTTTGGGTTAGAGTAAGGGACATTAAAATAGGGTTAAGAAGGGCAATGATGTTTTTGTGAATACCTTTTGGTTCTAGACCAGAATTTGTACATAAATCAAATAAATCAAACTGATTGATTTAAGTAAGGAACCAGCATATGGACAAAAAACTGGTATAAGAGCCAGTAGCTTCTTCAGAATGTGCACAGCATTGGAAACCCAGTATTATCCCTGTGGCCTTGTTTCATATAATTTTACCTTTTTTTAAAAATATGTAAAAATTTCAATTAAACTACTAGATTATCCACAAACAGTCTTTCAAAGATTTCAAGGGACATTTTAAAATATCTCAGAGGACCAAGCCCGTATTCCATCCCTGTATGACCTCACCACAAAGGACCAAGCCCGTATTCCATCCCTGTATGACCTCATCACAAAGGACCAAGCCCGTATTCCATCCCTGTATGACCTCATCACAAAGGACCAAGCTCATATTCCATCCCTGTATGACCTCATCACAAAGGACCAAGCTCATATTCCATCCCTGTATGACCTCATCACAAAGGACCAAGCTCATATTCCATCCCTGTATGACCTCACCACAAAGGACCAAGCTCATATTCCATCCCTGTATGACCTCACCACAAAGGACCAAGCCCGTATTCCATCCCTGTATGACTTCACCACAAAGGACCAAGCTCATATTCCATCCCTGTATGACCTCATCACAAAGGACCAGATTCTTCTTCTCTGCCTTGGCAATCGGTACTGGTGGTAATTCAGTATTGCAGGTCATGCAGACAATCTATAAATACTACATGAGGCTCTAAAATAGAAGCAGCGATCTACTGGCCCTACTTCCGGTGATTTTATTTTTTTTAACCTCTCTTTCTTCACCATCTTTCAAAGGTGATTTATTCACTTGAAAGAGTTTTTCAATGGTACAGCAGTGTGTAGAATAGTAAGGCCAGGATTCATTGTAATGCAAATGAGGGGAATGAGATCAGATCTAAGAGCGAGGCGCGGGGGGGGGGGGGGGGGGGGGCTATGGTTGGAGGAGCATCTTCCTGAAGGTCAGTCTGCACGCAGTGTTGTTGTTCCTGATCAATGCCCAGCGCTGTAATGAGCAGTCAGACCATCGCGCGCACGTGTCTTTAATGAATGACGTGGGACATTAGGTGGTCTGTAGTTCTCTGCCCAGCTGCCTCTGTACTCTTCCCAAAGTTCAAATCTCTCCATTTTCTTTTTTTTGCATTGTTGATTTGAAGATGCCAGTGGAGTGGAGCAGAGACATACAGAGGCGGATGTGAGAGCCAGGTGAACATCTCCATTTTCAGGGAGAAGTGTTTGGCTCTCAGATAGCAAAGCCACGACGGAATGAATTGTAGACATGAAATCACAACAGATAAAGTAGAGAGTCATAGGGCCTGATTTGCTTATGACCTTTAGCGGGTGCAAAAACTTTTGTCATACACAAAACTAATAACACAATCAATGATTGGTGCAAAACAAATACCATGACCAATCATTTGTCATGTTATTGGTTTTGCGTGAGCTAAAAGGTTTTGCACACGCTAAAGGCCTTAGTAAATCAGGCCCATAGAGTCAAAATGTCACGATTTGTGGTGTTCTAAAACAATTTTACCTTGGCAGCGGTATACAGCGTGCGGACTCAACTTTATCTATTGTGATGTATTTTTTGTCTGCCATCTGTTTCGCCATGCAATGGGAGTGAATGGAGAGGGAAAAAAACAGCATTCTCCTTTGGCCAGTTGCTGACCACTGGAGCAAGTCGTGCAGTTGAGCTTGAATATTAAGACCCATATCGGGGCCCAGGTAGCTATACAACATTATGTTCTAACAAAGTTCAGTATGCCTTTAAGCGATGAGGCTCCGGGAGGCGACAGTGTGGGCACTATGCGGGGAGTTAAGAGGAGCATCGTTCCCGAACATAACACAAGCTTCCCATGAGCCCCTGAGGCATGAATAATGCATTATCTCATTTGGCCTTCAGTTCAAATAAATAGGGATGAATATTTAGTACAGGGGCAATGATGGGTCACTAGGTTCATGGGAGATTGTGAGGAAATGTATATCTTTCAAATTTGCCAAGTTAATAGATGGATTGGGTTAAAAAAAAAAACGTTATGTATTTTCTCATAAAATCAGTGGCAGACCCACGTCTTTTTTTGCATTGCAGTAAATGCGCACTGCCAAGAATTCCATGAAGCATACAGTACTGTGCAAATGTCTTAGGCACCCTAGAATTTTTATGTAGATTTTTTTCTTAGATGTTTATTTTTTGTCTTCTGCATTAGTGTGTCAGTAGAAAAGAGCAAATTGTAGATTTCCAAACATTGATTTTCCAAAAACTTAATTGAACTTTCGTCAGAGAAAAGAAGAACAAGGAGTTCTGCAACAGATGGTATGGTCTCCACAGAGGCCTGTTCTCAACATCACCGAGGCTGTCTGGGATTACCTGGACAGACAGAAGCAAGCGAGACAGCCAAAGTCTGCAGAAGAACAGTGGCAAGTTCTCCAAAATGCTTGGAACAATCTACCAGCTGATTTTCTTATAAAACTGAAAAGAGACCTAAGAGAAAAAAACCTAAGAGAGTTGATCCTGTTTTAAAGGGAAAGGGTGGTCACACCAAATATTGATTTGATTCCGTTTTTTATTGTTTACTGTTCTTTATAGTCAATTGTTTGATATTTAGAAACTTTTAATTTAATTATTTTTGAAAGGATTTTCACCTTACGGATTTTCTTTACATGTGCCTAAGACTTTTGCACAGTACTGTACATAACATCTACACTGGTAAAAACAACTCTAGCCCACCTTATAGAGCAAGCACAAGCAGTTGTATGTATACTGTATATATACAGCATGTAAGGGTTGAACTGAGTCACTTGTGACAGGGCATGGTTGCAATTCATAACACAATCACTCTCAGATTTGCTCCGATCAGAGAAATTCAAGTGGTTGAAAGCAACCTTTCTCACCCCTACTCAGAACAAAATACAGTACATACCACAAATAGGGCTGCTATAGTGAATGAATGCAGTTAAATGCAAAAATATTGAGACAATGACACAAATGTACTGGTGAGCCCAACAATAGCAAACGATCTGGTATACCCCGGAAGACCACTGTAGTGGATGACTGAATAATACATTTTCGATCATCAAACAGATCAAGAATACTCTCCAGGATGTAGGCATAGATGTGTCAAAGACTACCATAAAGTGAAGACTGCACCTGTATAACATCAGAGGGTTCACTGCACGCTGTAAACCACTGGTAAGCCTCAAGAACAAAACGGCCAGGTTAGAGTTAAAAAGTACAGTTAAAAAACTGAACAATTCTGGAACAAAGTCTTAGGGACAGATGAGATAAGTATCAACCTGTACCAAAGTGATGGAAAGAGCAAAGGTGTGGAGAAACACCTGTGAAACATTGTGGAGGTAGTGTTAGAACTTGGCCGTGTATGGCTGCCACTGGAACTGACTCACTTGTCTTTATTGATGACATGACTGCTGACAGGAGCAGCAGGAAGAATTCTGAAGTGCACAGAATCATCCTATCTGCTCAGATCCAACCAAATGCCACAAAACTCATCGGACGGCGCTTCACCTTGCAGCAGGACAATGACCCCAAACACACTGCTAAAGCAACCAAGTGTTTTTCAGGGCTAAAAAGTAGAATGTTCTTGGAACATGCATTTCGCTTGCTGAAGACAACACTGAAGGCAAAACGCCCCAGAAACAAACAGGAACTGTAGATGGCTGCAGTACAGGCCTGGCAGAGAATCACCCGAGAGGATATCCAGCATCTGGTCATGTTTATGAGTCACAAACTTCAGGCAGTTATCGAATTTGCTACCAAATAAATTTAAAAAAAACACGAGACAGCTTTATTTCAGATTATGTTCATTTGTCCCATTACTTTTGATCCCTTAAAATGAAGGGGCTATGTATAAAAAGGGCTGTAAGTCCTACAGGGATCACCTGCTATGGCTGTAAATACCCTCAAATTAAAGCGGACAGTATGCACTTTAACCTCATATTCATTGTTTTATTTCAAATCCAATGTGCTGGAGTACAGAACCGTTGTGTCACCGTCACAATACTTTTGCATTTACCTGTATATTCATTCACCAAGCAGCCCTATTTATGGTATATACTGTATTTTGCCATAAGTCGGGATGAACAAGGTCGCTTTCAGCAACTTGAATTTATTCGATCAGAGCAAATCTGAGAATGATGTACAAACCCCAATTCCAAAGAAATTTGGGACAGAATGTAGAATGCACATAAAAGCAGAAAGCAGTGATTTGTAAATTCATTTTTACATATATTTAATTGAAAACAGTACAAAGAAAATATATTTAATGTTTTACCTTATCAACTTTATTGAATGGACCTCTATGGGAATTGGGGGGTGGGACTAGATTAAGCTGTA
This sequence comes from Synaphobranchus kaupii, assembly GCA_029718625.1. Taxonomy (NCBI): domain Eukaryota; kingdom Metazoa; phylum Chordata; class Actinopteri; order Anguilliformes; family Synaphobranchidae; genus Synaphobranchus; species Synaphobranchus kaupii. The sequence continues at coordinate 12,564,654 of CM056387.1, read as the reverse complement.
AATTACACAGGAATTGTACAGAACCTATGGTTGGCTAAATGGCTGTAAGTCAAGAAGGGTCTGTGCTATCAAACGAGCCTCAAACCACCACTCTGCTGCCAGATATGCAGTAGATATGGATGGATCACTTGAAGGGTTGTTTCCCTTGAGTTCAATAGGAAAATGAGCCAGGAGAAACAACCCTTAAAGTGATCCATCCATATCTACTGCATATCTGCCTGCAGAGTGATGGTTTGAGGCTCGTTTGATACCTCAGAAGCGCAGTTGGAGAACATCTAAGGACGAAGATTTTGTTTTAATGTACATGGCTCTTTAAATGCGGTTCTGTTCTCCGGGGTCCGATTCTTTATGCATCAATTCTCAATATTTTTTACATATCAAGGCCTAAGCAGTGCATTGGATGGCGCCAGCGGCGCTGTGCAGGCGGCGCCAGAGAGATAGAGAGAGAGAGAGAGAGAGAGAGAGAGAGAGAGAGAGAGAGAGAGAGAGAGAGAGAGAGAGAGAGAGAGAGAGAAATCTGGAGATTTCCAGTGTCGTCCATTCAGGACCACGGACAGCATCCCGCGCGCTACATTTGCAACGCTCAACTTTCATCCCCTCTGCTTTTCCTGTGGGCGTTGCTTTGCGGGAAGATTCGGCGAGAGAAGGTGGGAGCTGTCATTTCATAACCACATTCTCGCCAGTGCCAAAATCAACCGCTCCATCGCCTCCCGCCGTCCGCCCGGTGCCTGTGCCTGCACAGTAACGGCGACTGTTACGAAGCTATGAATTGGACTAATTTCCTCGTGTTTTTGGAGAGGTGCCTTTCCAGTCGCTTTCGGTGCACAAGCTACAGCCTGTACTTTAAAATGCAAATATGCGCATAGATCGTTTGTCATAAAAAAAGGAAGGACATTGTGAACCAACTGATATATTTCTCATGTTCACGGTGTGCTGTGCAGCTTAGTCCACGAAAAACGGATGATTTCTATGTGGAAATGTGGAAGAAAACAATGCTGATCTGGAACATCTAAAGATATATATTATTTGGTTTCAACCACGTGCTAGCTAGACCTGTTACCCTGTGTGAGATAGCCGACCTATTCAGGCAATTTCGTATTTACTTGAGGATTGCATTCGCGTTAGAGAAAATAAGTCACGTCTGTATTTCAGCTCGTTGTTGATAGTGGAGAGGAAGACGCGCAGAGAATTGCTCTCCCGTTTTAATTAATCCATTTAAACTGATTAACTGTTCTCTCTGTTATGCTAATGGTACCAACTTCGGAAAACAACGCGTTTCCGTTTTCTGTGTTTGTATCGCTCTCTTGGCTCTGTATAAAACTAGCGTCCTGTTTTATTTGTCCAATTGACGCCTGCTCGTCCTGTTTCGGAAATGGAGACTTTCAGACGTCCAGGACACTGTTAGTAGATATGAGGACATTGAAATCTCTGACAGCTAGAAGAACTCAATAAACAGGAGCGATCAACACAACAACTGTACAGGCTATACTAGCGAAAAGTTAAAGATAATGATGTTTCCTGTTGAAGTGACCCGGTGTCTTCTGTCGGGAGGCGGAAAACCAGGCAGACCGGGAGATCTGTGAATCCCCCTTGTTGTCTCTTACCAGTCTAGAATGAATCATTTTGAGAATGTGTGACAGAGGCGTGCAGATGTTGATCACCACCGTCGGGGCGTTCGCCGCGTTCTGTCTGATGACCATTGCGGTGGGAACGGACTACTGGTTGTATTCCAGGGGCGTGTGCCGGATAAAGACGGTTGGCGACAACGACACGAGTCGGAAGAATGAAGAGGTGATGACACACTCTGGGCTGTGGCGGACCTGCTGCTTGGAAGGTAAGTTTAACGATCGATTCGTTTCTGCTAATTTTAATTGTAGCATAGTCTAATTCAGTCTTTTTTCAAAGCTCATGACCGAAGCTCAATGTAGCCTAGTATTTTATTTTTTTTAGTTTTTTTCTATCGCGCCTTGTGGTAATATAGGCTACAGTCAGGAAAAAGGTATCTTTCCGCCTCTCCTTCAACATGTTTAGGCCTAGCTGTTTTTCTATCATCCTCTACCTCTCTGTCTCGTTTTTTTAAAGTAGTAGTTTCCATTTGGTGCAGGTGTCAGATCATTAGGGTCGACCGTGAAATGGAGCTTCACACTCATTAAATCAGTGTCCGTTCGGCAATGTGAGCGCTCCGGGCTCTAAAGATTGCCACCTAGAGCGCAGAACAGAACCCACAGCTCTGGTCATATACGGCGTAGGCTAGTCTATCAGACCGAGACAATTTTCCTCTTTAACGTCTCTCACGTTTACCTCGTAGGCTACCCATCTTTCTAAACAACGATTCCAAATATTGGCGTTGAAAGCATAAGAATTTCACGCCAGAAAATCCCTTATCCACTCCTTTGCATTTTCTTAACCCCTGTGACGTATAGGTTACTATATGTATTCTCTTACGATCACCCGGTCGCCGTGAAACTGTGAAAGCGAAGAGCGTGTGAGCACAACAAAAGACTCGTAGGTCCTTAGTCGCAACAGAAGGGTTGGTGTTAGCTGCAATCTTTCGTTCGAGCCCAGCACTAAGACACCTGATTCAGCTTACCAAGATCTTGATTGTTAGTTTATTAGATGAATCAGGAATTGTATTGTCAAGCTAGAAAAAAAAAATGTTCCTACACGGACCCTATCACGGCCATGCTGGCAAGGCAGTGGTGCTGGGTATAGGTCTACACAGATATGTACAGTGCAACAACAGTCGTGGGCTGGTGATCTAAAGAATGTAAGCTATTACGTCATATCCACCGTCACCACGGACCAAAGTGTCCCTTCTCGTCACTGCTATGTTATTATATTCCTATTGCAGTTCACAAGATACATACATGTGACCTTGAACTTTGACCCTCCCGGGCTTTCCGTTTCACTGGAGATGTTACTGCAAGTCTTCCATGAAATGTCAATCTATCACTTTAATTCTCACTGGACAGGGTGTGCCTCTGCACATCACAGAACTCCATCTGTACCAAAAAACTGGGTTCAGCAGGTATTCTCAATTCAATGAAAATACCATTTCTGATTGGTTGTGATAGGGTAGAGAGAATAAAAATAATCTTTCATTTAAATTTTAAAAAGAAGGGTAAAATTCACCTGAAGATAGGGCTCAACGGTTACGATCAATGGTCAATTTTGGGAAGTCGTGTTTATTGAATCACAAATACTGGCAGCTAACAGTTAAAATCCTGCTGTTTCAGCATTGCTTTTTCCTGGATTAGCACATATGAGCTGGTGTTAGGTACACTGCACTGTAATATTCCTTTTGATTAAAACTCTCACTGTGGCCCCAGCAGTGATAGCAGTGTCTTAGCAGTGGCTTGGATCAAAGCCCAGTGTACTTATGGGTCTTCCTGAAAACAAGCTGTGAGATACACACACACGCATGCAAGAACACACACACAAACATATGCACACGCGAGCACAAACACATGCGTCCACACACACACACACACACACACACACACACACACACACACACACACACACACACACACACGCACACGCACACACATGTGCACACAAACACACACATGCACACACACGCTGCACACACACACAAAAACACATGCACACGCACACAAACACACGCGTGCACGCACATATAGATAGTTCTGAAACCGCAATTAAACATGGTGGTTTGTGACGTATAATAAGAAACAGGCTTATTACGAGACACAGGTATATTATATTCTGCACAGTGCATGGTCTTCGGACTGTGGCCAGCATCTAACATCTCTGGCTGTGGGAGACATGAGCTTGGCCATCTTTTAAATGAAAGCGTCTGCGGTTAGCATTAGTGCCTGTCTGAACCGACCAATGGCTTAACAGAAACGCAGGTGGGTGGTCGCTAGTCCCCACTGCTCTCCAGGGAAGGACTGAGGAAGATTGAGATTGGAGAGAAAGGGCAGAGAGCAGGTTGGGATAGCAACTCATGGTGAATGTTGAAATTCAGTTCATTTAGCAAACACAGTAAAAACCTTCAGTGTTAAGTCAACTACAACAGAGTTTATATGAGTCCACACCGAATAAAATGTACGCTGCCAGTGTAAAGTGGCGATGCTCGGTGCTGATTTTACACTGACATTGTCCTGTTTATTTTTATTTTTTGATTTGCGTACGCCATGGTGTGGAAGGGTGTGAAATCAATGTGCCGGCTGAGATGACGTATGATTGATGCATGATTGATATGATGTATGATTTGTCAGCCTGGAAGGACTTTGGGCGTTCTGATGTGTGAATCTGGGGGGGGGGGGGGGGGGGCAGGGTCCGATTCCTCACATCGGCCTGCGAGACTCATATCCGTGAGTTTCGCCCACGTCTCTGCGTAAAGTTTTTGTTGTTCCCATTGCATCTACGAGAGCTTCCTCCCGTGGCCTAAAAATCTAATGTCTGGACCAGCTGCACTGTCTAGACGATCCTGCGCATACGGGGCATTCACCCCCGTGCGTCTGTCCAGGGTGCGCTGTAGTCCTGCCTCGCGTCAGGTGAGTTAACCCCAGGGGTCCCAAACGGGTGTCTGCAGAATCCCTGGGGGTCTGTGACGGTCTCCCGCGGCAACCTCAACAAAAATGTTTAAAAAAAATTAATAAATGAAATAATTCTATTTAACTTGTATTTTGAAAGAATTTCCATCTTTCATAAATGAACATTATAACATTATGGCCATTTATTGTGGCGTTGTGGCTACAGCTCCTGTGGGCGACAGCAACCTCTCAAGTTCAAAATGAACGATTAAAGTTTGGAGAGGGGGACGGGAAGGAAAAGACGGGCAGAGTAAAGCGCGGGGGACAGGGACGGGGGGGACGGGGGACGGTGATCTTCAGACACGGCGACGCTCGGCAAAAGCCCCCCGCTCTTGAGGCCGATCAGAATGATCGACGCAGGCAGCGCGCATTTTAAATTGATCGGCGTAACTCTTAACAGAATTTATGTGTCCAACAGGGATCAAATGTACTCTACCAGAGTAAAATGTACATTTATTCGCGTCCGACGTACATCCAGAGTAAAAAACATTTACTAAAATGTTAAAATAACATTTTACTGCGTCGTGATTTAGGGAATGGGCTCGAAGCTCAAGAGATTCCCGAGTAAGGCGCTGCTGCTGTAGCCCTGAGCGAGGTGCTTAATCAGAAATAGAGAGCGAATGCTTGAGCGGGTTTGGGTGGTCAAGTAGAAAGGGGAGAAGAGGAAGGAGAGATGTATCAGCCCTTTGTATACCGTGACTGAAAATCCAGCTTTTACCCATAACGAGAGAGAGAGATAGAGAGAGAGAGTAAGAGAGAGAGAGAAAGAGACAGATAGAGAGAGAGTGAGAGAGAGAGAGAGAGAAAGAGAAAGATAGAGAGAGAGACACTGTTGTAGAATTCTGAATGAATGTAGAACATTAATTATTTCTGTTTCTTTGTAGTGGGAAAAGCTTCTCTGCACAATTTCACCTAGTTATGTATGTATGTATGGATCCTAAATGCATTCCGAGTGTAGCAGGATTGCATGTGTGCCGAGTATGGCGAGTTTGAAGAAGATTACTTGGAATGAGTCACATTACAATATGTAAGCATGCATGTGTATCTGTGTATGCGTTCGTTTGGGTACGTAATTGTGTGTGTGCGTGTGTGTGTGAGAGTGTAAAACACATCAATATGCAGCATATAAATGAGCACGTGAATATGAATATGCGGAATAAAGCATGTTGAATTGAGGCGTGTGTGTGAGTGTGTGTGTGTGTGTGTGTGTTCAGGTTCTAAATGGCACCTCCTTTATTTACGAATGTACTCATGTGTTCAGGCCATGGTCAACAGAGCACTGTGTGGTTCACTGGATCCATGTTCTTCAGCTCTGCAGTCAGTGTTCTTTGGCACATTGTAAGATTGTAGGTCATTATATTTCAGTAGCTAAAGGGTTCAGTGTGGTGTTATATTTTGAGTTGTTCATTGTTAGTTGTCAACGTGCAGCACTCTTCTATGTCTATTAATTCATTGTGCTGTATGTCTTGCTGATGGTCAGTAGCCGAGGTGGTTCGTGTGCTGTGGTGTTTTGGGTTGATAAATAGTATTATTTCAGTCGGCAGTGTCTCTCCACTATGGAAAAAGAATATGTTGCAGTATATTGTAAATATATCAAAATTATCTTCACAATATATTTAAAATATACTGCAGTATATGACATTTCCATAAGGGCTGATAGGTTTGTCAGTTAACTGTTTTATATATACAGTACTTTGACCTCCCTGGCAATAGTTTTTTTTTAAAGCAGGTAATAAACCTTATCAATTTAATCTATTTGATGAGTTCTTCACATATGTGTCAGCAAACAACTGAATACCGGCGTCTAGTGTTGTTTGCTTGAGCGGAATGACAATGTAACCGTGTGCCAGGATGAATTGCCACTAACTTCTGCAGAAAGCTCTGCAGCGACCTTCAGTCCTGCCTGCATTACACGCAGGCCCTCCCTAACCCGAGTGTGTGCTGATGCAATTCAATCTGACACTTTTGTTTTCAGTAACTTTTTATCCATGTTTTTTTTTTTCTTCTTTCCCCAATTTGGAATGGCTAGCGGTGACTGTAGGCCCAGGCCTTGCGCGTCGCAATCGTAATAGCTCTATTTTTGGAGGTTCAGCATTCATGGTACGGTGTGTGGGGTCCGTGGTCAGTAGGTATGAGGCGAGTGTTCTGTAAAGTGTTCGGTCGTTGGTCAGTGGTTCAGGGTTCAGTTTACTGAGTTACTGGTCGGTAGTTCAGAGCTTAGTGCATTGAGTTATTAGTCAGTAGTTCAGATCTCAGTGCACTGGGTTACCCATATGGGTTACAGTAGTTCAGTAGTCTGGGTAACTGGTCAGTAGTTCAGGGTTCAGTGCGCTGCAATGCTGGATTGCTGGTCAGTAGGTCAGGGTCAGTGCTTAGGACTTGTGTCAGGGTGTTTATGCGTGAGCCTGAGGATGGCGGTGACTCACCCCACCGGTTCTGGCCGCTCTCGTTCTGGCCTGGAAGCTCCTCCTCTGTGAGCCAGATCATTCCCGATGGCTCCTCCCAGAGCCAGGGCTGCTAACCTTGTGAAACCACAACAGAATTCTATAGAACTGTGGAAAAGAACCCAAACCGGCACCAACCGGCACCGGCAGTCACCAACACCACAGTCACCACAGCCACCGTGGAGCTCCTGCCTGATCCTCAGTTCATATGTTCATAGCTGTAGCGCGTGTTCTCTTAATAGCACGGGCTCCCCCTCTGTAGCCAGGCTCCTCCCAAGGTTTCTTCCCTCTGGGGAGTTTTTTCTTGCCACTTTTTGCGTGTTTTTCTTCCCATCGGGGAGTTTTTGGGGGTTCAGGCCTGATTTCTGCCCAATTTGCCTTCTGTTTCTCTGTAAAGTGTCTTTGTGACAGTTCTCCGTAAAAAGCAGCACGCAAATACAAATTAATTGAATTGAATTGAAAAAAATTGAATTGATATCAAACATATATAATGACAATTTATATTATGACTTGCACTATATTGTTATAATACAGCCTTTTTGAAACATATCCAGTATATAGACAAAATCTGGTTGATAGTGAAACTTAGTATTATAATGGTTTTTGGCAATTCGCTTGCAAAACTTAACATCTTAACAACAATTACAATTTTTCTTTTTTTTAAATTGATCATTGATATATGTCAGACCTGGGTGAAATACCTAAGTATTTAAAACATAGAAAGATTTATGTTTTTAGTATTTGCATGATTTCCTGAAAATCTAAAAGGATCTCAGCGAACTTTCAAATCCTTGCATCCAAATACTATGCATCTGAAATGGTTGTTTGTCAAATAACTAATTAGTTGGCCTAAGTTCTTGACTATTAATATGTAAAAATAAGCAGAAATTGCAGAAATACAAAATACTCTTTTTTAAATATTCTATAATATAATTATAGAATATTTAAACAATAATTTTAATATATATTTTACCCTGGACTGATAAATGAATGTATTACATTTGATATAGAGTTTCTGTGGCTCACAGGGCCGTATTCCTGAAGAGTTCAGCTGATATAACAGGGGAAAATGTATTGTGCTAGCTTTGATTTAGTGGTCATTGTGAGTGGGGACATCTGTGGCCTTGAGTGCTTTGTGATCTGGTCCACAGTCTCTGTGTCAGACAGAGTCAGTCTGCAGATCACACATGAAACCAGCTGAACCAGAAACAGCACAACCTGACTGGGTTCTCAGAGGGGTTAGACACACACACACACACACACACACACGCACACGCACACACACGACCACACGCACACACACATACACGTGCACACACACACACACACACACACACACACACACACACACACACACACACACACACACACACACACACACAGCCATGTACGCACACATGGCTCTATAAATTTTGCTCCATGTAAAGCACATTTGTGGCATAAGCTTTAATGTTTCCCAGACAGAACTGATATATATGAAACAGCAGAAACCTATAATGTTCCATTGTAGTTGTGTGTTTTATTTATATGTCGGGTGTAAAGTGTAAACCTGTAATACATTTGCTTGTGAACATGTGTTATTAGCATGTGTCCCTAAGGCCGGTTTTACCACACATTGACCGTTGCCTGACCACTAGCAGCTACTGAAACTGTGAGAGTCTCATAGTCTTTAAGCAAACAGTAATGCAGCCAAGCCCATTCAGTTAGCATATTAATGATTTAACAGAACAGTCTCTAATTGCCACAGCAATAATTGTCTGGTTTCTCTTGCCAATAAGCCTTTTGTCATAGATCTGGGAATATGGCAGGGTATCCAATATCTGCATTCTATCTGCCTGGGGGAGGGGCAAATTTTATATCCAGTTAATTGATTGGGTCACCACTTGCCCACTGTGAGCCAATAATATTGACTTGGGCTGTGCATTTCTAAATAATGTTGTGTTTTTTGTTCTATTGACATACAGACAATGAAACATTTGGGTCAGCTTTATTTTAAGGGCCCGCGCGCGCTTAGAGTGAAGTTCTCGATTAACTATATAATTTATTAGCAGTTGTAGTAGTAATGCAAGAGAGTGACAAGCTCACAAAAATCTGAATGTAATGACATGCTTGCAATTGCTATTTTGATTATTTTTTAAAAGGAACAAATACAGACAGGCATTAATGATGAACAAAACATTATCTGTATTTATTTCCTTTACAAATCAGAGTGGTGTGTTTAATTTACCTATTTGTCACATTGGTGTTGAAAAATAACAACTAAAACAGTAATTACATTGTTTGTGCACCGCCCACATGCGTATAAAACACTATAATACAAATCCAATTAGGTCAGTAGCTGTGAATGCGTTTTAATCGGCTGTCTTCTGACAGAACGGAAAGAACCCAGAAATAAAGAGCGACTGACGTTTACTGTACAGCTTAAAAAAATATTAGCCTTTTAATTAAAAGAAACAGTACCAGGGCTGTAGAGAATAAAGAGCTAAAGTGAGTAAGCAGATAGCGTAAAAAGGCTCAAAGGCTAGATCTGTATAATGGAGCAGTGCTGCCTTGCTTTGTCGGTGTAAGGGATCTCATTGACTGTCCCTTATGCAATTACAAATATATTTCCATATATTGTAAAATATAGTGTAACACACTGAATAATACATCTAAATATATGGAGGCCCACATTGTCCAGTGTGTGCCAATATATTAAAATTTTTGCTTAATGGTACAATAATAATAATATTCATTTATATCTCACTTAAGACCAAAGCAGCAATAATTTGTATGTTTTGCAATATAACTATATATGTTATTCAATGAAAATGTATTGTGCGTCAACCATCAATTTCTTCTTTAATAAATAAGTCAGCCGTATGTCTTGATATCACTGGTATTTTTTGTTAAATGCTATAAATATTATCAGAATAACCTTCCACTGTTCATATAAAATTTTAAATCATGAATTCCAATATATTATATCTTTGTATATGGTAAGTATATTTTTGCAGCTTAAGGATGTGACACATAGAAACCGTTCTCTCTCTCTGAAATCTCTGAAACCAGCACCATTCACAGCCATGCATATCTATGAAGGCTAAAACGCATGCATTTTCTTTATGTTCCAAAGGGAGACCAGAGCTCAAGTCTCAAGACATTTTGACTCCTTGCCAGAATGTTATAGCAAATCAATAAATAATTAATGATATTCATTTTCAAGCATTTAATGTGGTCACAGGCCTATTAGAAAATGTAATCGTGACAACAAAATTTAAAAAAATGCAATCATGCAGCGGACAAAAATGGGGAGCAAGACTGAAAGATTTTTAAGATGCAACTGATGAAGATTATTTTCATATAGCCTACTGTAGCCTACATAATTATTACGAGATGGCCGTACAATTTCACTTTTTTATAGTGCACATAATGTACTTACAAAATTGACCCAGTATAAGCAACCTTGATTCTTTTTTTTTTTTTTTTTTTTCCCCCCCAAGACAGAAATGTTTCGAATGTTTTGTCCCCGTGGGTGGCATCTCTTTGACGACGGTTCAGTGGGCCTGGGCATACCGGAACAGCCCGTGTCGACTGACCCACGGGTCAGCAGGGACGTGCGTCAAAGACATTAACGTTAATACCTCGGGTCTGTGGGGATGACGCTCCGGCTCTGCGCCTGGGGCCCTGCGTGACGACGGCCGTGACAGAACCCTGGATACCAGACGGGGCTTCTGTTCCGCGCGCTCGCCGCCCGCTATTGGCATCCTCCGCCGAGCGGATCTCGCCACCGCCGGTGACTAACGGTGAATCATCACTCTCGGAGGCTGTGAAGCCGTCCTGAAGCACCGCGAAGCCTCAAAACTCAACAGTTGGCTCCGCTGCCAGGAGGCTGACGGTGGCTGTTTGGCGTCGGGCAGAATGTTTAATACTGTTTGTCCTCGCAGTTACACGAGGCATACCTGGCCTCCAAAACAGGCCTACAGAGACTTGCGCTTTGAACGTGACTAATTATCAGCATCCGGGATTATGCACGCTGAACTATGTCTCAGTTTAGCTTTACAGTGACCCTTCGAAAAATGTTTACCCAAATGTTGCTTGAAACTTGGTTTTTTTTGGAGGATAGGAAAGGCTGCAAGTTTTCAAAAATTAACCTCGGGGAAATCGTGTAATTGAATGCGCCAGCCCACACGCCAACCGAGTCCCACTCAATATTTTATTTTTATAAACGCCGAGCGTGTCCAACTGAAAGCCGTCACTCGGTTTTATTCTCTGACGGAAATGAAGGAGGGCGAGGATCTCTTTCTGAAACGGGCAGATTATCATTTCAAAGGAAGTGACGCGGGCCGCGCATTATTCCTCGAGGCGTCGGAGCTTTCCGCAGTCGGAGAGACGTTCTGTGGCCCAGTTTCTTTCCGGCAGATGTTGCCTTTACGCCAGTGTGTGTTTGCAGGACAGAGGAACGTGAGGAGCCAGAGCTGGGGGCGGGGGCGGGGTGCGGGGGGTGGCGGGGGGTGGGGGGGGTGGGGGGGGGCTGTGGAAGGATTCCGTTCAGGGCAGATCAGCTCGCTGGACTTCAGGTCATGGCATCCACATCACACACGGGTGTTGGTTGGTTTCACATGGGCTGGAGCTGAAAGGACCAGAGTGGGAGATCTGTGTCTCAAGTACATCATCTGTTACAGCTGCTATGGGAACTCCTTTATGTCTTTGATAATATTACAACAATGGACTGCGTTTGTGTGTGTGTGTGTGTGTGTGTGTGTGTGTGCGTGTGTGCGTGTGTGTGGAGACTGCAAACTGGAGCATGAAACGGAAAGCTCCAAAATTTGTTTTACAAAAATATACAGCGCGCATGTCACAAGGGATTTTTTTTTTCTTTTTTCTTTCCCTAATTTGGAATCAGTCATCGCGCCTCTATAGTCACTGCTGTTCCGCCCTGCACCCCTGCACCCCTACAGCCCTACAGCTGAGGTGCGTGCGCTCCTCTGACACACACATAGGCCACACGGTATGACAGGAGATTCAGGGACTATTTCACACCCAGCAGTCCACATACAGAACCGAAGAAGAGGCGTACCTCTCGCTGAAAACAACTGGTAACCTGTGGGCGCCTGCAGGACCGCCCCTGACTTTTTGGGGCCCTGAGCATTTTATTTCCGTGGCTATCATCCCAGGGGCCCTAGTGGGGGTGGGGGTTGGACATGGCGATTGCAGACCATTTTGAGGGGGGGGGGGGGGGCTGTTTAATAGATAAAAAATACACATATATCTCACCAACATTGTTGTCCTCTCTTTGGCCCTATCCTGAAAGCTTTCCTATCCCCCCATCCCCATTATGTGTGGGCCTGGGTGACAGAGGTGTCATTGGAAGGACCTGATGTATTGGTCACTCCCCAAGAAGCCCTGTCCAACTTCCCAATGAAGGAACTTTCCAAAGTATCCGACCTACCCCTGGTGGAACAGGACCAATTCTGACCCACCACTGGGGACTCTGGTGGTCACAGTCAGCTAATGACAAACCCCAGGCTCAAACTTGGCATACCTCAGCTACAGGCCCCAGCCTGGGCTTGTGGACTTTTACTGACTGAGCCAACTGTCACAGAGGAAATAGGGGTTTGAATAATAAGAGCACAATGTAAGTCTTACTTTTTTAACATTTAAAAATGAAGCCATTTAAGTTCTTATCTCGCTACATTTTGACAATGCGCACATTATAGGTTTTTCCATGTTTATCGGGGCCTCGGAGCGGCAAGCGGGGAAAACACGACTGTGCAAATTTGCAGCTGTAACGTGACTCTTCAAGAGCATTCTCCCCTCTCTCGTAGTAATTTAGCTGAATTAGTGTGACGTTAACTAACCCCCCAGGCGCCCAGGAGAAACAGAGAGGCACCAGCAGGATCAGCGCTCCGCAGATATCAATTAAAACAAATCCCCGCCAAATCACCCGAGCGTGAGGCATCCAAAGCATTAAATTGATCCTTTCCCCCAACTCTGTATGCCTTATTTTTTTCTTATTTATTTATTCCCTTATATTTGACCAGCTCTGCAGAATGAAAGTGGAACAGTTCAGGTCCTTAGAGACTAGCGGGGGCTTGAAGCAGTCATTAGACCTACTAACCCTCCCTCATTTGCGTTATAATGGCGGAGCTGGAGATGGAGGTTCCGCCGCGTTCACGGAAAAAGCCAAGCTGGTGCTACGGTCTGATCGAGAGGCTTTTTGACAGTAATCTTCCAAGCGTGCGCCTCAGAAAAAACATATAACAGGCTCCCTGTAATGCCATGGTGAAGATGTTATTTGAAGCATTAAGCGTTTGCTTACTCAAAGATCCTTGCTGGAAGCCATCAGGAGAGAGCTCCTGTCCACCCAAGAGCGTGGGTCTCAGTGGTCACACGTGAAAAGAAGTGGACCTTCATAATGCCTTTATAAAGAATAAAGATATATTATAAAGACTACGTAGACCAGGGGTGTCAAACTCCAGTCCTGGAGGGCCGCAGTGTCACAGGTATTTGTGGTTTCCTTTCAATCAGCACCCAGTTAAAGCATTGAGAACAAGGTGTGTGGACTTCTTAGCCAATTAGTGACTTAAATTAATCACTTGTGCTTAAACGCACCAAAAACCAGCAGACACTGCGGCCCTCCAGGACCGGATCTTGACACCCCTGACGTAGACCCTTCGTAAGCATGACTTAAAGGGTAAGTTCGCTATTTTGGACCTTGGACCCTATTTGCGGTCCGTCTTCCATGAACCTGACCCATGAAGTCCATTTTTTCGCTGATCGGTCCAGTATTGAGTTCGGTACACATTTCCTGTAGGCTCTCACTGGGCTACAATGGAAGTGAACGGGGCAAGTAGAATATGTTCAATAAATGTGCTTTCATGTACAGTAAATGAGACGGGAAGCTCAGGGTGTATTCTTACCGGTCTCAGTATGCTCTCCTGTGAAATGTATCTCAATCCGAACATTTTTACGTGCTTGGCATGGCTTGGAAGTAAGCATTTCTCTGTTGCTTGTTTTCGCTGCTCCGCGGGAGTACTATGTGTCGGGGGTAGGGGAGTGGGAAGGTGTGCCGGCCGTTTACGAAACTATCTAGCTGAGCAGTTTGCGTTTGTTTACCTGCAGCAACGTAGGCTACAATTTCCACAAAAAAACTTGGATGATGGGATGACTATAATGATTACGAAGACGAAGAATTCGAATTTGACGGTACTGGCTACAGATTTGAGCCAGAATACACGGACACGGAACTACAAGAGATGGATGATAAGAGAGCAAGAGAAGAGAGAGAGGCTGAAGTTGCGCAGGTAATGTTATCCGAAGTCGCTGCCGAGGCTAGACCAAGAATTTCGGGGGACTTTTGGTGTTCTTGCAAGAGGTGCAAGCAGATGCCCAGAGAGGAGGAAAGTTTGTGTTGTAGGGAGTGGGATCTGTTGCTACCGAATGCCATTGAAAACCTGGATGTATCCGTGGATGACACTGGATCATCTCCATTGATTACCATTACACTATGACTGCCAACAGATATGTGATAGATGAGAACTTTGGACAGGACACCATGCGTCAAGCATTTGTAAATAAAACATTATAGAATTGTAAAAAGTTATAGTTGATGAACGTTTCCGACAGTTTTGTTACAAGAAAACAACTTATGTCAAGCTCGGATTTTGTTAGTTGGTATTGAGTGCTCAGAGGACGCGCTCAAAAAAAATAAAAATGTTAGTAACGTTGTAGCTAAATATAACTTACCTCCGCTCCGGTGCTTGATAGTGCTGCAGGTCCGACACGAGGAACAGCTGTGTTCTTGAGATACCAGTGTTTTGTTTCTGATTTGCGGTTACAGAAATCAGTAGCGTCGAAATGCGCTCCACAAACTCGCGAGTCTGCCAAACGGAGTTGATTGACTGGAGTGTTTATGTCGATCCGTAAGACAACCAGCCAAAGTCTCAATCTTTCTGGGTCAGAGAACGGAAGCCTGTGGAAACTGGTATTTGAGCGTCCAGACATTTTATTCCCACAACCGGGGACTGCACATTCGCGCACCATTGCTGTGATAAAATATTAAAAATGATGATTACAAACACTGCGTTACAAATATTTCTGCTGTACGCTACTAGCTAGTAAACTCCAACGGGAGGTCAGGATTTGTGATCAACTGCTTTTCAAGCGGCCTCTCTACAACGTAGCTAGACTGCGGAAGTTTACAATGCGAGGTAGCGCGGTCGGAGAAATAGTTCTGTTTCAAATGAAACTTTCTTTTTAAAGTTCGGTTTGCGTTTGCGATAGCCTACATTTCACAGGAGAGCATACTGAGACCGTAAGAATACACACTGAGCTATAAAAGCACATTTATCGTTGTTTTTCCATAACATTTCTACTTGCCCCCGTTCACTTCCATTGTAGCCCAGTGAGAGCCTACAGGAAATGTGTACCGAACTCAATACTGGACCGATCAGCGAAAAAATGGACTTCATGGGTCAGGTTCATGGAAGACGGACCGCAAATAGGGTCCAAGGTCCAAAATAGCGAACTTACCCTTTAAGTAGTCTGTGAAGTGTCTATAAGCAAATGTGTGGTGCTTTATGACTATTATGGTATGATGAGCTTATGAATCAGAATGAATCTAGACCATAATAAAAGACACCATTACAAAAAATCTTCCATTATCTCTCCTGCCGATAGGTATATGAGCCCTTTGATATATTTCCATTTTATAAGTTTCTTTTTTACCTGCTTGGCAGGGACCCCTATCCGAGTAATCATCCATGCTGTAGATTACATGTTAAACCTCATATTATGTTTGGGGTATTTGACCCCATTCAGTGTGTGACATCTCTTAAAAACCAGTAAACGTTTTTTCATCTTGTATGACTTTTCCTAATTTGGTGGGAATGAATAGAAAAACATACAATAAACATAATGCTATTTTCAAAAGTCCTGTACCAGCTTTGTATACGAAGGTGTTGTGTGGGGTCATTTTGATTTGTTTGTGGGTGATTCTGGGTACCTTCCCATACAGGTTTTTAACTTCACAAACTTCCAGCTCAAAGATGAGAAGTTTATCACAGATTTTTAACACTTAGGGATGAAAGGCTCGTCAATTGGGAGACAAGAAGGTGGTGACACACAAAGTGTCAAAATCTTTCTATTACAATAATTTTGTGTCAGTTGTTGACGTCAATTTGACCCTAAACATAAAATTTGTCATAAAATTTCAACGTAATAGTAGGGTTAATGATAGCTCACATGATTTGGCTGAAGCTACAAGCTAACAGGCACACTAGCTGCTCTACCATGTGGGAATTGAACCTAAAACCGTCTGGTTGTAACACCATCCCCTTTACCACTACTGAAATGAATCACTTGTGCTGATACACACCAAAACCCAGCAGATCGAGCAGCCCTCCAGGGCTGGAGTCTGGCCCCCTTTGTGAATTCCACAGCAGCCAGTCAGGACCATGTACATGTAGTATGTAAGCCCAATTAGCACATGTGTGAAGACTGGACTATTCTTCAGATAGCAATTGGGTTCCTTTGGCCTGAAGGCAAATAATGTTACTGCTGCTAAAAATGTGTCTGGTTTTAGCCTTAGCAGAGTGAGAGCGGGGACGAGGGAGAACTGGATGCTGATGGCGGAGAGTCACAATAGGAAACGGTGTCTAATAGAGAACAGTGGTATACAATGGGTACAATGGTAAAGCAGAACAAAAAAACGGCACAATGCAAAAATAACCTTTCCCCCCCCTTTCAACATCTGTATTCACGTTTACATCTTATCTTTCTTTCCCTTTCATCCTCATTGTAGTCGGCCCTCCTTTATCCTTTCTGTCCTCACAGGGGAGGGAGTAGGGAGGGAGAGAGAGAGAGAGAGAGAGAGGGAGAGAGAGAGAGAGAGAGAGAGAGAGAGAGGGGAGAGAGAGAGAGAGAGAGAGAGAGAGAGAGAGGGAGAGAGAGAGAGAGAGAGAGAGAGTGCCCAGGGTCCTCAGTGGACACAGAGAGGACAAATGTGTGTGTGTGTGTGGTGCGCGCGCCGCGAGTGTGTGTGTGTGTTTGTATGGGACAGTGGCGGAGTGATGTTCCCTGGACATATCTCCCTCATCTGTACACCCACCACCCCCCCCCCCCCCAGCCACCCACCCCCATGTCCCCACGCCCCCCCTCTTCCAACAAAGCTGTCATCTTTTACAGACATCTCACGTTGAATTATTCAGTCCAGAGGCTTTTGTACAATGGCTGGTTTTTCTGTGGGTTGGTGGGGGGGGGTGGGGGGGGGACTTTGCTCCCTTTGCTTTTTTTTTTTTTGCGTTTCCCGGCTGGGAGGAAATGATGCAACAGCAAACAAAAGAAACCAGACAAAACAACGGCAGTGACACCAGGGAGGTTTGTTTCTTCCTGTCTTTTTTTTTTTGGCTTTGATTTGTTTTTTTGTGTTTTGTTTCTTTGGCCAGGCCAAAGGTTGGTAGTTGGCGTAAACTCAAAAAGTCTCTAGGGTTTCTCTCCTTGTCGATATCAGAGCCTCCTCTGGCCCTCTGTTTATTGTGGCGCAGTGTGAGGGGCAGATCCTGAGGTGACCCATTGTTTTTAAGTGCCTCCCTGGACACAAAGAGGGGACCATCTGAGGTCCTTGGTAAATCCTGTTATTTTTAACTAGCAATGTGATGGGGGCTTCATTCAACCCAAACTAGGAAGACTGTCACGCACCATCAGACCGTGGCCTGTGATTGGTCTATTTGAGTAAGTGATTGACAGCACATTGTAGCCCTGCCTATTATGTGGCTCACTGAGCCAAGTTTTAGCACAGACTCTACAGACCTCTGCGTTCTTAACACCGAACGTTCTGTCTCACTACCGTTGATGCAAATTGATGCATATGAGTATGAATATTCATTTGTGCACTCCAGAAAAATTGTTGCATATATTAACAGGTGCTGAGATAAGATTGACAGATAAATAATTATGTGTACATAACTTATGGTCATCTTTGTCATCCTCAAGGTTAGCCGCTATTTTAAACAGATGATTTATGATGTAAATAAGGTGGTTTCAGAAACCAGGCAACTACATGACCTAATTAACTACACGAGTCTAATTAATATCAGGAAAAAAAAGGTAATTTAACTGTTGATTTTTCATGGGAAGGTTTATAGATATATTAAAAACCCAGGGAAAATGTTTAGTTGGACAAACTCTAAACTATAGACTACACACTGGGTTTATAAATCAGCCATGCCTCTGCTATTGACTTAAAGAGTGTGTTGTATGTCCATGTGAAATTATTTCCTAGTAAAAAATAAATAAATACTTACTGGCATATTACATACAATCTCAAATTAATTTCCAGCTCCAAATCATGTACACTTAAATATAAATTATAGGGTAAACTGCTGGTGATTTTGTTTTTGAGAACAACCTTAGATACTCTTTAATTGACTAATAAATCATTTCAAACAAGACCTTGTTCTTTGTCTGAAGGAGACATAATGCCTTCTGCTTTTCTTGTTATTCATAACGCTTATAACCATAATAGTGGGAGACTGCCAAGAACACATTAAATTGTATTAAACTGTCACTTGAATGCCGGTGAATGGTAGTAAATTGTGTTGAATGGAAGTGAACGAATGGAGGTTAATGGTAGTAAACTGTTGAATGTGGGTGAATGCGAGCAAATGATGGCAAACTGGGGGCGGAGGGTGGTGGTTTGTCCTGTCGAACCTTTGCGGTGTTCAAGATGGGGCTCGGCACAGTGCTGGATACTCTAGACCAGTGGTTCACTCTCGGCCTTGGAGCGCTGCAGGATCTGCCCGTTTTTTGTTTGTGCCTTAAAGTCAGCAACCAGTTGAGACCCAGGAAAGCAGCTGAGGCGGGCCAACTGTCTAATCAACGGCTTTTAATTGGTCAATTGAGTGCTGACGAACAACAGAAGAGTGAATACCACCGCTGCCCTATCACCCTTACAGGAGGTATAATAATGAGCCCAGGGAGGCTGAATGGCCTGTTTTGAACATCGAACGTCCTTATGTTCTCATGTAAGAGGTGGTGAATGGAGATGGATGGGGGGGAGTGGAGGTGAATGGAGGTGAACCCATAATGATCCTAATGATCCTGTGATCCTTACAGGGGGTGAATAGGTTGCCCACCCGCAGACTGGGCCTGCTGCAGTGCAGTGTGGGTGAGAGAGCCAGGGGAGGGGTTATAACATGAGCACAGTGACGCACTGTCTGAGTCACTCACACTACATACACTATACATGAACTACACACAGATACACAAGTGTGTGCAGTGTGTGCATACTCACACACACACACACACACACACACACACACACACACACACACACATATGCTCTCTCACACACACACACACACACACACACACACACACACATACTGTATACACACACAAAGTACACACACGCATACATGCGTGCACACACTCACACACATACTCACACATACTCACACATACTCTCTCTCTCAAAAACACACGTGCGTGCACTCTCACATACACACACTTACTTTCTCTCTCTCTCTCTCACACACACACACACACACACACACACACACATACACACATAGTACATGTACACAGACATACATGCGTGCACACACTCACACATGTACTCACACACTCACACATACTCTCTCTCTCACACACACACACACACACACACACACTCACATACTTCCACACTTACACACTGAACATGTACATACACACAAACAGACACACTACTCTCTCTTTCAAAGATACACACGCCCACATACTCACTCAGTAGAATCAAATATAGGTTATCTCTCTCTCTCTCTCTCTCTCTCTTTCTCTCTCTCTCTCTCTCTCTCTCTCTCTCTCTCTCACACACACACACAGACACACAGAAACGTACACAAATATACTGCCATCATCCTTAAACGTCTCTAGAAAACAGTGAGTCGGTACATATTCTGCAAATGAACCCCAAGGGAAAGGGATCAATTTGGAGGATACCCACCAGGTCAGTGACCCCACAGTGACCCCACAGAAAAGCTGGTTTATAATTACTCAGTGGTTTTCCTGGAATATACTGACACCACAGAACCAGTTTGAATGCCCATTAATGAGCATTTTGGGAAAAAAAAGAGCTAATAGTACTACAGAAACACAATGTGAGCCATTGCATTGCATTGTGTGTCCAATAATGTGGGAAGGCATTACAATGCAATGGGGGAGAAATGTACAAAGTGGTAATAATGCACATAAATACTCACATGTGTGCAGGCATACACAAAAATGTGTTTATGCATCCATATGTCAGCCTGGTCTCACTCCCAAGTCATCACATAGCGACGCTTGGGCAGCTCCTACGGCGTCATCCTTTAGACGCAGAAGGAGGCCTTTTGCGTCATTATTTGACGCACTCGTCTCGAATTTACGAATCCTACTATGGCGAAGGCTTTGCTCATGATAACCGACTGCGAGCATGCCCCGCTCAGTCTTCGCCGTGTGCGCGGAGATCTTTCTGAGTTCGTGATTCCCGTACCCCACCCCCCAACCCCTAAACATAACCTCACAGGAGTTCATGTAACTCGGTCTCATGCCCGAACTGTTAAGATAGTGGGCGAGCCCAACCACAAGAGTTCACGTAACTCTCTACCAGATGAAGAAAAAATAAAAATAAAAAAGCATAATATTGAAGTGCCACAACCAAAGACAAATTATGTGGCCACAACCGTCAATATACGACGCAAAAGGCTGCGTCAATATACGACGCAAAAGGCTACCTTTGGCGTCACATAGCGACGCTTGGGCAGAAGCGTCGCTATGTGACGAGTCCGCGTGAGACCACGTTGCATATGTATACATGTGTTTATGCATCCATATGTAATTTACATTTAAAATATATTTTTATTAAAGTTATATATTGTAATAGCAACTATTTTGACTAAGATTAACAGATTAGCACTCCACAAAACCATATGGATATTGGATTTAAAAAAACCCAATAAAGAATAATAATAAAAGGAAAGGAAAAAACCTTTTAATTTTATTATATCCCAGTCGACGCACGCGCATTTCATACTCAGTGCCTCTTGCAGCGTTCCTTAATCTCGCTCGGTACGGCAAAGCCCCGTCATTACCCTGTCCAAGGCATTTGATACGGTTGACCATTCAGTACTTCTGACCAGGTTGTCCTCCATTGGCCTAGATGGAAATGCTTTAAATTGGTTTCGTAATTACCTCTCTAACAGGACCCAAGCTATTGTCATAGATGAGGTGAAGTCACCCTTTCTAAAGGTCAATAAAGGAGTCCCACAAGGATCCATCCTGGGCCCGTTATTATTTACCATTTATATAAACGAGATTGCCACTAAAGTAGAAAATTGTAATGTTCATTTCTACGCCGATGATACCGTAATTTACTCATCGGCATCCACAAGCAGACAAGCTCTCACTTATATACAAACTGCTTTTAACAGTATTCAATTAGAATTGGCCAGTTTGAAATTAGTTTTGAATGCAAATAAAACAAAGTATATGTTTTTCTCCACACACAATGTAGACCCTATGGATGCTCATTTATTTACCTTGAATAATATTGAAATCGAATGCGTCCAGAATTATAAGTATCTGGGTATCTGGTTAGATCACGATTTCTCATACAGGTCACATGTGGCTAATCTAACAAAAAAACTTAAACCTAAACTTGGCTTTCTTTTTAGAAACAAGTCTTGCCTCTCCTTGGTTAGCAGGACAAAGATTGCTCAGGCCACAATTTTACCAGTACTTGATTATGGGGATGTTTTATATATGCATGCCCCCCACTTGTGTTTTAAAACCCTTGGATGCCATATACCATAGTGTATTGCGCTTTATCACAGGTGACGGCTTTAGAACTCATCACTGTGATTTGTATAAATCAGTAGGCTGGTCCTCCTTAGAGCTACGGAGGAAGCAACACGGTATTGTATTTGTTTATAAAGCGTTGCTTGCGAAACTCCCTCATTATTTAACAAAACATTTTTTTTTTAAGGTTTCAAAATATAATACTAGAGCTCAGGACTGGATTACTTTAGATATACCTCGATTTAGAACTGAACTGGGTAAAACTGCTTTCAGTGTTTCTGCGCCCAAATTGTGGAATGAAACCCAGGAATCACTTCACTTAACGTCACTGGTATCTGTTGAACATTTTAAGCAACTGGTTTTTAATTTATTAGAGAAGGAAGGTACATGTACCTGCATGGCCTAATCATCCATGTGTTCTTTGCACAGGATGCATCCTATGATTGTGGGCCTGTATATGTTTGTGCTCATGTGTATACTTACATGAGTATGTATGCATTTGTGTAAGTATGTGTATGTGTATGTGTATGTATATATGTATATACTACCATTTATTCTTATTCTCTTTACTTGCAAATCATCTCTGTACATATTTTCTCTGTATAACTTACTAGAATGTTCATTCTTCTGTTTTATCATTGTATGGTCGCAGGGCCCCCCTGAAAAAGAGATTTCGGTCTCAGTGGGGTCCCCCTGCATAAATAAAGGAAAATAATAATAATACCCCAGTGTCACGAGCGAGCGCGCGCGGCGGGGAACGCGCCCTTCCTCAAAACGTGACGGGCTGTCGTCCTTCGAAGCGGGAGAGTGACCCAGTAATACGGACCCGATTGGCTGTCAGGAACTGAAAAGAGTTATTAATAAACGTGTCAGGGGAGTAATGAAGAAAAAGCGCGTCCCACACTCGTGTCCGCTACAGATGCGTACCACATGTTAAGCCTCAGGCCGGCAATGTTCCTTTTTTTTTTTTTTTTGGTCGTTGGTTTTGTGGGCTCCAGCGCACGGCAGGAGGAACTAGATCGTTTTTTTTCCCGAACGCGATGTTTGCACGAGCGCCTATTCGTGTTGGGTACTGTGTGTCCGCCCTAAACAGCCATTCCATTTTAAAGTGGCACACATTCAGAAAACAGAAGCCCTTTAATTTTCTTTTCTCTCAATTTCCAACACACACGCACGCACGCACACACACACACACGCACACACACACACACACACACACAAATTCTCTCATGCCACTGTTTGAGTATTTTTGCTTCCGACTGGGGAGTTTTTTTTAACCCCACATGCTGGTTTTTGGAGGTTCAGGCTCAGTATTTTCCTTTTTCTATTTTCTGCAAAGCATCCTTGTGAAAGTCTCTCTCTGAAAAAAAAAACGCTTTACAAATAAAATTGAATTGCACTGAATGTTTCATCTTTCACGCACTTCCTCACAATTTCTCTCTCACACAGACACTGATCTGTTCTCTCCTCCCTGCAGGGGACGTTTCGCGGCATCTGTAAGAAGATCGACCATTTTCCACAGGATGCAGACTACGAGCAGGACGCAGCCGAGTACTTACTGAGTGAGTGTGCACTCCTCCTCCCTCTCCCCTCATCACTCACTCTCTCCATTTCTCTCATCTTGCACACACACACAGGCACATGAATACACACACAACACACAGACAGACACATGCACCCAAGTGAATGCATTCACACTCCCATACATACACACAAACACACACACACACACACACACACACACACACACACACGTAACTCACAGACAGGCACATAAGCATACATGTTCACACACAACACACAGACAGACACATGCACCCAAGTGAATGCATTCACACCCCCCACACACACACTCTCTCTCTCTCTCTCTCTCTCTCTC
>CM056387.1:12245970-12535970 GCA_029718625.1 Synaphobranchus kaupii | reverse complement strand
AATCTAGTACTGTGTCATAATCCAGCATATGGTCATAATCCAGCACAGTGTGACCATGCAGCTCGCCCCACAGGGCATATGGCCAAAGTAACCTGCAAATTCAGAAGGCCATTACAGGACATGAAAGCATGCATATCCCCACTGTGCTTACTGTTACATGGTGTGTGTGTGTGTGTGTGTGTGTGTGTGTGTGTGTGTGTGTGTGTGTGTGTGTGTGGTGTGTGTGTGTGTGTGTGTGTGTGTGTGTGTGTGTGTGTGTGTGTGTGTGTGTGTGTGTGTGTGTGTGTGCGTGTGTTTTTTACTGCAGTGATTCAAAATGATGCATGTCAACTGTGTGGTTTAATTTCTGTAAACTCTGTGCCCACCACCCCTTTCCCCCCCAACAACATCACAGGCCTCAGTAATATAATCGGGATCATCGTGTACATATCCGCTAACTCTGGCGACCCAGGTCAAAGCGACTCCAAGAAGAGCTACTCTTACGGCTGGTCCTTCTATTTCGGCGCTCTGTCCTTCATCATGGCCGAGATGGTGGGAGTGCTGGCTGTGCACATGTTCATCGAGAAGCACGACCAGCACGGCGCCAAGTCCCGCACTGAGCTCATCAAGAAGCCGCTGTCGGCTTCAGCCTTCGCCGCCCGCATTCCCCAGCTACCGCTACCGCTTCCGCCGCCGCCTCGTCCTGCCGCTCCAGCGAGCCCCGCCTCCTCCCCGCGATGCCTCGCCTGTCCGGAAAAGGGCTTCACCGGCCCCGCCGGGGCTTCCTCCCCCTCCGCCATCCGCCACCGACATCACCATGTACACGCTGTCCCGGGAGAAGGCCCCCACCGGGGGTACGCTGCTCAACTCTGAGAGGGAGTTCCTCCAGGGCCACGACTCGGACCCACCGGATTTCAAGGACACCCTGCAGAGCAACGCCGCCAACAGGAGGACCACCCCCCGTCTGAGAAAGAGAGAATGGAGGGGTGGCGGGGACTCAAAAGCGGGGTGGGACAGGGGGAGGGGCAGGGGGTGGGGCTTGGTAACAGCACAATCGTGACGAAGCCAAGAAAATTTGAAACCAGGGACCCTTTCTAAAAAAAACACCCAAGAGCTGCCAAGAGGAACCCTGGTCCAGGGGTCCTCTGTGTAAGACATAGTAAAATATATATGTGATATATATGTGATAAATGTTAGATCATTGGTGCTTCCTTTTATTCCTTATTTATTTCCTCCAATGTTTTTTTTTGTTGATTGTTCACCTTATTTGTAATGAAGTAGTAGCCCCCCACCACTACCCCAAAAGGGCCTACCGGGATAAAACAACAAGCTCTCTTCACTGTCACTCCGTCACAAAAATTAAGAAACGTTATATCTTTATGTGTCCTTTCTATTGTTGCCCCCTGAAAATGTGAAAGGGTATTTTAAGACCATATTTTAAAAGCATGCATGGAAGAAGAGGTCCGGGCATATGTTACAAATTATTATTTTTATATATTTTGTATTACGTATTTCACCATTGATTGAAATTCTTTTTTAATCTTTTTTCATCTCCCTCCTCTAATGCTGATGACTGCTGTTGGTCAGTGTATATCTTATTTTGCATACCTCTACCTGAGCCATTTTGTTACAGCTAAATATATCTCTAAAATGCTCTATAGAGAAAACCTTCTTGTCACCTTTAGATAACGTCAGATCCGCACATTCAGCCAATCCCTCATGACAAAATGAACACACTCACCTTTCTCTGGCTTTGCTTTTTGTTAATGGTGGGGGGTTAATCATTTCATCTCCACAATTTTGACATTTGATCCCATCCCCTGAGGAAACTTCAATTCCTCTATGCCCATTTTTGGGCGTATATAAAATAAGGCTGTAACTGTGACACATCCATCACCCTCCACCATCTGCCCACATATCAATTATGGCTGTAGTCTTCTGATTGTGATGTACAGTTTGTAATAGCGTTCTATCATGCTGCTCTCCCTTTGAAGGACTTGTTGGGAGCCAGTTGTTATGTCATGAATCTAAACAGGAAGTGGTTGCTTCTTAAGACAGTGATTGTCACGTCTTAAAGAACAATTCTGAGCTAAAAACCAGGCCAACGGCTCTTAGTGTCTGGCTGTTTCAGAAGGTGTTTGAAAAACGTCATTGAAATATTATTTTCTCTTGTCTGTATAATAATTAAACTAAAAGATAAGTGTGTTCAATTTAGACACGTGCAACCTTTGTCCAATCACATGCTTGTGTGATTTAAAATAAATTTTAAAACATTTTCCCTCCAAAAATGGAACGCAACATGATAAAAACACTCCTAGTGCACAATCAAAAGGTAACAACTATAGACTTAGAGAGTAGTTCCTAAAGTCCTTTGTAGTGTAAACAGGTATTTTCCAGGTCATCTTAGGTCTTTGTTGGAAATCATTGAAATTGCCCTGGCTTTGCAGATTCTTGCAAAAAAATATGTATTTTAACGTGTTAATAACATCACATTAGTTACCTCAGTTGTATGAAGTGCATTTGGTTTCTGGATAAACATTTTAACCACAATCTACAGTATTAGTCATTAAATGAACGTCAAAAGGCCTGGTTCTATATTGTGTCCATCACACACAAAAGCTGACTGGCTATAGTGGATGTTTTAGCCTGTTTACTTTATTCGCCGGTTTGGAATGGCCAGCCGCAATCATAAGCGCATCGAATCGCAACAACTTTCAGGTCCACCCCGAGCTGCACAGTCGGTCGCGGGCAGAATGAAGACGTACGACTGACCAGAGGAGCTGCCGGTTCAACGTGAGGCAGGGGTGTCCTCCCTTTCTGGGCGACACTATGGTTACTATAGTTACAAGACCGGCGGGATTCACAACCCTGGAATGTGTCCCTGCGTCAAGAACAAGCGTTCTAGCGGGATGCGCCACCAAAATCCACTATTTCTCTGCCTTCTTGCAAACACACTGCACTCTGGTACTTAGTGCCTGATTACATCACAGATTGTATATGCCAACCAGACAGTTAGCCCCATATTGCTAATATCGAAGCTCAAAGTATTCTGATTTGTGGACACATAGCAAATATTCATAAATGCGCAAAATGTCCATAGCTACTTTAGCAGCAGAGACAGTATCGGAAGCCTCCTGTTACAAACCAGAGCTTCCTGTGTAAGGACGCAAAGTGGATGGAGAGGAACACGGGAGCTAACCGCCTGGTCTGCGCGTTAGAACATCTGTGAGGTTTGGCCTTAATTTTCAGTAAATTCATGAGTGTTACTTTCTTTGTTACTAAGTACATGCTTTTTGTTCTAAATATTTTTTAAGAAAACGATTCTTAGTAATGAAGAAAGAACACTGGCTTATATTTGTCTATTGAAGACGAACGGCTAATACTGTTCAGCAGGGGTCCTGAATGGGTTCTAATCCTGCTGCAACAAACCCCCTAAGCCTGCCCTGTTTGTGTCTGACATTACAGTGTGAATAACCGGACTGGTTCAGAGTGACACTTTTGCGCAGATATTCAGCAGCGGATTCGCCAAACTTTTACCTGTCAGGATGGCTTAGCCCCATCCAGCAAGCTCATTGTATTGAGCCAATCCACCCGCTGTAAAGATTAGTCTATCTGGGAGATGGACCGACGTGGCACACCGTCCTGAAGCACAACCAGTGCACCATCTTGCACCTGCAGGCAATCTAGGGGGTAGATCATTTTGGATGTTTATCAAAATGAAATAGCATTACTGGCATCTGTGGTCATTAATGAAATAGCATTAGTAGGTGTGTCATAGTTATTTAGGAACTGGGTTTTTAACCAGGAGGTTGCAGGTTTGCTACCGATATGCGGTATGACCTTTGTACCGTTAATGCTATATGATTAACCTGAACTGTTAACAATAAAATATCCAATGAGTGTGTGCGAGTATGTGTGTGTGTGCATGCATGTGTGTTGTGACACTTTGATTCCATGTTTACAGAAGTAGAGCTTGCAGAAAATGCTGTCTCAAAATGTTTTTGTTTTTTTTTGTTCCAATGAGACCACGTCTGTGCTACAAACTTATCCATAAGCTTAGAAACCTTAGTCTACGGATGAAAGACTATAATACAAAAACTACTTTATATAATCTACTTTTACTCTGCTGATTTAAGAAATGTGGGGGGTATATCTATCACCGTTTCAGATCCCTAGGCGAAAAACCCCCCATTCCACACCTCCCCCTCCCTGAGTCATTAGAGTGTGTCCACGTGGCCCATACCTGTCTGCTATACTATGCTTTAGGTAATGGCTCTGCCTGGGGCCGTTTCATTTTAAACACCATGAACACGCAATGGCTTTCAACGTGTCCACAGTGTGTCTCACGGGATCAGTAGTTAGACAGGAATAATGAATGCTCCAGAGTAATACATGTTCAATGTGTATGTGAGAACAGGGTACAGATTTTTTACGTGCGTACAGCAACACTCATGAACTCCTCTATGTACAGTACCGACAAACCGCACTCAGGCCGATCAGATCAACGCTGAGCTAGCTACCACGCCAAGCCATGTTTTTTTGTTCCGTGGTGGCTACTCGCGAACGTCAAGCCTTCTACTGACGCATATGGTCCACAGTGGCTTTGCATCCGTTTGGTTTTCAAACGCTTTGGGAGCTTCGATTGGACAGCTGCTCTCCCGCAATTTTTAAATGTCAACTGATGACCTAATTGGAATGGATGATTTCTGTTTACATACTGGATGGAGGGCTGGTGGTGACTAGACGCTGATGTGACAGATCACCACTGTCTTTGAGGGCTACTTGGAGGGATCCAAGAAACCCGCCCTTCTCTCTTCCCTCAGACACTACAGGGGGCTACTATCAAGAAATGGTTATGATTAAATCTCCACAAAATCACTGTGAGATGACCTGTGAATTCAAATGAAAATATGAATTATGAAAATCAGAATGGCGCTAGCTAGCTCTGAAGAACTTACCTAGAGAGCCACAAAGCGTTGCTTGCACAATGACCCCTCTATCTAGTAATGTAATGCTGATCAGTGGCTGTGACTGAAATTTTGTTGAACAATGCACAACTACCATTAGAATGTACTATTTCGGTTGAACTGAACAGCTCTGGACATTGGGGAGGCTCTGTGACTGTCTTTTGTTTCTCTATTTCTTGATATCTGAGGGCAGGATGTTTAAAGGATTGTGTACAGCCTGGGACAGGTTTTTCTTTTTTGTTCTGCAGAGACTTTTTAATATATATACAGTCCTCAATACAGAATCTCACCCACCCTCCTCAAAATGGTTTCTCCTGACCCAGAGTCTGAGTGACCAATGGCTCTGCTTCCTTGCTCCAGTGCCCAAATCAAAATGAGTTTCTTTACTCAAACATTTCCCACAGTTCCAAGCTGTTGCTCTGTTAAACAAAGACTATCAACCCAACAATGTGGCCCAGCCAATCACAGACCTGTGCTGAACTCCGTTGCTGACGGCAACACCTACGTAACTAACTCAGCTGTTTTAGTCCTTTGAAACACAAATGAAAAAAGCACACATTTTAATCTATTTAACAAAAATAAAGGAAGAGGTTGTAAAGAGATGATATATGGTACCACTACCTACTGAAATAAAACTGATTTTAAAAAGCGGAAAATAACCTGCCCGATCTAGACTGTGCTTTTTGTGTAAGTGGTTGTGTGGAGAGATTGACAAAGCTTGCAACTGACATGACAGGGTTGATGGGGTAATCTACCAGAGATAATAGAGCACAGTTTCTGCTCACCAAAAAATGTGTTTTTCATTAGAATGCATTAAATCGATAATGAACGACAAGACCGCCTGCGGGCAGACTAGAATACAAGAGATTTTGTAGAGATAGGCTGAAAAAGATGTGGGAGGGTTGAAGAATGGATAGAGAAGGAGAACGAGAGGTAAAGAGAGGGAGGGAGGGAGGGAGGGAGAGGGAGTTGCTGAAGGAAACATTGCTTTGGTACACATTCCCCTGTCTTTTACTCCATAACCTGACGTGTAGCTTATTAACCATTTATGCTTAGTAGTTATCCATTATTTAACGAAAGTAGTCATGTGCATAATGCAACAACTCCTGGTTTTTAGTCTATTTCTTTCTAGATGTTCGCAGAGCATTGCTATTTCATGTGCGTTTGACCTGCAAATTTCAGCTGACCTACAACTGACCTCGACACAAGAAACGAAAATCAGATGAAGCGTGAATTAAATGCTCAGATATTGCCGCCACGGTAACACGGTGATAATAACCATGAACGTGAAGCTCGTTGAAAACGGAGGAGTTTGTTGGGATAGGGCTAAAGGTATTGATGGGAGAGCCAGGAGACATAAGCCCCCAAAATGGGTGGCGGTACACCGGGACGGCATTGACCGTGTGCAGTAGCTCCACCCATCACAGGGCTCACGATGTCCGCCTCTCCCATAGCTAGTTAAAAGCATGGTCACCGTCCATAACGGTGACCTTTTCAGGCCACTGGTCTTCGAAGAACAGTCAATTCATATCACAGTTATGCACATACAGGACTGAGACAATCCTGGCAAAATGTAACCTATGAGACCCTATGAGTGGGCCTTTTTTCACCTCCCCGAGTGTGGACTAAAATAGCGCTGGCAGTGGCTGCTGTCCACCATGGTGTATGGATATGGATATCCACTGGTCTATGCTTTTGAATTGTTATTATCTAATTGTATTTATTAGTCATCATGTAGCTATTATCTCAGCAAAAAAATGTTCAATGTAAAAAAGTGTAAGTTAGTCATATAGACAAAGTATAGATCGTCAAGAAACACAATTCCTAAAAATTTGTCCATGTACCAAATTATTGATATCAAAAAAAATGTTTCCACTGAGGCTACGAAAGCCATACAGGAAAATCACTGCTACCAATGTTCTCTAAATTCATTAAAATCATTCTTTATTGAGTTAAATGGCCATTGCAAAAGAATGATTTTTTGGTCAGTTAATCATTTCTAGGTTGATTAGGCATTGATTTTATCCCTGAAGATGAGGTAGAAGAATTATAAGGAATAAAGAAAAAAACCCTGTTTTTGGCTGCGGTGTGAAGTTGCACCTGAATTCTGAATTTAAAACAGGAGAAGCATTTAAAAACGAAGATACGATCCATGGCAGTACAGCCACACAAACAGACACACGTGCACGCGCATGCACATGCACACACACACACACACACACACACACACACACACACAACCCCAAACACTGATCCCCACACTCAAACTCATACAGACAGACGCACACCTTTGCTTTTATATAATTAGCGTTGTTGTCCCGTTTCCTGTTGTTGTTTTTTTTTGCAGACGGGTGCATTAGTCACTAGACACTAGATTGGGAGCTGGATGGGGGGGGGGGGGGGGGGGGGGTAGCGGTGGTTAGAACACGCAGCATTAAAGCTTCCTTCTCCAAGCCCATGGGGAGGAATACAGCGCCGTTTGAATCTGTGCTTTTTAAACCGGCTTTGATGACTCATTCTGCGGGTTATCTGCACAGCCCAGAGGAGCAGGCAGCGGATTGCCCTGGTGCATGCTGGGATTGAGGACAGACATCCCCACCTTAACAGCTGATTAAACTCTACCAGCCTGACAGAATATACCACTATAAAACTCTGAAAGGGGGGGGGTTTTGGGGGGGTAGTTTGTGGTAATATGAAACTAAACGCAATGATACTTAATGCTAGGCTACTGTCAATACTTACCACTCAAAACTATCTTAAATAAAGAAATAATAGATAAATATATAATCATGTAAAATTATTGTAATTGTATTTAATTGTAACTTCTTATATATAAAATATATATATGTACATTTGGCTGGGTTTGGGGTCATTAGTATTGCCATAACCATTGACTTGGACTTAAAAAAGTTGCGGGTTGTGCACTAAACAAGGCACAGAACCTGCAATTTACTGCACTTCAGAGCTAATATACAGACGGGTGACAGACTCTACTGGAGGTATGGAACACCATTCTTCCAAAAGATATTCCCTCATTTGGTGTTTTGATGATGGTGGTGGAGCACGCTGTCTAACACGTAGGTCCAAAATCTCCCATAGGTGTTCAACTGGGTTGAGATCAGATGACTGCGAAGACCATAGCATATGATTCACATCATTTTCATACTCATCAAACCATTCATACTCATCAAACCATTCAGTGACCCCTCACGCCCTGTGGATGGGGAAATTGTCATCCTGGAAGAAACCACTCCCATCAGGATATAAATGTTTCATCATAGGATTAAGGTGATCTCTGGCAGTGTGATGTGGCAGTGTAGTATAATGGTTAAGGAAATGGACTTGTAACCGAAAGGTTGTAGGTTCGATTCCCAGGTAGGACACTGCCGTTGTACCCTTGAGCAAGGCACTTAACCTGAATTGCTTCAGTATATATCCAGCTGTGTGAATGGATAAATGTAATAAGAAGTTGTGTAAGTCGCTCTGGATAAGAGCGTCTGCTAAATGCCTGTAATGTAATGTAATGTAATCTCTCAGAATAACTTTGTATTGATTTGCAGTGACCCTTCCATCTAGGAGGACAAGTGGACCCATACCATGCCAGGAAAATGCCCCCCACAGCATAACAGAGCCACCGGACCCCATCACTGTAGGGGTATTTCCTTTAATTTGTCACCCGTCTGTATATACTGTATATATATATATATATGTTTGGGCTGTCAAAGTTAATGCATTAAACTGCTTAATGCATCACACCTTAGATAGAAAATTTTAAACAAAATCCCATCCCCTTTAACCACAGGGTCAGTAAGTGAGCTGCTTATACACGGTCATCCTGCCATCCTGCTATCTTCAACACTTCATCTCCACAAGTTAGTGCACCTCTGGCATCTGCCAGAGACAAAACGACCCTCAGTCAACCACCTTAGATTTTAATCTGCACCATGGTGTCTCTTCCACTTCAGACTCAAAAACAACCCTTTCTCCTTTTTCCCCTCTGTGCCCATATATTCTCTATCTCTCTTTCTCTCCACTTCTCTCTCTCTCAATTACAATTTGTAGCACATAGTAACAAAATATAGCATCCCGAATTTGGTTTGATATTCACAATTCACAACACCTCTTGTTAGCAGTTTGACACCTTCACTGTTTTGCAGTGCATGTCAATGCAATTAACTGATGGCAGCGAAAAATATCGTTTTTTGGCTAAATATGGGATGTCCCAGCCTAATATGGGACTGTTGGCAACTCTGCTTGGACTAGCCCCAGAGCAGAGATCCTTTTTTAAATTCTAATTCAATTTTGCCTCCCCAAATTAGTCTACTACCTCAGAGCACATGCCAAATTTTAAGCATTTGAACTTGTGTAATTGTTAACAAAGATTTGGTAAATTACTACATTGCATCATATTGCCTTCATTTAGCAGATACTTATCCAGAGCATCTTACAATTTGGGAGAACATACACGTAAGTACCTTTACCCGATTTACATAAGCTATAGTGACAGACTGGCTAACATTACATTACATTACAGTCATTTAGCAGACGCTTTTATCCAAAGCGACATACAATAAGTGCATACAGAAATGTCATTGAAGTAACTACAGAACAGATAAGACAAAGCAAATCCTTCCCATAATGTAGCAGCTATCCCTGGTAATGAACATTGAATGTAGTTCACAGTAAGCTGTGGGTAAATCAGCTATACTACAATTCTATTCTAAATACTATTATAAACTGTAACAAACAGTTAGACAAGAAAACACAGGGAACAAGCATCATGAGAAGTATCATTCCCAGGAACAAAGATACAAATCATGAATGCATACAGATCACATCTAAACAAGCCCCAAGATGAGAGAAAAAGAGGCAGGCGGGGGGGTATAATGATAATGCCTGGAATTTATATAGCGCCTTTCTCAACACTCAAAGCGCTTTACAATGAGGGGGAAACTCGCCTCAACCATCACCAATGTGTAGCACCCACCTGGGTGATGCAGCGGCAGCCATTTTGCGCCAGAATGCTCACCACACATCAGCTGAGGTGGAGAGGGAGAGAATAATTTTTAGCCAATTAAACTGGGGGATGATTAGGTGGCAGATTGAAAGAGTCTGGGTTGGGAGTTTAGCCAGGACACTGGGGAAACCCCTACTCTTTGCGATAAGTGTCATGTGATCTTTAATGACCACAGTGAGTCGGGACCTCTGTTTAACGTCTCATCCGAAAGGCAGCCTCTCCTACAGCACAGTGTCCCCATCACTGCACTGGGGCATTGGGGTTTATTTGACCAGAGGGAAGACTGCCCCCTACTGGCCCACCAACACCACTTAAATAATAACAATAATTGCAGACCATAGTCATGCCCTCTGGTATACAACTACCATGAAAAACATGTCCACAAGCACTCTCAAGAAGTTGAATTGCACCAGGGCACATGAATGTGGTCAGTAGTTGAACTAAAAAAAAATCTAAATGGGCATGTGTAATGCATATCCTTATATATCCTGTACTTTTGGTTAGTCCAAACAACTTAATTAAAAATGCAACTGCAGTCCTATTTGTATTAAATACAGTGACATTGCTACAATTACTGGTAAATACATGGAAAGCAAGCAAAATAAATACAGCACAATGTACGTGGACAGATATCTCCTGTGACCACCACCCACTCAATTTAATCCCCCCCCCCCCCCCCCCCCCCCCCCCCCTTGCTTTCCCCCATTTCTCGGTTTATATATGTTTAATCATTTCTCTCACAGCCTTCCATATCCGCGCAGGAAACAGCCGGCTGGTTTCAAACGGACTTCCTCTGCTACACCTTAAACATTCCGAGCCGTATTCACGAGTAGGGAAAATAATTCACGACAGGCTTGAATAGCTTAGGATGGAGATAAGGGGGATGAGGAGACGGTGGAGTCAATCTTTGTAAGCAGATAGTGACTGAGCAACGGACTCGACAGCAGCTTAAAATGCAGACGGAGGAGCGACGCGAATCCAGGCGCAAACAGCACATTTACAGGGTTACAATACAAAATAACAAGACGCGAAGATTATTCCGACAGATAAAAAGGGGTTACAATTGCAGCTGATTATTTTCCTTTTTCTCCGTGTGACTACAACTCCTTCAGTTCAAACCTAGATTTTTTGTCGTCTCACGCTCATTCGTGCGCGTGCACGCACGCTCAAACACATTCGACATGCGCTATAAACAGTAGGCTACCGCACGCTCAAACAGAAACACATGATCCCATCCCACCGCTTTCGTAGAGAAATCACTAATTACTGACAGGAGCTTAGCTCCAAATCCAGTAAAGCACCGTGACTTTTTATTTATTTATTTTATTTTTTTTACCACTGGTGACGTAAGCTACGAAAAAGCACAAACGCCCAGCATTTATGCAGAGCAGCAGGGCAAATGGATGAAATCCCGTTTTTCTCTTCTTATGCGTCAGACAACTTGTAAAGACCCGATTCATACTGACAGGCTCGCTCAGAGGGTGTCAGTACTGATAAAAAAACAGCCAATTAGGGGTAAGAATTATTCCCTTTGTATTTCCAGTAGATTCCATCAATTTGTCATACTTGACAGTTTTCAGAGGTAACCTCAGTACCCAGTGAACAAAGAATTAAAGACATGTGACATATTTTTATTAAAAGCTCTGGTGTACCCCTACACCGTGCCAGAATCTGCTTTATTCTCTCAGTCCAGGACTCTTGGCATTGGGAATTAGTGACCGATTGCTGTGTAAAAATACATAGTTGGAAGTTCTACAGTTTGCCAAAAACCCTTCATGAATATTCATAGTTGAAAAGTATCTCGGAAAGCTTATAAAGCTTGAATAAAACAACTTTCAATCTTACATGTCCAAACCTGAATATCTGTGGACAGCTTTAAATGAATCAAACAGAACCAATCAAGGAGTTATCTAAATCAGTCATTACAGTCTTCCCAGGATTAACAGATGTTAGAAAACTGTTCTTGTTAATTAATTCAGACTCCCTATCTGCTGAATTTACAGCTGGGCATGAGAACCGAAGACCGTCATTTGACTCATAACTATTTCAAATGTCATAACAGCAATTAACTTTCAAATTGCGAGAGCTGAACTTTGGGGCAAAAATGTTAGGGGTAAAATGACCCCCCCCCCCTTCTCTCTCATTAAGGGTTTCCTTTTTAAAAGAACTTCAATGCATCAGTCCCGGTGTAATGTCATGGAAACCAGAGCTCTACACCACATCAAGGTGTACCATCAAGTGAAGCGACGGATACACTACATGGCCAAAAGTATATGGACCTGCTCATCTCATTCCAAAAATCATGGGCATTAATATGGAGTTGGTCCCCATTTGCTGCTATAACAGCCTCCATTCTCCTGGGAAGGCTTTCCACTAGATGCTGGAACATTTGCTGTGTGGATTTGTTTCTATTCAGTCAGAAGAGCATTAGTGAGGTTGGGCACTGATATGGGGCTATTAGGCCTGGCTCACAGTCGGCTTTACAATTGATCCCAATGGTGTTTAATGGGGTTTTTTGGTCAGGGCTCTGTGCAGGCCAGTTAAGTTCTTCCAGATCACGACAAACCATTTCTGTATGGACCTCTATTTGTGCATGGGGGCATAGTCATTCTGAAACAGGAAAGGGCCTTCCCCAAACTGTTGCCACAAAGTTGGAAACCCAGAATCATCTAGAATGTCATTGTATGCTGCAGTGTTAAGAACCAAGGAGCCCAGCCTGAACCATGAAAAACAGCCCCAGATCAAGGGGTGTCCACATACTTTTGGCCATATAGTGTATATTTTATAGGTTAGCCAGATGATTGACTTCTGTATTCTTAACACTGAATGCTCGGTTTCCCTCCCGATGATGCTGAAACATTCCAATTTGTTTAATCTTCTGAAAATCCATTAAGGGCCACGGCCAAGTACTATACGATTTACATGGGTGTTCAGATAAATCAGAAACCAATGTCATTAACAGGGCCTTCTACAAGCATAAGTTGGCACGAAATCAGGAAAGCCCTCGTCGCTCATGTCTGTATTCCACATCAGTGCAAATGCGCTCCTTAGTCTAAAATCCTAGTACTGAATCCTGACCATAACAGTACCAGCTGTGGTCAGCAGCCCTGCAGGGGGCATTGTTAGCGGCAGTGTCATTCAGCGATGGAGCTTTTCAAGTCAAGGCTGACTGTCTCACCTCGCACCAGCAACCCTTCCGATTGATTAGAGGGCCTGGTGTCTGCCTGTGTCCCCTGCTCAAGAGGTGCGTGACTGCACAGGGCTTGTAGCTGGCTGGCATGCTAGCCTGAATTGTTGGAGGAAATTACAGGGCTTGGACATGCTTACAATGGCTTACAAATGTGAATGACCAGCATGAACTTCCTTCTGAAGTGAGAGGAAAGAAAAAAATAAACAAAAAGAATATTCATTATTCATTATTTTACTTACAGTATGTAGGTTTATTTTGTTGGTGTGTAAGGGTAGTTAAAACTGAGAACTCAACTCCCATAAGCAGTGGTGACGTGGGGAATCCAAATGGGCAGGGAATGCAGGGGATTGTGTAGCCAATCAGATGTAGGGAGGATAGTTAGGTGGCCAGATGAGGAAAGTCAGATTTGTGGTACTTGATCAGAATGTTAAAAAAAAAAAGTACTAAATAATTTTAGTACCCATAGAACACGCCTCCCCCTTCCCCGAGCCCCGTAGCAACACCTCTGTCACCGTTTCATCTTCCCTCCTGAACCCGGCACGACGCACACGCGCAGACAAACATCAAAGTGAGCCGAGCACAGCGGGTAGAGGTAAACAGGCGAACAGGTAAACAGGGCAACAGGTGGTGACAGGTGAGGTCATCCCCCAGTGTCTACGTTGGCCCCTGTGCCCTGCCCCTCTCCTGGTTTGCAAGCAAACGCAACACCCCTTTCAAACAAATTACGGAAAAGGAGCAGGCGAGGGACCAATGCGCGCTCTCGATACCTCAGCGTATGGGACGAGACGGGAACGCAGGCGGGCGCCCGGGGCTGGTGGGGGCGTGGCTGAAGCACACGGCGTGCTTCCCTGCTGATCCCAGAACAGCTGCCTGTGGGCTTCAGTGGCAGATGACAGGAACACCTGGGTCCAGCTGGACATCCCACAAGGCTGATGTGTAGATAGAGAGAGAGCGAGTGAGGGGGGGGGGCGAGAAAGAGAGAGAGAGAGAGAGGATGGGGGGCGGGGTTAATTGAATTTAAAACATCTTTATCTTGACATGTTCAACCACAGAAAAAGGCCAAGCCAATATCACTCAAGATCACCTACACAATGTTTTCTTATATACACAGAGCTATACTACACCATACAAAATATTAAGGATTAAAAATCAAGGCAAAGCCTTCCTTCCTCATCAACATGATGATGACACAGTACCCCGTCAGCCACCCATAACTACTCAAAATGAGATTGGTCATGTACAAGCGTGGAATAGGAGAACTCCACCTGAAGCCTTGCTGCTAAAAGCCCACATAATACTTTCTGCATCCATTGATCCTTTGTTTTTTCTACTCTCCCAAGTAGCTAAACTGTTTTAGCCTGCCCAAAAATAAAGTTTAACAGACACAGCCTCTTCTTACCTAATACTGTATACCTTGGTCCCCCTATGTACAGCTCCCTCGAAAAAACCCATACCTAACCCTGTACACCAGTGCCTCACTATCCCTAACTTGCCGTCTAGCACACTTGAAGAGGTGCTCCACACTTTCTACCTCCCCACAGAACAAGCAACTCTCCCCCACAGGTGCGTCAATGCATTCAACATGTCTGTTTGTTGCGATGGCCACATGGACAAGCCTCCACTGTAGGTCAGCAGTACACTTTTCTATGGGAGGCTTATACAGGGAGCACCAACATCCTCTCAGGGAAGAACCTAGCCCAGAGACCCCTGGCCAGCTGGACAGCTTCACGCTCCTCAGAGCAGCCTGGTGATGGACCGTCACTGCCACCGAATACAGAGCTTTCTTGCTAGTCTGGTGAACATTCCCCAGCTGAGGTGTGCTGAGACACAGGGCCTGATTTACTAAGACCTTTAGAATGTGCAAAACCTTTAAGCACATGCAAAACTAATAACACAACCAATGATTGGTGCAAACCAAATGGCATGACCATTGGTCATGTTATTGGTTTTGTGTGAGATAAAATGTTTTGCACATGGTAAAGGTCTTAGTAAATCAGGCCCACAGTATGGAGCTCTCTATATCCTGCTGACTGTCATCAGCCACAGCTAAAGCCAGTGGTGGTAACTCCAACTCCTTAAGTGTCTGCATTGCCACCCAAAGAGGGCCAGAAAGAGAGGCGCGGACCCTCTCCAAAACCTGTTGCACCAGTCGTACTGACCATGTAACAATCCTGCTGGCAAGCTTGTGCACTGTCCTCCAACCTCCTCTATCCGTGACGTTACCTAACTTTGTGACCTCACCTTTTATCAGAGTGGCCTGCAGACGAGTGGCCTGCAACATGTCTGACATCTAACAGAGCTATGAAACAATGGCTCCTGCAACACCCACCACCCCGGACTGGTAGTGTTTCTCACAATGGTCAAAGATACATTCCACGACTTCATGACAGAATGAGAGAAAAGGCTAAGTGCAGAAAAACAAAGTCCATGCAAATCCTCTCCAGCTGAGCTCTGGGTGATAAAGCAGCAGTCTCTGGGCAGCTTGCAACCAAAATGCTGAGACCCAATTCCATAGGTCAACCATCCCTTGACCCCCCTCCTGTACAGGGAGGCACAGCATTGCAGCCTTAGCACAATGTTAGCCTGACCAGAAAAAGTCCACCAGTCATTTCTGTATATCCTCCAGCAGACCCGTTGGGGGCTCCAGTATGAAAAGCCTGTGCCAGAGTTTGAGGCAGCCAGGTTATTGGTAACCAGGACCCTCCACCGAAAAGACATTAGTGGCAACAGTCACTGCCATTTAGACAACGTAGAAACAACCTTGTCCAACATCTCCAAATCTGTCTCTGATAAACCTCACTACCTACAGAAAAACTCCTAGACACTTCACCCATTTCCTCCTCCATTTAAGTGTCCCTGGCAGACTGTGTGCTCATTACACTACGTTATATTACAATGCATTCACTTGGCAGACGCTTTTATCCAAAGCGACATACAGTGCATACTGAAGGTCATTGAAACAACTACAAACAGGTCAGATAAAGTACAGTTCTTTCATAATGTAGCAGCTAACCTTGGACATGAACATTGAGTCTAGTTCACATAGTAAGCTATGGCTAAGTCTTATGGCTAAGTCAGTAAGACACTACAACATCACAATCAAGACACTAGTGTTACTAAGATCAGTTTTGCTAGAGTATTTCAGTCTATTAACCAAAAACTTGGAGAGCACCTTATAGTCACTTGACAGGAGTGCAACAGGCCTCCAGTTCTTAATCAAAGCTAAGTCCCCCTTTTTAGGCAAGAGAAAAGGCCTGCTCGCTCACAAGAGGCTGTAATGACCCCTCCCAAAGACACTCCAGCATCACTTCCCGTAAATCAGAGGGAGTTTATACTGTCTGGACTAACGTATTTTGGCATGTTTGCACACTCAATTACGCATGTATCCACGTCTCATATACATTCTGAAACTGCCTTCCCTCCTCTCAGTGAACCAAATGGTTGCTTTTTAATGTTCATGGTTTGTACAGACCGGGCACAAAACTTCTTTTTCCTATTGTGTACCAAGGGACTGCAATAATTTACAGAATCAGCTTAAACTAGGAACCTCCTGTCCCCGGGGGTTTATAAAGCTATTGTATAAAGCACAGGAGTGTAATTGTTTTAAATTTTTAAATATCATATTGTTATGAGTTTCTAGATCTTTTCTCTTCGTATTTTAAGTATTGTTGATTTGCTACAGTGTATTTTTTTTTGTTATATTTCTAGGGCTTTTCAGCTTTATTGGACAGCACAGTGTAGAGAGACAGGAAGAATGGGAGCGAGAGAGAGGGAGGGACATGCGACAAAGGATTCGAACCGCCAACGCCGCGGCTCACAATGAGCATGTGGACGGTGCTCTTACAGGCTACGTCACTGAGACACCTCGCTACAGTGTTTTTACCTGATGTTTCATGTATGTATGTATGCACTGCTGGCATCTTAGCAAGGTTTCTCTCTTTTTCTTTTTTTTATTTATAAATTTGGCACCCAATGTGATGCTGAGCATGTCCAATTCCCACCCCAATTTGGAATAGCCAATCGTCTGTGACCACAGCCGCTTTCATGTGCAAACGCCACTGCCAATTCAGGAGAGTGCAGATAGCCACAGTTCTCCTCCTTAACACGTGGTGTTGCCAGCTGCTTCTTTTCACACTGCAGGCTGCAGCCGAGCTCACACAGAGCAGGGTCGGAGGAAGACCTTTTGCATGCCGCTTTAGCACGCAGTCCACGGGTGGCCATTCGACCTGCGGGGGTCGCTAGTTAGCGATAAACACTGACCCCTAACTGATTGAACCCTCCCATACCCTGGGCAATGCAATCGGCAATTGCACGTCACCCTATGGAGCTACAGGCCACAGTCAGTAGTGACACGGTCCGAATTCGATCCAAGGCAGCGAGGCTCAACCATGCAGCACAGTGTGGTGCCTTAACCGAACGAGCCATCCCAGCAACCCCCTGGCCAGGTCTCTCTTTAATGAGATGTTTTATCTCGATGAGAGTTCCTGGTTACATAAAGGATAGATAGATAGATAAATAAAATCAAATGCACAAACACACACTGTGTGTGCATGAGTGAGAAAGAGGGTGTGAGGGGATGAGATCGTGTGCATATGTAATTGTATGTGTGTGTGTGTGTGTGTGTGTGTGTGTGTGTTTGTATATTAGTGAGTGTGTGCGTGGCATCAGTTCAGCCAAAGAGCTGCAGCGTTGTATGAGGCCGTGCTTTGTGCACAATAGCAGCTGATTTGGGTTCTTTCAGCAGAAGCGCAGGAACATCCTGGCTGCCTTGAGCGAGGCTTTCTGAACATGTAATGATAGCGTTGATTTTAATTACCTCCACTGAATGCAGCGTTCGTGGGTTTGACACGCAGCGGGGAAAGTTTGTGACTTATCTCCGGAAACACCTGCACAGCGCTCTCAAACATACGGATGCAGTTGGCCTTCACCTCTGAGCGATGTTACTCTCTGCGATCGCTGCAGTTAAAATGCAATCTGGAACTTTTATGAATAAAATTAAATAAAAACGCTTGGTGGATGCAATCACAATCTAATGCGAGCGCGTTACGCAACTAATCTTCCGGTCGCAGGCACACACCTGCGTGAGTTAGTCAGTTGGGACTGGAGAGGCCCTGCGGGCTGTGTGGCGCCGGGAGGGGAATTCTGCGGAAATGCACTCCTCGTCGTTTCAAGAATTATTACCCATATCATACACCAAAGGTGACGCAGAGGAGAAAATGCTTCTTTGTAATAACGTGCTTTTCATTCCCCTGGCCATAGTCTTAATGCAGTTTTCCTGGTTTTGGCCTGTGCTCTCTCTCCTACAGTTGCGAAATAGAAACGTTTCCTTTACGTTTGATCGACAGCCTAGAATCACG
Organism: Synaphobranchus kaupii; assembly: GCA_029718625.1. Taxonomy (NCBI): domain Eukaryota; kingdom Metazoa; phylum Chordata; class Actinopteri; order Anguilliformes; family Synaphobranchidae; genus Synaphobranchus; species Synaphobranchus kaupii. Next base: position 12,517,460 of record CM056387.1, on the reverse strand, counting down.
TAGCTGCACCCACCCATGGATCAGGGTGTCACAGCACAGAGGCCACATGGGAGACACACGAGCAGCACAAACGTAGCTTTTTTCACCACAGTAGTAAGTGTGAGTGCGTGTGCATGTGCTTATGTATGCGTGTCTGTGTGCATGTGTGTGCGCCTGTGTATAGACTATGTATTTCATCTGTGTATGCATATACAGTGAGCACCATAATTCATTGGACAGTGACACTTTTTTTTTGTTATTTTGGTTCTGTACTCTAGTGCTTTGAGTTTGAAAAGATACAATGACAATGAAGGGCAGACTATCAGCTTTAATTTAAGGGTATTATTATTCATATCGGATGAACCGTTTAGAAGTTATAGAACCTTTAGTACATAGTCCCCCCATTTTCGGGCATAAAAAAATATTGGACAGTTTAACATAATGTAGAAGAAAGTAATAATTTTTAATATTTGGTCGCATATCCTTTGCATGCCATGACTTCCTGATGTCTGTGACCCAACAACATCAAAAGACTCTTGATATCTTATTTTCTGGTACTCCTACTATAACCTCTCTGCATTTGAATGGATCTCTATGGGAATTGGGGGGTGGGACTAGAGATAGCTGTAAATTACATTGGAACAGTATGGAACACGTGGTTGGCTAAAAGTCACCCACCTCTCTGCTGCGAGATATGCAGTAGATATGGATGGATAACTTGAAGGGTTTCTTCTCCTGACTTATTTTTCCATAAAGTTCAATAGGAAAATTTGTCAGGGAAAACAACCCTTAAAGTGATCCATCCGTATCTACTGCATATCTCGCAGCAGAGAGATGGTTTGAGGCTCGTTTGATACCTCAGACCCTTGATGACTTACAGCCATTTTACCAACCATGTATTCCATATTGTTCCAGCATAATTTACAGCTAAATCTAGTCCCACCTCCCAATTCCCATAGAGATCCATTCAAATGCAGAGAAGTTATCGTATCGCTTGTAAGAGTACCAGAAAATAAGATATCAAGAGTCTTTTGATATTGTTGGGTCACAGACATCAGGAAGTCATGGCATGCAAAAGATATGTGACCAAATATTGAAAATAATTACATTATTCTACATTATGTTAAACTGTCCAATATTTTTTGATGCCCCAAAATGGGGGGGGGGGACTATGTACAAAACGTTCTATAATTTCTAAACGGTTCATCCGATATGGATGAAAATACCCTCAAATTAAAGCTGACAGTCTGCCCTTCAAATTGTCATTGTATCCTTTCAAATTCAAAGTGCTAGAGTACAGAACCAAAATAACAAAAAATGTGTCACTGTCCAATGAATTATGGTGCTCACTGTATGTGTGTGCATATCGATGTGTGTGCGAGTGAACATGTGTATGTGTCAGTAAAGCAAAAATGCAAATATAAAAGTAAAAGGTGTGATGCTACAAAGAATTACACTGTTTGAACATCAGCAAGGCAAGGTGTTTTTGGAACTATAAATCAGTGATGAGACAAGAAAATGGACACCTCCCTGCCAGCGATTCACCCGCCATCAGCAGATTATGTTTCTGAAACACTGCTCACACAGGAACCCACTATTTATCCAAACATCTGGCTGGCGCTCGGTTAGCCTCGCTCCTTATTTCTTCTGCCATCCTCCTGTTTCTGCCAAAAATCGCCCAAAAGAAAAGCCGACCTGCCGGTTTTAGCCTCCGGTTCCTCAGTGGTGAGCAGCACTGTCGCACCTCCCTTGTCTCCCTGACTGACAGAAGTCACAGGGTGGGCCGACCCCTCATTCCAGTTACTCCTCGCACCTTTTGAAAGTGAAAAATCTCCAGGAGAGAGCGAGAGAGAGAGAGAGAGAGGCACATCAGTCAGTGTCAGAGCACTTGCAGAATGATGGAAGGTTCCAGGCCGGTCTGATGGAGAATGAGGTGCGCTGGAGGGAAACCGAATATCTTTTTTTTTTTAAAGGAGGCGCAAGGATTTTCTGGTGGCATATGCCATGAAGAGACAGAGAAGGGGGTTACTAGCAGGGACAGAGGGAGAGAGGGAGGGAAAAGGAGAGAAAGAAGGACAGACAGAATCAGGTAGCAAGAGAGTGGGAGAGAGAGGAAGAGAGAGGCAGAGAAAGAGAGGTCGAGTGGGACAGAGAGAGGAGAGTGATAGAGGGAGAGAGAAAATGTGATATTGAGAGGGAGCGCAATTGAGAGGGAGGGAGAAAGAAAGAGATATTGAGAGGGAGAGCAAAGAGAGAGGGAGGGAGAGAGAAAGAGAACGACAGTGACAGATTGACCCTGCAGGGACTGTTCCCCCCCTGCTGCCAGGAGACAGATTCCTCAGAATGCATCTCACTCCCCTGTCTCAGGGCCACAGATGCAGTATGAACAAAGCGCGCTCAGTACAACATGGGAAGCCTGCCTCCCGATACTCACTGTGTGCAGACCTGAGATTAACCTGGACCAGGCTCCGCCCCCTATGGCCGTAATATGCTCAAGATGCGATGAGGGCAGGTGCACCTTGGGATATTGGGAGGGGGAAGTGGGGCGATCACATCGCTGTTTCCCCTAGGTTTCGAGGTCATCTGCGGCGGCACGATGTGTTGAATATAGCTTACAGACTTCGCAAGCAGCTCGGGTAACGTTAGCCATAACACATGACTGACGGTAGGCCTGTAATATAAGTAACACAACATCGCGGACGAGGGGCAGTTGCGAGGGTGAACAGGGGTGGGTAAAGACTTTTGAGATGTCTTTGTCAAATTTTTTTTTTTTTTACTATTGGCTATTGAAATACCATTGGCCTTTGTTAAAGGAAAATACCAATATGGCACTGCTCTTTGTGTATGGGGGGGGGGGGGGCACAGGCTGGAGGGGCATCAGTATCAGAGTGCTCACAGCAAATACATGGCCGTGACCTCGTTGCTGTGATTAAGTCATTTGCTATGCTCACATTCCATACCTTAGGTATATCTGTTTTGCATTTTTTGACGAGGAGGTGCGTGCGCGTTAATGGGGTGATCACTATTAGCGGCATCTGTTGTTTTGTGTTTCGGCCGGAGGTGCAGAAACCTTTTTAACTCCGCTCACAGACATCATGCAGGGTTCCTGGAAATCCTGTGATCTTTTGCCAAAGACTCCCGACGCTTTTACGGCAGGCGGATGCACAACATACTTTGCTTCATAAAGAGACAAAGAAACAAGAGGGTAATTATTATTTTTCCCAATCTTGAGTTAGCGTGAAAAATCAATGTTTCTTTTACTTCTGAAAGGCCTCAAAGTTAATGCTACATCGACAGTTTAACAAAAACAATTTCAAATAACACCCCTGAAGATGCTCCTTGGGGAGAAAAAAAAACCATGTCACAGTGAGGATTTAGGTTTTAAATCTCTAGTGCACGTGTCTCACAGTGTTGCCTGGCAGTGAATACCGCCAATCACAGTCCCAGAAAGAAAGCCTAATGGCGCACATTCTGACTAAGCCATTAGACATTAGCTGCATTCAGAGTCTACCGTCGAGTGAAGCCAGAGTATGACCCCCGTAGCAGGCGCTTCGGAGGCGAACGCTCTCCTGAATTGACAGAGGATATTCCATTCCAATTGGGAGAAAGAAAAATTGAAAGAAAAAGAGGCAAGAGGGGGAAATGATTTGAAATAAATAAATCAAGCAATTTCCTAGACATGTTCTTGGTACAGTGATTCCCACAAAATACTTTCCCTCATGTTTATTTTTCAAATACCTATTGAGTTTTTCCCCGAAGGGAAAGTTAGGAGATGCAATTGCTACCGCGAAGCATTTCAATGGATCGCTTTATAGTTAAGGACCGATTCACCAATTTTTCTGAAGGAAACGGGTCCGACAATGCACCCTTTGACAGCAAGAGCTAGCTCTCTCGATTTTTGGAACAAATCCCGAATATGGAGCCCGTTGTGGGTAGCAGTGCGACCGCAGGGAGGATAAGCGAAGAGACACTTGACGCCCACGAGAACGCGCACAATATGTAGCAGCAGGGAGCCGCGTGAGACAGCCACGACGGAACTAAATTTCATTCACAGTGTAGCAGTACTTTGTGTAGATATGTGTCAGGCTGACAGAAATTTCAGTCAAATGTAAAAATGGGGAACGGAACCCCCGAGGACAGTCAAGGGGGGGAAACTCAGATTTGAAAAGTTGGTAACGTAAAGGACCAGCTAGCGCTTTCACCTTTCTACAGATCGACTAAACGCAATGTGTTGAGTAGGCTATGATGGCCTACTGTTCTTTGCCCTTGTGCAGTGCAGGGAATTCTAGCCATTGTGATTTTTTTAGTTCTCTTCGTCTGAAGGGGCTGGGCGGGGGTGCTGTTGGTGGTGGGGTTGGATTGGAGAATTGGAGGCAGTAGGTCATGGTCACAGCTTGGATTTTGTAATCATAAACCTGTTTGTTTGAATCTGCTGCTATTGCACTCTGCATCAAGGTGTTCAGTCTCTCTCTCTCTCTACAATGTCTGGAAAGGGAAGTTATACATTGTGTGATTGGTTTTCCTGTAATCTGGTTGGTTCCATCTAGTTCTAGCTAGTTTTATGTTATAGGCTAGATTAATGATTGAGTTAGCTTGAATCACTGAGTCAAGCCCCACATACACATACTGTCCATTGCGTACAATAGTAAAGAATATCCCCATTCTACAGCAGTTGCTGGACTTATCTCCGTTCATCAGTGGTGAGGCTAACAGTACTAACAGTACTACAAGGTGATGGGAACCTCGTCCGGCTCGTTCTGCCATAATGCTATGAGAACCATGGTCAGGTTTGTAATATTGCAACAAGGTTATATGAGAAGTCTGGCCATGCTTGTAGTACCATAAGGTTATGAGCAACCTGGCAGTGCAGAAATGCTGCAAGGTTATTACCTGGAATAAACTAATCAGGATTTTGTTGTCCGTAGAGAAGCACCCATGATCAGCCAGTCATCCAAGATTAATGACAGTTCCACCCATGTACGGGCTCTGGATCATCTCACTGTCATCCGTTATAGGATATGCGATTACACGGCCACACTAAATTGGATTTTTTAAGCAGAAAGCAGTGATTTTGTAAATTCTCTTTTACATATATTGAATTGAAACAGTACAACGAAAATATATTTAATGTTTTATGGCTGTAAGTCATCAAGGGTCTGTCGTATCAAACGAGCCTCAAACCATCACTCTGCTGCCAGATATGCAGTAGATATGGATGGAGCACTTTAAGGGTTGTTTCTCCTGACTCATTTTCCTATTGAACTCTATGGAAAAATGAGTCAGGAGAAACAACACTTCAGCGATCCATCCATATCTACTGCATATCTGGAGTGATGGTTTGAGGCTTGTTTAATACCTCAAATCCTTGATGACCCCTATGGAAAAAGAATACACTGCAGTATATTGTAAATATATCAAAATTATCTTCACAATATATTTAAAATATGCTGCAGTATATTACATTTCCATAAGGGGACTTGCATCCAATTAGCCAACCATGGGTCCCATACTATTCCCATGTAATTTACATCTTAATCTAGTCCCACCCCCCAATTCCCATAGAGATTAATTCAAATTCAGAGGTTATAGTATCACTTGTAACCTGAAAATAAGACATCTGTGATGCTCTCACTCCCGTCCCTTTGTGTCCCGTGTTTTACCTCTCGTATCCTCTCCTCTCGTTTCGTGCTGATTTGTTTTCCTGTTTGTTTCCCCTCGTGCTGTAGGCTGGGCGTGTTTTTCCCTTTCGTGTCACTCTGTTCCATTGGTTTGTGTTCCGCCTATCCCTTTCCTTCCCTCCGCATGCATTCTGCACTCTCTCTGCTCCGCTAATCACTCACACATACATTCGCACGCTGCACTTAATTGATACCTATTAACTCTTGTATTTAGTCACCTGGTGTTCTTTGTCCTGTGCCAGTTCGTTAAGTCTCGTTGTATTAATACTCTGGTCTTGTCTCGTCTGATACTTGGTATCTAGTCCTGTCTTGCCTGCTTTAATTTGCTCTCGCTAGAAACTGCGTTAACACACTGTTTTTCCAGTCTTGCCTAGCTTTAATTAGCTCTTGCCAGGAACGGCGTTAACATGCTGTTCATCCAGTCCTGCCTTGCTGTCACTAACTCTTGTCGGCTTCCAAGTCCACCAGCCTGCAGCTGTTTGTGCGTATCCTGTCTGTGCTCCAGTTCTGCCAACCTGCAGCTGTTCGTGCCCACTCCATACTGCCCCATCTCCCGCTCCCCGCTCCTCCTTTGCTCAACCAGCCCGGATTCCTGCCACCATCCAGTCCCTGGCCTCTCCCGCTCCCGCTCATACCCTGCTGATCCATTACTGGTTTCTGTTTGTCTGTCTACTCTCCCTATGCTTCAGGAGTATTCGTCGAAGCAATAAATTATTGGAACTATTGGAATTCCTTGTGTGTTGAGTCGTGTATTTGAGTCCAGTCCCTGCTCGGAATTTTTTGTCCTTCCCAGTATTTTTTTTACTTGCCCCTGTCCCAACATTTTTGGAATGTGATGCCGGCATCAAATTCAGAATTAGCGTATATTTACAAAAATCTATAAACTCGATAAGGTAAAACATTAAATATATTTTCTTTGTACTGTTTTCAATTAAATATATGTAAAAGAGAATTTACAAATCACTGCTTTCTGCTTTTATGTGCATTTTACATACTGTCCCAACTTTTTTGGAATTGGGGTGTAAATTAGCCTACAAAGCTCTACAATTTGCATTTTGCTTTAACAACAGAAAACAAACCTAAAATTTACAAAAAATGTAAATAATAATAATAATATGCTAGTGAGAAAAACTGAGTTATCTCCTTGGTCCCATTAAGAACAGCCACCAAAAGTAAAACTGTAAGATTAAATCCACCTTATCTATTTTTGGTGGACTGCAGAATGCAATGAAATAAGATGTTACCTATACACATTTACAGTTTTTTTGCGGGTACCCCCCCCCCCCCCCCGTTGCCTTTAAGATTATCAGAGAGGACAGTCACAGGAGTAGAATGACATGCCAGTCATTCCAAGCCAGCTTTCCTGCCGGAGTTTTAAAAGTGTGCGGTTTCTAGAGGTGACATACTGTCATAGATTAAGGAAAAATAATTCCGGTTCCTCCGTCACTGTGAAAATGACGTCACACCCAAAGACCTGCTCATGCTGCGCCACCCAACCCCCAAAACAATCCCAAACTGTCAGAACAGATTCTGCGTCTGCCGCGGAATTATGTCATTCCTCGGGGACGAGCGGTAGGAGAGGGTCGCGAGCTGACACTGTCGGACGCATCGTCGTGAAACAAAACAACCGCGTTCCACGAGACTGTGCCATCATGCCGGAGCTGACCGGCACAAACCGGAGAGCTATACGCTACAATCTACTGTTCCTTCAATGACAGCCTTACAGGGAACAGTGGTCGGGGGATGCTAGCTCATGCTTTCGCGTATTAGCGCATATATGCGCATACTTATTTCTAGAGTGAATCGTTATCAACAATGGTTTATGTTCCAACCCATGCATGTATTTTATTATTTAGCCAATCACGTAATCATGGCTTGCACCATTGCCTTGTGTTCGATATAAATATATACTGCACTGTACTTGACTACATGACCACACTAAAACATAAATCTAAGCAATAATTAATAAAATACTGTATATACATACATAATAAAGGGAACTGCCTTTCATGAATTGATCTCTCTCTCCCCCTACATACCTGCACACTGTACACACTGCTATAAATGCACACACAAGCACAGAGTCGCACACTCAAACACATTCACATTCACACACCACTAGCATGTACACGCAAGCACACATACACACACATACTCACACACACCAGAATGTTATGCTTGCATGCAGACAAGAACACACGTGCAAATGCATGCAGACATGCACAAGCAGAAACACAGACCCATTATCTCCTCCAGTGTCAGGCACACATACAGACACACACTCACACACTCCTCCAGCATCTCCTTCCATGACAAAAAAATAAAAAAACACCCACTCAACAGTCTGTATGTTGGCGCACCGCATGACAACATCATCGAGAAACAGCAGCACTGTAGATCTGGTTTGCTTATTTATCCACGTCCTATTCATATGGTTATTTATTAGATATTTTCTGAATGCAGTGGGTCCAGGTTAAATACTGCATTCAAGGGAATAAGACTTGTGGCCCACACGGGATTCAAACATTGGGTTGCAAGTCCAATTTAGCACAGTAGCACTAAGATAGAACAGAAAAAAGTATAGAATAGAGAAAATATTTGAAGACCCTGGTGCTAAAAGTACTGAAGTCACAAAATGTCTACAAATCCGAAAATATCATTGATCCATAAAATCAGCCATTAAAAGTTTTGCTGTCTTTATGCATTGCTTAGGCACCTTTTCTGTTAACAATATTTATAGGGTGGACTTAGCTAAACAAATACAACATGTTTCTATGCTCAACTTGAATTGTCTAATGTGACTTCAGTACTTTTAGCACCAGGGTCTTCATTTTCCACACAATGTGTAAATTTGTCCTTGGCTTGACAAACTTTTTTAAAAAACAGCATAACTCCACAGACAAACAGTGTAAAAACATAGAACGTTCCATCGATAGGATCTTAATATCAGCCACGCAAAGTACCAAGTGCAGAGACAAGTACAGCGCAAGTACAAATACATATATTTAATATGCTGATTGCACTTGTAATAAAAGATTGGGGGAGTGAGAGAGACAGAGGAGGAGGGTGTGAAAGAGAGGGAGAGAGCGAGCAAGAGTGAAAGAGAGAGACGAGAGATGGCGAGAGAGTGGGCATACTTGTGAGATTCTCATTTCTATGCAAAGGAGACATTAAAACTCAGAAAAGGATATAATGGTTGCGAAAAACTTAAATGCAACGGCAAAAAGCTGAACAAATTGAATGCGTTGTGTCAAGCGGAGGGCAGGTGCAGATATTTTTGGGGCAGATAATTTGTAAAAGTTTTGCTAATTCCTATCTAGGCCACACATAAATGGCACCATAACCCTGGGAATTCAGTTCTGCTCGTGCGGACCAAGAGACATTTTATTTGCTGTCCATTTCTACATATAAAACCGTCCCTACCATTTGCAAATAGGTAGACAATTAAAACTAGTTGATGGAGCCATTTATAAAAAAAATACAGGGAAACATTGCCCACGTGAAGTCGAGCCTCATAGTTAAAGACTTTGGTAATTCAAACGCTCTTCCATGGCCTTTTAGAATTTGCACACCAGATGCAGCCATTCATTTCCACCCACACAGGAAGAAACAGAGGGGAATCTTTTGCCTGAAAACAACAGAAACGGAAAAAAAACCACATCACACTCAGCCTGTCGCAGAACAATTAATGTTAGCTTGCCCTCTAGTGGCTGATGAGAGAATTACATAAGAACAATTAAAATTTGAAAAGCTGGACAGCAAATATTACAAATATTACAAAACTAATTTAGAGATTAGCTGAAACCTGAATTCCAAAGTTGGGACAGTACGTAAAATGCAAATAAAAGCAGAAAGCAGTGATTTCTAAATTCTCTTGTCTATATATTTAAATTAAAACGATATTTAAAAGATATTTAATGTTTTACCTTAGCAACTTCATTGACTTTTGTAAATATACACTAATTCCGAATTTGATGCCTGCAACACGTTCCAAAAAAATTTGGACAGGGGTATAAAAAAGACTGGGAAGGTTGTGGAATGTTCAAAAAACACCTGTTTGGAACATTCCACAGGTAAATAGGTGAATAGGTGACAGGTCATGCTATCATGACTGGGTATAAAAGGAGCATCCACGAAGGCTCTGGCATTTACGAGCAAGGATGGGTTCGCCACTTTGTGAAAAACTCCATGAGCGAATGGTCCAACAGTTTAAGAACAATGTTTCTCAACACACGATTGCAAGGAATTTAGGGATTTCACCATCTACAGTCCATAATATTAGTAAAGGATTCAGAGAATCTGGAGAAAACGGGCAAGGCCGTAAACCAATATTGAATGCCCGTGACCTTCGATCCTTCAGACAGCACTACATTAAAAACGGCATGCTTCTGTAATGAATATAACCACATGGGCTCGGGAATACTTCAGAAAACCATTGTCAGTAAACACAATTTGTCGCTGCATCTACAAATGCAAGTTAAGACTCTACTACCCAAAGCATAAGCCATATATCAACAACATCCAGAAACGCCGCCGACTTCTCTGGGCTCATCTGAGATGGACTGACGCAAAGTGGAAACGTGTGCTGTGGTCTGACGAGTCCACCTTTCAAATTGTTTTTGGAAATAATGGACATCGTGTTCTCCCGGCCACAGAGGAAAAGGACCATCTCGATTGTTACCAACACAAGGTTCAAAAGCCAGCGTCTGTCATGGTATGGGGGTGTGTTAGTGCCCATGGCATGGGTAACTTGCACATCTGTGAAAGCACCATTAACGCTGAAGGGTACATATGCATTTTGGAGCAACATTTGCTCCGATCTAGACAATCGCTTTTTCAGGGACATCCCTGCTTATTTCAGCAAGACAATGCCAAGCCACATTCTGCACGCGTTACAACAGCATGGCTTCGTCGTCAGAGAGTGCGGGTGCTAGACTGGCCTGCCTGCAGTCCAGACCTGTCACCCATTGAAAACATGTGGCGCATTATGAAGCCCAAAATATGACAATGGAGACCCCGGACTGGTGAGCAGCTGAAGTCTCATATTAAGCAAGAATGGGAAACAATTCTGCTTTCAAAACTACAACAATTAGTGTTGTAGTTCCCAAAAGATTACTGAGTGTTGTTAAAAGGACAGGTGATGTAACACAAAGGTAAACATGCCCCTGTCCCAAATTATTTGGGAGGTGTTGCAGGCATCAAATGTAGAATGAGCTGAATAAAGAATGAAATGTAGAATAATGTTAAAACATGAAATATCTTGTCTTTGTACTGTTTTCAATTGAATACAAAAAGGACTCGCAAATCATTGCTTTCTGTTTTTATTTACATTTTATACACTGTCCCAACTTTGTTAGAATTGAGGTTTGTACATGTGCATTGATTGTCTCACTATTTATTGTCTTTAATAAGAATTTACGGACAAGTGTCACCAACCGAAACAGGCCTGTCAAAACAATACCATTTGTTTCGGTAGTGACTGTTTCAGTTGTGACAATTTTGGCTCATTTCGGCCACAAAACAAAAGATTTAGCAAGCACATGGTTAGCAACCACTTCTCTGTGCAGATGCACCTTCCTTTTAATCAAATGAAATAAAGTTTTTTTTTCTAATATGAAAACTTGGGTGTTTGGGTGTGATGTCTCTTAAAACCACAGACTAAGTTTCATACTTTGAAGGACAATTATATCAAAACGCTAAAACCAAGCTACTCACCATGTGACCTTGATTCATATGAAGGCTGTCTAATTTCCTAGTTAAAAAAGGGGTGTGTGGCTACAAGCAGGTTCACTGCACAGACTCAAACAGTGTACATTTCGGTTGTGACGTAAAAACTGGGGACAGCATTTTTCCGATAGGTTTTTTGAATTATAAAATTTATTACAAAATAGATTGCATTATTTTAACTTATATTTGATAAAAATTCACATGCTTTATTGAATGAGACAAGTCAAATAATTGGCAAAAATATTTTGGGTATTATTTTTTAATGCACCAGTTTAAGGGTTGAGAGTGGGGACAGCCATCTCCCAATAGGAATGTATACTCCCAAGAGTATAAGTGTTGATTTTGGATAAATGTAACTATTATTACTGAAATTTATATCTTGGATTATACACTGCCCGGCCAAAAAAAAAGTCGCACACTGTAATATTTTGTTGGACCGCCTTTAGCTTTGATTATGGCGCGCATTCATCGTGGCATTGTTTCGACAACCTTATGCAACGTCACAACATTTATTTCCATCCAGACTTGCATAAATTTTTGGCCGAGATCTTGTATTGACGATGGGAGAGTCAAACCACTCCGTGAAGTCTTCTCCAGCACATCCCAAAGACTTTCAATGGGGTTAAGGTCAGGACTCTGGTGGCCAATTCATGTGTGAAAATGATTCCTCATGCTCCCTGAACCACTCTTTCACAATTTGAGCCTGATGAATCTTGGCATTGTCGTCCTGGAATATGCCCATTGATGGGATAACCTGGTCATTCAGTACATTCAGGTACTCAGCTGACTTCATTGTATTGCTGCATAACGTTGCTGAGCCTAGACCTGACAAATTGAAGCAACCCCAGATCATAAAAGTGTGTTGAGCTTCATAGGTCAGGGAATGGCTATAAAAGAAAATAGCTACTCACCTGAAAATCTACTGTTAGGGCAATACTTTAAAAGTTCAAAGCAACTGGAACTGTTACAAACTTGCCTGGAAGAGGACCCAAGTTAATTTTGCCCCCACACACAGTGAAGAGGATGCAAAAAGAGGCGAAACAAATCCCCAAGGATCACTTACAGAGGAAAGTAGCATCTTGGCGTCATCAAGTCTCCAAAACTACCTTTAGACATCACCTCCATGCCAACAAATTATTTGTAAGGCATGCCAGAAAAAAGCCTTTCCTGTTATTTCACCACAAACGTAAGCGCCTGGAGTTTGCTAAACGCTACTGGAACTTGACTGGAACCGTGTTCTATGGTCAGATGAAACGAAAACTGAGCTTTTCGGCAACCAATACTCAAAGTGGGTTTGGCGTAAAAAAAAGGATGGCTATACCGAAAATAACCTGATCCCCACTGTTAAGTATGGTGGAGATTCCGTGATGTTGTGGGGCTGTCCCTCCAAAGGCACTGGGAACCTTGTTAGGCTACATGGCATCATGAACTCCATGAAATACCAGAAAATTTTAAATCTGAATCTGGCTGCCTGAATTTTTTATAACCCTTTTTACTCATCTTTACCAGGGGTGCCAATAATTGTGGAGGGCACTGTATATACAACTCTGGAAAAAATTGAGACCACTGCAAAATTATCAGTTGTCTCGTTATTTTGGTTCTGTACTCTAGCACTTTGAGTTTGAAAGGATACAATGACAATGAGGTTGAAGTGCAGACTGCTTTAATTTGAGGGCATTTTCATCCATATCGGATGAACCATTTAGACATTATAAAACCTTTTGTACATAGTCCCACCCCCCCTTCCCATTTTTGGGCATCAAAAAATATTGGACAGTTTAACATAATGTAGAATAAAGTAATCATATTTAATATTTGGTCACATATCCTTTGCATGCCATAACTTCTTTATGTCTGTGACCCAACATCATCAAGACTCTTGATATCTCATTTCCTGGTACTCTTACAAGCAATACTATAACATCTCTGCAACTGAATGGATCTCTATGGGAATTGGGGGGTGGGACTAGATTTAGCTGTAAATTAAGCTGGAACAATATGGAATACATGGTTGGTAAAATGGCTGTAAGTCATCAAGGATCTGAGGTATCAAACGAGCCTAAAACCATCACTCTGCTTCCAGATATGCAGTAGATATGGATGGATCACTTTAAGGGTTGTTTTTCCTGAAAATTTTTCCTATTGAACTCTATGGAAAAATTAGTCAGGAGAAGAAACCCTTCAAGTTATCCAAGTTAACCCTTCGAAGCTAAGCTATCAGCAAGAAGCCCCCGTAAAGCACCATTGTTGAAAAAACGGCATGTGCAGAATCGGTTAAAATTTGCCAAGGAACACATCGATTGGCCCAAAGAGAAATGGCGTAACATTCTGTGGACTGATGAGAGTAAAACTGTTCTTTTCGGGTCTAGTGGTCATCAACAGTACGTCAGACGACCCCCGGGTACTGAATTCAAGCCACAGTACACTGTGAAGACAGTGAAGCATAGTGGCGCAAAAATCATGGTATGGGGATGTTCTTCATACTACGGTGTTGGGCCTATTTATCGTATACCAGGGATCATGGATCAGTTTGAATGCATCAAAATACTTGGTCTATTTTTTTGAACAATTAATATTCCTTTTCTTTGCTTCCTGTAAAAGAATAACAGACTTGATACAATTTGTGAATGCTTTGATTTAGAATTGAATGTGCAATGTTTCCACTACATTGGAAATATGGAATGTAGGATATCTAATATTTCCCCCCTTCTCTCTATCTCTGTCTCTCTCTCTCATTCTCAACCCCCCATCAAAGATAAGCCAGTCTGTCATAAATTACCCCTCTCCCCCCCCTCCCCCACACCTTAACCCAATCAGGACAGGGATGGTCTTCCTGTGGAGGTATTTTATGAGTGTACCGCAGAAAAAGAAGTTAGTCAATTGTGGAGTTTGTTTGGAGAAGTCATTCTTTTTGGTTCCTTGTGCGTTTCCTTTTGTTCCTGTTCAGCTGGAGGGTAAATAATTTGGCAATTTTTGGCTTATCTCTCTCTTTACTGGTATTTCCTAATTAATGTCTGGTTTAATGTCTTCCATTTTGTAAATTATAAGTAGTCAGCCTACATTCCTTAGTGAATGTATGATTTCAACTCATTATTCCAATTGAATGTTTTTCATTTAATAAAATTATTTAATCTCAAGACCTGATTTAGACTTTGTTTTGGCTTGTTGGTTGATCCACCAGGTTACTGTTCGACTTACCTATTAACGAATTTGGCGATTTAATTGATGATTGTAATTCTTAATAATAATTATTAAATTAAATCACGTAAAGCTTATTTTGAATGTAGGTTAAGTGAGGGGTTCTAGCACGCAATATCGCTTGTGTTCAGTATTCAGAGTGCTGAACGTTTTAACAAGGGCATTGACTGTTGGAACCGCTGGATTCAGAAAATACACATTTTACCTAGTCCTCACTTACCCGACAGGAACTAAAAGCTATTAAAAAATATTTGCACTTTATTCACTTTTTTTAACGGACTGCTATTTATTTGAACATAACTGTACATCCCATATCACAGATGTATTATCTATAGGTGTATGTCTATGGTCACAAGCAAGTACAGGCTTACCAATTCATTTGTAAAGGAACGACATCCATCCAAAGTTGGGTCCGGGTGAAAAAAAAGGCAAAAACACAACCGTCCGTCTTGTCAATGGATCACCATGCGGACAGTTAAAACTTTTTCTGAAATTTACACCAGTTAAACAGATATATTAGATTTACTCAACCACCAAATTTCAGCTTCTTCTTCAGCTTCTTTCAACCAAATGTCATTGCAATTCTTGCAATTTGGAAGAAAGTAATTTAGGATACCAAGTTTCAGCTCTATAGCTGTTACCAATCCCAAGTTATAAGCTCGCGAGCGCAAAAGACAGAGGTTTTGAGCAAATTTCAGGAGGCCATATCTCGGAAACTACGTCATATGAGGCAAATTTTTTGTGTGTGTTCATTTTTCACGCAATGGATTATTAATGGAGTTTCATCAAAATCTGAGAGGGTCATACAGGAACTTTTCAGAAAACTGGTTGATTACACACAGAATGACCCAGAAAGTAAAAAATAAAAAAAATGCATTTTCCGAGATTGCTATGAAGAATTCTCATAAAACAGATTATATGTACATGCTACCAATGCCTTTTTGTATAATCTAGGCCACAGACATTAATCTGGTGCAGTTTGAACATTGATACTATGATAAATCCCGTGATATTGGTGGCCAAATTTGGCTGTACAAATAATTGAGCTGAACGAAATGGAGATTTTGGCTTGAGAGTGAGAAGTGTTATGCATGTAAAATAGATCTGATTACAGTTTTGAACACAGCGTCAATGTGTCTTTGAGCCCTGAAAATTTCATGTGGCCAGCACTTTGTTCTGAAGCTATTAGGGCTCAAAGATAACTGAAAATATAATGCAAAATATAAAACTTGAGCTACCCTAAACTTGAGGTACTTCAAGGGGCCATAACTCAAGATATTCATAGTATAAAGTTAACATTTTATATAGCGTCATTAAATAGATTATAGTTCAAGTACAAAAAAAAAAATCAGGTGATTCTGAGGGGGTCAGGTGGGAACTTTTCCCAGAATTGATTGATTTTATATGGAATGACCCATATGTATATAAAAAATAAAAAAACTTAAATCTGGTTCAACAAGAGTGAACCCACACTGGGGTATACAGCAATCTAGTAAATCAACCCTGGGAAACTGGATGGAGCAAAACACCAGTGCACACGCTAGCTAGCAGGGCTCAAAATGAGTTGCGCATCCCCCTACACAATATAGTACGAGGTTTCCTCTCCGAGACCCAGATTGAGTTAAGGAAGAGGAATGGTATACAGTATACACAGTGCTGTGCAGACCAAATATTGGAGCATCTCTCACTTGCATTTCCAGTGTAAAAATGCTTAATGTTTAACAGAAATTTAATTGTATATCAGAGAGAGCAAGAACTCAGTATCTGAGGCACTTGGATGTACAAATGGACATGCAAGGGCCATGTAGATTCTCACCCTGGATAACACACAGATAAGGTAGAAAACCTGAAGACCAATGTGCTAATATTACAGGGAATGAGGTACTGCAGCCTTCAGAGTATTCCAAGACCATGTGCCAGGAGAAATTATGAAGTGTTAGAAGCACTAAGATTATTATAATTAACACTGATAATGTACCTGCTGTAATATATATTACAAAAAAATAAATAAAGAAATTGGTCACAAAAAAAGCACTAAGATTCACTAGTGTTGAATCATGACTATTGGGTAAATACAATTCAGAATTTGTTTTGCATGGACTGGTCCTCTTCAATCTACATAATATCAGTACTCATTCAGCAATAACTTCCATATTACCATCAACATGTCCTTTTACCAATGCATCCTGGTGTCACCTTGTTTTTAAACTTTTACTTAGTTTTACTGTGGCAAGTCTTGTTTAATATTAGATGCGCATAATAAGAGTTAAACCTTTGAGGACCAATACCAATAACTAATTTATAACCAATGCCATCCGGTTTTAAATTTTAGCACAAATGTAAACAGCAACCAAATTTCCACGTTCACAGAAGTAGATGAGTACTGACATCAATTTATGAAAGAAAAAAGGCAAATTTGTTTTGCAAACCAAATTCGAACATGCTTACATTATAGAGAGACCATGAATCGAGATGTATGGAGTCTGTGCAGCTTTGCCTGTGAATCTGGCTGGTAAAAATGAAAAATGACAAATAAGAGGTTCAGATGACTGATTAGGCTACATTTTGAGCATCACGGCATTTTCAGTTAGAGCAGATGCACATCTAATGCATATCTATGGACCTATCGTATCAGCCATACACTTAGTTTATCTGCCTATACCGCCAAGCTCATTTTAACCTATTATTGGCTGATACCAAAGCGACCCCCACATTGCCGTGTAGCCGCACGCGTTTCCTAAACAATACGTCACGCTCATGTCCCGAATGATAAATACGTCATGTCGTAATGCAGTTAATCTAGCGCAATACAGCCACAATAGTGCTTTGATTCTCTGAACTAAATATTCAATCTGTTATGCATTGCTGTACAAATTAGAATTAAAAATTTAGTGCATACACAATTGTTGTAAAGACAGTCTTTCCTGTATTTCACTTTAAACACCTCTCAGTCGAGCATAAGACATAAGACAAAATAAACAAAAGGGACACTAGTTCACACTTTTGCTGAAAAAAATTTATTGTCATCAAAACATAGAAAGGCCTTCTTCCCTCTAGATTTCAGCTGGTGGTTTAAATTAAACTTGAAGGCAATGCAACGTAAGGAAAAAAAGGCAGAGGATAAATTTCACAGTACAGCAAATCCAACACCTACTTATAAGGATGCGTCGCCATGCCGGAATTCATTAAAATAACTATCCAGTTCAGTCCATAATGTTGCCACGTTGCCATAATTAAAGGCCTAATGCATTCTGGGGGTACTGTCAAGATATGAGGAATTTGCTCCATCAGGCTTTGTGATACTGTTCAAATGTGTATTTGTAAAGTGCCATCGCAATTGCTTTTTTAAATGAAGAATTCCTATACGATAATGAAGTACTCTCCTGTAATGGAAAAATTCTGTGAAGTGAATTTAGAAACTGACTTTAGATTTTAGATTAATCCTCCCTGAAGTGATTTTAGAAAATGACTTACCTCACGCATGACCAACCCCCTACCTCACTGCTAACCAAAGATCCTCACGCATGACCCTCTTCCCCACCCCGTTGCTAAAGATCCTTAAAAGGTCGATGACAAATAAATTCACCTCCATTCAAGTAGCTAAATCTCACCACAGCAGAGTATTTTCTCTTTTTTTTTTTGCATGGTCAAGTGAACATTTCTGTACAATTTTTGCATTTGTATAACCCTCAGAAGACAAAACAAATGGATGAAAGAAAATTCTCAGCTGAGCAGTAGTTATTACGTGCAGCATATTCATCTATATGCATATGTACAACCGAAAAAAAAAAAAAAAAAACATTTCTGTACAATATACACTGACATTGTTACCAAAAAAACAAAACAGGACTACGGTGAATTCAAACAACTGTCTGTCTATCAAGATTCAGCCAGTTTGGGTTTTTGGTCATCTCTTTCCTTGTCCTTCTCATCTTTGTCCTTGTCTTTGTTCTTCTTGGATTTCTTCTTCTTGTGTTTGTGTTTTTGTGCCTTCAGCTCGGCCTCAGTCTCGTTGCCGACCCCGTGCTTCTTGTGTTTTTTGTGTTTCTTATGTTTCTTGTGCTTCTTCTTGTCCTTCTTGTCCTTTTTCTCCTTCCTCTTTTTCCGGCTGTCCTGGCTGCCCACTGAGCTGCCACCACTGCTGCTGTGGGCGGGGCTCCCCGATGGGCTCTGGCTGGCGCTGGGGCTGCTGGCTCCACCCCCGCGGCCCGGCTCTGCTCCCCGACCGGGGCCCTCCCCATCGGAGGCCTCCTCACTGTCACTCTCGCTGTAGTCGGGCACGAAGGCGGCCTCGTCCGTCTCGCGGGTCAGGTCAGAGGAGAGGCGGGCCGTGCGGGCGTTCAGGGGGGCCTTGGTCTTGGGGTGCTCCCCGCGTTCGCCGCCTCCCCCTCGCCCCACCCTCTCGTCGGGAGATCCCGCCCCCCTGTGGGATGTTTTATGAGCAGCACCGTGCTCTCGCTCTTTGGCGCTCCTTGCGGTGGCATCAGAGTGGCGGCTGGCCACACCCTCCTTGTCGCACGGCCTTTTTGGCTCGGGGCCGCCAGCGTTAGAGGGCGGCCTCTTGTCCCGAGCAGGGCTGTATTCAGGCCTGCGGGACTCCGCCCCACTTCTCTTGGCTGCGTCGCCATGCTGCTGAGCGTCTCGATCCCGGACCCTCGGAGGCAAGGCCTGTTCTTTCTGTGGGGGAGGAGACTCTCTCCTCTTGGCGGGGTCTCTGGGTTTGGAGTCCTTGTACTTTGAGCCGGAATGGTCCCTGGCTCCAGATTTGTGCTCCAGTTTCCTCTCCCCGGCAGCAGAGGAGGCAGCTCCCTGTGGTTTACGGGGGGCAGAGTCGAGCTTCTCCGAGGGCCTGTCCCGGGATGAGGAGGAGGAGGAAGAGGAGCTGCTCTTCTCGTTGCCATGATCGCTGCCGCGTTCTGGATTCCTCTCCCGATCTGAGCCAGAGGTTGAGGGGATGGGCTTCCGCTTGTCTGGCACCGCCTCCCTGTCTGAAACTGCAACTCCTCCACTACGCTCCCGCTCTTTCAACTTCTCCCTCTCCCGCTCTGGCTCCGGCTCCTTCTCCTGTTCCTTGTCGCCAGGGGGAGAGACCCTTGCCGGTTTGGCCTCAGGCTGGGGGGCCTCCACCACCTCCTTGGCAACGGAGGGTGGTTCCTCCGAAAGGGGCGTTTCTTTTTCCTCATCGGCGGGCTTGCCAGCCACGCCCTCAGTGGAGAGAGAAGAGGAGTCGTCAGGGGCAGCAGAGGTAGAAGCAGAGTTGGGGGCGGGAACGGCAGGAGGGTCGGAGCCAGGGGGAGCGGCATCACCAGAGGGCGCAGCGGACGCCCGCCCCTCCTCGTCGTCGGACTCAAAGTCCTCTTTCTCCCACTTGGAGCGCGGCACTTGGATCATGACGATCTCGTCCTCAGCCGGGGTGGAGCTGTCGTTGGTGTACTCCTCCAGAGTCTTCACCACAGTCTTCCTCAGGTCCGGCCTCTCCTCCAGCCTCTTAACGGGGCTTCCTCCAGTAGAGCTGGTGCTGAACACAGAAAGAAACAGGACACACTTCAATGCAGGTACAGAAGTTACTGCTATACATGATGAAATACATTTACTAAATATATTGATATATTTCGGTTAGTAAGTGCATTCAACATGCACACAGATTTTAAAGACTGTTTTAGCTGCCCCATAGAAGTTGAATGGAGAGCGACAAATACCCTATTCTGGATTATTACCCCAGGGGAGCACAGAGCAACTAATGAACATATTTTGCCACTATTTGGACTCATATCATGGCCAGTAACTACACAACCCAAAGTTCTATCAAACTTCAGTTGTGCTTTAAAAGTGGGGTTTATTTATTCAAATAAATATTTCAGTATAGGCAAACCATGGAATTTTTACATTTTACGCATCAGAATCGATCAGCGTGAACTGACCTGGTATAATCCACCAGTAGGGATCCAGAGCCGTCCAGGGCAGGCATCTTCCTGCGTATCTTGCCCTTGGTTCTGTCTGGTTTGCCCTTCCCGGCTCCATTGCTAGCCTCCTCTGGCACAGGCACCATCATCTCCATGCTGCCAATCTTCTTGCCGATCTCTCGGTTGATCTTGATCTTCCGCAGCGGCACGGGTTTGATCTCCTTCTCCATCAGCGGTCGTATGGCCGGCCTCTCCCTCTCCCTCTCCCTCTCCCTTTCCCTCTCCCGCTCCCTCTCTCTTTCTCTTTCCCTTTCCCTCTCTCTCTCCACCTGCTTCTCGCTCTCCGTCTTCTGCTTGGGTTTCGGAGAACCCTTGGCCCCTTCGGCTACATCAGGGCCGACCCCGCCCAACCCGCGAGTCGCCTTAACGACAGGGGCGGGGCCCTCTGCCTTCTCCTCCTTCCGCTTGCGTTTCTCGGGTTTGGCTTCGCTGGCCTTCCCAGACTGCTTCTCGGCATCGCGTCTGGGCTTCTCGTGTTTCACAGTGGTGGCGGAGCTGGCTGCAGCGGCAGAGTCTTTAGCAGCGGGCTCCTTCTTCACTCGGACGTCTCCACCCTCTTTGGCGGCTTTGGGGTCCTGATGCTGCTTGGCGGATTTGGGGGCTGTACGGCGGGACACGGCAGCACGGTCGTCACCCCTCTGGGACGGGTGGGGCTTGGCTGGGTCCCCTTTGAGGGAGGGGTCCTCTTTATGCTTTTTGGGTGGCGGTTCAGAACGAGGCGACTTGTCCCTGTCCGCATCGCTCTCCTTTTCTCTGGAGGACTTGGACGACGAGACGGCAGTTGATGCGGCAGCAGATTTGCTCTCTTTCTTCTGCCCGTCGGCCTTGCGTTTGGAGGACTTCTCACCTTTACCCTTGGTCCCGCCCTTTTCCCGCCTCTCGCGGTCAGAGGAGGACGAGGCTTTGTAGGGTGGGGGGGCGGAGCCGTCCATTGGCTCGTCCCGCACGGGTGTGGCATCGTCACGGCTGGATGCCATCAGCAGCGAGTCCCCTCCCCCTTTCTGCCGATCGTCCTTCCTGGTCCCACCCAAGCTGTCCTCCATGGAGTCCGATTGGCTGAACCCGTCTCCCCCGTCTTCCCCTTTCCTTTTCTTGCGATGCTTCTTGTGCTTAATGGTCTTCGGGTCAGTCGATGCCCCTGCCCCACCTGCCTCCTTCTCCTTAGGGGCCTTCTGGAGCTCCTTGCTGCCACCCCTTCCGGGCCCAGGAAGTCCCATGGGCAACCCGTGAGCCTCCTTAAAGGCAAACTTCTCCTGGTACGTTTGGGGGATGCGCCCCCTGGGGGGGATTCCATGGGCTGGTGCGTGGCCCTGGGGTGGGAGTGGGTATTCCTCACCCCTCCTTCCTCGGGCGTAGGGGGAGTTCTCGCGGGGGCGGGGTGGGGCAAAGCGTTCGGGGGTGAAAGGTTCGCGGCCAGCTGGAGGTCCCCGACCACCTCTGGGCATACCACCTCCTCCTCTTCCGCCTCCTCCTCCTCCTCCTCCTCCTCCTCCACCACCTTCAGGGGGGTTGTTGTAGTTCTTGAAGTACTTCTCGTACCACTCTCGGTACTCCCTCTCCCACTCGCGGTAACGTTCTCGCTCGAACGGGTCGCCCTGATCCACGTTGCGCCCGTAGAAGGCCTTCCCGTCAAACGTCGGCGCCTCCCGGAAGCGGTTCATGAACTTGCGTTCGCGGTCTCCCTCTGCCTGCATAGGTGGTCCAGATTTCTTGTTTGGGGTGTGGCTCCGGTAACCACCTGGTGACCTCGACCGTGAGCGGTAGGCCCCGCTGCCACCGGGCCCGCCCCCGTCGCGACCCCGGTAGGACGGCGAGCGTGTGCGAGAGCGGTGGTAACCATGCGAACGGGACCTGGAGCGGTAGCTCCGGCTCCGCCCCCGCCCACCGCGGCGGGAGTATGGAGAGTAGGAGCGGGACCGCGAGCGTGACCTTGACCGCGATCTGGACCGCGAACGGCTCAGGGATCGTGAGTACGAGCGCCCGGAACGTGACCGTGAGCGGGATTTGGAGTAGGAATACGAGCTGCCGCTATATGATGATCCTCTGTACGGGGACTTCGACCTGCAAGAGACAGAGAACAGGAAGAAAATTACAACTCAGAAGAGCTACTAAATGTAGAGTAAAAGGCTGTATGGCACTTAAATTCAGATCCAAGAAACCAGGTGAGGCGAGTTAACTAAATCAACTTCGTACATAAATCCAGAACACCATTGAGCAAGAGTGCACAGCCTTACAAAAACAGGATATACCTGGGAAGTATTTTCACAGAAATGTATGCAATTAACTACAGTAACAGAATATACACAATCTGTCTACTGACCCTTCACATTTTCATTTATTTGATGTCAATATATTGCAGTATAGTTCATTTCTGCAAAGGTTTAAAAAGGCAATACAATTTATTACTACTACTGACCTCGAATAGGATCGTCTCCTTTCTTTCTGGATCTTTCTGTACTCCAGAAGCTCTTTGGCAAAGTCGTTGGTGAATTCCTCAAGTTTAGACTTCTCCCTGGCAACGAATCGACAGTGCGTACTATTTATCGAAAACAGGAAGGAGATAAAAAAACTTGACAGTTAAAGACACATCAGGCAAGGGCATCAAATGTCAACATTCAGCACCACTGTTATATAACAATTACTGTTTAACACCTAAACAAGCATTGTTTACAGTACAACTGCATTAGACAGGAATTTACACTTAAAACACTACATAAGACTGCGGTGCAGTTTTAGCATTATCTAATGCAATGACCAGAAGGTATATTACTGTATTATATTACAGGAGTGGCCAACCCTGGCCCCGGAGAGCCACAGGGTCTGCTGGTCTTTGTTCGCCTTAGAATTAGCAACAATTCAGGCGCAAGAAACCAGGCGAGACAAATTAACTAATGTCAGTTACCAGCTTTAATGATCAACGAATTGCTGAGTAACAATGAAAACCAACACACCCTGTGACTCCAAGGACCAGGAGTGGGGAGCCTTGCTCTGATCAATATGGGATTGCAATAAGGATTCCCGCTTTACTGTACAGTACTAACATAGCACAACAGTGAATACACTGAATTATAACTGAGTACATTTTAAATATCATTACGATAACAAATGCAATTTCAATGTAAGTGTGAACATATTTAAAGTTCAATCTAACAGTGAATACATTAATATCACTACAATAACGAATACATTTAAAAATAACCGTAAATGCACTTAAATATTATAATAATCAATAAATTAATATAATAATGAACACATTTAAAGGAAAAATTCACACTAATTACTAAACGTTAAAAATTACTTTCTAATGTTTCCAGTTTTGCCAAGTGTGAGTGGAAAAACAAACGCCAACTTAGGAAAACATCAAGCTGTATTTGGTTAGGCTACTACCACAATTAACATTAGTGCCAATACATGGACTGAAGTGCTGTGAATTATTTTCCTTGAAACATGGAAATAGTTGTGAATGCAATTTAAACGCTGATATGACTATATGACTATAAGAGTGACTATAAGACTATAAAAGTGAATTAATAGCTCTCACTCTTCCTTCAGCCGACGCTGCTGTCTGTAGAACTCCTCCTTGGAGAGGAAGGGGGTGGGGTTGAGGGGGGGGATGGCGTTGTTTATGGGGGGTTGGGTCCCGGGGGGCACCCAGGGGGCAGCCACGTTGGCGGGGGGCAGGGGGGGAAAACAGGTGGAGGCACGTTGTAGTTGGCGGCGGGGGGCTGGCCAGGGGGGTACTGCAGGGGGAACTGCTGCGGGGCCACACCGGGGGGCTGGGGCATGGGGTGCTGGTGCGGGGCAAAGAGAGATGGGGGCCCGAAGGGGGGGGGGAGCGGTCGGCAGAGCAGCGGGCATGGGCGGGGCCTGCGATCGAGGGGGGCGGTCGCCGTGAGGCCTGCCCCTCCCAGAGGACCTGGAAGGACGAGACACAGGTGCACAGGTCAGAGGTCAACCTCAAGATGAAAAACTGCTTGTTTTTGTGAGATTTTGGTTAACAATTACACATTTTTGTACTTTCAAGGAACATGGAAACCATGCCAGCGCCACTTAAATTTAACCCCAACCCCCCCCCCCCCCCCAAATACACACAAATGCACACGCGCACACACACCCCCCAGACTCACATTTCCCATGGCGGTCTGCCTCCTCCAGGTCGGGGTAGGCTGGGCCTTGGCGGATGAACTGTGCGAGGGAGAGGGAGAGGGAGAGGGAGAGGGAGAGGGAGAGGGAGAGGGAGGGGGAGGGGGAGGGGGAGAGAATCCGGGCGCCAAGGCAAATCCAGCACTTTCTTCTCTGTCCTCCCAATTTCAGAGCACCCAACTTTATTCACAGGTGAAAAAATACCAGCAGACAAACACGGTTCAGTTTCTCAACACAAATTTGTTTTACTTTTTAATAATTTTCTATTTAAATGTAGGTCAGATGAAAAGCAAGCCTATGAACAGCCTCTTCAGTCCAGACTAGCTATACTAAACACAAAGTACTGGACTGGCATGGCAAGTTTATCAATCTCAAAATGGCATAGCAAATATTTTTTTGCTTGATCTCACCGTTTCTTTGGATGGGGGGACCGAGGGAGTGAGGCTGGCCAATGACAGGAACATGGTATCCCTGTGGAGCAGAGGAAGTTAAGAGATTTAACTCAAAACCCGGTCAGCCAACAGTCTGATGGAATAACAGCCAACAGTTCCCACACTCACCGTTGGAATGACTGGGGTTGGCAAAGGTGGTTCAGCTTTCACCAGAACCGACGGTGCAGGAGCCACACTCTCCAGCTCTCTGAAATTTCCCACAAGAAACAAAAATGTTCATAATTACAAATTTAACATTTCCAGAATATTAACTGACATGTACATCGCTGCCACTGTTTGCTAACGTGGCTGCCAAGTTGGCCGGTGTAAACATGACTATGACTGGTGTATGACAGGAAGGGGAGGTCACTGGAAAGAGACAGTTGGAAAGACAATTGCCAGAAGGGGAATTGGTTGGAAAAGGAAGTGATTAGAAGGAGAATTTAGCAGAAAAAGAGAGTACAAAGCTAAATTGTTATAAAAGAAGAGACTGGAAGGAGAAGAGACAGGAAGAACAAGTGACTCACTTGGGCGGCAGCGGCTCCTCCTGCTTAATGGTGCGCTGAGGGGAGGGGGCGGGGCTGCTGAAGCTGGGGGGCGGGGCTGCAGCGCTGGGCTGTAGGGCGGGGCTGGAGCTGGCGGAGTGGGGTGCTGCAGAAGGCTGGTGGGGCGTCGGGGCGGGGGTGACGGTCGGTGGCGCGACGGGGGGTGGGGGGGGTGACAACCGCCACGGGACGTGGCACATTCGCCATCAGTGGGTCCTGCTGTCGGGAGGAGGGGGGTCTGACGGGCTGGATAGGGCGCTGCAGCCGGGACTGGGGAGCAGCCGCGGGGGCTGGCGGCTGGGGCGGTCCTTTCTTCATGCGCTTGGTGTAACCAGTCTCATTCTTGAAGTTATTCACAGCCTGATTTAAAACAAACAAACAAGCAAGCAAACAGAGCAACACGTTTAAATCAACCTGACTGTCAAAATCGAAGGTGGCGGCTTTCTAGACTCTTCTCTAATGCCAGGGGAGCATACTAACAAAGCGGGCTTAAGGAGTTAGCTGGATAACGGCACTGAGTAAAACCCGGCACAGCTCTTTTTACTTCAGTCCACGTTCCAGATTTTGCAGGGTTCTGGGTTTAGTGCAGTTATCCAGCTAACTCGGTAATCTTGCTTGGTAGTATACCAACCCAGAGGGCTGCATTGTCTGCAGCTTTTTAAAGATTTCTTTCAGCCAATCCTGGAAACAATTTGCGCGCCAAACAATGACGTAAAAGAACTAGTTAAGTGCTGAAATGCACCAAAAGGAAACACTATGACCTGGGGAGTATTCACAAAGCATGATTAAGAACTTAGCCAGCTAACATCTTGTAAATATTTTGAAGTAACCCAATCGAATGTCATCAAATTCTAAATATTTACAAAAGTTAGCCAGGGAACTTCTTAATCCTGCTTTCTGAAATGTCCCATGGTGTTTGAGATCCCTGCTCAAATCCTAAAAACCAAGCCAAGGAGGGCCAGGTATAAGAAAGCGGAAAAGGCCTCTTACCTGGCGCAGGAACTTATTGGCGATTAATGCATCAGGTGACACGTCTGATTGGTTGCAAGTAGGACACATGTGCTCCTCTGATTCAAGGAGGCATGTCCGTACGCCTGTAAAATATAAACAGTTATGAGATTGAGTGACGTTAGGAATGAATGGTGTGCAGCAGGACAGACTATTTGGGACAAATGCCTGAATTCAATCAATCATTTGTCCTTCACTTTAACACTGGCCTTTTTTGGAGTTTTTCATGAATGCATTTATTTTTTGTAGTCAATTTTTATCATCTGTTCAGCGGACCGAACATTTAAGATAACTTATCACTGGCCTAAATGTCATCATTTCTGGTTCTTAACCCCAATTGTCTGAAAGCTTTTTTGTGTGTTTTTTAAAGCCCCAGAATGCAGGAAATTACTTCTAAGCTTTGTATAAAACAGCAAAAGCTCCACAGCCCCCCTCCATAACCCCCCCCCCCTCCTGAGTAAAACATTTGGGGAGAACCCTGCATAGGAAACAAATACACCTGCAAACAGGTTTTATAGCTCCAAGTACAACTTAGACACTCACACTCATCACAGTAGCTGTTCCCGCAGCAGGGAATCACCACAGCGTCAGCCATCAGGTCCTTGCAGATCAGGCAAAGTAGCTCGTCCGGCACGGGGTCTTCATCCTCCGAGGACGACGACTGCTCCCGGGGAAGGAAGGGCGGCTTCTCCTTCTTCCCGATCGCGTAGGCCTCCCTGGGTGGGTGCAAAACAATCATTTTAACATTCACACAAACATTCACACGCCCATTCAAGGACCGATTTGAAATTCAAATAATTGAATTTAAAAATCTCTCAGAGGGTGACAGCCCCATTTTTCAATCCACGAATAGAATTTCAATTCATTTTCTGAATCGATGGAATATAAACAGACCCCGTTTCACAGGACTTGGGGGAGAGAGAAGTTAAGCATCAGAGCAAAAAGCTCAGCTCGGATGGTCCGATGAACCTTTGGCATAGGAAGTAGTGAGGCGCGCTTACGCATCGATGGTGGGGATAGCATAGCGCCCCGTATTGGTCAGCATGGCGCCCTTCATGCTGGGGTCGTCCACCTCCATCATGAAGCTACGAGGAATCCCTGTGCTCTTCTTTATCCTTTGTGGCGCCTCAAAGCTTTTGTCCTGCTAACACAACACACAAACTTTCATTGGTTCTTCTGACGGCAACAGGTCAAACAACCAACATGAGCCAAGACGGCTGGCTAGTTTTGAAAGATAAAAATCTGAAATTGCCCAGAAACATCTTGAATAGTACCCAGTACGGTTAGCGGGACTTCCATTCTAAGTGTTCTGACCAATTTCTCACTCGAGCATTCCTTTTCCCACCCAAAGTACCAAATTTCCTCTTACCCCATTGGTCGGGCAGTTTCGTATGTAGTGTCCGTTCTTCCCGCAACGGAAGCAGGTATAGTTTGGGGGAGGGGGTCCCACCAGCTTCTTCATGTAACTGATCAAACCGCAAAAATAAATTAAAAACAAACCAAGTTTCCCAATAGTTTTCAAAATTATACTCCCACAACCCCCTTTTCTCTAACCATCTGTGTACTTACTGAATGGGATCATAGTCATGGTTAGACTGGGACATCATAGCTTTAATTTTGTCTTCTTCAGATGCATTTGCCTCGGCGAGGTTGGCGGTCTGTGCGATAGGGCAGTAATGATTTCACATAAGTCGTGAGGATTGGGGGGGGGGGGGGGGGTTGAAGGAGGGGAACACACAATGTAAAAACTGCACCTAACAGAGCCAGCGGTGTGCGCACGAACCCCATCCTGTAAAGAGCACAACCTACCCACGCCATCCAGGAAGGACACACCAATCACCACAAAAAAATTATAAATGAGGGAAAAAAAACCCAGGTGGAGGCAAAATGGAGTCCTTTAAAGCAGACTAAACCACTGACTAATGGAGTCAGCCTGCACCTTGTTGCCGTGGGACGTACTTCTTGCAAATCCTCACCCTAGGGTCTCAGGTTACTGCTACCTGTCCCTTCGGGCCCGTCACTGCCTGCTGCCGTTACCAGTTTAAATTTCCTATAATCCAGGGGTTTTCAACCAGTTTTGATCCAGGGACCCCAAATCTAGGGTCGAAAGCATCCCGGGGACCCCAAACATAAGTTAAAAAGGGTTGAATTTTAAAGATTTTATAAGGATTAGGGGGCCGGGGGTTTGAGTGTGATCGCGGACAACCTAAGGTAGCTTCTCGGACCCCCAGGCGTCCACAGACCCCCAGCAGGAAACCCAGGTTCTAATCAAATGACGACCTCAAATCTAAAAACACTGCTTAATAAGTATGCCGAGTCATCACCCTATCGGAACTTGACCTTAAATGGTAAGTCCCGTGTAAACACTTGGGAGGATGAGTACTGCCCGCAAAAAAGGAGCGTTTCTTTGGAAATTAATTAGCAGAAGTCCTCGTCTTAGAAAGCAACAGGCAAGATTTTTTTAGAGGAAAGCCCGCAGATCCAAAAGCCAATGAAAATCAACTGAACCAACATACAACGCTGACATGTTTCAGCATGTTTTATGCGTCTCACCGGACAAAAACACAACTGCTTCAAGGTGGGAATGTTTTTAAGCCTTAAACTGTTCATTGCAGTTACGTATGCTATCAGTACATACCACTTAAATCTTGCTCAGTTATCCACTCATACATAAAACAGGTCTACTGTTAAAACAGTTTATTAGCTGGACCCACACACACATATTTGCTTTGATCACGAGATACTTTTTGTTTTACAGTATGTGATTAAAGCTTTTACTACTGCATTTAGGCGTATTTACAGTGAGGGCTACAGACATTGTATTACAGATTGTCATTTTACATTTAATCGCTCACAGGTTGCACAAACGGACTTGCAAAAATATTGCTAAAACATTTGAATCCGTTAAAATTGATATAAAATATAAACACATCAGATATGATAATTGGCTTTAAAGGCTCATGATGCACAGCAAACAAAACAGTATGGCAGCCAGCTTTGCTTTCATGCAGTTCAATGAAACCATCTGTCAAACATGTTCACTTAAGTGCTGTGTGGCAGCAGTTTACAGTGTACAAAATACAGTCCTGGAATTTATTTTTTAAATGCGTATACAAAATGCCTTCTCTGAATTGTGGCAGTTTGGTCCACAGGAAATGACTGAAAACTCTTCAAATCTTCCTCAAGATTAAAAAAGTAGTAAAAAAAAAAAAAAAAAAAAGTGAAAAATGTGGCGTTAAGGCACGATGCTTGGGGGGGGGGGGGGGGGGGGGGGGGCATTATACATCGGCTGCTTCACTCTTCCACAGCTGGGAAAAACAGACCGTTCTGTCATCTTGACAGGTGTGAGTAAACGGGCTACAAGGGCACTCCCACATCTCCCCACTCCACCACACTCCTCACAGTTCCACTAATGGACACAGACCGGATGCCGCAGGCTTTTTTGTTGCACTCTGACCACAACTTGAACATGAAAGGACCACATTTTGCAGTTAAAAATTAAAAAGTTTTACACACACATTGACTAAAATCTTTATGGTACAGTTTTTAGGCATGTTGCGCAAAAGCTCTGCCTCCTTACAGGATGAGACATGCACATACTGCGTGGCTCACATCACACTTTAAACAATACTTTTACATACCATACAGCAGGGACCTCAAACAAGACATGGAGGACAACCACAGTGTCTGTCGATTTCTGTGGTTACCTTTCAACCAGCTTCCAATTTTGGCCTTGTTAACAAGTGCGTGGCCAATCAGTGTCTTAAAAGGGAAATTTCACTTTCTGGAGTTTAGAAAATATATAATTTCAGTTTTAGTGTATGTTTTGATTTGGTCTAGATAATTTGTGCACGTGTATGATATTTCAGATACTTAAGAGGTTTTAGACCTGCTGGTTTTAATTTTACTGGAATACGGACTTTTGCAAGTTTATTGTTTAAAGCAAGAAAATGCACTTCAAGTAACTCCAAGGCAGACAGCAATGTTACGTCTCCAGAGGTTGTATGTGTGTACATTTTACCTGAAAATTTTTCTAAAAATTATGTTCAGTCGAACCATTTCCTTTGGCACACGCACAGCAGTAATGGCACAATATAAAAACATTTATGTTTAAATTTGTGAATAAACATTCTAGCGTGTTCATATGTACAGCCTCTGGAAACATAACTGTGCTGCACAAGCTTCTCTGGACTTGGTCTATTTTCTTTCTTTAGACCACAAACCGATTGCCTCATACCTGCCACTGTAAACCACCAGGCCATGGGAAAATCTAAATATCCTTCACCGCACATAAAAAAAACTGTCTGGGCCAGTCTGAAAAAACATGCATTAAAACTGATATAAAACTATTCCAGAAAGTGGCCTATCCCTTTAAATTAATCAGCAAAGTGCTGAGATCCCTGCTAGAAAGGATACTGTCAAGCAAAGGGAAGTGATCAGTGGCAAACGGTCACCAAAGGTCACATGCTTAATGTAGGCTAAGTAACAAAGAATCTCACGGCAAACTTTTTCACACTAAACATAAGATGACAGCATGTACACACACTTTCAAATTAAGTATACAATTCTCAAATTAAAAAAATTTAACTTGCATTTACAACCCTGTCATATTGCTGGTCAATGTCCTTTCAAAACAAACACTCCATTGTGCAAGGAAAGGTAATACCCAAGTTTGTGAAAAATCTTTAAATATTTATTCTGCAAAACACAAAACCTAGATTCATAAAAAAAGTAATTTGAAAGACTACCACAGGTAATTACGAGGGTTGGGTGTTCAAGACAAACAAGGCCAGGGGAGGCATGATAAATCATTATGTTTAGAATTGGAACAGGTACAACATGCATTTATTATTAACAATGCAAGAACCAAGTTTACAAAACAAATACTCTTCTGTGGCTCATGCCCAACCCTGGAAGTGTTGCCAACTGCCTGCATAAAAACCAGGCTCTCTTATTGGAGTGGAATAATCACTAACCAAATAAATTATGGATTCCCCAACTTGGGACACAGTGTTCCTATAACAGGTCACCTCTATTAATTAATGCACCTGAAAACAAAGAGTTTCTCCAAATTGTCGCCTGTAAAGTTATTTTAACACAATACAGGCTTGCGTGTTTGCGTTGTCGCTGAAGTGTTTTTCATTAATTGATTTAGTTTGATTCATCAGGTAACCACAGTGATGTCACCAGTTAAGTCTATAATTTAAAGCATTTGACCTGATCGATTAAAACCCCTGGACAGGACTCTCATTTTACATGGCATATATAGCCATTGACAAAAGTGGCCTTAAGGTACAACGTCAAATAATAAACCGCTGCTCATAATTTCACACCGAGTCAAATAATAATTAACAGCTTGATACAATTCCAGAGATGCAATTATGATTGGATAGAAAACCAACAAACATGGAGGACCCAGATCCAAATTTGGGAACACCTGTATTAAAGGGCCACTTCAACCCACTTCAACAGCCCAGAAATTCAAAAATAGTTGGCAGATGGCTTCTGTAAGACACGACTGGCTACATCAACAGAATTCAGACAACTGATGCTAAAGCTCTACAGATGAATTGCAAAGAATCTACAAAACCAACCAGGTCTAAAGAAATCGACATTGACAAAAGCAGTAAAGGGGTATACCTTAGAGAGCTGGGCCAGAGAAATAGAAGCAGCAGAATCATCGATCTGTTTGTGGAAAAAAAATTAAAAACAAAACTCAAGTTATAGGCTATGATAAGGCACAAATGAACATCAAAAGCAAATATTTCATTCTACTTGTTAGTCAGCACTGTCATCTGTTCAACACAGAAAAGGTATTCCCTCTCCATACCTTTTTTTTCTCTTACATTTACAGTTCCATTCTTCACATTCATAAACCGTCCAGTCTGCAGTTACACGATTAGAATCAGCATAAGTGTTGAATAACACATTAATTACGCCTTTCCTAAATCAAGTGAAACATTTTACCCAGAAGTATTCCTCAGCAGTAAATTTGTCAAACGTCTCGATTATTCGGTGACCGGAAGGTTATCCTGTTAAACGCAAAGTATTTAATCCTAAAAGCTGTATTGTGAAATTCGACAGAAACTAGCGGGAAATCGCAGCACATTCCGAAAGATTTTAACAGGACATCTGAAATTTCCTGGTTATGCAATCCAAACTATTGTCCAATCAAAATCATATTTTAATCAGAATTTCAGACACCCTGGCAAAGACCAGTGACTTTGGATTTAAATGTTGATAATTAGAATTGCCTGTGATGCAGGCGAGATTAATAACTCGCCTGCATCACATTTTGCACAACGGCCAAAATGTTTTCTAAACATTTTACAAAGATATTACACAAATCAAAGTGGATAAGGGATAAGTAAAACATTGTGCAAGAAAGGCTTGCATTGTCTAAATTAAATCTTATGGATGCACATATTGGTCATCAAATTGCAGTTCTAATTAAATTCCGTAGGTCTAACAACAGGCTGAAACGAGTTGCTTGCCATTAAATGGATTCAACTTAAAATGGCTCACGGTTCACAAACTCAGATAATGGCATCGCTGTATAGCCACAAGTAAGACATTGGACTTGTAGTCTGAAAAAGATGGCTATGCTAGCATCCACAGATGACTTATCTGGCAGCCGAGTTAAACGTTCATTTCACGCTTACACTCCTAGATGATAGGACCAAGTTTTGCCCGCGTTGAGCTCTGTATGAGTCCAAATTACTCACTTAAAATCCCCCAGGGCAGGCGATGGAGAGCAAAATTTCTCACTGAGCTCCCTCTCTCCGAAAAGTGAACACACAAGGCCTTGCAAGAGGTGCTCAGGAGTTGTAGACACACATTTTATTGACAAAAAAAAAATGGTTGCGTTCTGCATTGTACAGAGTACTGATGGAACTGGTCAACTGGTTTTAACAGTACACTTGTCAAATACTCAGAAACCAAGCCAACAATATACTCAGTAAAAAAACATCTGTACTCAACTCCATGTATGATTTCATATAAGGCACTTGGGTAATAACGTTAGTGTACTTCAAAAAAAAGAAAAAGAAAAGTATAAAGCCCAGACAACAAAACTTGTTCGGTGAAAGAACATATCCCACAGACTGCAATTTCACCAAAAAACACCAACAGTGATAGAAAAGATCCAATACTTTTTATGTTAATCGAAAGCACCAAGACTCAAACAATGGAGCACCGCAGTTGACAATTTGCATAAAGGTCAATTCACACCGGGCTCTCCAAACAGCACGGCAGACAAGGTGGCAAAGAATGCCCAAATGCATGTGCACAAATGGCACTGTACCACCTGCTGTAAAGACTAATTACATGCACTATCAATAAAAAATAAAAAAAAGTTTTAAAAGATATTCAATTTTTGCCCAAAAATCTGCCCAATTTCTGTGATCCATTTTGACTGGCTAATCAGGCAATCGTAACCTCATATGGGGACAAAACATTCCATGAACAATAAAAACTGAAGACTGCCTTGTTTCAGGTTTGCAGAAATTACCATGTTGTCCAATGATAATTTCCAACAATAAACAAAATTATACTGGGAATAACATATGGAAATTTAATCAGCACAGAATCTGGCTTTTACCAGAGCTACGCATCAGTATCCAGCCGTTAACATTTGCATCCAGAAGGTTTTTGTGTCTGGGTTGGTGTGAATTAGACCTTTAAAAGCATCCAAATGTTTAGTGGACCACTGCAGTAAAAAACATTTTTCTAGCAGTGCATTTTGTTTTGACCAAGTCCAGTCACCTTCAGACAGAGATATTAGCTCCTAAAGGACATCCTTGGTTGTTTGAGCCTCAGCAAATAGATCCGTCTTACACATACAGCGCACACACACGCGCGCGCGAACACACACACACACACACACACACACACACACACACACACACATATATATACACACACACACACACACACATATATATACACACACACACACACATCACACATCACACACACACACACACACACAGTAACAAGTTGGGGTTCCCCCAGGTTGTAGGAACAGACGTGTCTTATTGAAAACTCCTTAAAACATGGACAGTCAAATCATCTGTGTAATACAATGTAAAATTAAAAAGGTATGACTCAAAACATTTTATTAGAGAACAAAAACAATAAAAAAAACAACAACAGTGTTTACAGATGTAGCACTTGTAGACAGACAAGCTTAGAATACGCCACCATGTTCACTTGGCATCCAACATGTTCTGAATGAACGTACATTGATCTGTACAACAGATTTATATTCTTTATAAGGGAGTTTTTTCCAATATGAAATACAGTGCACTGGCATGCACAAAATGTTTTACATAGTTGCAGTAATTGTGCAAATAGGAAAATATAAATGCATTTAGCAAATGAATCACATTTTTACAATGTTACAATATTCTACCACCAAAACCTTCACATTATATATTTTCTATGGTTTACGTACTTAAACTTGCACTGAAAAATATAGGGTAAATGTTGGTTAGAGGCAAACACCAAACTAAAGAAGAAAAGTGTGAGGTTTTTTTACATACTGCTTTTGAAGGTCCACTTTGAGGCTCAGAGCGATCACTAGAAAGCAAATTAAAAAAAAAGAAAAAACATGGGTTAACTTCAGTGACTCCATCCCAACAAACATTCCAACAGGACATTATACAATGCATTTTTGGTAACGGTTAGTGCAGAGAACATACAGATTTACTCCCTCAGTCCCTGGATGACAAGGGGCTTCTTTAATGGGAAACACAGGAATGAGACCACAGCAAAGGGTTAAAGCACAACTGAACTTTGGTAGAACTTTGGGTTGTGTGTTGTGTGGTGGGGAAATGTGTTCGTTAGTTGCTCTGTGCTCCCCTGGGGTGATAATCCAGAATAGGGTATTTGTCACTCTCCATTCACTTCTATAGGGCAGCTAAAACGGTCTCAAAAGTCCTCGTACGTATTTATTTATTTTTTAATTTTCGTATTTTATTTGAAACGTAGATCCGGTAGGTAATTCTTGTGCCCCAGACAGCATTAACGCGTCAGAAACCGCTCATTGGTCCAAATTTCTTACGGAAGCGAGTGTTCCTGGTTGTATATATCTGGTAAACAAACCAACCTGCCAACATTTTGCTAGTCTTTTCTGCTAGCTTGCTAACAACATTGAAGAAAATAGTACTTTCATAATTTTAATTACATAAAATAAAAATATGTACGAGGACTGGTTATTGTTTGTATTGACAGAATCAGCTTTGTTCGCGTTCGTATACGTGCTAGAAGTGTCATTTTCAGACCGTTTTAACTGCCCTATAGAAGTGAATGGAGAGTGACTAATACCCTATTCTGGATCATCACCCCAGGAGAGTAGAGCAACTAACGAACACCATTTGGACTCATATCATGGCCAGGTAACTACACAACCCAAAGTTCTATCAAAGTTCAGTTGTGTTTTAATGGCAGCTCATACTTACATGACAAATGTTTTACTTGTAGATTTGACCCCTCCAATAGGTATTCTTCTAATGATGACAGATGAATTTTTAGGAATGAGGGCACCATCGTCAGTGTATTCTGTAAAAAGATTTGCAATCGGTCATAAAATGTATTGTTTCAAACTGACAACAAATACTCAGTCAAACAAGTAGCAACAGGCACATTAAGTGGTAATTCTGCAAAAGTTAATTCCCAAACTCAGTCCTTGGGACAGTGTGTGTGGTTGGTGAAAAAGTGGTTAAGTTCAAACTCAAATTTTTTCCTTAAACGTACAATTAGCTTTAATTTCATTTTAAACGCGCCTATTTTCCACTAATGATTTTGTTTATATCACGAGGTGCCCATGCATAAATGTAACCACCTTCTAAAGCAATCAGTACATATAAACCACATTGGGAAACAGATTTAGAACGGGGACAAGCTATATATTCGGCAAGACATTAAGTAACTGATGAGTTTGCAAGTAACTTAGCTGCCTAGCAAAATGATAAGCCTGCAAATTTGGAAGGACGCCCAACCGACAGCTAATAAGTCGAGCAAATAAGAAAGCCATGCATTCGACAGTTACAAATAAGTGGCATGAGTTAAGATACCTCAGTGACGAGAATGACTTTGTTGCGAGTAACTTAGTGCTGACCAGCAGATTTGCTAAATTAGCAAGACGGCTAACTTAAGCCACGAAAGACAAGTCACGGGACCGCCACGTGTTTTACTAACGTTAGCTAGGCAAATACTTAACGTTACTCTAACAACGAACAAAGAACATTGGTTAAATTGGCCAATGTTTGGGATACTCGCAGTTAAAACACTGAAATCTACAGTTGACGATAGTTTCGTATTCAAATAATTGTATATTGGGTTGATGTGTGCGATTTAGATTGTTAGCTGCGCTAAGCTAACGTCGTTCTTGCACGTGCACCGTAAGAGACTTGGGAATGGTGAACGTAGCCAGGTTAGCACCAGGTTATTAGCTTTATTTTCCATTACATTTCACCGACATGTTAGCTAACAATACACATAGATCGGTGACCACGCCAATCGATTCCCCGCCAAAATACAGCAAGCTAGCATTAGCTAGTCAGTTTCCCAACCGCGGTTGAATAAACCGAATACAAACCTGGCATGAACCGACTCAGGCAGGACCAAGGGTAGGTAACGTTAACGTAAGCTAACGCTGTCGGGTACACTGTGTACCAAGAAGCTAACGGCAAAATTGGCTACGTTCATCATTTGAATGATAGCCCATAGACAATGGAGAAATAGATTGCGGAAAACGTCCAAACCTCACCTTCTTTCGTCTGGGCGTTGGTTATCTGCAAATCGCAGTCAGCAGCCTTGAGTTTTTCGCGGCCCATGATCTGGCGCTTGAGGTCACTCAACGTGATATGCAGGCCATCAAATGTGACCGTGTCATAGTTGAGTTTGGATGAAAACTTATAATGCACACAAGACATTTTTGAAGCAAAGTAACGTAACGTTACACTAATTTAGGCCTGACGAGAACAGCAATGTACAAGCAGAACTATTAACGTTAAGGTTAGTAAGGTTTCCCCTTTTCCAACTAACGTTAACTAGATAGCGCTACAGATAGCCTCTGGCTAAGTTAGCTAGCTACTTAAGCGTAGCTAAGCTAACGTTATCGTTATTGACATAACTGCTTATAACGTGACCTTATGGCTCAACTGAAATAGAATTCAGACTATCCAAAATTAACACAAATAGTATAAACTGTAACCTTTACCAACTGCAAAACGACATAATCTCAAACCAATTCCATTATTTCAGTCCGTCACAGTATTGAACAACACAGCAACAAATAATCTTGAACTTGCTTCAAAGGAAAATGTCCAAATCGCTTAAATAATCGAGGATGCTTTTTTCAAAGCCTTTTTTTGTCAACAAGTCCCGCTGGTGTAGCGTTAAATCGTTTAAAGGGTTACGCTTTCCCTCAGAGTCCGATTAGAGGGAGCGATTCCATTGAATGGTTTCGAAACACAAGTCTGTCTTCACGAACGCAGAGTCCCACAAGGTGATAAAAAAAACGGCCTTCGGAGCGAAATATCCAGACAAAAGGTGACAAACGAAGCAGAGTCCCTAATATCCCTCCAGACATCCGTTGCATTCAGGTCCGTGGTGATAACAATTCCAGTGACTATCTATAACGTTACCGTACAAAGAAAGAAAAGCAGGGAAGAGCAGCGGCCTAAAATGGCCTCCCTTCCTCCTCCTCGCACCAAAACAAAAACGGCTAGCGTGAGCTAGCGAAATGGCGTTTCCGTATATACACCTCTCTCATAACGTTACCCCCCGAAACCTCCCCCCAACTACCTTTCTACGAGTCTGAAATAAACCACAAACGGGTGACTAATACTGAATACGTGTACTTAGCTCACTAAGTTATCCAATAATATATATTTCTCCCTGAAGTCGTTCGTCAGTGTGTTTCCCGGTGCGATCCCGGATTCTGTGCGGAGTGCGGACCACTATGGCGGAGCGTTAAGAACGGGGTTTCCTGCTCAAAAGAACAGGGGGCACGCTCATGGGCACGCTGCGCGTGAAAACGTCATCGCAGAGCCGCGCGCTCGCAGCAGTGTGCTGCAGGTGGAATTTTGAAATGTTGCACTGCAAATGTTTGCGAAGCAAATGCTTTAGGACTCATCATTTTTAAATACCAGGGTACTCTCACACTAAATGTTTCACACTTCGACGTTCTCCAAAATAACTTGTTTTAGGTTAATTTCATTGGACAACAGATAATCTTAATTAAACTTGAATTCATATAATAATTAAATAACCAATGGCTCCATTTTAAAACATGCAAAATGAATAAATAATAGCCAGATATTAATATTGCTCAGTAGAGCACGTCTATGCTTCCAGTCTTCCAATGCTCTGTACTGTACTGTTCCATCCTGTACTTTGTATTGCACTTTGTATGTACTTCATCCTCATTCACATCCCCAATATCCAAAGACTCAATTTCTGACAGATGTCCATCAGCCAGAAGTTTCAGGAGCTCTATTGCCGTGCACACTGAATATGAACATTTTTAGGCAAATATGAACTTTTGGTACTATGCCAATACATATGAAAATGTGACATTCATAATATAAATAGACTTGTTCAGATTACATCTCTTTAGTCCTGGTGTCTACTATAATGGACAACAGGTTGCATCTCTTTAGACCTGATATCCATTGTAATGGACAATGATTTTTTTAAAAATCCTGTGTCTAAACTTGTTATGCAATTAAACATGTAATGCTTAAAATAACATTTTCAATGTTTACATATTATGTTTAGCACATCAAATGTAGAAATGAATGTTTAAATGTACAGTCAAGCAGGAAAGTCTGCACACTCCTTTCACCTTCTCCACATTTTATTACGTTACAGACTTATACTACAATAGATTGAGTTCATTTTTTGCCTCAAACATCTACACACAATAGCCAATAATGACGAAGTGAAAACAGGTTTTTAGAAAATATGCAATTTTATTTTACTGACAAAAATAGGTTATTTAGGGGTTACATATCTGTACACACCCTTAGCCTAATACTTGGTTGCTGCACCTTTGGCAGCGATTACAGCTTCAAGGCGTCTTGGGAAAGAAGCTATGAGCTTGGCACACTTGTTTCTGGACATTTTTGCCCATTCCTCTTGGCATATCCTTGCAAGCTCCGTCAGGTTGGATGGGGAGTGTCGGTACACAGCCATTTTCAGCTCTTTCCACAGATGTTCAATTGGATTCAGATCTGGGCTCTGGCTGGGCCGCTCAAGGACATGCACAGACTTTCTCCGAAGCCACTCCTTTGTTCTCTTGGCTGTGTGCTTCGGGTCGTTGTCATGTTGGAAGGTAAAACCTTCGCCCCAGTCTGAGGTCCAGAGCGCTCTGGAGCAAGTTTTCTTCAAGGATCTCGGTGTACTTAGCTGCATT
Organism: Synaphobranchus kaupii; assembly: GCA_029718625.1. NCBI lineage: Eukaryota > Metazoa > Chordata > Actinopteri > Anguilliformes > Synaphobranchidae > Synaphobranchus > Synaphobranchus kaupii. The sequence continues at coordinate 12,477,365 of CM056387.1, read as the reverse complement.
CATCTTTCCCTCTATCAGGACTAGTCGCCCTGTTCCCGCTGCTGAAAAACATCCCCACATCATGATGCTGCCACCGCCATGCTTTACTGTAGGGATGGTATTAGCCAGGTGATGAGCGGTGCCTGGTTTCCTCCAGACGTGACGCTTGGTATTCAGGCCAAAAAGTTAAATTTTGGTTTCATCAGACCAGAGAATCTTGATTCTCATGGTTTGAGAGTCCTCTAGGTGCCTTTTGGCAAACTCCAAGCGGGCTGTGATGTGCCTTTTACTAAGGAGGGGCTTCCGTCTGGCCACTCTACCATAAAGGCCTGATTGGTGGAGTGCTGTCTGGATGGTTGATCTTCTGAAAGGTTCTCCCATCTCCACAAGGATATGCTGGAGCTCTGTCAGAGGGATCTTCGGGTTCCTGCTCACCTCCCTGGCCAAGGCCCGTCTTCCCCGATTGCTCAGTTTGGCCGGGCGGCCAGGTCTAGGAAGATTCTTGGTGGTTCCAAACTTCTTCCATTTACGAATGATGGTGGCCACTGTGCTCTTTGGGACCTGTAAAGCTGCAGAGATTTTTCCGTACCCTTCTCCAGATCTATGTCTTGACACAATCCTGTTTCTGAGGTCTGCAGATAATTCCTTTGACCCCATGGCTTGGAGTTTGCTCTGACATGCACTGTCAACTGTGGGACCTTATATAGGCAGGTGTTGGCAATCCCCAATCACGTCCAATCAATTGAATTTATCACAGGTGGACTCCAATTAAGTTGTAGAAACATCTCAAGTAGTATCAGTGGAAACAAAATGCACCTCAGCTCACTTTTGGGTGTCATATCAAAGGGTGTGCACACTTGTGTACATATGATATTTTACATTTTGATTTTTAATAAATTAGCACAAATGTCTAAAAACCTGTTTTCACTTTGTCATTATCGGCTATTTTGTGTAGAATTTTGAGACAAAAAATGAACTCAATCTATTGTAGAATATGTCTGTAACGTAATAAAACGTGGAGAAGGTGAAAGGAGTGTGCAGACTTTCCTTGACTGTATATATAATGCTGTTATAAAAGTTACTTGCTTTGACGACTTTGAGGTATTGCTGCCATGCTTCACTTTAGTGTGATGTAACTTTTTGAAATATTAACAAATTGGGCAATACTTGCATTTGATTGGTTAGTTAGGGTCTACTAAATAACCAACCAGAAGACCATTATGTAAATCATACATTATCATAGAAAAAAAACACCAAACATGTGATGTCCATTGCAATGGATGCAGGGTCTGAAGGAGTTAAATGTAGTAGCGCACTTGTTAATAGTTTATAAATTAGCAATGGCATCAATAGGACGGAAACATGTTTGCTTAAAGAGTAACTACACCCACTGTCTCAGCCTGTCTCCGCCTACTACACAATTTTGAAAAATACTTTGTGGGGTGAGCGAGGGAGAGGAGTGGGGGGCGGAGGAGCTGTGTCCATCGTCATTTACATAAATTAACGTACATTGTACTAATTATTTTGTATAACTCGGATCAAACTGTCAAACTAGACATTGCACATCAATTATGAATCAAGATTCAGCAACTGCATGGCCTATTTCTCACCTCAAATATTTTCAGAAACATATTTTAGTGGACTAATTAGGTGGAATAAAAGAATTGAACAGGACGCTACATTGTTCTGGTTTAAAAACGTGGAGGCGAAACGAAAGTAACGTAGTGGGTCTAATCAATCAGGTGCCGGCTGTTTCCGTTGTGGGTGACAACAATTATCCATATGACGTCGAGGTACCTCCAAAGAGGTAGTCTGACATCACGATTGGGGCGGGGGCAGTGTGGGGAGCAGAAAGAAAATTTCAACCATTAGGGGCAGCACAAACACGCTTTTCTACCAGTTTCTTATGATATACAATATTATTTCAGAATTGTTGAAATAACGGAATGCATGAATAAGTTTCATTATAAGGTAGGCATACAAACACGTTTACAGCGGGGGGGGGAAAAGTGTATCTAGAGTGTAGTTATCCTTTAGTAAAGATCTTGTGAAGTTACATTTATAATGAAGTTTTACATTCATATTACATGTGCATTCATTTAGCTGATGCTCTGAACCAGAGTGACTTATAATGCATGCTCAATCTTTTCAGTTTCAATATTGTTTTGTGACATTCCAGGGCCAGAGCTGAGTAGTTTCAATTTAGAATTACAGCAAAATTTCTGCAGTTTCCCCTCTCATTTATTCATCTATCTATTTATTTTTCCCTTCTTGTGTCTCGTTTGCCACCTGTTTACTCAACTCTTGTATCTTTTTAATAACCAATATCATTTGCTTTTTGAGAATGCATTTTATCCGCAATCATCAATCGGTTTCTCTCTTCCAAAGAATGTGTTCTCAGCCAGTGTTTCTGTTCACTCTACAGTCCTCCAGCTGAGCTGTGCAGTCATTATGTTGGAGATGAATACTTAATGCGCAGCTGGTAGAGGCAGACTGCCAGCCACCCATATTACTTTACAGTCATGTTTTTTACGTTTAAATATTTTTTTCTCCATAATTTGGCATAGCCAACTGTACCACTCACGTTACAAGTTCTACCACCCACATCTTCTGGAAGGACCAACGCAGAGGGCCGACTGTTTTGTCTGGTCCAATAGATTTATGAGGAAATCTGAAACTCATAGTCATTCATATGATTCCAAAACTTCAGAAGCAGAATCTGCTCTGGATAATTCAAATTCAGCTCAATGCCAAGATGCAGAAGATGTCAATGGTGCAGGAACTCTTGCGGGAATTGGATGCCAAGCATTTCTTTTCATTTTAATTGAACACTGAAACCTGTTTTAAAATGTACAGTAGTCAGTATCATACATAAATAAAAATAAGCTTCAGTAAACATGGTAAACTGCATATACTGCAGACATATACTGTGAAAATGTGAAAAATTGAAATGAATCCCCTACAGAATTTTCGGAAAGTATTTTTGGAAATTTTAAAATTTAAAACAGACCTGTTTTAATGCAAGAAAATGAGAAACCTAAATAAACATGCAAACATATTGAAGAGAATAATTGAGGTGTAAGGGCTGTCCCGGGAGGTGCAGGTGGATCTTTCGGTTTTTGGATGTGCTCCTTATGGCAGGTGGGGGGTGGGGGGTTAGGCTTTCCCTCTTTGCCGCCGACATTTTAATTTGCCTGCAGTTCTGCCTCGCCGCCACGTCTGGCTCCCCTCTCCCCGTGCATGTTGGTCTGCGGAATCGTCGCGTGGCACACGCCACACAGCCACTCCCGTCTGCCAGGTAAGGACAACTTTGCGCCCCCATTTTCACTCGCCGGGAACAAAAACGAAAAAAAAGCAAATATGCGGGCGAGGGTGGGGGCAGGCAACACCCCACTCTGATCCAGAAGGTTCATGGTGATTTGCGCGGTTGGCACAGTCGTAGCCGTGGCCAAATGGGAGAGGAGAGGCTGAAAGAGAGAGGGGGGGGGGGGGTTGAATATGCAGGCGTGCCCGCCGGCCTGCCGACGGAAACAGAAGCTGGGGTGTCTGCGTCAGTACTTCAAGGCTGCCCAAGCACTGGCTTGGCAGCGAGAGGGTGGTAGGGTGCCAGCAACGCGCCCCATCCCCCTCCTCCTAATCCCATCCTCCCTTCACCAAGCTTCAGCTTTGTTTTGGGGGTTTGCGTGTGTGTGTGTGTGTGTGCGTGCGTGCGTGTGTGCAGGTGCAATGGCATATGTGAGTGTGTGTGGCGCTGCGTTTTTGAATGGCATATCAAGAAAAAAGGGACGTGCTGCAAGGCGGTGCGCTCCGTTCGACCACTGCCTGCGGTCAGGGGGCGGTCAGCATTTTACACATGCATGGGATGAGCTGGCGTGTGGATTCTGAATGAGGCTCTTGACTAGCGGCAAAAGTAAACATCCGCCCTTCAATGTGCAGCTTCCAGTGCTCGGGAAAGCATCCCAGAATTGTTGCGGTGGGAACGTGTGTGCATTGTCTTTGCAGCCTCTCCTAGGGCACATGTCAGCAACATTCCAAAGGCATTCCCAAATGCGCAGATTCCAAATGAGGCAATCGTGCGGCGGGAATGTTCCTTTGACATCTCTCTACTGCTTCTGTTAGTGCAGAGCTAAAGCGGCTGCCTGAACGCCGCTAGCTATAGCACCCCCTTTGTGCTGTAGTGTGTGCACTGCATAGCTGAACGACTGACTCTGTCCACTTTCATAGTTTTCCCCCTTTCTGTGACTAAAAGGTCACGCGAACTCACAGACGCGCTGATCTCCATTTGTGTCTTGGGAAGCTGTGCCACCCCCACAATCCAGTGGATATATACCTTCACCCCCCCCCCCCCCCCCCCCTTTTTTTTCCCCCAGCATGTTTCTGACTCTGCTACACCAGACGAAGTGTCTCAGCGGGGCCCCCTATTGGTGATTCAGTTTAGGGGTAAAGAGCAGGTGACCAGTTAGTTCTGAATGGGTTACGTATAGCTGCCATTTGGCATTTTCCTTCATTTGCCACCTGCTTTCAGTTTTTTTCTTCCTCTGCTCCATTTTTGTATCCCCCATCATTGATGGAGCTGTGTGGTTGTGTCTCCTTGGCTCTGTGCCAGACTTGCCTAAGACGAAGCACAAGAATTAGACTTCAGCCAATAAATAGCTGCAGACAATCTGCTCGCCCATTGTTGATTGGTGAAGAGACTTTTGTGTGTTTTGTGCTTGGGGGTTGTGAGGGGTGGTTTGTGTGTGTGTGTGTATGCGTGCATGTCTGTCTGTTTGTCTGTCTGTTAGAGAGTGTGTGTGTGTGTGGTGCCACTATGTCTGTATATATGTGCCTGTGTGTGTGCCTCTATGTGTGTGTGTGTGTGTGTGTGTGTGTGTGTGTGTGTGTGTGTGAGTGAGGGAGTGAACATCGCTATTAGTGGGTGATTACACAGGGGTCCAGACAGGTATCTTCTGTAAAGATATAAAATATCAAGCCCCTGCGACTGATTCCTCCTTTTGTGCTGCATTCCAAAATAGAAGCAGCAGACTGTGAGTGGCTTTCTCTGCGCTTCAGACTCAGATAATCTCAGTTAATCCGAGATGGGGGATTTGCTAGTACAGGGTGTGAGGCATACAGTAGCATTGAAGAAACAAATAAATAAAATCAAATATATATTACATTTATTTATTTGTGTTTGTCCAAAGCAACTTAAAAGTTGATGGCAAATATAACCAAGTGCAAATAACAAGGGTATCTACAAGTACCTGAACAGAATAGATAGCAACCATTCTGATATTTAGTGCAAAACAAAACTCTTTTTTGACAAGACATTACAAAAGCAAAGGAAATTATATAACTGGTGCACCAATCGAGATTACACAAAAACATAAGGCATTTTATGTAACATCCGCCGTTTCCCTCCAGTCCACCTCCCTTTCGTTTCCCTTCGTTTAATGTTGTGTTTTTCAGTTTACCCTGTTCGTCTCGTTTCTGTGTTCGTTGCAGGCTGGGCGTGGTCCCCGTTTAGTTCCTCTTTCACAGTTTCATTGCCAGTTTGTTTTCTCTGCTCTGTTTGAGATCACTCCCGGCCATTCTGTTTGCCCTTAACCTGTTTGTTCTAGTCCTTGTTCCAGCCCGCCCAGCCTGCCTTCTATTCTGCCCGTACCAGCCCTGTCTCCTCTCCTGCCCCGCTTTAGTTCGCCAACCCCCGTTTCCAGCCCGTCACCCCTTAGTTTTCCCTGCTTGCTTGCTTGCCTACTACTTTGCCTTGCCTAAATAAATATACTCCCTGGTGGAGTTTCATCGAGTCTGTCTCAGAGTCTTGCATTTGGGTCCAGTCCAGTACTCCAGTCGTAACAGAACAAACTGGCAAACTATGGACCCAGCAGACTCTGAGCAGATCCCACCATGCCATCGCCTGCCAGGGATCCATCATCAGTCGGCACGGTCAATTCCTGCTCAACGCCATGGCAACCCTGAGGTCCGTCTCGGAACAAGTGAGTCAGATGGGTGCCCAGTTGTTGTGGTTGTCCACCAGCCTGCCTCTCCCGCAGCTCCCCACCGGCCTGCCTGTTCCTGATCCTGCGGTGCTGCCCAGTCCTCCGTGCGACCTGCTACTCAGCCGCCCCTCCCTAACCGAGCCCTGCATTACCCATCCTGAATGCTACCTCAGCAATTTGGGGAAATGCCGGGGCTTCTTGAGGCAATGCAATCTCGTATTCAAAATGCAACCTGGTTCTTACCACTCGGACCAGAGTAAGATCGCATTCATCATGGTCTGTCTTGGGGGGGGAGTGCGCGAGACTGGGCCACCGCCATCTACCCGCCAGCACCCATTTCTCAACCTTCGTCTGAGATGAGGAAGGTCTTTAACCACCCAGTTTGCGATAGAGATGCCGCCCAGCGCCTGCTCCACCTCCGCCAAGGTTCCCGCTGAGCCGCGGAGTTTGCAGTGGAATTCCGTACACTGGCCGCTGAATCTGGTTGGAATGATGCGGCTCTTCAAGTGGTGTTCTGTAACGGAGTGAGAGGTCCTCAAGGATGAGTTGGCGATCAGAGACACCAGTTGCCTCGACGGCTTAATGTCCCTCGCCATTATGATAGACAACTGCATGCGGTCCCGCCAGAGGGAGAAAACGGGCTGCAGCGCCACCTCAACCCAGTTTTTCCGTTCCAACTCGGCAGCCTCACCTCAGTCTTCTGGTCTTACAAACCCCTCAGTTCCTGAAACCCTGGCTGAGGAACCCATGCAGCTGGGCAGAGCCTGGCTTTCCTCCGAGACCTCCTCAACCGGTCTGTATTTGTTTACCTTGATGATATTTTGATTTCTTTTTTCCGCAATCACTTTTTGAGATCACTCCCGGCCATTCTGTTTGCCCTTAACCTGTTTGTTCTGTTCCTTGTTCCAGCCCGCCCAGCCTGCCTCCTGTTCTGCCCGTACCAGCCCTGTCTCCTCTCCTGCCGCGCTTTAGTTCGCCAACCCCCGTTTCCAGCCCGTCACCCCTTAGTTTTCCCTGCTTGCTTGCCTACTACTTTGCCTTGCCTAAATAAATATACTCCCTGGTGGAGTTTCATCGAGTCTGTCTCAGAGTCTTGCATTTGAGTCCAGTCCAGTACTCAGTCGTAACATTTAAAGAAAATAGCAAGTAAGGAAAATAAGAGCTATAATTGAAGAGCCCTCTTTTTTTCCATTTGAGAAAATCAACATTTCTGTTAGTTTTTTGCATGAAAAATCACATTTTTATACTGAAATCCCTAAGAATAATAGTGTAAAACTTTAAATACCTAACCATTTATCAGAAATTATACACACCTTGAAGAATCAAAACTGGACTTAGTGAGGTTTGGAAAACCGCCCTTCAATTACTCTTTCAATCTGAAAGAGTAAGGTGGTTTATCTAACTTAACATGCTGCGCTTGGGTTGCTGTGCCAGACGGACCTGGTTTTCACTCCATCCAAACCTATAACTGGATTCATTTTAATTAATACGCTTTAATGAGTGCAGGTGTCAATGTACTGGAAACACTCAGCAGTTCACCATTCATAATATTCAGGCTCAGACTTTTAATCATCCATCAAACTCTTGTGATCAAGTCCAGATGGAACAAAAATCTGAAACGTCACTGGTACCCCCAGGACCAGGGTTGCCTTCCCTTGCTCTAGTGCATCTCTGCATGCTGGTTTTGAAGACTCATGTGGAAAAAATGTATATTGTTCTTAAGCGCCCTACAGGGTAACTAGCTATACAAATTTGAGTGATCTCTGAAGTAAAAGGCAGGTCAATGTGGAGGAGGGTGAAAGCTGAGCAATATGGAGGCTTTTTCCATGAAGCGGCAAACATCAACAAGTAACATGCATGTAGCATGCAGGCGTGGCCTTTTTGAATGTGCACAAAACCTTCTGTGATCTACAAGAGAGTTTTTAAAAGCACATGCAGCACAAACCAGGGCCGTGAAAAGGCCTTTTTGAAATTTTTACATGACCTTTTGAAAATTCTCCATTCAACTTCTAAACAAGCAACAGGGACCACAGCATTGTCCTGTTTTGCCTGGTCACTGCTTTTGTGACCAGGGTGTATTCACATGCAATGCATTATGGGTGCTGTGAATCAAATTCATACCTGTGGGAAGAAAGTCAAGTGAGTACCATTTTCCTGACTGTTACTTTGTCTCTTTCTGCAGCTTAAGCTTTTGAATGGGGCGGTGAGATGTATGAACAGAGAAAGAAACCACACCCATAATGGACTGTGAGTACAGGTTCTGTACTACTGCAAGAAGAGGAATACATATTTCCACTTAAATATTATTTTTATTATTATTAATTTATTTTTTCAGACCTGTCTGTGTGAATTCCCTGCTGTTAAAACAAATCATGGAATGTCTTAATATTTGATGGAGGAAGGAGGGAGTTTAAACTGACTACCATCAGTTTGAAATCATTTAGCGTGCATAACTAAGTACAAATTTCACTGTACATTTTCCTGAATAATGTGGGGGTGGGAGGGCATTTCCCTCTAATTTAATTATTGAGGGGGTCATCCAACCATTTGCCCCCCCTCACACAGTGCCAGTTTGCCTACTAGTCAACAACTACCATCTTGGTACCACCTGCCAACACGTTTTTGTTGACCGTAAATATTTAATATTTAAGAAATAGAAGTGTCTCTGCAATGTTTTACAATCTTCATAAAGGGCTAAAACATGCAAGTAAAAGTAAAACACAAAGAGGTTTTAAATTAATTTTTGGACTATTGAATCTTCAATGACCTCTACTGTTCACTTTGTGGAAGTGCAGGTGAGACGGTTCCGGGGCAGAAACAAATTAAAGCACTGCTTAGAATATATAATTTACTTAGAGGTTGCCTGCCCACATTGTATTGCATGACATTTTGTTTTCCACCATCCTCCCTCCTTGCAAAGCAAAGTGATTTAAGGTGACTGAAGTGTTGTCTGGTGTCGGCGAAATAGTTAACAGATGTTCGAGTGTTCAGTGCTGCATTATGTATGCGTTTCTCGTGCCGTGCCGGGGGGGGGAGCTCTCGAAAGCGACGCATTGTCTGAGCGGCGCGCTGGCGTGGTGCGAGCCGTGGGCGCGAGCTGCGCTGCGTAGTGTGAAGTTATGAGCTCTTTTCTCTCCCCTCCAGTAAGTTTGGCTGGCGCTTCCGTGACCAGCGGTGTGTGCGTAATTTCAATGAGCCATGTCTGGGGGATACGGGAGGAAGGGGGATGAAGAGGAGAGTGTGAAAGAGACAGACGTGAAACAAGTCAGAGGTCAAGAGAGACAGAGAGAGAGAAGGGGGGGGGGGGGGGGGGGGGGGGGGTAATGGAGGGAGAGAAAAAGAGAAGAGGGAGATAACTAAAGTGTAATAATGTGTGTGTGTGTGTGTGTGTGTGTGTGTGTGTGTGTGTGTGTGTGAGAGAGAGAGAGAGGGAGAGATAGAGAGAGAGAGAGAGGGAGAGAGATGATGGGGGGGGGGGGGGGTGTATTTCCCCCTAAAACCCCTAAATCTTATTAGTGCTTCAGCAGAGTAGACATGTCACTTCCACCACTCTGAGATGGAACAGAGGCTGTAACAAGGCAAGGGACCTTGGCCCAATCAGGCCTGAGCACACCTGAACACATGAACATGGAGATAAACCTCAACAAACAACAGTACCTGTCCACCGCTCTCTTCTCCCCCAATTCCACTGCAGAGCTCAACAACCTAATGAGAGTGAGGTAAAATGACTGTAATAATCCTTTTTCCAATATACCAACTAATATGTGTTTTTTCATAAGTAGGTGCGTCAGCTTTGCTTGCTTAGGTTTGATATATCCTCCTGAGATCAGGCAGAATTTTTTGGACGGTACAAGTGCCTTGGATGGCAAAAACATGTTGCAGTGAAAATATTTTCAAAATTATAATTTGTTTTATTTTTTTTATTGATTGATTGTTGTAGTGTAGGGGCGTGTCCCAATTCTCAAAAAAACGCACCCTCCTTTCCTCCACTACCACCTCCTCTCCTCCATGCCCCAGAAAGCGATCTTTGTGTCCTAATCTACTGTCGCTGATTAGGCTACATATTAATTACAAATGGTTACAATTGATTAATGTCTCGATGTAAACTGCAATGTCAGGTACATTGTATATTGTACATGCAACTACTTGTACTCAAAACGTCCCGGGAGGAGACAAGTGGTAGTGGGGGAGTGGAGGAATGGCGGAGAGGAGTGAAGAATATTGGGATGCAGCCTAGGTTTCAATATAGAATATATGGTTCTTGAGATTAAGACCAGAGACTCATGTCCCCTATAGGGGATAAAAATGAATATCCAGGCTTTTAGTAGAATATGTCTCCATGATTTTGACACATGTGAACATGTTTGATAGCTAATCCAGTACAAACAGTCTTTCACAGCCCCGTTGACAGAAGTGTTTATTATGCTAACGTGATTTTTAATGAGGAGCTCAGTTGTGAGAAAGTGATTGTTTGAGGGGGTTGGCTGAGGACACAGTTTGTGTGTGTGTGTGTGTGTTGTGGGGAGAATTGTGCACAAAGGAGGGACTTCTGGCCAGCTAATACATGCCAGCCAGGGAATGTAAGGAATAAGGGATGTGTGTGTGTGTGTGTGTGTGTGTGCATATGAGAGAGAGAGAGAGAGAGAGAGAGAGAGAGAGGGGAGAGAGAGAGAGAGAGAGGAGAGAGAGAGAGAGAGGAGAGAGAGAGAGAGAGAATTTCCAAATGTCCCATCACAATTCCAAGCAGCACACGGCCATGAAGATTAGATTTATTCATTAATAAAAAGGAGGACTGAAATAATGATGGCATTATTCCAGGTGGGGGTGTGCATAACAGGCATGATGGTGATGACTGATGGATATTAAAATATCGGTACTTCTGCATCTCTCTCCCTCTTTCGCATTTTTCTTTACAATTGCAGTACTCAATACACACTCAGCGTTAGTGATTTGATTGCTTGTTTCGCGGTTGTAGCAGCAGCACCGGAGGCTATTTTGGGATGGGGGCATGCACAGAACTATGGGGGCATGGCCTTAAAATAACCAGCAAGACTTCTGTTGCCCTGGTAAGGTTCCGATTCCAGAGGAGACGCCAGGCTTAGTCATGTGATTTATGTCCGCGGTCATGTGACAATGTGGACCGCTGCTCCTCCTGCTCACGGCAACATATAACCCTTACCTGCGAAGTGAACAAAAGCAGCTTTTTAAAGACAACATCAGCTTCCTCTGCGCAATCCTTACCCCGCTGGCGGAAGGCAGTTTGATTACTGAAAGGTCATTGCTAAATACAGCGTGTGCGAAGCTGTAGGAGAGTTCCCCTGGAGAAAAGACAGAGTCTTGGACACCAAAAGCTCTGCTCAAGTGCCGCCTCTGTCAATTCGGTAAGTTAATTCATAGTCTGAGCAATTAATCATCGCTGCGTCCTCACTGTAGCTTAATAAAAATGCAAGCACAGCGCGACATGTACGTATGCGTGCAATATCATAGAAAGATTCTATAGAGCCATCGATACTTTGTAAGCTTGCCTAGCAAGCAGAGTGGTTAAATGTTTCTTTTTTCTTTTTCTGTTTTTAAAGACGTGATTTTTGTTATGGATACTTTAATGGGCAAGTCTACTTTTCCTCACGTTATTTTGTTTAAAAATATTTGATATGTTTCAGAACTTTTATTGGCTTTTTCTGGAGTGTGTTTTATACGGAAGGAATTGTCTGAATGTCATGCTTTTGTGATCACTGTTATAGTCTGATGTACTGTTCTCAATTAGCTAACGTCCCATGTTTACTGTGAACATTGGCTAGACAGTGTTTAAAACTGCAGGTTGTGGGCGTGTGCATTTTTATTTATTGATTGGCTCAATGAATAAAAAAATATTTAGGATATTAAAGAAGAATAATATTTACATGCAAAAGAAAAATCTGGCTACTGAATTTGGCGAACAAACAAAACAGTCCATAACAGGTAATGCAGCTACTGTATGTGATACAGAATATGTGACATTTATAGTGAAATATCAACAGTTTTGTTGTGCTGGTTGGCTCCTACCATTGAGCATATGCATTGATTCAGGTAGCGCGAATCAATGGGCATCTGGTGCAGATTCTCCTGAACAGCTGTCAGGCTCATGATGGGACTAGAGCAGGGGTAGGGAACCCTGGTCCTGGAGAGCCGCAGGGTCTGCTGGTTTTTGTTGCAACTCGCCACTTAATTGATCAATTAAAGCAGTTGATTACACAGTTAACTCATCTCACCTGGTTTCTTTGGTCTAAGTAGTTGCTGTATTTAAGGTGAAAACAAAAACCAGCAGACCCTGCGGCTCTCCAGGACCAGGGTTCCCTACCCCTGGACTAGAGTCTTAGCGCAGGTTGGTATGGCCTTGCGTACCGGCTGTGTGTGTGTGCGCGCGCTAGGCAATGCCTTTAAATATGCAGTGGAACATTCCTCCCATGTGTGCATGTACACTGGTAATTAAGATGCAGGAACTGAGTTTTGGTTTCAGTTTAGTGGGATTTCAAAAATTGTTAGTCGGACGATGTTCATTGTGTTAATTGTGTTAATTGTGTCTTGTCATAACAGTCACATGTGTTATGGTTAGCGTCACCATCCAAAGCATGTGCCCTGTGGGATTTAAACCAGCATCATAATAGGCATCCTTGTTGGGACCCCATAGGGACTGGATTAGCGGAATCACCCCAACTAATCCTACATTTAGTGGTTAAGTGTAACCCTCACAGAAGCCGTTTGTTTTCCTGACACGTGGAGAGGAAGGAAAGCAAACACGGGTAAGAATGTCGAAAAAAAGTATTTGAGCGTCTGAGTGCACCAGTATCCGCCCACTACGTTGCAAACGGACGGATTCATTATATTCTGCACAGTTAGCAGTATCCATAGTATACATGTATAAATAACAATAGATTAACATTTACAATGTAATCAATGTTGGGGGCAATCCCCTCTGGAAAAGAGATTAGATGGTAGTATGTTTCCATAGGCTTTTGATGCACAGAAAGAAAATGCAAGGGAATGGGTCAAGTTAGCTTAAAGCAATTATACAGTGCTTCTAATAATGGAGCCAGGTTCAGACCTAACCAATAAAACTCCCACCCCGAGTCATGCAAAACAAGATGGGGGGCAGTTAGTAGTTGGTTCTGCTGTGTTGTACCATTGCCAATACCTCAATTTATATGTGGAGGATGTGGAGATGGGCATCTCACCAAATTCGGCTGTGCTAGCAGGGTTCTGGAAGTTGTTGTGTGAAAGGGGTTTAGGGTCACGGCTCGTGTATTAACCACGGAGCATGTCAAAAGCCTTGTTGAAATGATCCACTGGTTTGAGTTTAGAGAAATAAGACTACACAAAGTGAACAATAAAGTTGAACAACTAAAAATAAATACCAAACACTGGCTCAGCAGATGCAGGGCGTAGTCAAAATATACTCGTCCGTGTCAGCTCCGCCGATGCCAAAAGATGCGTCTATGGACATGTTTTAAACCAAGGGTCGTCAAGCAATGACAGTATACTGTTAAAATCAACTAACGTTGAATTCAATCACAAAATTTTAATTTATTTGATTTGATCTGGTTTTATCTGATGTTTTTATTATACTACTTCTGCTGCAAACCGTTGAATTATTATAAATGACTTATATTTGTCATTTCTTGTGCAGGTGATAAAACTGGACTTTTTATGACTGCAGGCTACTTCCCACAGATCACGATGATATATGAGAATGGTCTGACTACCTTATAAAACATAACCGCACACTGGCCAGAGATCTATTTCAGCATCAAGAATGTATGAATGGGATTGAAAAAAATAGCCAAACTGAAGCATTTGCTCCAGTGTTAAATCAAATATTTGGATTAGTTTCATTCAATCTATGGTTTCAATAGGCTGATGGGTTACAGTAACCTATCGCTGGCAGTTTGGAAATTACGAACACAGCTTTGCAACAGTAACAGTACTGACAAAATGCCCTGTTTGACAGGAGAGTCTTGATGTTGATAGACTGCTTATGTGTACAGGACTCCAGTCACAAAGGGGGGGCTGTTAAATGACGGCGGCTGTTATGACTTTTACTGTCAGTGGGGTGTTTAGATTCTGTGGAAAGAATGCATGAATGAATACACATTATGCAGCAGTGTACTTAGTGGGAGAGAGAAATCCCAAGTGAGAAATAATGGCCTTGTTTAATGGGGGTGTTGCTCTGGGCGTTGTTTTTCTTAGTGGGGGAGTTGTGAAACCGAATGGAAGATTAGCCACCTGTACAGTACATCACACTGCTGTCCCACTGAAAGTCTCTCTCTCTCTCTCGACATCACAAGGGTCAAAGGTCACGGGCATCAACACAGGGTGGAGGAGAAAGCTTCTGGGTGTGCAGAACCCTGGGCAAATTGTCTTACTGACATTTTTATATTTCATCCATTCCCTGGACTTGCGCTGAAGCAGGTCAGTGTATGTAAATCGCTCGCTGGCGCAACAGGTGCGCCCCGCTCGGGAATCAAACTTGCAAGCTTCAGGTTGAAATAGGCCAAGGTCCTGGCGGAGAGTCTGCTTCCCCCTCCCTTTAATCGGCTGTGCGCGATACTAAATGAGCACTGATGTGCCATAATGACTTCCCCTCTATAATCGGTGCCCAGACAGACAGCGGCAGCAGCTAAGATAAGGCCCCTAATCACCTTTAAACGAGGCCATGGCAAACATAAACGACCCAAACGAATGCCTTTGGCCACAGTCTTTCCTCAACAGAGTGAACTGGTACCGTCTCCGTCTCCCGACAGTCATTTCATAATGCTATCGAGTTGGCCTATTCAACTGGTGGCCAGGGGCCAAATGCAGCCCACCAGTGACATACTCTTGGCCCAAAAATTTTAATTTTTTTGGATACATCAGAAATCATGACTATGTCCAGGTCAGCATTGGTACAGTGTCATCATATATCCCACTGAATATACGTAATCGACATGCATATTTTAAGAAGACATCTGTTTGCGTACTTGTAAAGGTAGTGATACATTGGAAAATATACATACCATTTTCAACAGAATCTAGCTCCCTGGAAGAGGTCGTTAAAGTCCCCTAATGTAGACACAGTGCTCACAGACATTTAGTGTGGGGATCTCTGAAAATACACGCGCCCAGGGACAGTGTTTGGTCAGACATACGGAGCGTCCACTTTTACTGGAGGGTTCCCCAGTCTTATCGGAGAAGAGCTGGTGTGGGTCCACGGGTTTCTGTAGATGAACACTAAAACACCGTGTTCAGCTCATTTAGGTCTTGATTGAGGGCGAGGATTCATTAATGGGTTGAAACTGGTGTTTTAGTGCTAGGCTAGAAGTCTGCTTCAGATAAGATCAAACACCCCTGTCTTATACAGAACTATAGTGTTAGGGCCTGATTTAATAAGACCTCTTCGCGGGTGCAAAAACCAATGAATGTTATTTGTTTTTGCGTGTGCTACAAGGTTTTGCACACGCTAAAGGTCTTAGTAAATCAGGCCCTTAATGTTTAAAGGTAGTGTGTATGTATGTCTGAGAATAACAAAAGGAATTGTTTGGTTGGTTACACTAAGTTTTGTACTATATATTTTTTTAAAGGGCGATGGACTTGAGTCATAATTCCATCTAACCACGAAGTGGCATAATTGTGAGCAGCATGGTGGCACACAAAGTGTATGTAATAAGCTGTAATGACTGGTCATGTCATGCTTATTACAGCATTATGGTGTATGTATATGGATATATTCATTTATAGTCCACAGAGGTAGGGCTTGGCACATAAGACAAAAGAAATTAGCAGTTTAAAAACAGGTTTAATGAGTATTGTCATTTTAAATGGTCATTGCTGGATACCTGCTATTTTGGGGCTGGCGGGGAAATAATTTAAGGTTGCGCAAAAGGCAAACAAGCCAGGGAGAGAAGTAATAAAAGTAGGAGAAAACAACTAAGAAGGGGAGGGCCCAGGGGGTGGAAATTGGGTCTGTGTGATTTGATATGTAAACACAGCGGGTTCATTAGCGGAGCGCTACACACACAAAGACATAAAGGAAAGACAGACAGTGACCCTGTTCTGCCTCACAAGTGACACCACCATTAGCGAGCTTGTTGAGGAAGGGGGGGGGGGGGGGGGGGGGCAGGGCACAGCCTCCATTAATGATGTAAGCATGTGTCACTGCTCGTTGCCTGGTCATTTATTCTGGGCGTGTAATTAACTGTAACATTCTCATCCCGGGTAGAGTGGTGTTAAGTGAACACGTGAGAAAGGCCCGCGTGCTGTGCTCAGAGACCAGCTCATTGCACTCGGGCCCTCCGTACTGAGGGCCTGATTTACTAAGAGCTTTAACATGTGCGAAACCTTTTAGCACACGCTAAAATGATAACGCGCCCAATGATTGGTGCGTGCGCTAAAAGGTTTTGCACATGCTCAATGTCTTTGTAAATCAGGCCCTGAGTGTCTTAACTCTTTGAACAGTAGGTTTATTAGAATGGTTTTTTTTTTTTCAAAATTCTAAATCGGTGTTCTAGAACTCCATTGCTGTCAATTACCAGTAGTGATTGTTACATCAGCACATATTTGTGATCTTACACCTTAAAACTGACCTGCCTTCAGCTGTATTTCAGCCCAGCCAGATACTGACCCCTGACAACTGTTGGCCAAAACCCGAATGTAAACTGCGGGAGTTTGCTCATTAGGCGCTTTATTTCATTTTTCACGTTGTTGCTAATCATTTTTAAAACGATAAACCTTGGCTTTCTTCCTTGTTGTCAGACTTTGGGATGCCCCGATCATATTAGTAGGTAGGCCCGTCTGCGGACTGCAGTCGCCGCCTCAGAGCAGTACACTTTGGGCCTGATTTACTAAGGCATTTAGCGTGTTAAAAACCTTTCTGCACACGCAAAACTACTTACGCAACCAATGATCGGTGCAAAACAAATACCGTGACCTGTTATTGGTTTTGCGTGCGCTGAAAGGTTTCGCAGACGCTAAGCGCCTTAGTAAATCAGGCCCTTTTATGTGCAGACTGCAGCGCTCAGACAGCAGGAGCCAATGAAGTGGCTGCAAACATCGTTCAGCAATCTTTAATGAGATTCGACTTTCAGCGTTTTTAGGTTAAGTATCTCGCACAAGGTACAATGGCACTGCCCCACCTGCGATTCAAACATACAACCTTAGTGCTGCAAGCATAGTTCCCTACCCCATTATGTAATACAGGCTCCCAGAATTAAGGTGTTAACCCCCCAAACCCCCCCCCCCCCCCCACCCCCACCCACCCATCCACCCAAGGATGAGTATGGTTTCCGTGGCAACGTGGGAGGATCCCGCTGGTATGAAGGGCAGCTGTCACGCCTCTCATGTTACCGTGCCGCGCTGTCCTGGTGTTACCTCTGTCTTCATGTGCAGAGCGTAGCACTTTATTTTTAACCTGGCGCTCCACGTCTGCGCTGTACCGCAACCACACTGCGCCTCTCCGCCGGTGGTCTAGCCCGAGATAACAAGCTGTATTTCCCTGAGAATACTGCAAAAATGACTCCGAGCTTCTGATTTTTCTTCTCTACAACATCCGCAAAATCCACCCTTTCCTTACTACATACGCGAACCGCCAGGCCACCCCATACTGCTGCCTGTCTCATCTATAATCAGCTAAAATACATGCATGTCATGCCTCTTCTCAGTCCCCTGCACTGGCTACTGGATGTGGCCCAAATAGAACCCTCCTGCCAGGCCACATCCACTCCACATCCACTGGCCACCGTACTGTGCCCTCCCTAAAGTCGCCCTCCTTCTCGATCATGTCTCCCCTCTATCCTGGCTCCCCAGGGGTGGAATGAGCAATAATAATAATAAAACAACAACAACATTATTATTATTATTTGGTTAGTTCATTTTTATATCAGATGCAACACATGTAGAGTGTAATAAGAATTATGAGTGTTATTATTTTTGTTGTTATTCTCTATACGTATTGACTATATCAAAACTAAAAAAAATTTAATTTGATTGGTTAATACCACAAGAGTATTCGGGTTGCTAGACTGTTTGCTTTAATTATGAAGTAAGTGTTCTGTGTGGATTTAAGAAGCCAGAAATGATTATAAATGAAATGACTTGGAAAAGTCACCACGCGTTGCACAGACGGCTTTCTCGCTTGATTTTTTTTTGTTTGCTTTTCTGGATAAACAGCAAGCCCTTTCCGCATGGCCGTCTCACACCTGTGCTGTAGGAGCAGTATTGCATTATTAATCACCGACGTGTCACAGGAAATTACTGTCGGCTGTTTGCGCAGCGAGTGGCTTCAGCTAGAAGTGGGTCGTCTGCAACGCGATCGTCCGCATTAATAAATGATACTTACCAGGGGGATGTACACTGACAAAACAAATGAAAAGGAGTTTGTGTGCGGGCGTGTGTGTTGGGGGGGGGGGGGGGGGTTTAGAAGGAACAACAACTACTGGAATATATTGTATGGAATTCCTCATTAGGACAAAACCAATGTGTCCACCAGAACATCACCCATAGCCCTATTATACCACTCAAAGCTGTGACGTTATTGGCTGGATTCAGCGTCTATATAACGCCTTATGATGTTTGTTATAACATATTGCATATCCTGAACACAGCTTTACATATGCTTTATTGTAGTTTTGTGTTATTATGCTTTATGTGGTTACATTTGGTGTCAGAAGAAATAAATACGAAAATAAATACTACTGTTAACTGACATACTGTATACAGCCATGGCAGACGAGTAGGATCACGAGATGTTAAAGCAGATCACAAATCAACACAGCGCTGAAAACCCGCAAACACATTGAAACGGGAAAGGCACTCCAGATAGATTAGAGTAGATTAGAGATATGCGCGATACACCCGCTATCATGCCTCCTCGCAGCACGTGGGTTACTGTGATCACATGCTTTTCTCCAGGGCTTTATTCTAGCCGCAGTCAGAGGCCTTTGACCCTGCCGAGCAAGCATGTTTCCAGAAAGTTGTATACGGCGCACCTGACACCCGAGAAAACGGGCAGGTGGGTGCCTTTAAGCGAATGAGGAAAAAGGGGGCCGTGCCAGACAGCCGCCTTTCCATTGGCTGCAGTCTACAGGGCAAGCAGCTCAGCAGAACTTGATGCACAGACAAAGGTCTTGAGTTTAGAATATTTATTGCACACCGATTTGTGAAAAAAACGCTTACATGTGGGTATGGAACAGGCTGTGGATTCGTCTGGCCATCCCACAGGACCTGTCCGTCTCCCTCCTGTATACATCACAGAATAGGAAACTGAAGATACATTGGGAGAAGAGGTGGAGGTAGAGAGGCCTAGGTTTATCAAAAAAGTTCAAATGACTAAAGAAATTGGACACAATCTAATCAAAAAAATTACTTAAGAATACATCCAACTTCTTTGTCATTTACCTCTTTTGTGGACAAGCATCAAAAGAAGAAAGTATGCCCACTGTTTTTGCACTGGTTTTAAGTAAGCTACTTTAATGCTGCCTTTGGGACTTAGTTTATATAAGAAATGGCTAACAACAGTAGGCCTACAAGTGGTGAACACCTAGGGCCTGATGTACTAAGACCTTTAGCAGGTGCAAAAGCATTTTGTATCCGCAAAACTAATAACACACAATGATTGGTGCAAAACCAGTACCATGACCAATCACCAGTCTTAGTAAACCAGGCCCCAAGTGTGACACGCCAATGTAAAGTCATTAATCGGGTTTTGGGCCACCCCTATTGGTCAGTATGGCCTGCATTTGCTGGGGTGTAGACTCTACCAGTGTCTAGAATTCTGCAGAAGGAATACAAAACCACTCTTCCATGAGGAAGTCAATCAACTCACACTTGGTGGATGGATGAGTAAAACATGTGTCTTTCCAGAATATCCCATAAAAATGTACCATGCCTTAGACACTTGCTTGGGAAACATCAGCAAGTTGAGCTGTCTTGTTCACTCAGGCTTCTGCCAAATGCACCCCAACAATATCTCCCTCTGTGTGGGGGGGGGAAACGGTTCACCAGGGGCCTGTGTCACGAAGCCGGATTACTGATGTGCTGGATAACTGCACTAGTAAAACCAGGAACAGCTCTTTTTACTTCGGTCCATGTTCCAGATTTGGGAGGGTTCTGGGATTTGCTCTGCAGTTATTAACTCAGTAATCCTGCATTGAGATACAGGGCACAGTGGATAGGTAGCTGGGTGACTGCGGGATTGTCTGAAAACTACTCTCCTGAAACTTTGTGAGGTAAACAAATTTCTCTGCGGGCACCAGACTGGCACATCTGGTGTCTGCAGAGAAAGATTGTTGCGACATTGTAGAGGGATTGAATGGCCAAGCGGGTGTCTAGGAGAGAGAAGCATGATGCAGTCGATCCTGCGAGAGGAGGCCTTTGTAATTCATTTAGCGTGGCTAATCACCACATTAACATGCGCCGCGATCAGCCGTGTTTATTTACATCTCCCATGGAGTGCCATCACACTTCTCAGATGGCCGCTTCCCTGTGAACCATTGTGACATCACCACAGCAAGTGGTGACTCATTCGCATTCTTGGACTCGGTGTCTCAGTCTCTGAGAATACGATTGGTCGTTCACTATAGTGTCGGCCCAAAATAATTAGGCTATTTGTTGGGATTTGTTTTTATTTAATTGTATTTAATTGATGCCCACAACAAATCAAACATGCTATATGGGTGTTTCTTGGCCTAATACTGTGTGTCCCTTGTTTTAAAATGGTCTTGTATTCAAACTTAATTCATGGTCATAGACTTAGGTTTTGTCTTGGGGTTAGGTCTGGTTCATGCAGCCTTTTAAATATGCTGTAAATGATCTTATTCTATTCTTAATATGGTCAAGCTGAAGTACAGCACTACTATAGATGGGAGCAGTAAATGCAGTTTTATTATGGTGCCTAATGTTTGCGAAAGCTTTTCACACTTGTGTCACAGTTCTGCACTCTACAGGCCACACAGCACTGCAGTAGAGAGCTAATGCCGCTAGAGGAGAGGCTGAAGTAGAGAGCTAATGCCGCTAGAAGAGAGGCTGCAGTAGAGAGCTAATGCCGTTAGAGTAGAGGCTGCAGTAGAGAGCTAATGCCGCTAGAGTAGAGGCTGCAGTAGAGAGCTAATGCCGCTAGAGGAGAGGCTGCAGTAGAGAGCTAATGCCGTTAGAGTAGAGGCTGCAGTAGAGAGCTAATGCTGCTAGAGTAGAGGCTGAAGTAGAGAGCTAATGCTGCTAGAGTAGAGGCTGCAGTAGAGAGCTAATGCTGCTAGAAGAGAGGCTGCAGTAGAGAGCTAATGCCGTTAGAGTAGAAGCTGCAGTAGAGAGCTAATGCTGCTAGAGGAGAGGCTGCAGTAGAGAGCTAATGCTGCTAGAGTAGAGGCTGCAGTAGAGAGCTAATGCTGCTAGAAGAGAGGCTGCAGTAGAGAGCTAATGCCGTTAGAGTAGAAGCTGCAGTAGAGAGCTAATGCTGCTAGAAGAGAGGCTGCAGTAGAGAGCTAATGCCGTTAGAGTAGAAGCTGCAGTAGAGAGCTAATGCTGCTAGAGGAGAGGCTGCAGTAGAGAGCTAATGCTGCTAGAGTAGAGGCTGCAGTAGAGAGCTAATGCTGCTAGAAGAGAGGCTGCAGTAGAGAGCTAATGCTGTTAGAGTAGAGGCTGCAGTAGAGAGCTAATGCCGCTAGAAGAGAGGCTGCAGTAGAGAGCTAATGCTACTAGAGTAGAGGCTGCAGTAGAGAGCTAATGCCGCTACAGGAGAGGCTGCAGTAGAGAGCTAATGCTACTAGAGTAGAGGCTGCAGTAGAGAGCTAATGCCGCTAGAGGAGAGGCTGCAGTAGAGAGCTAATGCTACTAGAGTAGAGGCTGCAGTAGAGAGCTAATGCCGCTAGAGGAGAGGCTGCAGTAGAGAGCTAATGCCGCTAGAGGAGAGGCTGCAGTAGAGAGCTAATGCCGCTAGAGGAGAGGCTGCAGTAGAGAGCTAATGCTACTAGAGTAGAGGCTGCAGTAGAGAGCTAATGCCGCTAGAGGAGAGGCAACAGTAGAGAGTTAATGCCGCTAGAGGAGAGGCTGCAGTAGAGAGCTAATGCCGTTAGAGTAGAGGCTGCAGTAGAGAGCTAATGCCGCTAGAGTAGAGGCTGCAGTAGAGAGCTAATGCCGCTAGAGGAGAGGCTGCAGTAGAGAGCTAATGCTGCTAGAGTAGAGGCAGCAGTAGAGAGCTAATGCCGCTAGAGGAGAGGCTGCAGTAGAGAGCTAATGCCGCTAGAGTAGAGGCTGCAGTAGAGAGCTAATGCCGCTAGAAGAGAGGCTGCAGTAGAGAGCTAATGCCGCTAGAGTAGAGGCTGCAGTAGAGAGCTAATGCCACTAGAAGAGAGGCTGCAGTAGAGAGCTAATGCCGTTAGAGTAGAGGCTGCAGTAGAGAGCTAATGCCGCTAGAGTAGAGGCTGCAGTAGAGAGCTAATGCCGCTAGAGTAGAGGCTGCAGTAGAGAGATAATGCCGCTAGAGTAGAGGCTGCAGTAGAGAGCTAATGCCACTAGAGTAGAGGCAGCAGTAGAGAGCAAATGCCGCTAGAGTAGAGGCTGGAGTAGAGAGCTAATGCCGCTAGAGTAGAGGCAGCAGTAGAGAGCTAATGCTACTAGAGTAGAGGCTGCAGTAGAGAGCTAATGCTACTAGAGTAGAGGCTGCAGTAGAGAGCTAATGCCGCTAGAGTAGAGGCAGCAGTAGAGAGCTAATGCCGCTAGAGTAGAGGCTGCAGTAGAGAGCTAATGCCGCTAGAGTAGAGGCAGCAGTAGAGAGCTAATGCTACTAGAGTAGAGGCTGCAGTAGAGAGCTAATGCTACTAGAGTAGAGGCTGCAGTAGAGAGCTAATGCTACTAGAGTAGAGGCTGCAGTAGAGAGCTAATGCCGCTAGAGTAGAGGCAGCAGTAGAGAGCTAATGCCGCTAGAGGAGAGGGTGCAGTAGAGAGCTAATGCCGTTAGAGTAGAGGCTGCAGTAGAGAGCTAATGCCGCTAGAGGAGAGGCTGCAGTAGAGAGCTAATGCCGTTAGAGTAGAGGCTGCAGTAGAGAGCTAATGCCGCTAGAGTAGAGGCTGCAGTAGAGAGCTAATGCCGCTAGAGGAGAGGCTGCAGTAGAGAGCTAATGCCGCTAGAGTAGAGGCAGCAGTAGAGAGCTAATGCCGCTAGAGGAGAGGCTGCAGTAGAGAGCTAATGCCGCTAGAGTAGAGGCAGCAGTAGAGAGCAAATGCCGCTAGAGTAGAGGCTGGAGTAGTGGGCTAATGCCGCCAGAGGAGAGGTGTGTCTTGTAGGCTGTGAATGCCTGGCATGTCTATGGGAGGAAGTAATGAAGTGGTAACCTGAGGAACCCTGGTAGAATTAAACTCAGCCCAGCCCTTGGCTGTACAAATCTCCATCCCAGCTCTCTGTCCCTCTCTCTCTTTCTTTCTTTCTCTCTGTCTCCCCCACCCCCATCACACCTACAGTAACGTCTATAACGTGTTTGTGAGAATAAACAAACAGCACCCACCCATGGCTGTTTCATTACACCCTTTGCCAACCCAAAATAAGTGTGAATGAAGCCTTGGTCATAGATGTAGTTTCCTGGGCTCCGCTGATTAATGCAGTCATCTCAGTATGCTGCAGCATAGGAAGTAGGTAAAAGAGACAATTATAGAAATTTAAATCAGATAAAATTAAAAAACATGATTTTTATATGCTGTGAACAGGTACATCAAGCAAGTGAGTGTGAGAGAGAGAGAGTGCAAGAGAGATCAAGGGAAATGGAGAGGAGGAGAGAGGGAGAAGGAAGGATGGAGAGAGAGCGAGAGGAGGGAGACAGAGAATAAAGGTGGGAGTATACTTGCTGCGGAAACAAACTTTGGCTAGTTCATATGAACGAAACAACATAAAATGATGCGTTTGTGGAGAAAACAAATTTCCACGTTGACTTTGGCCACCGCAGGGTGCACATCCCTGCTGGCCGAACTAGCCGAGATGTTCACACACCGACGAAAATGTGGAGATTGCCTGCAATTGGTCTAAAATATCACAAGGCTGGCTGCGAAGGCTGTGTCCGGTCTCCTTGACTGATTGAGTGGTCAAACATACCTCTTCTTTCTTCTTCTTTTTTTTTTTGCAGGCTAAATGAACTAAAGCGACTTTGACGTCCATCTGCCAAAGTTTCTGCTCCTTTACCACAGCCATTGTTGTTTGGCGAATGTTGTCTGTGCTTCCTGTGGTTAGAACAACCGCGGAATCTGAATCTCTGCCCCCCACTGGTGTGGAGTGTCACTGAACGAACAGCTCGAAGCCGCAAATAATATACACACGTTTGTATGTGGTACGATTTCGGCTGAGTTCGTCTTCTTATCAAGCGTACTCCCACCTTAAGAGAAGGAGGGGGAGAAGAGAGAGTGAGAGAGAGAAAGAGGAGGGCCCACAAGGATCCATCACGTCGTAGAAAAAGTACAGTGATGCGAGCAGTATGGCAGCACAGTAAATCAGCTGAACGCAATGAATAAGGCACCGGATCAGCACTGAGCCCGATAACCAGAGCTCTGCTTTATTTACTGCCCTGAGCCCCGTCCATCCCTGGCCCCTCTCAACCCACACGGTTTCCCAGGGGGATGAAGGAGAGAGCATGAATATTTAAATGAACGTGTTAAAATGCAATAAGAAATTAATCTGCATGTCGCTGTGAAGGTCTCCTGTCAACCAATTCCCCTGCGCCTGTCCCACCCACTTCAGCCCCCCTAACCTACCACCAGTGCCACCTCCATTTCACACGCTGAAACTATAGAGAGTGTGAATCGTGTTGGGACCAGCAGAAATCCGATTCTTCATCATATCCTGAACCTACTTGGCTGTTGCCAAGGTAACGGCTATCGCACTGGCCCGCTGCACACAAGGTTGGCTTTAATGAGTATTTGGCGGAAAGCCAGGACAACAACCTCACCTACATACAAACGCACAGACACACATGTACTGTACGTTTGCACACACACAAGCACGCACGCACACACTCGTACACATACACGTGTACAGTATATGCTCATACACATACAGGCACGCAAGCAAGGCTGTCTGTGCACGTACACACACACATCCCTCTCCTTTTCACTCATGAACACACACACACACACTCTATCATGTGGCATCCTAGTCGACCTCTTAACTCCGCTTCCTAAACTGGAAACATTCAGTTAAACCTCATTGTTGTCTATGAAATGCATCTGAGCATCAGTCTTCAGCACTAAAAACATACAGTACGTGGCTGATCACTTCATATCTGTAGCCTACATTTTGTGTTTACCTGTGGCCGCCCATGCTTTCTTCTGCCTGCCACCCCCCCATCTCACAGAGATGAACACCCCCCCCCCCCCCCCCACCCCCCCCTTCTCACGCTGACAATTTATGCAGGCGATGGGCTCCGCTGGTTTCTGTTGGCGTCAGAGTAAATCTAACTGCGACTTTAAACAAGACTCATCCTTTACTGTGAGATAGAATGGATATTTGAGTCTGGATTCACACCAAAGGGTGTGTGGAGTGTGGTCAGTAGACGGGCACTGGTCCTTGCTGGGGGTCAGTGGTCGCTGCATGGAGAGATGGGGTCAGGTGACCTCAGATAAACCTCCATCTTTTTCCTACATCATCAGCCTTGATAGCACAGAGAGAGAGAGAGAAGGGGATAGATGGATAGATTGATAGTCTGTGTTTCTGGCAGTTTGCCATTTGGCTTTGGTATTGAGGTCACCAGTGTTTGGTGCCTGGGGTCTGATTTAGGTAGGTGGTTGTGAGTCCAATGCTGAGGAGTCCAGTCAAAGATGCAGCACACAGCCTCTCTGCCAGTGCATTTAAAGAGATAATACTGGGAGATGTGTTCCCGCCCCTTTAACTGCTTATTCTGAGTTTGCATTTCCTGCACATTGTTCCCATTTGCATGTCCTCTGGGATTTCAAATTCTCCTGACTGCCGTTATGCAGGATGACTGGGTGTGACCTATTTTTATACAGTCTATGGGTGTGACAAGCGCTTGTCTCCCAGTCTCTGCTGCTACAGCACGATTGCCAGTACCTGAACGATATCACGGCTGTTTGGAACATATGGACTTGAGTGTGAAAATTCGTAAGTCAGCAATAACTGCATTGTCCCTGAATTCAGGCAGCGAGACAGGGGGTGGAGCATAGGGGCAGGACAGCAGGGCTGTGTCCAAATCAACGCCCTTCCATGCTATTGAGTACACTCGTGGAGTACACTGGATGAGAAAGTTAAGTAGGTGAAATATCCTCTAAATGCAGTGTACTTAAACTCCCCGGATGATATAATTATCATCAGTTTTCGCTGATGATATTGAAGAGGATATTTCTTGCATACTACATGTCACATACTAAACAGCATGCAGTAAACAGTACACAGTATGCTAGTACACAGGATGCAGTAGATGGGGCTCTGATTAGATTCGGAAACAACCCTGGTGTTTTTTTTCTTTTTTTTTTTTGCATTTTCTTTTTTTAATTCACTTCATTTGAATCCAGTTTTAGAAACTGTCACAAAAAAAGCTTAAGGGAAAACAGGGAAGATAGAGATGGATGGGTGGATGAGGAGGGCTGCTGCTCATTAGAGCCAGCTCGAAGGCCACCGTCCTTTGTGGTGTTTCAGTGGTGAAAGTGCCTGTGAGAACCTCGGCTCCACCCACCGTGAATGTGGGGCGGGGCTGGGGCTTATGATGTCACAGCGTCAGTTACAGTTGTCCTCTCATTGCTGGAGCTGTCCAAGGTCACTGCATCATTATTTTTGTTGTTGTATATTGTTTGCTTCTTAGTGGCCCTAGACAGATTTGAGCTGATTTTAAATCCAGACTAAATCAATGTGCACACATTCACCTCACCCCAAAGCCCTGTGCTTTGTACTTGTTGAATTGTGGGATTGCTCGGGCCTGGAAGATGTAAAGGTCGAATAGCTACCTTGAAGTTTCAGCAGACAATGAAGCAGATGCTGCAGCTTGTTATAATGACAGTGTCCTTGTACCTACAATCAAGGGAGGTTTTGGGGGTGGTGGGGGTGCGATGGGGTTAACAGTACATAAAAGCAGTTGGCTAGTGTGGACTAGCCAATCACAACAGCATCACCGTTGGCTGGTGTGGACGAGCCTTTTTTTTATTTTATTAAATTTTTTTCTTTGTCTCCTGAATTCACACAAGACTAACGAGGGACTCCATTACTGATAGAACACTGATCTTCACATTGCCATGGAAGGTGTGTCCTATTGTTAGTGTCTCCCAGGATACAAACGGCTAGTAATGGGCAGGTGAGGCTTCACAAACCTCAAAATGGGTGACGCTATCACGCGTGGTCAGTGTCTGCCTCCCTTGAAAAAAAAAAAACCTATTTTCGGCAGTCTTTTGGTTGGCTGACACAAGGCTGTCAATGTTAAATTATACTTGTGAACTAACCTTTATAATTATTATAAAGATAATATACCTTTAAATAATTTTCATATTGTGCCATTTATTCATTGATTTCTTCCCAGCGAATAGAATTTAAGTAAGTTTTAAACCGTTAAATTGAAAATGTGATGCCTTGCTGCAATCTTCCTGTGTTGGCTTTCAACTTCCCGATACAGTGACCGCTGCGGCCGCGATGACACAATCACGGTCTCGGTTGTAGTCCGAGCGGCTGGCCGCAAGGGCTCCAATGCGGTTAATCGTGTGCAGCGTAGATTTTGTGACTGCACCATCCTGCACAGATGAGACAAAAAAATAAAAAATAAACGCATGGTTGGCTTCAGGCTTCAGGCTTTAGAGTGTAGAATGTGCACGCGTACCACAATTCCTGACATTGTGAATGACCAGCCCACGCACTGCAGGGCCTGGGGTTGCACCTTCTCTTTTTGGAGCATGTCCCTGGGCTTTGGGAAGGAGAGAAAACTCGCACGCACACCCACCGCCCCCCCCCCCCCCCCCCGAAAAGCGTGCAGCCAGCCAGTCAACCGGCTCGTATCACTCTGTGTGGCGGGTACATCAGTGGTTGGGGGGGGGCATCCATCCGCTGCCGGTGAAAATACAGGCGGAACTGTAAATGACAGGGTGAGGGTGCTGAACCCCCCCCCACCCCCCGCCCACACACACAGAAAAACAGGTGGGGCCTTGATGACTTCACACAAACGCCCGGGGGGAGGGCATAAGAGCTCGTGGCACAGCAGTGTGTGCGCTGGCCCATGGAGATGGCCAGATGTAATTGGTTGGAGACTGAGGCGTAATTCCGGGCCAGGCTGGACAAATCCATTTCACAGCTGGAGAATGCTCCTGCCTTCAGCCTGACTGGGGGGTCTGGTGAGAGACAGATTAAGATAAGAGAGAACAGAGGAGACTGTGTTGGGGGGGGGGGGGGGTGGTAACAACAGCAAAGTCATGAGAGACAGCTGATTGATAAGGTTTAAAGGGCACCCACAGAGCCTTGCGGGTTTAATTGAGCCACGGCCATAGTGTATGTTTGCCCTGCCTTGCCCCTCAACTTGCCTCATCTCCACAGATTTGCTAGAGACTAAATAAACAAAACAGTTGCGACATCCGGGAACTTACAGCTGCATTTTCCAGCACTCCAGCCTGCTCTGGGTCAAATGTACTCTACGACAGTAAAATGCACTCTATCAGAGTTGATTTAACACTGAACATTATCCTGTGCAAGTTTGCTGATAAAACAGATAAGCAGGCCACAGATGAAACATAAATATGCAATAGGGCATGCACAGACCTAATCATGAAAGAGTCAGTTGTTTGTGGAAAAACTGTCAAAAGATAATAATACAACTACGAAAACAACTGTTTATTTTAGAAAGCCTTGTGACTTGAATGCTATTGATGCCAGTAATCACAGAATAGCTTCCGGCATGTGCGTGTGCTGCCACTGATTATAATAAAAAACCTGTTTCATACAAAATGGCAAAATTGGATACGCTCAGTCTGGTGGGTGCCAGCAGTCCGCCTGCATGTCTTTACGTGCGCATCTCTCTCCGTGTGCATGAGAATTGAGATTCGTCGCGCGTCGGGAGAGCCGCCGAATCACTCGTTTGCGCGCAGTGGTGGGCTGCAGTCCGCATGTCGTGCAGCGCACTTCTCCGTATGCCAGAGCACAATGGAGCATCTGGAGTAAGCGGGGAAGGCGGGGGGGTGGGGGTGGGAGACGGCCCTGCCGGCCAGACTGCTCTGACCTCCGTCTCACTGTGGGTGCTCGCTTAAACGCACCACCACCCCACTGAGAGATAGGGACAGAGGGAGACAGAGAGGGAGGGAGACAGACAGAGAGGGAGGGAGACAGACAGAGAGGGAGGGAGGGACAGAGGGAGGGAGACAGACAGACAGGGAGGGAGGGAGGGAGGGAGGGAGGGAGGGAGGGAGGGAGGGAGGGAGGGAGGGAGGGAGGGAGGGAGGGAGGGAGGGAGGGAGGGAGGGAGGGAGGGAGGGAGGGAGGGACGGAGGGAGGGAGGGAGGGAGGGAGGGACGGAGGGAGGGAGGGACGGAGAGAGGGGGGAAGAGGGAGAGGGAGGGAGGGGGGAAGAGGGAGAGGGAGGGAGGGGGGAAGAGGGAGAGGGAGGGAGGGGGGAAGAGGGAGATGGGGACGGAGGGAGAGGGGGAAGAGGGAGAGGGGGAGGGAGAGAGAGGGGGAAGAGGGAGAGGGGGGGGGAAGAGGGAGAGGGGGAGGGAGAGAGAGAGGGGGGGGAAGATTTGGCAACACAATCCAGTGTCATGACACTAAAGCTCATTTGAATGAAACTGAATTGAATAGACAGAGAGAGTGAATGTAAGAGTGAGATAAAATGTCAGCATTCACCACAGCCACGCAGTTCTCCTCCACTTAATATTCACACTTCATGAACGATTCATTTTCTCCCATGACTGTCAGCCAATGGCCATTACCCCATCAGCTCAGCATTAAATACCCCAGTTACTGAAATGAATAAATCTCTGCTGCACCTCAGGCCTGTCCGCGGATTATAGGATTTAACTTGGAATATTATTAGAATGTGGTATTGCGTTTATTCCAGAATGCAGCGTTGTGCTCAGTGCTCTGAATGCACATTGTTGGCTTGGGCAATGTGGAGGATAGAACAGAGCCAAATCACTCTGTGCTGCTTATCACATGACCTTTGTTGAGTACAAGGTCAGCTGGTCATGTCAGTTTAACAGCAGCTCAATGCTACTGCCTACATATCTGCTTGTTTCGCCATTAGGCGAAAGGCCATGAGCAACACAGCAGCATTACCTCAAGACCCGTAATGCTGCCAAAACAAGTGCATTTTCACCTACAAATCCAGCATATACAGTATATCTTTCCCTCAGTTTTATTGTTAAGTCTCCATGGAGATTAAAATTATCACCTTAATTCCGTACAGCCCCCTCCACCCCCTTCACCTGCCTGCCCACCTCCCATCCTGCAAATCCAAGAAAAGCCAAGTGCAACAAAAAAAAAAAAAAACCGTGTGACTCATTGGTCCCAGCTGTTTACATTACAGAAAGAATCTTGATTGGGAGCCAAAGCCGCCCACAGGGAAATGGGCGTGTAGAGAACACCTTCACCCAAACGCATACCATTGTGCCCTGCTAAAAGTGCACCAGGGATCTGTGCAAAATCCTCCTGTCACCTGAGAGAACCTACACCGCTTCAACACTTTTGTGGAAATTGTATATAAATATATATATTTTTATTTTTTTATTGAATTTGCTGGATTGTGTATTTGTGATATTCAGTTTATGGTGGAATTGTTTTTTTTCCCCACACACACAAACACGCTCTCGTTTGCTGCCAGTTTCTTAAATAGCAGTCAGTTGTTTTTTTTCCATTTGATAACTGAGGGTGAAACTGAGGAGATAATTGGGGTAAATTGTGTTTTATTGCATCTGCCTTTAAAGAGGCCATGCACTTGTGAGGGCAGTCTCTGTGTGTTGTGAATGATGGTGGGTGAATAGGTTTGCCTGCAACTTAAAAAATAAATTGTATTTGTGTATGCTCCAGCGCAGAGCTCTATATTTGAAGATTTGTCTGTAGCAACAGCGAAACAGGTGCTCTTGTTGACTGCTTTGTGATACAGCATCAGGACTTGACCTCACAGGAGTCATTGCCCATGCACGTTTCTAGTGGAGGTTGAAGCTAGTCCCACGTTGTCTGGAGAACTTTGCTGCCAACGAACCTCACGTTGACAAGGTGTTTACTTTTGAGTGCCAGGTGCATTCCATGGAAATGTCCCACGTAAAGTATTTATAAAAGATAGAAAAGTCCAGTCAAACACTTTCACTTGGGTTATTTTATTTTTGAACAATGCTTGAAGACTTATATAGCATCCCAACCGTGTATATGAAAGCAAGTCTTCCCAAACTTTTCCACCTCAAGTCCACTTAAGATAATCAACCTCTGGCTGAGGACCTCTGTAAAAATTATTAACCACATGCACCCTTTTCCAACACCCACAACAGGCTGAAAAACGGAAGCTATAGACTATTAACCACCTTTTCAGATAAGTTTTAAGTAGCCTACAATATAAATATGTGATATCTACATTATCGTAATATTTCAAGCTTGTTTAGTTTAAAGATGGAAACATGTAGCCTAATTTCTGAAA
Source organism: Synaphobranchus kaupii (assembly GCA_029718625.1). NCBI lineage: Eukaryota > Metazoa > Chordata > Actinopteri > Anguilliformes > Synaphobranchidae > Synaphobranchus > Synaphobranchus kaupii. The sequence goes on along the minus strand of CM056387.1, from coordinate 12,445,816 downwards.
TACGGAACTACGAAAAAAATTTGTGTGGGGAAAAAAATATTTTTCCCAGTTTGTGTAAAATTTTTTAAATGCTTGAGATATAACACCAAACACCTTTCCAGAGACCCGAAGTGGTCTCTGTTACCCTCTTTATTTTATGTTTCCCTATTAGTTATGATATTGTCATCCTCAGCTGTGTTCAATTACTCCCTTATCTGGACCCTTGCGAGTGATAGAGCACTGTTTGGCATTACAGTATGTTGATAGAGGGTTGGTGGAGGTTGCTGTGACACAATGGTCAGTTTATGACTAAAGCGTCTGCCAACCGAGGCAGAAACAGTCTTCAAAAGGTTAACATGGCTGGCAGTGCTGTGCCATTGACACCTCTATGCTAGCCTACTGCTTTGTCTGCAAAGTTAAAACGTAGGCAAATTCCAGACTGGATGCCGACCTGTAGGCTATTTACATTGTTGCAGATTCTTTTTTTTTCTTTCTTTTTTTTTACCCTCCCTCTCTGTCTGGAATTGTTTGGTTGTTTTAACTTGACTAGCATTGACAGAACATAGCTCATAATGGCAATTAGCCTAGGCCTACATGTGCTTTAAACACGCATGTAAATACAACTAAATGTGGAAGCGGTGAAAGTGTGCATGCATGAATGCATCAGTAATTTGAAGAAATCACAGTCATTAGTTCAGTGCATAGCCTATATCAGGTAGGTTGCTTATGCGTTAAGTATTTGGAAAATGCCATTGGTGGAATTTTCCTCTTGGGTGTAGTTAGTGTTCTGTCCTATTTTCTATACAACATGTGAAAGAAATAGCCTAGATAGCCTACGGCAGCGGGTGTTACACATCCTCATTCATTTCCCCATAATATAAATGCTTACTTAAGTGGCAAGAAGTGTTGCTTGTAGAAATTTTGTCATTTGTCAGGAACGTGTTGGGTTCGATTCGGGTAGGGTTAATATCACAGTACGCCTAAGCTAACCAGGGCTGTGTCCAAATCAGAGCCCTATCTACTGGTCCTGTTTACTGTGTACTAGCATACTACATACTGTTTAGTGACATGGAGTATGCAAAAAATATCCTCCATACTATTATCAGCGAAAATAGGCGAAAACCCGGAAATAAGTATGCTATATCCAGTGGCGGCTCCTGAGCTGAAAATTGGGGTAGCGGAAAACTTCCCTTTAAACTGATTATTGGTCTTAATAATTTTTCAATCCGTTTCCTTGATTAACAATAGGCTACATCAGCGTTTAATTCACCAATTACTCAATGCCATCAAATGTAGCCGGTTCTCCTCAATTAGGCTATTAGGCAAGTAATACAATTATTTTAACTTGCGTCGCAAAATTGTGCACATTTTAATCAACATTATAATTGTGGATACATGTGCTCTTCGTTCTCCGCACTCTTAATTCCGAAAATATTAATGGAAATTAAACGATCTTAAAGCTCAGCTTTTGTTAGATTATTTTTTTATTGCAGGTTGTGCTAAATAAACAAAATATTTTAAGACTGAACTGATTGAGTGGGATATCGTTGGAAAACTTATTTTCTGGAGTGTATAGTTGGCTAGAACATATTTGACTAGCTATTTCCTATACCATCATGATGACAGACAGCTAAATACAAATAACTGGTTGGTTGTCTGTAAACACATTTTCTCAGTTGCAAATCTTTAATGGCCATCTTCTGAAAATGACACATTCCCCATACACCAAATACGTTTTCTGAAGTTTGATAGAAGGTACAGGTATGACATTTCACATACAACTTCCTTGATGAAATAGCCAGTAATTTACAGAGGCTTTTGTTGATATCTTGTTTTGTTTTTTCATTTTATGTGGTATTTTAGCTGTTAAAACAGGCGAAAAACTAATTTATTTGACATGTACAGTGAGCACCATAATTCATTGGACAGTGACACATTTTTTGTTATTTTGGTTCTGTACCCTAGCACTTTGAGTTTGAAAGGATACAATGACAATGGGGTTGAAGTTCAGACTGTCAGCTTTAATTTGAGGGTATTTTCATTCATATCGGATGAACCGTTTAGAAATTATAGAACCTTTTGTATAAATTGAAAATTATGCTGGAACATGGTTGGCTAAATGGCTGTAACTCATCATCAAACGAGCCTCAAACCATCACTGTGCTGCCAGATATGCAGTAAATGGATGGATCACTTTAAGGTTTGTTTCTCCTGACAAATTTTTCGATTGAACTAAGTCCGGAGAAGAAACCCTTCAAGTTACCCATCATATCTATCTTAAAAACTGAAGAATCAAAAGTCAAAATACAAAAATGTCTTATTTATGTGTATATTCAACTGGTAAAATTTCATCATGATAGGTTAAAGAGAATTAATTTTTTTCTCCTATGGGTGGTACCTCCCCTTAATCTATTTCCAGAAATTACTTTTTGTGACGTAGCCTACCTCAAGATTGACCAGTCTGCTCAGATCCCATAGCTTTGGGTAGGTTTCGAGAATCAGTCTAGCTACTCATTTTTATTAGGATATCGCAGACATTGTAGGCTATTCCGAAACCCCTTAATACCTTGTGGAAATGCCATGAACTTCCATTCCTTTTTGCAGTCTATAATACATCATTATTACACAGAATATTATTAAATAGGCTAATTAGGCTATATAAATGTTAAATTATTTAATTCAGCAGGCCTACATGTGATAATTTGCGCATGGAGTGGCATGGTTATAGCTGGTGCAGAATTTATATCCTAACGTTACATTAGAAAGCATGTTGTGGGAAAAGTTATGGTTCTATAGTTAGGCTATTGTCTGCAGCTACACGCTTTCATTTTAACTTCACACTTATAAACGAAGTGGTCGTTGTTAAATTACACGACGTAAACCAACTCTGAAGTGAACGGAGTTTTTAATAACGTTAAATCATTTAACATTTTGCCCGTGTATTGTAAACTAGCAACGTGAATGCTAGTATTTACTGCTTTACTGTTACAGCGAGGACCATTTTGGGACAGTCGTTGGCAGGCAGAGGAAGCGGCTAGATGAGCCGATCGTGTTCTCTTCCTGTGCTAATACTGCACCTCCGAAACACGGAGAAGGAGGGAGGGGGAGGTTAGCCAGTGAAGCCAGCCAGTGAAGGAAATGGCGACTATGCAGAACGACTGCCTTTCCTCTCAAATGCTGCAAAGATATTGAATTCCCTTAGCCTTACTGTTCATTTTCACGTCCTCCGTTGCACTTTAAATTCGTGAGGTAAGTGTACAGCTTTCCCGACGGTATTGATTGCTATATATGTGCATGTTTTTGGTATTTTAGTAATACTAGCTACGTGACAGCGTCCGAAGTAGAGCTGTGCGTAGTTTGAAGCTAAACCAGCCTGCTGGCGGTGTAGCTCGAATTGAGTGACACAGTCATATTGTACCAAAAAGTGGCATGCCATTAGCAAGGAACTATCTATGTAGCAGTTAAGAAATGTTGACTAGATTGATGTACGCAACTACGCATGTATCTGGCCGGTAACTAAATAATTAATTTGTGGTAAACAACATTTTTATTTGTGCCATTCACGGATGTGTTTACTTTTCATAGCATGCATACCTAGCTATAATAATTAACCAACTATATAACACAGATCGCTCACTAGTTGAACTGCCTCCTAAGTTGAGTATCGCTGTGAAGCTAGCCGACTAATTAGTTTGTAAAAAGCTGAGAAACTGCTGCCTTGAGCGATAAGAAGCTAAGTTAGCAACAAAGTCCGGTTTGAGCAAGCAAGTGCCAAACGTTCTGTCACCATAGCTAATCGGTAACGTTCGCGGTAGCTAGTGTTAATGTCTGGGATGGAGCCGACAAATAATTTTGCTGTAGCCAAGCTAATTTGACCTAAGTCTGAAACTAAATGACACAACAATATCAATCTAACCCACTTGGTGTGCTGAAAAATGCATTATCTAGCTACCCAGTCGAATAGCTGTCCAACTAGCTATGCAGTCAGTAATTTATCGTGTTTGCTAACCCGTTAACTTGCTAGCTAATGCTCGCTACTTATGGGTCACAACACTTTGGCATGTCTGGGAACGTATACGACTAAGTTACTGCTGTCTGGGCTTCCAGTTAAAACCGAAAACAATACGTTATTACACTGAACCATGTAACCATCTAGCTAACTAAAGTAACGTTAACTCGGTTACAGTTTGTAGCTACATGCATTTCCTACGTTCCATTAATATGTAGTGTAGCTTGCTAACAAACGTCGTTATGTATTTGGTTTGGGGGGGGGGGCTCGCGCGCAGCACGCATTATTTTCGGGACAGAGCGATCTAGCTAACCAAACCAGTTCTGTTGTAACTTGGTAGTTGGTTAGCTAGTTAGCCAACTGACTAGGTATCAAAATTACGTGTTTGTGTCACAAGCTAATATGTAATATAGCTAGTAACGTTAGCTGGAAAGTAATGTTAGTTTTGGTTTAATTTATCTGCAGTGGAAACCCACGGTGTTCTTCCCTATTACGTTAGCATGCCTGCAATTATCGGAGTTAGCTAGCTTGCTAACTCCAGTTTAAAATGTCCTATCTACAAAATTAGCTAACCGGTGAGCATGCTAAGCTTAAATGACCTTGTCGGTGGTCTATGCACTGTAGCACACTGTGTAGCTACCAGTGCGACCTATGGTGATGGCTAATATACTATAATGGTCTCTCAGTGAACGTGATACGCTTGTCTTATTATTAATGAATATACAGTTTACTGGCCAATGTTATTGTTTCAGACAATATGCTATTATTTGTTTTCAAACTACGCTGAAGTAATAACTCGCTTGTTTGCAAGTTAAACTTCAAGTCTTATCTTTGCTCCTGCCTCCTGCGTAGTTTACTAACGTTCGTTAGCACGGTGAAAATAGTTAGCCAGTTAACTGAGGCGATTTAAAATGTGCTTTGACTAGACATTTACTGTGCTACAGTTTTAAGGTTGGTTAACTGTAAAATAGTATTTATTTTTATTTCACGAGTAGACACAGCACGCATTAATCTAGATCATAAAAAACATAGGCATATATATGCATCCCACTTCCATGTCATTGGACCTGTTTTGTTCCCGTCAGGAACAAAAGTGAAACTTGTTCAACAATTTCCCCAATGTATGAGATTGGCTGACTGAGACCGTGATAATGAGCTCGTTTAGGTAGGCTACATTGACAAGTGGGGTGATTTATTTTTTTTTAATTAATGAAACCTTGCTCATTTCTTGTCTTAACAGAGAGTTGGAAGCTAAAGCCACCAAAGAATCTTGAAGCGAAACAGAAAGAGGTGAGTTGCCCCTGCCTTCGCGTGGAAGCGAATTTACTGGGGTCACTGTTTGTATCGTCTGATCTGACATGTAGCTGACGAGTGACTATAATTTTGCTATGCGCCTCACGGTCCCCTCGTCCTTCTTTGTGTGCCGTTCATGCGCTGGAGACCGCTAGCAAACCCGGGATACTGCAGCTGCTACTGTTAGAATATGCAATTTCACTCGAACTAAATAAAGGCACGCACAATTCTGAGTTTGTGGCACCGCGTTTTTCCTTTTGTTTATTTTAAAAACGTAAAACCCGCTGCCACCATTTCTTATTGGTGTTTGTTTCCATCGTGGCAGCGCAAAAACATAACATAAAAAACAAAAACTAACCCCCCCGGCCTGCTCACCGCCCCCTACCCCCGCTGGACCTCGCAGTGGCGGCGGTGTGAAATTGGGCCAGTTGAAAATGGTCGGTTCTTTACTCTCCAAAGAGGGTAATGCTATTTCTGATCACAACTCATTAACTTTGACTGTCCTGTGAAGTAGCGTTGGGAAATGCCAGCCAGGATTTTTTAAATGAGTTTCAGAGTGCAGGTTGTGGATGGGAAATTAATCACAAAAACACTAAAATATGTATTAATGTCTTCTCTGCATTTTATCATAATGTGGTTTTTATGTAATTTTGTGTTCTGACCTCCCTGCCTGTCGCATGGCATTTCCGGTCCCATGCGCAATGTTTTTGTGCACCGCTGTTTCTGCCAGTGTTTGCAGTTGGCAAAATGGATGGATTTTGTTAGGCATCTCAAATCTTATGCATAGTTGTGACTTGCCTCATCTATAGCCTGCCATGCTTAAGCCTTAGCCGGGAGTGGGTTGATTATTGGCCCAGGGCTCGTCCCTGTATCGATGGCATGAGTAGACTTGATGTTCAGACACACACACACACACCCCTCGGTTGGACACCAGTTTATCCGGGGGCCTTCACACACAGTCAGTCTACCACTGACTGACTGATCTCTGCTGTAGCTCAGGACAGCATAGCTGAACTTGGCACAGCATGGCGGTACACATCCTTATCTGTTATAGTGCAGAAATTGGTGTGTGTGCATATGTGTACCTCTGCTTGCTGTGTGTCTGTCTGCGTGGGTGTGAGTGTATTTAAGGTCTCTTTGACCATAAATACAAAATGGAGAAGGAGTACGTGCCAGCCTTTTGGCTCCGGACATACACTGTAGTTTACAGGGAGCTGTGCATTTTTAAGGGTCTCATGCATGCATTAATGATGTTTCCAAAGCCAGCATAACTGCAACAGATTCATGACGCATCTCAGTATTCTCCCCTCTATTGGTGATGGGGGGGGTCTTCTGATTTTACACTTTCACAATCATTTTGTGTGGAAAATAATTGCGTCCATGCAGAGGTTTGCCTGAAGACATGTTTTCATGCAAAAGGCAGGAAGTGTTGTGCGGTGCAGTTGTGTGTTTGCAGAGTTCCTGGACCCTCTGAGTATTGCACAGGTCCATTTAGTTTTTGTATTTTTTATTTTCCTAACACTCAAATTATTGTGGCGTCATTGAGCACGGGCAAATAACTCTGGAACCTTTTTCTGTTGTTGGACTAATGGCAGGTCAAAAAGTTGAAAATTAGTTGGTTATGATGTCACATTTAGGCATTTCAGTTATTTAAACTGAGCTCTGCGTGCTTTGACAGGTCTTGTCTGATTTTCATCCTTGCGGCAAAAGAGGACACGCTGAGGGCCAACAGGGCTGGTGCAAAGTGTTTTTGGAATGCAGCTGTGTAGGAGGGGAAAGTGCATGCATGAAAACCCTGTTTATATTCTGACCATCATGAATGACATTTGCAGCATTATAAAGTTCCCATGAGAGGCTCCGATTGGGGAAAAAAACGCAGTAAACTCAATTCCCAATGTCAAAATTAAAAAAGTGAGAAAAATTGGATGTTTTAAAAAGTTATGTAGATAACTTGGTTGTGATACATACTTAATTTTAGCTTTCCCCACACACCCTTAATGGATAAATTGGAAGTTGTGAAAATGCTTGGATTTTGACCTGTAAAATAAAAACGTTTGTCATTTCAATAATGCCAGTGTTCAAAACGCAAAAAAAACTCTTTTAAAAACATAAGTTTACAGTGTAAGTGTGGTATTTCAATTTTTTATTGTTTAGCGTTCTCTTTATTTGGATTGGGCATTGTAAGAGTGAGTACTAGGATTTTGTGTGTTTTTGGGCATGTTGAGGGCACTGTTATTTGCCTTCATTGTCAGTCTACAGCAAACATACAACCAACTGTGCTGGTTTTATGGGTCCTTGAAATTGTGGGAACGGGACCTTGAAAGTACTTCAATTGATGGCATAGATGAAGTGTAGGAACAGTGAGTAATAGCTGCTAGCTAACGAGCATACCAACATGAGTGCAGTTGGCTAATTGTCTAACCTCATGCCAGCCAATTAAAACAAAAGCATTGGAATCCTTTGTCAATCACCTTGCGAGATTCAATCACTCCAATCAAAATGTTTTTGCTTTAAGTTTTTAGTGAAGATCAAGTTTAAAACTGGAAAAACTACCAGGCTCACCTCTATGTTAATGGTTCCTAAACGTGAGGCGTGAACTTCAGGTGCCCATGCACATGCGTGCATCTCCTCTCGCCTTTCTCCAGTGCATAGCCGTAGCCGATATAGGGGGGTTAGAGGAGCCTTGTCTGGGCTTCTCCAGTGCATAGCCGTAGCCGATATAGGGGGGTAGAGGAGCCTTGTCTGGGCTTCTCCAGTGCATAGCCGTAGCCGATATAGGGGGGTAGAGGAGCCTTGTCTGGGCTTCTCCAGTGCATAGCCGTAGCCGATATAGGGGGGTAGAGGAGCCTTGTCTGGGCTTCTCCAGTGCATAGCCGTAGCCGATACAGGGGGGTAGAGGAGCCTTGTCTGGGTCATGTCGCTGACCGAGGGCCTCCTTAGCGTTGCTGATTGTTCCGCATTCATAAACAGATGTCCCTGTCTTTGTGTACGGGAGGCGCCTCTTGTGGAGCGGGCCATCTGGTTAAGCGCTTTGTAGGGGTGTCTGGACGGCCTCGCGGGGTGCGGAATCCCCGCCCTTGGCCTCGGGAGGCGACAAAAACGCTCTGCAGTTGGTCTCCAGCCCCGAGGCCAAAGCTGGTACCTGTCCGATGGTCTCTCCCCAAGGGTGCTTTGTGTTGTTTGGTTTGTTAGTGTTTTAGGGCCTTCTCATCAGATGCAGGGACATTATGATTTTTTTTTTTTAAAGCAGTAGTTGGTTTGATCCTAGGCCCTGTGGTGAGGGAACAGAAGATTTTCATGATCTCATGACCAGTAAATGCTTCGTACAGTGCGACTGGTATGTTCTGTGCGAACATACATGTGAATTCACTTGTGCGACAACAATGGAATTGCTGTTAATATCACTGACTGTCACTATTTGGAATGTGCCCATACATTGCTAACCGCTCGTAGATTGCTTTTAAAATGCACGTTATGTAAATTCGTACTTGCCTTGATTGGAATCTATCAGAGCAATGCATCAAGGGAAATGTATTTCAGAGTTTGCTTTGCCATTAGTATACAACGTTAAAAAAAAAAAAAATCTCAGTATGATTGCTTGAGACAAACACGGGACAGCTGTCACTTTTTTCCTGTCCCTACAGATCCCAAACTGATGAATTTGTGGGAGAAACCTGAGGTCTATGACGTTATGTTACCTAAACAGTTTGTTACTGTTATTCATGGTATTCATTCTACTATTCAATTAGTAAGTCAGCTAGCTAGATTCAGGCTAATTGTATATGGCAAAGTAACATGTAAATGTTTTTTCTGTCAATTGCATCAATGAATAACAAGTAATATAACAGTAAATTGTCACAATTTTAACTTAATTTGCATGATCTCTTGTGAAGTTATAACATTCACTTTATATGTTTGATTTTAGCTAGACTGCAAGTGCAGTCACAGTTGTAGACGTTTAGGGTGCATGGCTGTTTAGCATTAGCGTTAACCATCTGTTATTTCCAAAAAGGCAGGGTTTGCATGATTTCAATTAAATGAAAAGAAACATTCAAATTTTTGTCCCCACCAAAAGTAAATGGCTAGTTTGGAATCTTGTCCCATTTCATAATTGTATCTAACCCATAGTCTTTCAATAATGCACAAAGCTAACGTGAGCAAGCTAGCATTGATCTTCATTCACTATATAGGAAAGACCAGAAGGCAAAGTTTACAGCGCACCCATGTTGCATTCGATGAAATGCTCTGTTGGGTAGCTCTCCATGTGCTATCGACCGACGCATATGCTTTAGCTGCAGTGTCGAAATTGTGAAGAAAAAGGGAAAAAATGGAATAAAAAATAAACAAACTAAAAATTGAACTGAAGGAATTTTCAATATGGTATTGGCTAGTATAAGGCATGTGGAGATTAACTTTGAATATGGCTGCATTCCTACCAAATGGCACCCTTGGTACACCGTTTGCTGTACTTTTTTTTAACCGTTGAAGATTAGCGTTGCGATACGCACCTCAACAAAATACATGCTCTACGTAGCTTCCAGAATTGAAAGGCGCCAGAAGCGCTGTATGATATTGACAGCAGCCAACGTGAGAGGCCCCAGCACAGTCTATGAAAATGGTGCCAAACATTCAGCACCTGTATCTGGAAACATCACTCGTTATTTTATATTAAACTAGCAGTGAAATAAAATGCTGGGTATAAAATGCAGCTGCGATTGGCCCGCGGTGGGAAAGTGTAAATCCGTGGGGTGAAACGATGGATCCAGGTCTGACCCAGTGAAGGGGCTGTTTATAGAGATGAAATTCAGCGTTGTAATCCCATAAAGGGATTAGGCCCAGTTTTCTCCTCCTCTCTAATTGTGTTACTGCATCATGCTGCAAGGTCCCCTTTTAGCGTAACCGTGGGAACAACAGCTGCAAGTGTTCCTCAATATTTGCTGTTAATAAAATAAGCAAAAATGGAAAAAAAAGAAAGAAGGAAAAAACTTTGAAGTGCTATTTAAAGAGCTTATTACATTTTTTTTTTTTTTTTTACTATTTCTCCCCTTAGGGACACCTTGCAAAAACAAAAAAGTAAAAAACAACAAAGATCTGGAGAAGAGGAGTGAGCTGGTTGAAAGAAGGTATGTAAATATTCATCTCTGCAGACTTGCTGTGTAAAAAAATTATTATTATTTTTTGGCTGAATGATTTTGCTGGTGTGTTCCCTCTTGATTGACACATACAGTTGTGTTATTTGGTGTTATTGCACAGTTGGCAGTTGAAGTTTCCCGTTTGATTTCCCCAGTGCAGTCAGGAGCTAAATAGGGGCTATTTATAGCCATTAGCGATCATCATAATATCGACGCCTGAAGATTGTTTCATATGCACAGAAGGTAGCCATTAAGGGAAGTGCTTTTTGTTTATTAATTTGATATTCGAATACTCTGTGGCTCGTAAGACGGTATGAAAGTCCAGTTTTTCACGCATTGATGTCTGAATTCTCCATCTCATCTAATGCTTCAGGGTTAGGAAATGAATCCTGTCTTATGCCTCTCCTTTGTACATTTTTACAAGAGGAAATTAGCCTTAATAATTTTTGTTTATTAACAAGCATCGCATTACTCGTCTACTTTAAATATGAATTGATCACGTGGTCAGATATGACGATAGTGGCATATTGGTTGTGGCGCCCCTGTGGGCCGCTTCCCGAGTTTTGTGTGTGGACACGTTCTTCTGGCACTGCTGACATTTCAGTAGTCCCCCGCTCGCCCTTCAGTCTCTCTGCCTGAGCCGGAAACACTAAAGTAGACTTTATAATTCTGTACTTTATTTCTCAAATCCCAAAAAAAAAATTCTCAATTTTTTTATTTATTGTTGTCTTAAAAAAAAAAAAAAAGTATACTTTTTGTCCTGGGGCACCGCCCCCCCCCCACACACACACACACACAAAGAGATGAGGAGGAGATCCAGGATCCAGATAGCTTAGGGTTTTATCTCTGACCTTGCCTTTCCTGTCAACCTGTGGCTTAGCACTGAAACCGATGGCGTGACTGACGTTTAAACTGAGGAGCCGGTCAGGAGAGCCAGGTGGCGACGGCGGATAGCTTCGCCACTCCTGCTATACGGGGCTGCGCGGTGTGCAGTGTACATTACTCGCGGGTTACTTTTCCTGCCACCGCAACTCGTTCGTTTGATGTCCTTTCTGTCCACGGAGGCTGTCTTCGGGAAACATTTCATTTAGATTCGGAAGGGCTTCGCCGCACATTCATACCACTTGGATGAGTTATGAGATATACCTTTGGCAAGAAAGGGGCATAGCGTGTTGTTAGTAGTTGTTATTAAAGTGGGACTCTCCCTGCTAAAATAAAGGATAAATAATAAAAAAGTGGTTCAGTAGATTTTGAACAATGTAGGCCAAATTCCTTTCTGATTGATGTTGCACACTGATTTAAAGTGAGATTCCTTGCCATGTCCATGGGTCTGAGCCTGTGACAGGTGTAGGGTAAGTGGTACTCACACAGCTGTATTTAAGTCAAGGGGAAGCTTTTCTTTTGCATGATTTTACCATTGGATGGCTTACAATAGCAATAGGTACATGTGCCATACACAGCTTATATGTGAATAAAGGAGATTGTGCTGTTTTTGTATTTGATGTTGTATATTTTAGAGGACATTTCTTCAGTGTTTAAATTTTAGATATTCCTTTTTGGTTTACATTGGCTTGTCATTTTATTTTCAATAGGCCTATTTTTTACTATTTAATGAATAAATAAAATGTAGATCATTTGCAGACAGAGCTTTCTGGCATTTTATAAAAAATATTTGGAAGGTGTTGCAGAAAATAAGGTTGTTGCTGGAAAGGAGATCAGTACGCAGTCAGTCAGCTAAACAGTTGCTATGCAGATCTTTCTAAAACAGGATTGGTTTAACTTTAAATTTAATTCCCCTTTCTGCGAGATTGATTTATTGCCGTGGTTTTAATACAGTTTTTGTGAAATGAGATTTGGCAAGACAATGATAATGAGCATAGTGTTAAAGTAACAGCTTGGTTAGGCTGCTGAGAAGCTTTGCGTTTGTATTGCAACAGTTTACAATATCAGCCCAATAGCTAATTATACAAAACATGCCAACAATCTGACTAACCAAATTTAGGGGCTGACTTTAATTGTGAACAAAATCTCCCCCTATCAGATTTCCGCGCATGGAAAATTCCTCTGCTGTCATGAAAATGGACGATAGCTCAATGGCAGTGCGGAAAAATATCCTCATGTGTACCTGCCTGTGCTGCATTTACAAAATATTTATTAATGTTTAGATTTATTTATTCACACAAAGATTCTGTGCACAATTTTACAGTGAACTCAGCATTTTGCATAAATTTGTCAGATGAACATGTCTCACTTACACACTCGTATGGACACGCTCTCTTGCACAAATTCGTACTCACACATATGCACTCACACTCTCATTCATACATGTACATTCCATGCTCTCTCTCTCTCTTCTCCCTCTCCCACTCACTCTCTCTTTCTCCACACATGCAGCCATATCTGGCAATGTTCCGGAACTTTACCATATAGGGGTCATGTGTGAATGAAAGCTGGAGTTGTAAATCCGGGACAGTTGTTCTGCAGTCTGCCGGCTCAAGACTTGGGGACATGTTCAACATTTTGTGCACAAAACTGTAACATTACCAGATCAAGCACGCAAAACGGAACTTGTTTCGCTAAGACATCTATCCAGCTATGTTGTTTTTACACTGCATAAAGTACACATACACCAAAGAGCCTACCTTAGGCCTCCTAACTAGCTACGCAGTACGTGCTTCCATTTTCACATATTCATGTCATGTAAGAGAATTCTACAAAAGCTTTCAAAGTTCCCATCAGAGGTGGTCCCCAAGCATGTTCCTGGAGATCAACCGTCCTGTAGGTTTTCACTCCAACCCTAACAAAGCACACCTCATTCAAGAGCTAGAGATCTACCGTCCTGTAGGTTTTCACTCCAACCCTAACATAGCACACCTCATTCAAGAGCTAGCAATCTCCTGAAGCTGCTAATTGGTAGAATCAGGTGTGGCAAATTAGGGTTGAAATGAAAACCTGCATGATGGTAGATCTGCAGGAACAGGGTTGAGGACCACAGCCATATGTGTACATGTATATTTATATATGGTAGTCCACTGTTATGATTTTCTTCATTAGGAAGCTATTTGGCAAACATCAGCTAGCTCATCTGGCTAGAAAGCCAGAGTTCATAAAATCATACCTTGTGGGGACTGTAGCTATACGTCTTGTTTATTCTCTTGATCTACTTCCATAGCTCTTGGAGTATTTGACAGTCACTTGTTCAGATGACAGTCAGTGGCACCATCGTGTGTGAATGCTATTGACCCGGAAAAATACCAGACGGTCCTTAGTTGTGTGAACAAGAAAAGCCACTGGATTGCGGGAAGTTAATACACCAGTGTTCCGAGTTCAACGAGTCAAAGTGGATTCTTTCGCTCACTTTCTCTCTCGCACACACACACAGACTTGCTGGCACCACGACTAATCATGGCCGTTGTAATTTTATTGCAGTGCTCTTAATGACAGTATAAAGTGTGTGTGTGCGTGCGTGCGTGCGTGCGTGCGTGCGTGCGTGCGCGCGCGCCTCCCTCTGAGAGGCCCTTTCTCTGCCAGTGAGTCTTATCTCTGCTCCCAGCTGGCCTCCCTGCTCCACGCTCCCTGACTTAATCACCTTTAAAAACTCTGCTGCCCTACGCTCCCTTACGTCACAAATGCTGCTCATTCCGACACTCAGTACTAACACTGCTGATCAGCATTAGCTATGACACTGATCAAAAATGGGGGATCAGCCAAGGGGGGGGGGTGTTGGTTGTCGTCACTTCCGATGGGATGTCCCAGCGACGTTCAAATACCCCCCGACCTTTGTTTGTTTGGTGGATAGTTCATGTTCAAGCTGATTAGATTTGAAATAATGCTGCGGATTTTTAGACACATCAAACAAGGCGTGGGCGGGGAAGGTTTTGGCAGCGAAACAGGTCCTTATTGTTTCTCAGCGTACTACACCAGAATTACGTCACATTCTTATCAGTTAATGTACACGGTCACAAGAAAAAGAGGAGAAATTTGAGAAGGAGATCCTGGATGAAAAGTGTCTTTTTTTTTTTTTTGGACCATCATTGTTTTTGAAGGAAAGTTTGAGAGGTAGCAACAGTAACTATGGGGAAGGAACGTGAGGGGGGGAGGGGTGTTGGAATCCCATAGAAAGGTCAGTTTTTTTTTGTTCTAAGTGCACAATGTTTGGAAGGCAACTGTTGTTGAGATGAATAGAGGGTCAGAAAGCCGGAGACGTTTTCACGAGACGGCCGGCAAGAGTCCAGGATCTTGAAGCAAAGGCTGGGTTTGTTTACCAAACCCTGCGGCCGTTGCTTAGAGATGGATGTGATCAGCATCAGGCCCCTCTCTTTCTCTCTCTCTCTCTCTCTCTCTCACTTTTTCTCTCTGTTGCTCTCTCCCCATATTTTTCTCTCTTGCTCTCTTTTTTTCTCCCTCCCATTGTTTCTTGCTTTTTCTTTTTATCCCCCTCTCTCCTTCCCTCTCTCTGTCCCCTCTCCATCCCTCCCGTTATCACTCTCTTCCTCACAGTTTCTCTCTTTCTGCTCTCTGCCTCCCCTCTCGTCCCTTTCCCCATCCGACGGAAGATGAACGGACGGACACACTGAAACCAAAACTGGGCCGAACTCCGTACATGGCCAAGCTGTGGAACCCCTCACAAAGCCGCTGGTCATCCAGTGCATGAGAAACGTGAACCTCATGAGAAACACTTGAAGCCTCGAGTGTCTCAGCGAGTCTGTTTGTGCTGGGTATACGCCGACATCTACTTGACGGCCCCCGGCCGGCAGTCGGAACAAAATCTGACTGCCAGGGAAAGCTTTATCGGTTATTCAAAGTAACTCTCGGTTTGGTGAAGCAGATTTGTTTGTGCTGGTTTTTTTTTGTTTTTTTAAGCGCAGGCAGAGCTGAGGTTAGCGAGCTCCTACCGCACGCGGCAGCTACGTTAAGACTTTACATTTCAAGCTCGGACAAGCTGAGGAACGTCTGCACTGCATGCAAGCCAATTATGAGGGCAGCCTCACTGCCAAGCGCTGTTCCAAACATCATTTTCAGGAATCCCTGCTTGCGGTCATCAGCGCAGGCGCAAGGCCTTCTTCATACTTAGGCCGGAACGGGGCAAATCCAGGTCTGAAGACGATGCGGCCCGTGCAAGGTCCACGGCTCTTTTCAGTCTGTTATTCCTGTGTCACCTTTGACCTCTCATCGTTCTTGTAGTCGATTGCGCCTTCTGAGGCGCCCTGTTTCACTGATACTGGCTCGAAGAGTGTCACGCCTCGTTCACACCATCTACTCGCGACAGTTTACCAACAACTCCAACTACCGATTGTAAACACTTGATTGCAAAGTACAATATGGTCACTCCACATGCCGGCGGTCTCGGAAATTCCGTTCAAAGCCTCAGGTTTTCTAACATCCCTATAGCCGTACAGACTTTTATCCTATTGAATTGGTTGGTTTAAGACCGAAACGATGAGATGCTTTGCAGAAATGCAGAAAAGAACGCGAGCTCGTGGGACACCTTTTTTGAACCGTCTAAAGCGGCGTCGTTTCTGATTGGTTGGTAGTGCGACAAAGTTGACTGGTAGTCAACATTTCAGAGAGAAAAACATACGGGTTATTTGTCGATGTGTACTGACTCCACCCCTCCCGCTGTTTGTCGCCGTTATCAATCGACTTTGAATGGAATCCTTTAGCTTTGTTTCTGTCACGAGTAGATGGTGCGAACGAGGCGTTACTAATATATTATCAATCATCAGCTGCTCTTGTGAACCGACTGAATTCACATACGTATGTGGCCTATTTCACTTTATAAATTGCTCTGGGTTGAAAATGCTATTTTGTCACACGTAATGCTTATTTGGTGCGGAAAAACGGCTTTTTTTGTATCACAGGATTGAGTGATTAAAAAATGGCACCTCTCAGCAAACTGGTTATTGAAAATGTATTTATTAATTTTTGTTGGATTTTTATTTGCCGTGTAAAAAAAACAAGAAACAAAGCGCACCAGTGACGTTTTTCGTTAATGGCTAGTGGTTTATTTTGATTTATCTTAACTTGGCACTTGCACTTAGCCCCTTTGATTGCACGCGGAGGTTTATTGTGTGAGAGAAAGTGAGGCCACTGCGGTCAAGGCCACACGGCAGAAAAGAGACTATTATAGTTTGTCACCATCTTAAGAGTGGTGATGGATTTCAGATGGATTACGGACGAGTTAAATTTATCCTCGGTGACAGCGGTGCACCCTCGCCCCACGGCAGTCACATGTAAACGTGACTAGAAAATGGACTTCTTCACTGTCGTGCAGGGCAGCACAGGTTGGTTCTTGAGTTGTGCATGTGCATGCTCGTAGAAGCATTAACACTCGACTTCCTGTCGGTTATCATTCCTCAACTGACAGCCCCTGCGCGCTGAACAGGAAGTGGCAAATGGTACGATTTAAAAGAGCAAACAAAACTGCGAATCAAGCAGCATTGCACGCCCGCAGAAATGTCATAACGCGAGCTATTTGTCATCTTTTTTTTTTTTTTTAAGAACGTGGAAGTCTGCATGCGACGCTGAGTTATGAGGTGGCGTCTGCAGTAGATATCTTTAGGCAGCTGTAGAAAGGATTCCGCCTCCTCCTCTCACTGCCCCCCCCCCCCCCCCCCCCCCCCCCCAGCCAGCCACTTGAACTAAATCTCTGGGGGGCCCCTCGTGCTTCAGACGGCAGGAGGATCTGGCACAGCTCATCCCCGAAGCGGTAAAACGACACCGCGCTTAGCTATTTTCCGACGTAATCGACTGAGTGGGAAGCGCCGAGCTTGGAAAGGGAACGTAGGTCTCCACGAAAAACCAGCAGCCGGAGGAAAAGACTGGGTGATGCAAAGACGGGAAGATGTAAACATTCGGCCCACAGCTCCCAAAACGGTGGCTTTATTGTTACCCTTAATTATTTGAATTTTTTCGTCGTCGTTTTTTTTTGTGTGCCGCCCTTCAGCTTTGCGGAAGAGCTCTCGAACGTATTTTCTCGCGCACGCTACTCCTGTTCGGCTTAGCGAAAGTAAAGGGGAGTTTAGACTAAGCACCCCCCCCCCCCGCTCCTTCCTTTGAAAGAGCCAGAGGAAGACCAGAGCGACGTGACGTGAGTAAAATTAAGGAAACTTTTTTTCGCGAGGTTCCTGAAATAGCACCTTGCGCTGAGAGAGCCCTGAATGAGCTCCCCTCACGGAGCCCCAAGCTGTAATTACCCACATGTTTTTAGTACTGTCAGTCTGCTCTCCGTTGTGTTTGTTTAATGGCAGAGAGCGAATCGTCATGCTGTAGAGGCATATTAAGGGGTAGAGCTCGAGTAGAGGGCACAGTACCTTAAAGGACACATATGGGTGTTTCGATGAAGCAGTAAATTATACATGTTGGTGTTAAATTCCAGACAAAGTGATTAGCGGGAAAAATCGCTTCTGAATTATGTTGCCCCTTTACTTGGTGTGCTGTGGAATGTCCCGTGAAAACTCTTCAAGAAGATGGCAAATTTCTTTATTTAAACGTGTGTACTGCTGGATACATGGGGTTGTCTCTGTGTAGTGTTTAAATACTAATAGTGTTTTGAGATTATGACTGTTTTAAGTAAAAGCTTGTAATGTTTGCAGATAATTCAGGTTTAAAGTAATAATTAAATGCTTAAATTAATAACTTTTAATGTGTGCATAATTGTGTTGTCCACGGGGCCCTTTAAGAGAGAGTTGCCGAGGTCACAGCTGCATGTTGCCGTAATTAGCCTGGTGTTCAACACGATATACCTCCGATGTTCCGGGGGCGATGTGGCTCAGATTAGCCGCAGGATTCCCAAATGGAGTGCTGCCAAAACGTGGGGAAATTCGGCCGCGACACCCTCCCATTGCATGCACACACACAACAAGCATGCACAATTGTGCATACATACACGCACATACACACGCAAAGCGTGCACACGTAGACACACACCCCCAGCTATGATATTTAGAGAATTAAAACAACCCTTAGCAATCAGAAGTCCTAAAATTTTTATTGAATGACAAATACTGACGGGTTTTGGACACCCAGTCTTCATGAACATTCCAGATTTAGGGGAGGGAGGGAGCACTTGTCTGTTCTGTAAACATTTTTGAACACGATTGTGTGACAATCCTAACCAGTTTTCTTCAGTGTTTCTGCATGCCATTGACCTATTGCCTCATTTTCTGAACCTGTAAACAGATTCTTCTGTGAGGACCCAACACCAGTTATCAGTCTCGGTGGGATCGATCAACAATTTCCGAAAGGAGAATCTGCAAGCGCATAATTTCCAAAAGCTGCTTGTTCTAGAGTTTCCGTTCCCTGGTGGGGGGGGGGTCAGTGTTTTCTGAGCAGGTGCATGTATCTAGAACACATACAAGACAGTCAGTGGCAGGAAAAAGTTTTGTATTTGGTTCCTCCGACCAAACACATTACCTGGGATTGACATCCTAGTGCCGGTGCTCCCATCACAGATGATGGAAATGGATTGTGAAAGATCCTTGTGGAAAAAAGGCAATGAACCCAGAGGTTCTTGGAGGATCTACCATGCTCCAGGGTGCATCTGTTGTTCTTGTTGTTTTTCTCTTCCTCCCCGGCGCTGCCGTTCGGCTCCTGCGTCTCGGTGCGTTCGCTCGGTGGGGCCGAATAGATGTGGCGCCTTGTGTTTTGATTGATTTTCCCGGTCTAGCGTGTTATATGCTCTTGTAAGTCACTCTGGATACGAGCGCCTGTTTATTTAAGTGCCTGTTGTTCTGACTTCCTGTTGTTTTCTCTTCCCAATTCCCCAGTGCCAGACCACACAACGGGTCCAGTTTCTAAGCCAACTGCAGCCGGGCCTACCGGAACAGCTGCAATCCCAGAGCGACCGGCGTCGTCAGAAATGCCGATCGGGCCCGAGCCATCAGCCGGCCCCCGCCTCAACGCCTGTCCTCCTGTGAAGCTCCGCCCCTTTCCCGCCACAGCCGAACAAAGCAGCCCCTGAAGTCCCGCCAGCCTCTCACCATCCTCAGTACCACCTCCACAGCACCAGGTGGCGCTGTGCAAGCCAGTGAGGGGCTCCTTCTCGACACAAGACCCATCCTCCACGGTAACCATAGCTCTCTCTGCTCTTGAAAATGACTGTGCACAATGACAGCTGGGAAGTATAGGGCAACTGTCTTCCCTTTTCTAGCGCACAGACACTTCACGTCACAAAGTATTTCTTGCCTTTATCCATTACATTACAGGTATTTAGCAGACGCTCTTATCCAGAGTGATTTCCACAGCTTTTGCATTTTGTACATAGTATCCATTTATACTGAGGCAATGCAGGTTAAGTACCTTGCTCAAAGGTACAACAGCAGTGTCCTACCTGCGACCTTTAGTTACAAGACCAGTTGCTTGCCCATTATACTACACTGCCACCCAATAAACTGATATAATTTTCTTTCCAAATCCACAACATCTCTCACGACTGTAGTAAATTACTGTGAATGTGATCATTATCTTTGAATCAGACATATTGACTCAAAGATAATGATCTAGATTTAGGAGGGTGTGTGGCGGAGTGTTATCGTTGTGCCAGTAAAGCAAAGTGTCTCTCTCATTCTCGCTAATGCTCTCGCTCTTTTGTCTCGTAGGTATGGCTCCCATTCGGGATTTGGCCAGCCACTCCCATAACCAGACAGGTAATGACAGCTCTTATTTCACCTCCCTCCCTCACTCTTTTGCTTGTTTGCTTGTTTGCCGTGTTCCAATGCTGCGTGGGGACTGTAGGCCCAAGCTGCTGGCTTGTGCTCGAGTTGGCCAAGATAAGCCTGTCGACCTTTGCACCCTACCCTGAACCTGTGAAGTGTATTAGTTTTGATTACCTACGATCTCCTCGGTGACTGGTGTAGCCCACTTTTAGGAGGAATCGGTGAGGTTACACATAGCGAGGTGGAAAAAAAGCCGAACACTTCGTCACTGTGTTTGCAGTGAAGTAGTGTCGGTTGCTTTTTAAAGGTTTGAATCCTTTATTTACAAGGAGGAGCAGATTCAGAAGATTGCGATGGAATGATAAAAAGACATGAGGTTTTTGTTTTAATCTCGAAGGGAATCAAGGAATTATATTTACTGTGATGTGGCACATGTTTCTTGTGCTCTCAGCTAGATCAGAATCTCAGCTAGCTAACAGATTCTGAGTTCCTTTAGGCAATAGTTTTGAAAGCAAGTGTGTTTGCGGTATAACATGTAAATGTTCGCAGTTCTCATCGACGACTCATTGTGTACCTCCATTGAAAATTGAAGGGATGTCGAGGATTACCTTTCATAGGTGAGGAGGATACCAGTTGGTTTTTTCAGGCTTGAGGAGATGACATGGATGAGGGTATTATAAAAGGTTGATAGTTTGGCCTAATATACAGA
Organism: Synaphobranchus kaupii; assembly: GCA_029718625.1. Lineage (NCBI taxonomy): Eukaryota > Metazoa > Chordata > Actinopteri > Anguilliformes > Synaphobranchidae > Synaphobranchus > Synaphobranchus kaupii. The sequence goes on along the minus strand of CM056387.1, from coordinate 12,425,038 downwards.
TGTTGATGACAAGAAAAATAAACCTGACTCTTGTGCTGGCCTTTGACAAACAAACGTCCGATTCGATGTTGGTGATTGACTTGCATTTGTCTGTAATTGCTTGCTGTCTGCAGATCAAGTATAAATTACTATACTACTCAATACAGGGGACGATTAACACTTGGTGGCTGGCCCTGTTAGTCAGTGTCTGTGTAGTTTGACTTTTTTACCCATGAAAATCTATTAATATATAATTACTGGAAGTCCAGTACATTGCCAAGGAAACACACCCCCCCAATCAAACAATATAGAGAACAAAAATTTGATATGAAGAGAAGCCTACGTGACATGATGCTGATGTGAAACTGAAACCGCTGTGCACAATATGTGTTCGGAATTTGACTAATTCAAGTCCTGATGACAAATTTGAACCCTAACCTACAAATGCTGCTGCATTGGCCGATGTGCAAGAAAAATAAAAAATCACAACGGGACAGAGCTAGATATACATTTTCTTGGGCACCCCTATATCACATATAACCCATTTTCTTAAACCATCCAAATGCTTGAATGCGGATCAAAAAACCTCAGAAGCTGTTCTGTTGGAAATCTTCAGCACGTCTTCCCAGCCTTTTATACGCCGGCGTAGCATTTTAACACGCGACGGATTAAAAGTTATAAAATGGTCTCCCTTTTCGACCGTGCTCAGGATGTACACAGAAGACTGCTCGCGAGTTAATCTTGGGTTATAGAAGTCTGACTTCTCTTGGCCACGTTTCAGCACTGAGTTTTGTCGAAGGAAGTGGGCTGAGTTTTGTCGAAGGAAGTGGGCTGCAGTGCTGTACACCGTGACAGGGAAACGTCTAGAAAGTTCCTTCTTTTTTTATAATAAAAAAAAAAAAAGGCAGCATGTACGAGTTCTGCCACCTACTATTTTTGCGTGATTTCAGTTCCAAAGTGGAGGCTGTCCTGTGTCTGGGAAAGCCTGCTGTAACTGCGTGGCTCTCTCTCTTTCTCTCCCCCTCTCGCTCGCTCTTTGTCGCTCTCTCTCTCTCTCTTGCTCTATCCCTCTCTCTTGCTTTCTCTCTGTCGCTCTCCCACTCTCTCTCTCAGGCAGGGTGATGTCTCTCAGGGTTTGGCACGGGGACAGAAGCTCTCTAAGACTGCCCCTGTCGGCCATCTTGCAGTGCGTGTCAGTAGAGCAGGCGCAGACTAGCACAGATATGGAAATGTAATCTAGACTTGGACAGACAGGCAAGGCAGGGCCTTGAAAGTGTTGCTGCTGCAGGGATCAAGGATTGTGTGTGTGTGTGTGTGTGTGTGTGTGTGTGTGTGTGTGTGTGTGTGTGTGTCTGTGTCTGTGTCTGTGTCTGTGTCTGTGTGTGTGTCTCCGTGTGCTTGTGTGTGTCTGTGTGTGTGTCTCCGTGTGCGTGTGCTTGTGTGTGTCTGTGTGTGTGTCTCCGTGTGCGTGTGCTTGTGTGTGTCTGTGTGTGTGTCTCCGTGTGCGTGTGTGTGTCTGTGTGTGTGTCTGTGTGTGTGTCTGTGTGTGTGTCTGTGTGTGTGTCTGTGCCTGTGCGCATGTGTGCTTGTGTGTGTGTGCGCATGCGGGAGAGAGGGTGGGGGGATTTCGTTCCACTGAAATTTGTGGGGTTGCCAGCGGAAAGAACAAAACAAATGTGGCCCAAAAAAAACGAGCTCCTGTGCCAATTTTTTTTCTTCTCCTGATACTTCACAATGCAGTGGGATCCCGCTGCCGCTACAAAATGGTGTCCACTGCATCGCTGTGCAGGCTAGACTTAAGCAGATAATGTGTGTGGGGCAGGACGGGACATGGATTGGAGAGTCATGGCCCCCCTCATATATCCAAATATGTGTCTTCATTACTTGGAATGATTGTTTGTTGTATTGGTACATTTAGTCCTTTTTTTTGTTTAGTTGATGAAATTACAAATGATTATGCTTTGCAGAAGTAATTTAAGTGCAAGATGGAAACATTTTCGGTTGCGCAGCATCAGAAACTGAACTGGCCATTCAAAATGCCTTCTATTCTTTATCCATGACACCACTTACCTAAACGCCAATAGCAATAGCATTCCATCCTCATGACAGCATTGCTCTCAGAACAGTTTGATCCCGTACATCAGGACTGCTTCAAATTTGTGGCATCTCTCGTTTTCTGCCTTTAACTGTAAAGTAGGCAAATGAAAACAGCCTTTCTGAATTAGAGTAAAGGAAAAAAATATTATTTTCAGGATTAACATTTTCTGCTTTGGATATGCCCTCGTGTACAGCAACGTGCTATTAAAGACCAAATGTAGGTTATTTTGACCATTTTATAATAAAGAAAAGTCCTCATGAATATTAATAAAATGCAGTTTTAATTTTTTAACAGGACTGTTCTGAAGTTTCCAAAAACCGAAAAAAGAATACTGTTAGAATAACAGCAAAAAAATTATCGTTAACAGTGATGTTATTGTGAATTGCGTACAGTACCAGAGCAGGCCCGGCCTGCTCGTTCTTTGTTTTGCGCACGGCTGACCTGACGCTCCTTCCTTTCTCTTCCCTCTCCTCAGAGTTGAACCACAGTGGTCTGGGGCCTCAGTATGAAAGCTCCCCCTGGAGCTCGGGCTCTCCGGGCAGCGATTCGGACGGGAGCTGGGGCAAAGCCCTGGTCAATGGGCGCGACAGGGACGCTGCCCCGTGGCCCTCCATGACGGGCAGCGACCCCGAGCTGGCCTCCGAATGCACGGACGGCGACTCGACCTCCAGCTCCGGCTCGGAGCGGAACCTGAGCACGGCGGTGGCGGCGGCACCCGCGGGGGGCCAGGAGAACGGGCTCGGCCCCCACCACGGCGGCCCGGCCAAGGGGCCGTGGGGGCCGCGCCCGGAGCCCTCCGAGAGCCACACCGGGGGCAAGGCAAACTTGTGGGGCGTCCTCGGCCCCTCGGCGGACGGAGGGGCGAACCCAAGCACTTTGAACCCGGATGTCAACCTCGGCGCCTGGCCCGCCCTGCCCAACGGCAGCCCCTGGAGTGCCGCAGGTCAAGCCCCCGGCTGCCTGGGCTCTAAGACAGGCCTCACGATCGCGCCCTGGGACAGCAAACAGCAACCCGAACCTGAAGCCAACGGTACAAGCAAGTCCCCAACTACCGGGCAACCTCCCCACCTTAACACTGAACCCAACGGACCAAACGACACTACTTCTACTACTAATACCACCACTTCTGGTTTACCAAACTCTACTGGTTTGGTGCAGGCGAACGCCTGGCTCCAGTCCACCCCGGTTTCCAATGGCAGCGGAGAGGGGGCAATGGGCGGTTCTCGCGGTGCGGCGTGGGGAGCTCCGCCCAGCACTATTCACACCGGAGACCAGGGCGAGGCTGTGAGCAACACTGTGAGCGCCATCACCGCGTCCCTTGACAGCGAGAACAGGACGGATGTCCCAGGCGTGGGATGGGGAGAGCGGGAGCCCGTGGCCTCGCCCAGCCCGAAGGCCTGGGGCACCACCGGTAATGGGGTGGCCCCGCCATCAGCCCCGAGTTCCTGGGGAGGGAACGGTGCCTCGTCTTCGTCGTCTTCCTCTTCCTCCTCGTCGTCTTCCTCCTTGTCCTCAAACGCCGGCACCAAGGTTTCCTCTGGCGGGGAGTGGACCGCCCTGCCCAGCCACAATCAGCAGCCCGGGGAGGGCGGGAACGGGGCGGGCGGCTGGCGGTCCCTAGAAGACGATGCCTTGGGCTTGAGAGCCGGGGGTTGCCCGGCGACGACGGGCAGCCAGGGGGTCAGGTCGTGGGCCAACGAGGGCAGCGGGCAGAGCGTGGGCAGCTGGGTGGAACGAGACGGAGACACCGGCGGCCACAGGAAGCCCAGCCCAACTCCAAACCCAAACCTGAGCCAGGCGCCGGTACAGAGCGCCCTCCCCAGGTCAGACGTGGATCCGCGGGTCCTGTCCAACAGCGGCTGGGGCCAGACCCCAGTCCGGCAGAACACGACCTGGGACGTGGCCACGCCCTCCGTGCCCGACAGGAAGGGTGGCTGGGGAAGAGGGTCAACAAGCTCAGGAGGGGGAAGGTGGGGGGACATGCCCCCTGGATCCGAAAGCAGCGACCGCACCCCTGCCACGCCAGGTTGGAGCGACCCCAAGCCCGCCCCTGGGTGGGGAGACACCAAAGGCCCGAGCAGGCAGGGGGGGTGGGAGGACAACTCCGTCGCCACAGCAACAATGGGCTCAGGCAGTCGCTCCTGGGGGGGAGGAGGTGGTAGCGTCAAGGAGGATAGGTCCTCCACATGGGGGAACCCACAGAAAGGCAAGCAGCAGGGATGGGGTGGGGCTTCAGGGGGTGAGGAAGGCGGGGCCAGGGGGAACCACTGGGGTGAGTCCCCAAGGGGGACGGGGTCAGGCACCTGGGAGAGCGACAGCGACCGCTCGGGATCTGGGAGGGCTGACTACGGCGAGCGTGACTGTGGCAACACCTGGGTTGGCAAGTCAGACAAGAACGGCCAATCAGGCTGGAGGGAGCCCAACAATGGCCCGCCCAACAATCAGCGCCAGGGCTGGGGAGGAGACGCTCCGAAACCCACCCAACCCGGCCCGTCCCGTGGGGAGACCAGGCCATCGGGCTGGCTGGGGGGTCCCATCCCGGCCCTGTCCACAGAGGGGGAGCCCACAGGCTGGGAGGAGCCGTCCCCAGAGTCCATCCGCCGCAAGACGGAGATCGACGACGGGACGGCCGCCTGGGGCGACCCCGGCAACCGCAACCACGGCAACGTCAACATGTGGGCCAAGAGTGGGGGAGGGGCAGAACCTGAGCCACAGGCCCCGCCCACCAACCACTCTCAGGCTCCTCCCCCTCCCAAGGACAAGGCCGTGAGCCCAGGTATGGTGTTTCCGAAAACAAACCCCCCGCTCCCTGTGCCCCGTGCAGTCTTGTCCCCTCATTAAAAACAGTTCTTTGGAACAGCGAGGCTAGAGTGGGTTACGTTACTCTTCTGGAATGTTCCTAGCTTTGATTGCGCTCCCCCTGCAGCTTTGCCTGCTCTACTCCCACAGACACAGTTTCCAGAGCCAAACTAAACAAACCGGGGAGCCGTACAGTTTTCTTTTACAAAGGTAGCAGCAGGGGACGGGGACATGGGGAGTATTGATATTCATGTGTTTTTGGAAAAGAGCACGGAACAGAAAATCCTCTTCTGCTGCCGTCTTTGTGCGGTTTGTTTCAGTGTTTGATCACATCAGAAGAAGGGCAAACAAGGACCGCCACAGTTAGCAAGTAAAAATAATAAATGTGAGGAAAATTTGTAGAACTGACTTGCGAAACATTTTGTCGTTCTTAGGATTAGGCTGCGCAAATATGAATGAACAGCGTGTTGAAGAAGCGCGTGGTTCCCAGCATCTCTACAGACCGGTTACTTGTTGTTACTCGGCACTAGAGGTGTGATGGGGCAGCCATTTTGTGTGAGAGATTGTGGGTGTGTGTCCCTGTCCGTGTGAGTGTGCTCGTACGTGCAAATGTGTGATGGTGAGTGTGTGAGGATGTACGTGAGTGTGTGAGAGTATGTGCGAGTATGTGCGTGTGCGCAGCTCAGACGGCAGAGGGAGAAAAACAGACTCGGATTTCATTCAGAATGGCAGTGTCACATGGTGCTAACTCCCGCACCGGCACACACACCAGCAGGGGTATTTTTAAAAAACACATAACAAAACAAACCTAGGGGCTTAGGAGGGCGGCTGGTGGGGGAAGGATAGAAAAACAGCGCAGGGCCGGGTATATCAGGAGAGCTGACTGAGTAAACAAAGCCCACATAAGCCTGTTTGTTCAGGGACAGGAGTGTGGCCCCACGGCCAGGGTCACTCCATTCAAAATGTACTTAATTCCCCACTTTCCAGAAACACACCGTTTAGTACCCATCTTTTCTTCTTTTTTTTTGAATGCAGGTTTTTGCCACGTTGTTTAGTGAACATTTTCATTTGTAAGCGATATCCTTTTTTTCATGTCTGGTCTTTTTGTCCAATAACTCACTAAGTGATTTTTACTGAGCTCAGGCAAATTCGCTGGATGTCCTTCAAAGGCAATGTCTAAAATAGCCATATCTATCTGAAATAATAAACATGGTGAATGGAATGTGTTGGCATTAGAAGTCTGGAAGTTTTATTGTTAAATAGAACCGTGGATATCAGTCTGCTTCCACTACAGGCCAGCCTAACGTAAGCAGCTGTTTCAGTCCAAAGGTCAAAGTGGGTGGCTAGTTTTGATTCTTCTTACCATGAAAACTGAGTACATACATTTCTTATTTTTTTATATTTTCTGACAAGTCCACATCATCCGCAAACAGTATATATCTAACAGAGTTGTAGTGATTACTGCTTTAAGTGGTAAGAGTATTTTAGTCTTGGATTTTATATGCTGAGCCAGAGACTTTGTGTTAAAAAAGTGAGGTAAAATGGTTTCGGGACATAATTAAGATATTTTTTAATGTTGGTGGATTTCCGACTGAGGAGCCAATCGGATGGTTTGAGTTTTAGACACTTCAGGTGCTCAGGTTCAGCCTCCTCTCTCCTACAGGGTGGGGAGAGCTGTACAGGCCGCCCCCGAAGGTGGAGTCATCTCCGCCCCCCGTCACCGTGGACAACGGCACCTCAGCCTGGGGAAAGCCCATGGACACAAGTTCGAATTGGGAGGGGCCCGGTCGGGAGAGCACGAGGACGGGCAGCTGGGACAGTACCACAGGGGGGCAGCAACTGCAGCACAAACACAGTGAGTCTGGGGGTGGGGGGGGTCTGGCCTAGCGCACAGACCTTTAGCCATACCGCTAGCGAGCTAGCACTGATTGAAGGATCGCAAAGCATGTTACACCATTACAGACTGATCCCACATCAGAATCCACTTTTTTTTAAATTATTTGTTTGCCTTGTTGATGTTTGGAAAGTCTTGTGATAAAGCCTCCTGTATGGTTTTTATGGGCCCTTGCATGAATTGTGCTTTTTGACGTTCTGAACTTATGATAGAGCGTACTGTATGGTTTTTTGGGTCCTTGAATTTGGGGGGGGGAAGAGATCTTGAAAGGACTTTTGGAATCTGTGTTATTCAGCTGTGTTCTCACTCTCTTTTTATCTCTCATTTCTCTTCTCTCTGCATGGTCACAGGACCCCCCAAACCTATGCAGGACAGGTGGGGGGGGGGTGAGGATGCACCCATGCAGAGGTCAGGCCGGCCCTGCTGGGAGGCGGAGGAGGAAGAGGAGGTGGAGATCGGGATGTGGAACAACAGCTCCTCTTCCACCCAGGAGGCCAATGCCCCAGGGAACTGGCCCTATGGCAAGAAGGTTCCCCCAAAGGTGAATGCAAAGACTGATGCTGTCTGTCTCCTAGCAACAAAGGAGCAAGGCTATTTGCTAACCCCATTCAAGGGCTGTCTGAAGCTTACAGATTTGAGCCAAAAGTTCAGCTTGATCATCTTGTAAAAGCTTTGGAATCATTTTCCAGTTTTTCCCCCCCAAATTGACTTATTTTTTCCTGTGTTTTTCCATCGGTTTGTGACAGGCTGTTGCAAAAGGCAATGTACAAAAGTAAAGATTGATTGTGACAGGCTTATGCTCTGCAAGTCTTGTACAGGGCAAGCAAGACTTTGTAAACTCTACAAATGGGTGGAGCTTTCAAGAGTGATCTGTGTTTTACCGTTTTGAGCCAGTCACATTAGTACCCCCCTTTTGCTGTGAAGAGCAAAGCCTTTTGATTGGTTCATACAAGTCAGTAATTCATACAGCCCATTTTTTTACAGCCACACACTCCACAATCACTGCTTATTGTCACTTAGCCGGTGTCAACTGATGTGTTTTGTTTTTATTTATTTTCTAAGCTAAATAAAGGAGTCGGAAAGCAAGACGACAACTGGATGAATCCACTTGCGAAGCAGTTCAACAACATCGGTTTCTCCGTGAGTACACCCCAGGGTAATGTTGGGAGGTGTAGTTCTCTTTTGCACAGGATGAGGTGAAAAAGTTTTGCAGGTTCCTGAACTGTAGAATGCTTTACCAGGCCATATTCATGCCATCCCCTGTAGTGTCAAGTTTTTGAAATGCAATTTATTTTTAGTATTGTTTCGAAAGCTCCACAAAGATTAAACTGTACCTTTTAACTGTACCTTTTATTGGCTTTTATCCTTTTTTTCTTGAGACACGTAGGAGAAATAATGTGAAGTTTATTATCACAGTTTTTGTGTAGGTGGATCCTTTTTTCATTACGTCAAGACAGATACAGGCTTGATTTACCTGTATTCAAGTCATTTAACTGTGTAAATTAAATAAATGTGAATCAAGCCTGTATCCACAGTGTTGTATGTTTATAGCTTGTGGGGTTTTGACAAACATGCATCTGTCCTTCCAGAGGGAGACTTCTGAAGAGGCCCTGAAGGGCAATAAGATGGACATGCCTGGAGGTACGATTGCCTTAAAACCCTTTAAAAAATTTTTTTAAAAACTCGACTAAGGAATCACTTTCACACACCTTGGAATTGTTATAAAATGTTATTTGCCATTATATTTTTGGAAGGGAGCACTAGGGAGGTTTTATTAATGCAACTTTAATTATTTTTCAAAAAACATTTTCTTCAAGCGTTATGTGGAAACTAAAGAATGATCTTGAATCTTTTGCCTTAGAAGCATTGTTTTAAAAAAAAGTTTGTAACGGCACTGAAGTCAGTATCATGACGTATGTGCCACAACATTTTGGGCAGTAGGGATTTTTTGTCTGCCCAATTAATTTCCTTGTAGATTTATTTTATTGCCGTATCACTTTTTCCCCTAAGCATTGACAGTGTGCATTGTGTCTACAGGCATGGATAAGCGGTTTGAAGGGGACAGGCCCGTGCAGAATATGGGCGAGTTTAATGGCATGATGGGAAAAAGCCCTGGCCTGCGCCATCACATCCCCAAAGAATCTTCTGTAGACCGCGGCCCCTACTTCGACAAGGTGAGTTCTCTGCTACTGGAAGGGTAATGGCGCACTGAGTGCAAAGAAGTTTGAGCAGTTTCAGGTTTTACTGGAATTAAGATTTGTGGTGAAATCGGGAACGGCTGAAACTCAAACTCCTCTAGCTATTGATCTATTGATCAACTAAAAAACAAAATGGCCAAGTCTAATCAGGAGACCCTCGGTTATGCCACCGGTGCTATCTTTAATCATTACATGAGAACTACGCAGTTACAGTGCACGCGCATGTTGTTGTTCGGACGTTGTTTGTAAAAGGGCCTATTAATTAATCCCTGTCCTTCTAACCAGAGCCTGTAGAAATGATAGTGTCATGTTCCACCACCTGCAGGCTATTAGCATTATGATGTCATAATTAAGCCCAGTTTTCCAACCTGCAGAATGTTAGCTCCATGTTCGGCAGCGCTGGAACAGGGCACGGCAGGGCCACTCAGCAGACAACGGGACCGCCCCCAAACTCGTCTCAGCCAACGCTGCGTGCCCAAGTGCCTCCACCACTGCTCCCATCTCAGGTATAACTGTTTGCACATACACACATACATTCGGTCTGCTTGCACCCACTCATTTATTTATTGTATTTTGTGTATTTATTTATATATGTACTTATTTATTTAGATGGTTTGTCTTCTCGTATACACCACCGCATTTTATTTATTTTGTTTGTTGGTTCACTGCTTGGTCCACTTGCGCACAATAATTTATGTAGTTTACATATGTTAATTAGTTTATCTGGTTGAATAGGTCATTGGCTAGCTAGCTAGGGCAGACATCCTTATAGAGATTGAGACGGGAGGCAAATGCAGCAAAGTGCACACTCTTTAGTTTGTACGTTTAGACACTGACCAGCCTATCCTTACCCTGCCCTCCAGGTTCCCCCCTCAATGCTGAAGTACCCCCTCAATAATGGAGGGATAAGTCCCCTGTTGGGCCCCCAACAAGTCGCCGTACTCAATCAGCTGTCCCAGCTGAACCAGCTGAACCAGATCAAGCAGCTGCAGGTACCACCACCCGCTTCCATTTCTGTTTGTTTTATTATTTTTGTGTTTATTTTCCTAACACTCTTAACAGGGGTGTCAGTCTCCACTCCTCAAGGGGGGGGGGGGGGGGGGGGGGGCTCAGCATCTGCAATTTCTTTTTTGTGGTTTCCTTGGAAACCAGCCGCACGGACTCTTTAGCCAATCGGCGACTTGAAATGAATCACTTGTGTGCGCACCGAAAAGCAGCAGATGCTACAGCCCTCCAGGACTGGACTTTGAGACACCTGAATTAAAATGACTAACGCAGCGCAATATCGTTCACACTAACTGTAGGTAGGTGTGTGGTTGTGCTAAGCCAATAATTTATCAAAAAATGAGAACGCGCTGGAGCTTGACTGTGCGCTCAGGATTTGCCCTTTGGCTCCCGTTAGTGTTAACTAGCGCATTGCAGTTTGGCGATTGAGATGTAGTTGCTCGCTAACCAGCCCTGCCACGCTTTGCTCCGTAGCACCTGCTGCTGCAGCAGCAGAAGTTGCAGAACCAGAGGAACATGGCCGCTGGAGTGCGGCAACAACAGGAGCTGCAGGTAAGGGTGTCGGGGGAATTCTCCAATTTTATGTTTCTGACAGACAGGTGCTTGATTTACTTGGGGTTGAGAGAGATGTTGGTCATTGTTTTGAAAAGCTTAATGTCTCCATTGTTAATTTTTGTTATTTTTTGCCCCCCTCCACCAGACCCGCCCTGTGGGCTCATCTCACCAGATGATGCCACCACCCCACTCTCGCCACCTGGACCCTTCCCTGATGAAGCCACAGACCCCCCCACAACCACCACCGTCCCTGCACCAGCCTGGCCTCAAGTCCTATCTGGAGAACTACATGCCCCAGAATGCACCTGACCTTCAGAGGGGACAGAGTACACTCGGTTCCTTCAGCAACTTCCCTCTAGGTACGTTTAGTGTCTTTGTGTTTATGTATGCGTGTGGATGTTTGTGTGTTTTTGTTTTTTTTCCTCTCAGGCACTCTTTGAAATGTCTTAAATGCGTTTCTCTCGCTCTCTTTTTTGCTTTCCCTCTTGCTCTTTTGCTTTGCTCTCTATCTCTCTAGGCATGAATTCAAACTTGAATGTAAACAGTATGGACATTGGTGGCGTCGGGTTCAAAGAGCCACAGTCCAGGCTGAACAAGTGGATAGCCATGGACATTTCTGGAAACTCGCAACTCGATCAAAACCCCGGCAAACCCGGTATGACAGACTGGTCAGCACATTTGGCCGTTCTTCCTGAAGGACACTTTGGCCCCTTCTTTTAGAGAGTGTCCGTGTTGCTGAACGTCGATAAACCTATTGAGTCTTTAAATTCATTTACGTTTTTGGAGGGGAATCAAGTGGTGTTCAGTTGAGTGGATGAAAAAATCAATTGATCGTTGATTTGATTTCGTCTTCCCTTTAAACTCCCCCCCTTTAAAAAGAAGGCCGCTGTGGAAGTGGAGCGTTTCAACGCCCTGTTTCTAATCTGACTGATTAACTGAATAATTGGTCCATTTGATGAGGATCATTTGTCGATTGGTTGGTCATTTTATCGGTTGAGTTATTGGTTAATTGACGAGTCTCATTGATTGGTTAATTGATTGGCAGGTGTGCTCTCCTCGGGGATGAGGCTAGAGGACTCCCTCTTCGGTCCACATGACTTAATCAGCTCCGGCCACGCCCCTGTCAGCCCCCCCGGCTCCGTGGGAGATGGCTGGCCCCTCCGTGCCAAATCACCACACGGCTCTGGCAACGTCACCTGGCCACCAGGTGAGTGCTCTGCACCCCTTATGTAGCCTGGCCTTATGTAGGCATTGGCCTTATGTAGCCTGGCCTTATGTAGGCATTGGCCTTATGCATAACATTTCACTGTAATATCAATGTTTCTTTCAACTCTTGTGCCATAGTACTGTGTAATGTAAGGAATTTTTTAGTTTTTATATATTTTTGTACACGTTATATTTTATTTGTACATACCTTGCTTGAAGATCCTGTAGGAAAATAGTTATTCTAATCTAGTATTCATCTTCGTATATAATGCATCCAATCGTGGAACCAGAAACAAACGTCTCTTGTCCCCACAGAGTTTCGCCCCGGTGAGCCATGGGAAGGATATCCAAACATCGACCCTGAGAATGACCCGTACATCACTCCAGGGAGTGTGATTAATAATCTCTCCATTAACACTGTCCGGGACATGGACCTCAGGGACAGGAACAATGGTGCGTTTAAACTGCGTTTCCCCCTGCGTGATGGGTGCCGTCAAGTAGCCAGCAAAATCTTTGTCCCGGTCCTTCTAGAGGAAGCTGTTTGTGAGCCAAGTGCGTTTCGCAGAGACTCGAGCGCGATAAAAAAGCTTGGCTCGTCCTGTGCTGTGCCCCATTCACCAGCACGCCATTTGCATACTTTGTCTGGAATTCCTCGCCCTTCGCTGTGCCGATTTCCTGTTTCATATTTACACGGAAGTGACAGGTACTAAACTCGGGGCAGCAAGAATGCAGTGGGTCCTTTGTGGGAAACATAAACAGTCAGTTTTGATACCATTTATGGTAAATTGAAGAATGAACAAAGTTCCCAAGCTGGAAGTTCGTAGATCACCTCGCAGCTTCGAAAGCGAGCTCCCCCCCTCCTGTGGAATACGGGATCTGGCCGTGTTGTGATCGTTAGGAACCTGGGGGTATTCCACAAAACAGGATTATGAAGTTATCCAGATAACCGTGAGTGATGAGGCTGTATCGTCACGAGTGAGATTTCAGTCGATGAAATGCACTAGAATCTGGTTTAGGAGTGTGATTTAGTCATGCGTATAGTTGATACTGCTGATATTGAAGAAGGTTTCTGTGGTTATTTCATTGTAGTATTTTACAGTTATCTGGCTAGCTTGCTTATCCTGCTTTGTGGAATACCCCCCGGGGCGTGTGCAAGGTACTAAACTTGAAATACCTAAATGTAATCTAAAATGGTTATAACCTGATTGAGTGTCCCATGGGTTTACATCAGGGAATTTTTTTCCTCCAACTCATGTTTATTACTTGAAAATCAATCTTAAAATTTCAATGATTAATGACATCTAAAGGGTTGTCGTGCCACTTTTATTTAGTGCCTGAGCACATTGTTTCCTATGATGTCATGATTTGCAAGAGTAGAATTCTGACTTTACTAAGGAAATATATTTTAGAATGTGAATCCATTTCTAGAGGTTTAGACATTTTGGTTACAAAAGCATTACAAGCATGTTGACTACACACACACACACACACACACACACACACACACACACACACACACACAGTTGTCCAGCCTCAGGGTGACGACATGGAATTCTAAATTTAATACCAAAACAACCACTCAATTCCAATGATTTTCACATTTCTAATATTGAGCGATTGTCCACACACGTACACACTGTTATTTCAGGTTTAACTCTTGCAGCACCATGCCCCTGATGTGCACTGCTTCCCTGCACTCCCTGTACCACATCGCAGTTTAAAGAAACGCCTGGGTATAAACTAACCACAGCCAATAATTTCACCAGTGTTATCCACGAGCATTGGTTTGAATAAAAAAATCAGTATGTCTATTTTTTATTAAAACAAATAACAAATTCTGACCAGTTTTTCACCCATTCATCTCCTGCAGTGGCAGGAAGCCTGGGGGTGACTTCAGGGGTGTAGGTTTGTTTTCAGCTTTGGTAGGGACTGTATGCGAGTGCATAAGCTGCGAAGATTTTTCCCTAATTTGAGAGCAAATACTGTTTTTTGAGCTACAAAGACCATCAGATGATCCGGAAAGACTTTCTTTAATTAACCTGAACTGATTATGCATTTGGCCTACATGTGCGCACTTGCTGCATACAAATTGATAGCAGATTGGGTACAAAAAGCCAATTTACCAGAAGAAAAAAAGATTTCAGAGATGAAATTGCCTACAGGTGTGCCTATGATTTTTCTATATGATCACTGAGACATTAGGATGCGACTAAAACATTTCTGAGGTAAATTTATGAAGCCTCATGTTCTAGCTACCCAGTGACTTGTGAAAGTTGACTAAATGATAGTTATTAGACTATTTAGTAGTCTACTGGTGAATTTGTTTGTGCTATTGCTAACGTTAGCCCTATGCTAGCTACCTATGATGAATTCACTTCTGCTATAGCTAACGGTAGCCCTATGCTAGCTAACAATGCTGGCTAGCTACAGCTAGATAGCTTAACACACTCGGTTACATTGGTACATTATTACCTGTCAAATAACATCGTAAAACATAGTAAATATGCATCCTCATTTACGGTATGCATTTAGCGGTACATTAACACAATTGATAGACGACAGTGAACCAGTCTACTGATTGCATTTGGTCGTGTTATGACTAAAGTTAGCAGTTGTGCTAGCTAACGTTGTTAGAGTTGTTAGCTAACTATAGTTTGCGCGCTCGATCACATTACGAGCAATAAAGTAACATTTAAACATCGTAAGCATGCCTCCTTATTTACGGTATGAATCACAAACGTATATACATCATTAATAAACCGTAGTAAGCGGCTACATTCAGAATTTTACCTGAAACGTGGGAAAGATTCAAATTATATGACACAGTTGCTGTCTTCGCAAACTGACAACTGTATAGAATACTCGTGACTACGTCACACTGGTTTTGGAAGTAAATTCCCCATTCATTTAGAGCGTAAACATTAACTAAAACTTACTTTTAAACCTTTTCTAGTGATTATGTCTTACCATCAATTTCCTGAATTGTTCAATATAACGCCCGTTCGCAAAATATGTAGTTTTTCTGGACCAGCTTTGAGTATATATTACGTTTTAGTATTTTGTTGTGAATATACCAGCGCTGGCAATGTTTAAAAACTCGACGTCCCATAATTCCCTCCGGACGAGCAACCGTAGTGTAGCCTTGTCTCCAAACGTTGTCATATAACGTTAGCCAGCAGTAGCGCACAGCTCCATTTTTAAACACTTTCTTCTAACGTTAGCTAGCTAGCTTGAAGGACTGAAAGCTAGAATTGCTTTATGTGGTTAACCGTAGCATAGTTTCTGACCTTGTCGGGCGGGCTTCTCAACTTAGCAAGCTAATAT
The DNA here is from genome assembly GCA_029718625.1 of Synaphobranchus kaupii. NCBI lineage: Eukaryota > Metazoa > Chordata > Actinopteri > Anguilliformes > Synaphobranchidae > Synaphobranchus > Synaphobranchus kaupii. The sequence continues at coordinate 12,409,980 of CM056387.1, read as the reverse complement.
TAGCTCGTCTTCAGTGGCAGGCTACTGCCATTCTGCCAAAAATATCCAAACGAGATGGTGATATCTTATTGGTCGAGAACCACCAGTGCATTTCAGTACTGGATATGTAGTCTGTTAAAGTGGACTACAAGACGAACTACAATCATTAATCCATTACTTTCAAAAATAAAAATTGGAACATGCGATATATGGTCTATATCCTTATACAACACAGGCTAATCCAGGAACGTTTCGGCTCATTCTATAAATCAGATTTCAAAAAATAGTCGATACTCTCCGAAGCCCGTTCTATCTGTCATAGAAAATTTACTTCCGAAACCAGACTCCGCCCACATCTGACGTACTCACTTGAGTACTCTATTAATGATGAAAATTAGTAACAGCGACCTCTATCAAATCCCCTCCCCGAGACATTAATTGCTGATTCAGACCGGACTAATCACTTGTGACTGTAGTGGTTAATGTAATAATATAATTGAGATTGATTCAAGTAGGCTAGCTAATGTAGCTAATGTAAATAAGAGATTGAGATTTATTCTATATAGCCTACTGTATATCATAATGCGATAGTCATTTCAACATTCAATATATGATACAACCTTTACGGTTACTCAGTATATTTAAAGATGTCACAATTGCACAATCAGACCCGTCTCTGTAAGGTAAAGAAAATCATAACGGTAGTTTAATCTACATGCCAAAACAGATTACTAAAGCTAACATTAGCTAAGGCAGAGAGAAAAGCTAAACAGTGTGGATGTCTAGTGCTTTAGCTGCACTACCTGTCGCTAATGAACCGCTGCTCTGCTGCTGAAAAGAATTGCGCGGCTGTGACTGACAGCTTGTGGCACTCACTGGGAAAGAGGCGAGGGAGGGAAAGACGAGTCAGTCCAGGTTGTTGATTGGCAACTGCAGATAATAGGATAGCTTCCTGATAGGTTATTGATGCAGCTGTAAACCAGATCTGCACTTTCGGAAGACCGCGATGAGTTTTTAAATTATAATACTATAACTAGAGTTTTGGACTTTTTGGTAGGGACAATTTGTGTTTCCTTGACATCGGTAGGGACATGTCTCTAGCGTCCATACAAAAAACCGCCTGTGGGCGACTCTGCTTGTCTGTATATTTTAACGCTGGTCAACAGTAAATGGATTGAATTCTGAGTTTGGGGAAAATTGACAAAAAAAAAAAAAAGTTTAATCTTCCATCTTCCAGGGACAACCTCATCTCTGAACACCGCGCTGCCTTCCAATAGTGCCTGGCCACCCATGCGTGCCTCCAACTACACTGGCTCCCTCTGCAGCCCCGCACAATGCACTTCAGGTCAGCGCTAATGCTAATGCTACGACATCTACACTCTCAGCACAGGGGCTCCCACAGCACATCTCACCCCCATTGATAAAAATGCACCTTTACCAAACACCACCCACAGGCTGTATGACAGTGACTGTTTAACACAAGTACAGGGGTGGCAAACCCAGTCCAGGAGGGCCACAGCGTCTGCTGGTTTCAGTATGTTTCAGCTCAAGTGATTAAGTCACTGATTGGCTAAAGAGTCCTCGTACCTTGTTTTCAAGGCCTTAATTGGCTGCTGATCGAAAGGAAACCACCATTACCTGCAAACACTGCGGTGCTCCAGGACTGGAGTTTTGACACCCTGCACTAGTGCATGGAAGCATGTCTAAAGCATGATGTCATTATATGGTCTGTTGTGGATCTGTAAGCAATTTAGTGAAATATTAGTACTAATAGTGATCACAATATTTAACAAGGATGTCTAAACCTTCATCTGAAAGTATGAAATGTGTACTTAAATATTAAAAATAGAAATGTTATTGGAATTCTTCCATTTTCCTCAGGTTATTTCATTTCATGGGACATTGCAACTAACCAATTGTGATCTTCTTGTGTCTCCTATAACCTGTTGTGGAACCTTTTCCTGGGGGAAAAATAACAGCCAGAAGCGGCGACTCCAAATCGGCATGGTCTCCTGGTACGGTCGCCAACTCCTCCCTGGCCCACGAGCTCTGGAAGGTTCCCCTGTCCTCGAAAGCCATTTCTGGCCCGTCCCGGCCGCCCCCTGGCCTCACCAGCCAGAAACAGGCCTCCTCCTGGGACAGCACCCCCTTGCGCCTTGGAGGCTGGGGGGCCTCTGACTCCAGATTCACCCCAGGTAAGTGCCACAGCCCCACCTTTCTGTGGGGAGGGGAATAACATGACTAATAAACATTAGTTTGAGCCAGCCTGGGTTTCACTATAAACTAGTGCATTCAGTGGACATTGCCGGTTGATGGTATTGTAACTCTCATGCTTAAGATCTGGCTCAAACTGCTATGGATCAGGAGGGTTCTCCGTCACTTCGAGAAGAACCACTGTGTTTGTTGAGGCATTGTGACTCATTGCACCCTGTTTGGTTTGTGCAAACATTTCCCCCCCTTTTTAATGACTTGCTGCTTTGTTTGTGGAGCTCATGCCTATTACATTCCAAGTTTGGAACGCTGCGTTTCTTCGACTGCTTCTGGGTCAGTGCGAAGAGAAAAGTCATTGTTTTCACCGTTATTTTGCTGTGACATAAATACTGGGCCAGTCTGGTCGGGCACGGCCCAGTATGCTCTCTCAAACTGCTCTTTAGCGCCAGGCTGCCTCTTAAAGGGATAGTTAGGAATTTTGGACATAATGTCTCAATTACGACTTACCCATGATGTAGTTGATTGATGGAAACCATTACGGCGGCGGAGCTATACTTTACGTTACCTACGAATGTACTTTACGTTACCTACTAACGTATAGTATCGCTCCGCCGCCGTACTTCCACAGAGAATTTAGGTGAGCACAAAGTAAAGGATTCAACGATAGTTTGACTTCTAAAATGATGGTATAATCACTGAAAATAACCCCGATAGACTGTCGTCGTATTTTATTTGCTTTGGGTGCACTGTGTGGAGTGTTTAAGTGCGTTTGGTAGTGGATGCTACTAGTTACCTTAGAGTTGCGCTAGCATTAGCAATGTGTGTGTCCAAAAGAAGGGACAGCATGGAATTATCTGAAAATGGTTTCCATCAATCAACTACATCATGGATAAGTTGTAATTGAGACATTATGTCCAATATTCCGAACTATCCCTTTAAGGGGGTCACCGATTTGTGGCTCGCCTAAGATTAGCTGCATTTGCTACGTCGTTAATCTCGGAAGTCGCAAATCAACGTGAAGCCGGAAGAACCGAGACCTGTAGAAACCCTGTGGGAACTGGATTAACTGGCCCCTAATTTTTTTCCTTTTTTTTCTTTTTTTTTGTTGCTTTGTCAGGACAAACGGAGGTCAGTGTAAAGATTTGTTGTTTCCTGTTTCACCCTCAGGTTCCAGTTGGGGCGACAGCAGCTCAGGAAGAACTACCAATTGGCTTGTGCTCAAAAATCTAACACCGCAGGTGGGTACTCCTGGGTAATCCCGTTAACCTTGGGATACATCAGTCTTACTGTCCTACAGCTGTAGACATTTTTATAGCATTGCGGTATATTGACATTTAGATTTGTGGGCTATTAAGAGTGACGTTTGTCCATGCAATCCATTTATTCAGCTGCATATTTAATGAATCCTTGTGACGAGTTAGACCCCACTGACAAAAGCCTGGCTGCATAGATGGAACTTGGGTATAACTGTGTTTGTTTATTTGTGTGTGTGTGTGTGTGTGTGTGTGTGTGTGTGTGTGTGTGTGTGTGTGTGTGTGTGTCTGTCTGTGTTTGTATGCGTCTCTCTCCCTGTCCAGATTGACGGCTCCACTCTGAGAACTCTGTGCATGCAGCACGGTCCACTAATAACATTCCACCTGAACCTGCCCCATGGCAACGCTGTTGTGTGCTACAGCTCCAGAGAGGAGGCCACCAAGGCCCAGAAGTCTCTGCACATGTAAGTGAATCTGCTGACCCATTTTGTGGGGATTCAAGGCATCATGGGAAGAGCACACTGTCTTAGCCTCTCTCCTAGTGTCACCAAACCACTATCTGTAGAGAAACAGCTGTGCGAGTCTTAATTATTGATTAGCCTGGCGTAGCGTCACTGGACGCTAACCACTGTAGGCACTAACGGTCTTGCATCTCTGTCTTCATCTTGCAGGTGCGTTTTAGGGAACACTACTATCCTGGCAGAGTTCGCCAGCGAAGAGGAGATCAGCCGCTTCTTTGCACAAGGTCAGTCCATGACAGCCACCACCCCCGGCTGGCAAACCATGGGCACCACCCACAACCGGATCGGAACCATCGAGGGTTCCCAACCCTTCCCAGGTCGCACTGACCCCGCCCACTGGAGCAGTGCCGGGGGCGGGGACCTACAAAGCTCCTCCTCCCTCTGGAGCACACCCAACTATCCCACCAGCCTATGGGGGAGCCCCAGCGGGGGTGAGGGGCGGGGCATCAGCAGCCCATCCTCAATCAACTCCTTCCTTCCTGTCGATCACTTAACAGGGGGCGGAGATACCATGTAGTACAACTTTCACCTTCTGACTTAAAGAACTTTGACCTCAGCGTGTAACAAATAATAATTCAAATAGAAGACAAGAAAAACAAATGGCACTAGTACTTTTTTCAGCTACACGAGAAAAAAACAGGGTCAACCTGTGGAAACAAGTTACGTTCTTTCTGCACATTTTTCCACTCTATTTTAGCCCAAAACATATCAGTTTGAATACTTGAATCATGCTGGCCAATATTATAATGTGAAAGGATACATTTACACTTCCAGGTAGCGGTCTTTGTGTGTGTGTGTGTGTGTGTGTGTGTACGCGTGCGTACGTGCGTGCGTGCGTGCGTGCGTGTGTGTGTTGGGGGGACAAAAATGCTTCAAATGAGCTCAGTTAATGTTTATTCATGTTTATTTGAATTCCATTTTTTTTTTTTTTTTTTTTTTTTTTTTTTTGTGTTTGTTCGCTGACAGTGTTGGAGCATTGGAGCTTTTTAAACTTTGCACTGAATGTGTTTTTTTTTTTTTTTCTCAGTATAATCTGCAATATGGAGGGAGACTTGAGTTCCCTGTGTAGTTGTTTACTCAAGGACGTTCTTAAAAAGCGTGCGCGCTCTGTTATGCCTTGACCCGCGCCAACCGTATCGCGGAGTTCAAGATCACAATATAGATGCCCGTCTTAGGGGGTCATTTGAGGATAATGATAACGAAAGAAAAAGAAACAAGTATTGCACCAATTTTTCTTCATTTATGTGTGTATAACTAAAGAGTTCAGCAGCGTTAAGAGACTGTAGCAACAGCTGTGACTTGCAAACCTATCCTGCAAGCCAGGGGGGGGACAGCACTTTCAAACAGGCTTTCGTTGAGTTCCGGAGGTGCCACATCGCAACCTCTTGTTTACAGACATTAAGGGGGGAGGGTGGGAAGTGTGTTTACTCTTCCTTCATTTTAAAATAGAAAAATTTAAAAAAATGGATACAAAAAAAATAAAAAAACGAAAACAAAATTGCGTGGAAGAAAAAAATAAAAAAAATAAAATAAAAAATAAATAAAACGTATATATAGAGGATGAAGACGAAGCTTTATCTCTGGGAATACTGATCAGTGTTTTGCCATGTGTGTTTCCCCCCCCCCCTCCCCCCATTTTTATCGATTCCTTTCATCTACGAAATAACAAGCATGGTTCTCAGGAAACATTACCCAGAATCCCCTGCAAGTAGAAAGTCTTTGTAGGAAAGATCCAACTTTTAGCACTGAAACTACTTACTGCTCAAAGTTTTTCTGCCAAATACCTGCTTTAAGCTGGATACACTCTACGTCCTGCTTTCAAAACATGCTGTCTTTTTCTTGTTTTTATTAATGAGTGCAGTTGGTGTGGCTGATTTACTATTTGTCCTTATTATTCCCTTATTTCCCATTGAGTGGGTAAGTGTTTATTTTACTGTTATTTTTGTCAAATATTACTGTCGAACTTCTAATAAGAAAAAGTAGAAATCCGTAACTATGCATACTGTAGCCAAAAGTATGTGGCTCACAGAATCACTTTTATTCATACAAAATATTTTAAATGTGGAAATAATCAGATACGCCATTTGCAATTCTGTTCTTGGCACTAATGGTGGTGTAGAAACAAATATATTTCAAAAGAGAAAAAAAAAAAAAAAAAACTTGTTTGGTCGATATTTTACCAGTGCAGAATTTGCCCACATTTCAATGCCTTGATTGAAAACTGTTCCAAGATGCAACAAGTCAAGTGGCTTTTTAACTGTTTACAAATAGAATATGATTGTAACGTGTTTTTATTGTGTTCAAATCTGAAGTTCCTTATTACCATATTAATAAATCGTGTTTTGGCTGCTCATACGCGCTTGATTTTTACACACTGGTTTTTCCCTTTATAAGGCCTTGTCTGTGTGACTGGAACAGGCTTTAGAAGGCTAGAACAGTGATGAATGTAATCTCTTGCTGGTAGTTTTATGTACATCAATTTAGTTAGTAAGTATACATGATATTGATTGTTCAGTTACAAACAATGCACAATTTATGCTTCAAAGAGATGTCAGCATTAGGCTAAGCCATGGACCTTAATGTTCTTGTTTATTTCTGTGGTAGCACAATAATTTTAAGTATACTCATTATATGTATTTATATATGTATATATATATATATATATATATATATATATATATACATATATATATACTTAATGTTTTGTTTTAAGCTGTCCAGGTTTGATCAAGTTTTTTAAACGTAGTTCAAAAACCTCGAGTATTGACCCGGACTTTATGGTGGCATTCAAGTATTTCATCCTCTCGTAACTACGTGCTCTACCAAATATGAGTCAATCGAAAGATTTTTGTTTACTGAATTCCAGATCTTGCTTCTTTCTTTTCTCGTTTAACCAGACATTAAAGAGGAACATCTGAACCAGGTTGATTTGTTAATAAAAAAATAATAAATTGAGTTCAAACTGAAAGCCTTGGATTTGCACTTGGTGTTTGTATATGTATATATATAACCGGTTGGTGTGTACTCTGCTGGTATATCTAATGCAGAAGGGAGAGCGCGTAGTGTGGATATTTAGCGGGTTGTGTTGTAAATAGCGGTTCTTTGGTTGAGGTGCTCAGCAGGTCCAGGGGCTTCTCCGTGTTAACCTGCGTTGTCCCGTCTCCAGAGCGGCCAGGCCGTGGTGTCTTAAATCTGCGAGTAGAAGGAAAGACGTGTTTCGGAGGCTTTTCGCAGGTCTCCGCAAACCAGTCGCATTCTCATAGATCGCATTAGCTGACGCCTCCTGTGTCCAGGGTAGTCACGTTTTGTTCCCTGTTCGCTTGTCTTTTTTTTTTTTTTTGTCCTGTGCAGTGAAGGTAGCTGATGTTCGGTAGGAGGAAATCGAGCGGCACCCATAGTTAATTCCACATTATTTTTGGTTTTTGCCTTTTTTTGGGGGGGCGGGATGGGGGGGGGGGGGGTTTCTGCTTTTTGTAGTATATGTTTACCTGTATAGAGCTGTTAACTGTTCGACAAACCTGTCTCACTGTCATGCCAAATTGGAGAGGAGAGGAAATGGGATCTGATCTTTTTCTCAAACGCTGGACAATGCTGTATATGCTTGAAACGTCACTTGCGACCAGCAGTCGCAAGGGGGTGCAATCCCATTGGCTACTTTGCAGTCTTTTTGTATCGCAGAGTAGAAGTGGGGTGGGGTGGGTGTAAAAAGCCGGCCAGACATTCTACTTTCTTAATGAGGGGTGGGTGGGTGGGGGGGGGCGTGGGGAAACGTCATTTGTCCGACGAGTGAATACACGGGTGTCTTTTAACAGTATATGCTGAGGCTACAGACTTTAAGTACTGTGAGAGCATTGTCGTCTCATCATTATAAACTCTAAAAAAGAAAAAAAGTAATAAAAAAGCTTTAGTAAAAACCAGCAGAAAGGAATGATGTAAGATGATGTTTCATCTGATGTCCACTAGGGGGAGCGGGAGGGCGCATTCTCAGACAGACTATGCAGTGTGCAGTAAACCAGACCCACGGTGTGTTTGGTTTGTAGAATCCAAACTACAATAGTCGGATTTAAAGCCCCTCATTAAAACACGTGTGCCATTGATTTCACTGTGTATTTAGATTGTTTTTATTTTTAATGGCCAGTTGCAGTGTACAAAGTATTCATTTGCAATTTACCAATCGCAAATCTCTCTAAGTGCAACATGAAAGTGCACCTATTCAGCTGCAAGTTCTTTTCTTTTTTTTATGGAAATTTACTTAAGTAAAAGCGCACACATCAGACCGTTATGCACGTTGCTTTGTTGGACTGTTCAAACAGTGCACGGAAAAACCATGTCAATAACAAACCATCTTAAATTAGCAGGAAGTACCTTTTTATGTATTCCTGGGGTATTCTGAGAATTTTATCTGGGGGGGGAGGACTGCACTTTTTTGAAGGACAATCTTTATTTGTACCGATAAATTGACAAAAAGAACTAGTCTAATACTCAGCTGTGATGAATGTTTCTATTGATGCTGTCTTTCGTTTTATTTTTGTCCTTGTTGTTGCTTGCATTTCAATTTTAGTGCTAGTACGTGCATATGTAATGAGGTGTTTTAGATCAGGCATTTTATTGACTGTATTTGTTAGACTGATAACTGTGTGTAATGTTTTGCTGATCTCAGCATCAGAAATACCAAGCTGTGTAACTTGGGTATAACCCACAATAAATCTTTAACAGTGAGGCTTCTTGTGTTTTCTTTCATTGCTGTGCCCATAGTTTGTTTTTTCCCTCTTCATTGTGTAGCAACCTTTTATACAGGTCCCTAACCTGGGTCCCACAGTCTTTTTTAAAAATCCAGTGTGTGTTGTATTGGCCAAGAAACAACACTTTCACTTTGCCAGTAATGGCAATTATCTACATATTGCACACTGATTTGTGTGTGGATTAATCAGCCAATCAGAGGAGAGCATGGATTGCCTACAAAGATCAAATTGAAGGCCCAATTCCTCAAGTGATAGAAGTTAAATATAAATGTGCGCCATAACAATAAGGCCTTTTAAAATTATACGCCAAATGCAGGTTTGGCTTGTTGCCGTTTGCTTTGTCTCGGAAATCTTCATTTGTTTCATTGACCACGTGTCCACACTTCAGCATTTAGGATGCTGCTTTCACCTGTTTATAATTTAATCGATTACAGAAAATAAAAGGTATAGTTTTGATTAAATAAATCTGATTAAAACTCCTGAGATGTGATTATTCATCATGGTATCCATAGCTATTATGAGAAAGCAGATTAGGAGGGTAACTCATCCTTCAATAGACATTGTCTAATTTAGAACAGATCAAGGGTTGTAAAGAAAACTAGCATTCATAGGAATCCCCAGTGGGGTTTGAGAACCTCTGGTCTAAACAATGGTGAGCTGTCTGAACCATGGCTGAAGTTACATAAAACAACTGCAAGTTGCAACACAGAATACCAGGTGAAACTGGGAGGTTTAACATTTTATTTATATTTTTTCCTCTCTTAAACTCATCACAATCCTTATAATTTCTGCTCTTAATTGTAATTACAATGTGTACAGAAGACAAGGCAGTTGGACACTGGAAGCCATGAACATCAGACTGCATATGAAAACATGGGACTGACAAAGAAAACCATCTGCACCGGGTCCTCCGAGGGGGGTCACATGGGGACAAGGCCACACCCACCTGCCTGGATAAAAAGAAAAAATACTGTCACAAAAGTGTAGAAGTTTAGCCATGTGCTCCTTAGTCTGACTTTGCTCTGTATTTGTGTTTAGTGTTAAAGTCATTCTCCCAAAGTTCAACTTGATCACCTACGAAGGTGGCAGAAAGTTTCCCCGTATTGACCAAAAAGTATTTTTTATTCCTTTTTAAATAAAAACACTTGAACACTCTCTTAAGCCTGATTTATAGTCATGGTAAGTATGTGCGTTACAATGGAGGGGTGCCACAGCAAATACAGTGCCCTTCACTATTATTGACACCCCTGGTAAAGATGAGTAAAAAGGGTTATAAAGAATTCACTGTTTGGTGAATTAGCTTAATCTTACACTGAAAAAATCCAACCTTTAATTGAAGTAAATTATGAAGAAAAAAAATCCCTCAAGAAATTAACAAAACCACAGGTGGCGAAGAATGCTTTTCTATTGTCCAGCCAATGCGCGATTTAGAGTAAATGCATTTTTCGATGAGCACATGCTTGTGTTGACTAAATTGACCTTTAGGTGCTACACTTAAAAAAATAAAAATAAAAATTTTTAAGTGATTTTATACTTTTATACAGATTTTCCTCTTTTCAAATATATTCCATTTAAGCTGAAAATCCTCTTCACTTACCTCTGTCATTCACCCCTCATTTACTAAGTTCCAACTCACACTTAAAATGACGCCAGAAAATTATCATAAATCCATTCAAAAGCAAAAAATGCAATTCAAGAGATCAGCTAATCTAAAAAAAGGCATGGCTAATTTGAAACAGTGGAAAGCAGAGCTTTGATTGGGTAATAAGAGTGGATGATTGACAGCTAATGGTCGCTCCGCCCAATATGGGGCCTATAAAGCTAGACTGTCCCACGGTAAGTGGCATTGTTACATAGAGCTACCGATACCTGGTGTTCAATACTTTTATCGATACCTTTCTTTGCTGAGTGTAAAGATATTTTTCCAACAATATCCAAAAAAATAAATTTCTCATTTAACAAAATAAGCCAAAACCGCTCAAATGCTTCAGTGTTTAATGTTGTCAACTCAAATAGCTGTATAAAATGAAGAAAATTATGCTTTAAATCAAGAAAAAGTTCCCCTGGTGGGCCTAAAGATTTGGTACTTAGAACATTTTGCCAAAAAGTACCGAAAATTGGCACCGAATACTTTTTCGATACTCTGACAATTTTCGATACTCGGTGCTACAGACACGATTCGATCAGTGCTCAAAAAGTATTGAGGTTCGATACACAGCCCTATTGTTACATGACATCATATTCACTTAGCGAGTTCATTCCGAGTGCCCGAGAAAGCACATCAGTAGATTCAATAGGTTTATAAAAGCAGCAGTGGCTACAGAAAAGAATAGCTAACGCATATAGCCAATAAAGGTGTAAAGAAGTGCTAGAACAGAAAACAATTGAACTGCCCTGCAAGTATATCCAGTATTAAGCAATAAGCAAAGCAATTGTGCAATGTCCAGGTGCACATGGACGGAGAGGGAATGAACCTACCGCGGGCATGGGGCGGCCCCGTTATTCATAAACATCCTTCTTGTCTGCGATGTACTGTACAATCTCGTCCGGAGACATCAGCTTCTCGGCCTCCGCGTCTGGGATCTCGAACCCTGCAGGCCATACAGGGACAGCCCCGTTCCATTTGAGATTAATTTGCGAAATAACACTACTGTGGGAAGTTCCGTCATTCCGTTCTTACAATGTGAAGGGACTCAGGAAACCACTCTATCCCACTGTTGTTGTCTGCCCTTAACTTAGACAAATTTAACCGAGCATTTTTTTCTTTTGCCGTTTAGGCCTACAGCACACTTCTGTAGCCGCATCTCATACTGTGGGCATACATGTAAAAAGGTGACATCAGTTTACACATGACGTTTAGAAACGTATTGTTAAGATATAGGGCTGAGGCTAATGAGTTTACTATGTGAATAAAAAAAAGGACTAGGTTTATACACAGTTCACTCACCAAACTCATCTTCCATGGCCATTATAATTTCCACCTGATCCAAGCTGTCCAAACCCAAATCTTTCATGAAGTGAGATGTTGTTTGGAGCTAAACAGCAAAAATAAAAATGAAGATTAGCCAGTTACACTTAATATCAGACTCACATAAAAGATTACCATTATAAAAACAGGAAATGACACATTGCAAAAACTCTTGAGTTGAGTGGTTGAAGTTGAAGCATTTATTTGCCAATACATTTATAAAGTGAAATTAAGTCAATCAGGAGATCCTATATCACTTTAATTAAATTGATCAAAACATTTATAATCACAGATTAAGTAAATATATATACAGTCAAGCCGGAAAGTCTCCCCACCCCTTTCACCTTCTCCACGTTTTATTACGTTACAGACATATTCTACAATAGATTGAGTTAATTTTTTGTCTCAAAATTCTACACAAAATAGCCCATAATGACAAAGTGAAAACAGGTTTTTAGACATTTGTGCTAATTTATAAAAAATCAAAATGTAAAATATCATATGTACACAAGTGTGCACACCCTTTGATATGACACCCAAAAGTGAGCTGAGGTGCATTTTGTTTCCACTGATACTGCTTGAGATGTTTCTACAACTTAATTGGAGTCCACCTGTGATAAATTAAATTGATTGGACATGATTGGGGATTGCCAACACCTGCCTATATAAGGTCCCACAGTTGACAGTGCATGTCAGAGCAAACTCCAAGCCATGGGGTCAAAGGAATTATCTGCAGACCTCAGAAACAGGATTGTGTCAAGGCATAGATCTGGAGAAGGGTACGGAAAAATCTCTGCAGCTTTACAGGTCCCAAAGAGCACAGTGGCCACCATCATTCGTAAATGGAAGAAGTTTGGAACCACCAAGAATCTTCCTAGACCTGGCCGCCCGGCCAAACTGAGCAATCGGGGAAGACGGTCCTTGGCCAGGGAGGTGAGCAGGAACCCGAGGGTCACTCTGACAGAGCTCCAGCGAATCCTTGTGGAGATGGGAGAACCTTTCAGAAGATCAACCATCCAGGCAGCACTCCACCAATCAGGCCTTTATGGTAGAGTGGCCAGACGGAAGCCCCTCCTTAGTAAAAGGCACATCACAGCCCGCTTGGAGTTTGCCAAAAGGCACCTAGAGGACTCTCAAACCATGAGAATCAAGATTCTCTGGTCTGATGAAACCAAAATGGAACTTTTTGGCCTGAATACCAAGCGTCACGTCTGGAGGAAACCAGGCACCGCTCATCACCTGGCTAATACCATCCCTACAGTGAAGCATGGCGGTGGCAGCATCATGATGTGGGGATGTTTTTCAGCAGCGGGAATGGGGCGACTAGTCCTGATAGAGGGAAAGATGAATGCAGCTAAGTACACCGAGATCCTTGAAGAAAACCTGCTCCAGAGCGCTCTGGACCTCAGACTGGGGCGAAGGTTTACCTTCCAACATGACAACGACCCGAAGCACACAGCCAAGAGAACAAAGGAGTGGCTTCGGAGAAAGTCTGTGCATGTCCTTGAGTGGCCCAGCCAGAGCCCAGACCTGAATTAAATTGAACATCTGTGGAAAGAGCTGAAAATGGCTGTGTACCGACGCTCCCCATCCAACCTGACGGAGCTTGCAAGGATATGCCAAGAGGAATGGGCAAAAATGTCCAGAAACAAGTGTACCAAGCTCGTAGCTTCTTTCCCAAGATGCCTTGAAGCTGTAATCGCTACCAAAGGTGCAGCAACCAAGTATTAGGCTAAGGGTGTGTACAGATATGTAACCCCTAAATAACCTATTTTTGTCAGTAAAATAAAATTGCATATTTTCTAAAAACCTGTTTTCACTTCGTCATTAATGGCTATTGTGTGTAGATGTTTGAGGCAAAAAATGAACTCAATCTATTGTAGTATAAGTCTGTAACGTAATAAAACGTGGAGAAGGTGAAAGGGGTGGGGAGACTTTCCGGCTTGACTGTATATACATATACATTAAAACACTTTGTTGAAAATGTGCACGTAGAGCACCCCACTTAAAATGTTGTATGTTGCTCAGTATAGTACTTACTATTATCAATTATTATATTGGCATGTGCTCAAAATTATTTACAATGATTCCTGGAAGAATGAAGCCTAGTGAGTTTCACAAAATTAAGCCAACCAAAAGATTTCAAGGTTCGTATTTTCCTAACCTTTCTGCCATAAACAACAAAGCTCCTCATGCCAATTCCTGGAGCAAATCGAAACTGGGCATAGTGATTTCTGAGCATAGTGTAAACTCCACCAATACATAGTCTGGGGAATTACAATAGGAAAAAAACCATTCACTCAACTCCACTCAGACTTCTTACTGAATTTGCCTGGATCGAGGTATCAAATAATTTACACCAATGCATTATTATTATTTTTAAAAATTGCCAAATATATCAGCCCACATAATGCATTACTACATGTTCAGGTTAAAAAAAAATAGGAACACGGGCTTCTTACTTGCTCGGGGTTGACCTTGTCGTAAAGCTTCAGTACATACATAACGCGATCCTTGATGGATTCGAGGGTGAGTGGCGGCAGATCCCCGTATTGTCGACAGAGCTGAACCAGAGACCCGGGGACCTCCAGATAAGAGAGAAACCAATAACATCTTTTGTGAAACTGGGCCAGACTTCGTTCTCAACCCGGCTGGGGCGGTTAAGTTACAATTTTGCTGGCTTATCACGATCATCGTCGAACAAGGACCATACATTGTATCACTTGACTGACAAGACAGCCGAGACACCAATTATTTCAGTTACTTGTCTACCCGCATAATACAGAGATGAGTTAATCGGCGGGACACAAGCCCACAAACGGGAGGTTCCAGAAAACTAGCATGGTTGATTTATTTCCAGTACCAAACAAGTATACATAGCCTGGGCCACTTATACAGTTCAGCTATATCACCTTAATGTCTAAGCTGAACAACATGCTGTTTAAGACACCGTCTTGGGTGAATTCTCGTGAGCACGCCAATATGACACATCAAGCCAAGTAAGCTAGATAACTATCGTATATTACTAAATATTATCCAGCATAATAGACGATTAACAACAGCCCCTTCAATCAGCTTAACTAACTCATGTGGGAAGATCCTGCATGGCTAACAAGCAAGTAACGTTAAGCAATCCTAGCAAATTGTGCCTGTGTGATGCCTAAATTAACATTTAGCAAGCGTACAAATAATGTATCCGAGTCTACCCTTTAGTAAATGCATTGCCTATTCGTCAGCAATAAACGCAAAATGCAGCACGTTGTACAGTCGTTATGGTTTTAGCTAGCGTTAGCCATAGGCTACTGGAGGAACATGGGGAGGTCACTGTGCACTTCTGAATGTTAGGCCAAGGCGCTAAGAGCTTCTCAATGTTATTCAAGTGTTACCCGTGTTTGGTCGGTCTGTCGCGTTCGCTGGCTGCAGGACAAGAGCGAGAAAGATCGCTGGTTGAGTGGTAACGGTGCAGCGGCTGCTCTCATGGTAACGTTTACCCGACACAGTCTCTCTGAGGGCCGGGCGAGTGAGCGGACACACCGGACTAGGACACGGGACGCCATGACTGTGAGCAATCCCAGGATGCAAAGCGACGAATCATTTGCGGAGGTCGAATCCTAAGGCGCATGCGCACCCCATCCTTACTTTGGCCTTACCCGCTCCATACATGCACTTGCTGAGCTCTCTCCAAATTGATCGATGCTCTGTGACCGTAGTTGTAAAAATACAATACAAAAAAACATACTTTAAAAAAACGTTAAGGTATGTTGAAACTGGCTTTTACCGATTACTTCAATACATCATTCTTTTTCAGTAGCCTATCCTTACTCATAACTGACCTAAATATGTGTAACATGCCCGTATGCTTTTGCATTTCATATTTTGATATTTCCTTTTTAAACTAATTAATGTAGCTAACCACTACAGCCCTTTCCAGCGGATGTATTAATAGTTTGCTCACACATGACTTTGCAAATCCTAAAAATAAGCAAATATTGTGTAAAGCCACTTGTGTGATCTTGTGAAATATTTAAACTGTTCTTGAAATAATACTATGGCTAGAATTAGTCTTATTGTTACTTAACTCACACTTAATTCTACCAGTTTTACTGTATGGAGAAAACTCCTTGGTTACATAGAATAAATGACCGAAAGCCTATTGTAACATTATGAACTCCATGAAGCTTCACTCTATTACTATAATAAAAGACAGATCTTTGTTTTCCAGAGTAATTGTCATCCCTCTTCGAAGTTCTTCTTCGAAGCTCATCTAATTTTTCTGATTGAATGAATGCTTTTTGTCTGCTAACCTTTCACTAAAACATCAAAGACAGTGTTACACTTCAGCCCTGTCTCTATTTTATTCCAAAACAACAGAAACACGGTCTTATTTGGTTCACTCTCCATGATTCTGGTTATTGGGGTAAAGTTTTACATTTTTGTCACCCGTAGAAGGTGGGTGACTGAACAATGTTCCTGTCAACATGTAATACTACTTATTTACCTCTAGGGTGCGCTGCTTCCTAAATAATTGCTACCAGAAAAAAACGTAACTTTTTTTAGACTGTCAGTTATAAAATACATACAGATCCTTTCCAAAAAATTAGAATATCATGGAAAAGTTTTTTTTTTTCCATAATTCCATTCAAAAAGTGAAACTTTCATAGATTATAGATTCATTACACACAAAGTGAAATATTTCTAGCCTTTATTTGTTTCATTTTTCATAATTTTGGCTTACAGCTCCAGAAAACCCCCAAAACAGTATTTCAAGAAATTAGAATAGTGTGTTGAAAATCAGCATTTACTTCAGTTATTTCAGAGAATGAATGTTTTAGACTGAGTGTCACACTATCATCTAATTTACTCAAAACACCTGCAAAGTTTATCTCAGTTTGGTTCAGTATGGGGAAGACTGTAGACTTGACAATTGGCCAGAAGACCATCATTGACACCCTCCAGAAGATGGGTAAGCCACAAAAGGTCATCGCTAAGGAGGCTGGCTGTTCACAGAGTGCAGTGTCCAAGCATATCAATAGAAAGTTTAGTGGAAGGGAAAAATGTGGCAGGAGAAGGTGCACAAGCAAAAGAGATGACCGTAGGCTTCAGCGGATTGTCAAGCAAAGACGATTCCAAAATTTGGCAGAGATGCAGAGGGAATGGACTGAGGCTGGAGTCAGTGCTTCAAAAACCACCACGTACAGACGTATCCGGGACATGGGCTACAACTGTCGGATTCCTCGAGTCAAGCCACTCCACTCATTCTCTGAAATAACTGAAGTAAATGCTGATTTTCGACACACTATTCTAATTTCTTTAAATACTGTTTTGGGGGTTTTCTGGAGCTGTAAACCAAAATTATGAAAAATCAAACAAATAAAGGCTAGAAATATTTCACTTTGTGTGTAATGAATCTATAATCTATGAAAGTTTCACTTTTTGAATGGAATTATGGGAAGAAAAAAAAACTTTTCCATGATATTCTAATTTTTTGGAAAGGATCTGTACATGTGTGACATAAATGTTAACAAGATCAACGCTGGGTCAATACAGGGAATACAGGGAATGCTGACTCAATCCATTCTAACAATTCTACTATCAGACTGTGCAATTTGGCCTTGAAGTATCCATTTTGTATCTGTTATTTTACAGCCATTTGAGTTGATGTGTTCCTTTGAGGAACTATTAAAATATCATATTAAAATGGGGCATGAATAATGAATAATTTTCTGATCATTGCTGTTGTTGGGAAGCTGTGTTTTCAACATCTAGAGATAGGCTTGTGGGAATCTTTTCCCCCTGAGTTCTCCACTGCCGGATAAGGTCATAGGATCAACTTCCGCCAGATCACTCGCAATAAAGAATATGGCTCACATAAGGAAAAAGTCAACTTAGTAATGACTAATAAAATGCAGTTTGATCATTGACTGTAGGTCAAGATGGCTAATGGCTATCTGAGATCCCTGCCCCTGTTGCCATGCCAATCTTCTGTGTCTAAAAGAGACTCAGGTTACACTAAAAAGGCATGTAGGAGAAATAAACTTGGCTTTTGTCTGTTTCTACATTTTAGTGTGACTATGGCAACAACAATGCTGAAAGTTCTTGCAAGATATACAGTATAAGATTAAATTCCAATTGAGTCTTCAATTACAGGATTCAAACTCAAATCAGGTTTATAGTTTGTATGTTTTTTAAATAATATTTTAAGGATAAATGTGCAATTTGCAAGGATCTCAGACCAAAATTTAGCTTTTTGGCCATGTGGTTTGATGTCAGAAGAAGGATGTTCTGCTGAAAGACTCATATACTGTATATGGTGATATATGGTGGATCTTTGATTATGAAGTTGTTTTGCATCTAAGGGTCCTTTTGTTTTTACTAAAGGCAATGGGATCATGAACTCCAAAAAGGACCAATGCATTTTGGCTAAAAATCAAGTATGCCCACACCAGGAAGCTGAAATTTGCCACAAATGAATCATTCCACAACACAATGATCCAAGCATACCTCAAAATCAACCAAGAAATGGCAAACTGACCACGCAATTACTGTTTTGCAATGGCCACCCCCAGTCTCCAGACTCCCGAATCTGATCTCCAGAACCCGATCATGAATTAGTGGTTTAAATTGAACAGTGCAATCCACAAGTACAAACCAAAGGATCTGAAGGATTTTGATTATATACAGAGGAAAGGTCAACCCCCCCCCCCCCCCCCCCCCCCCCCCCAAAAAAATAAATAAATAAATAAATAATAATAATAATAAAATCAAATAAATAAATTATCACTAATCTCATAAGAGACTATAGAAGACAAGTCAGTAATGTTATCCTTACTGAGTTGGATGTGCAAAGTGTAAAAACAGAGGTGCCACTAATTTTAACACTTATCTTTTGTGAAAGAAAATGATTATTTGTTAAGAACAAAAACCTTTCTCTGAACAATTGTATTATTTGAATATAATTTCCCTGTTTTTCTAAGACTTTACAACAGACGAGTTTATCAGGTAATGATTATGGCATAATATATCAGTGTCCACTTCTGATTCCACAGGCGCATCGTGTGTAGGCTATATTATTAAAAGATTAGAAAAGGGGCCGTGATCTTGTTTCTTACCAGTTTGCTGGAGCCCCATATGTGACACCGATATGCGCTACCAGGTAGGTTTATTTTTTATTGCCGACCTCGTTAAAATATTAATCAGAAAATGCTTAATCATCGTTGCCGTGGACGTTATCTCTGTTGCCAGGGGTCTGAGGTATTTCACGTTTCACGTAAGGCTTCAGACCACGAGCCACTGATCGGTGAATCGGAGCTGTCCTCCTCGCGAGACTGATGGGAGTCCAAATACTTTTTAGCAAATAGGCTACAAAGCAAATGTCAAGGAGCCGAACATGCATCGTGAAACCCCCGTTTAAGTGAAAAGTTAAGCTAAAACTATAAGCACTTCAACACATTTTCAATCAGGAGGTCGCCTAACTGGAGCAAACGATACAAGGCTCCACTGTGTTTGTGAACCACTTACTGAGTCCCTTATGGTCACACATGGTAGTTAGTTACCTGTCAGAATGTCCAGCAGTGTTGGAAATGCCACCCACCAGGCTAAATTATCGAAACAATTTCAAATGAACCTTTATCAAATCAGAAAAATCGCATGGTCATAGGCCTATTTTATAAATAAATTAAGAGATAAATCCCTTAAATACCATTGTCAGAATAGTCAGGCTATTATTAGTTATCCTAAATATTGATATCTTCCCAGGTAGCCTCCTATAAAGGCCTGGTTAGTCCTGCATTACGGAAAATTTGTAATAGAGTGTAGCTAGCTAGCCTATTATGTCACCAGCCGTAGCCTTTTTCCCGGCGTTCATTTTCCCACTGGGCTCTTATATTTTCAAATACTTTGGCTACTGTTGTTTTCTAGGCTACTGGTCTAAACTTTACATCAACCAAAAATCACATTAATATATGCACAGAAAGAGACCGAGACGTAGGTCAGGCCTAGGCGACTGTATGAATACAGGCTTGAACGTCGTGTGCGTGTGTCTTTAATAGCCTACTCTTTTCTTATCTTAAATTGAATGAAGATTGTTATAAAATTGCGAATCATTCACTTTATTTAAAACGATCGTTGTCATTCTATGTTCTTTCGAGGATCGTGTGAATGGGTCCATTCGGCTCTTTACTTATTCATGTGGGGTCATGTGGGAAGAGAACGTGGTGAAGCTCGTTGCCTGGTATGACACTCACACTCTCTTCCCTATTGATGAGCGGGTGACCTTACCCATCACGGGGACGGGGTCATATTGCGTTAAGAAGGAATCAGGCGATCCCAGGCGCGTATTGCATATTCAGAGGACTCCATGCAGAGTGGCTCTGACGCCAGGGCCTTCCCGGATAACGGGTGGCTTTAATGTATCCGTGACAGTGACGCTCAACACGATTGTCATCTTTCGATTTAGCCCAACATTTCCAACGTCCATGCTACGAAATGGGAACCTTTAGGATTCGCACTGGATGACCTTGCAGTAAAAAATAATAAAAAAAACGTTTGGTTTGAGGTTTGATTTCATTCTCAATACAGATATAATAACGTTCAGAATTTTGAAGGTGAGCAGATGTCACCTTCTGGTCTTTTGCAATGAACAGTGCATGCTATTACAATCCATAATTTGCTATAGCCATTATCCTCAGCTGCTTGTGACACTGAGGGTACTCTGCTAAATATTGACGTCACATTTTAATCACTGAAGATATTACATATTTGTGTAATGAATTTATGCATTTATACGGACTATTGTGGATTTGCAACACATTTCATTTAAACGTGCTGAAATTGCTTGGCAAATCAGCTGCCAATCAAACATCCAAGGGTCTGAGCGGGGATTATAAGGCCGACAGTTTAGCATGCTTACTCCACACTTGATAGGCTACGTGTATAGCGATATGGCGCAGCAAACTATTAGCAATAAGCCAAGTTAAAATATATTAGAACGTGTCTTACTGATTTCCTATGGTGCTACATTCCAATTATTTTGTTGACTGCGACCAGCAAAATGTTTCCTGCCATAAACCAAACCAAGCCAAGAATAGCAACTTTAATGAAATTACGTAGATGTCGTGGACATAGATCAGACACCATACTAAAAACAGAAGCCACTTAAAAAACTGAAAGATGACTTGATAGGGAGTATTTAGCTGTAATTACACTAATGCTAGGAATTCACAACTTGCCGAAGGCTTTTTTTAAGATGTAGTTTGCTGTCAGCTCTCTGCTTCTGCTCGTATTTTTTTGACTTGTACGACGTTTAAACACTGCACACGACCAAGCGCGCATTTTTCGAGGCGTGGGCACAGTTAAGCGCATTCGAGCAGACGTACCCCTACATTATTATACCGGAATTAATGGCTTCATGGACTTCTTATAATTCAGAACCATGGACAACAACCGACAGCCTCTGGGTCGCTACGGGACCTGCCGTCAATTTGCACTCCGTGCAACTCCCCTATATAAGCTCTCTTGCCTTCCCTGAAAATGATCAGCGCAGTCAATGAAAAATATACGCACCGCGCATCACGTGGCGTGTACATATGAAATACCGGAAAACCTCAATATCTATCTGTTGTTATGCTTACATTTTGCACTGCTCAATCGCTGTTACTCGCTGTTCCATTACCAATGTTATTTTGTTCCCTTTGTCGTTTTAGTGAATGCGGTATTTCCTGCTGTGTGTTAGCCTCATTGGTTGCTCCAGATAACCGAGTCTGCCAAATAAATAATTTTTAAAAGACAATAATATTTGGCCGCATGTTTTCGTTTCTTCACAAACGGGACTCATCAATAATGATCTCCAAATATCCATCCACGCCTCCTCAACTAAGATACGCTACTTCGCAGCATCATTGACATATGAATAATATTTACAGAGCGTAAATCTGATCCGGGAATAGAACAAAGCAGAACCATTAGGTGTAAAGTAAGGGTGGACCTCCACCAACACGATTGTTCTGCCTCGCACATGATGTGTCAGTGGTCGGCACTGCAAAGGACAAACACGGGCGCAGACTGTGGACTTTTCCAACAAAGATGAATGGAAAAGCTAACAGATACCAGCAGCCTGGTACACTGTGGGACACTGGATCAACAGGATGATCAACAAAAAATAATCCCTTCTGTATTTTCAGCAGTGACAACGAATGCCAGTAATAGTGTACTAGTATTTCATAATAAAGGTACTTTTTTTTACCCTTTTGAGTGCTGTAGTGGTCCAGACTGAAATTGATTTAGCAACTCTCCTATGAACAGGGCCCCATTTCCCAAAAGGATCTTAGATAAAGATCATCTTTTCATCTTACTTTCATTGTTTGTTTGTTTTTCGTCATTTGTTTTTTGTGTTTCTCCCTCTATATATATTATCTTTTTTTATGTAATGTCAGTAAATTCTAATCGTTTTAATCATAAAATGAATAAAGCACAAACACAAAACATGCTAAGATGATCTTAACTCGAAGATGTTTTTGGGAAATGGGGCCCAGATCTTTTGTGCTGATAAATGGTAAAATAAATATGAAAATGGAAATTAAGATATAGTCATATCGTGAAAACAAATAGTAACAAACCCATTTTTATTGATTATGTCAATATTAAGTCAATATTTTGTAGATAGGTTTTTTGGCATCAATTGCAGCTCAAGGACCTCTCAGATATGTCTGTATGAGCCTCGCCTATTTATATTTTGGAATTTTTGCTTAAGTGATGGGCTGTGTTTGGTTTGTGCTAAACACTTTGCTTTCAGGCCAAAGGCTAAACTTTAATCTCATCAAAAAATCTTCTGCCAGAAGATCTCAGGGTCTGTCATATGGCTTCTGGAAAATGGCAGGCATGACTTATTGTTACCATTTCTCAGGAGAAATGGCTTTTATCTATCCACTCTCCCAAAGAGGCCACGCCCGTGAAAGGTGATTGTTTATCTATAGACAGTGTCTCCGATTTCAGCCAATGAGGTCTGCAATCATGTCAGTGTTGTAGCTGGCCTCTTGGTCACTTCTCAGACAGAGAAGTGTCAGGGAACAGAGTCGTGTCTGGGATGATTGTGAACAGTAGAGACAATCATTTCGCTGGTCGCTTCAGAATTGCGTTTGATATCCCTTTGCTGCATCTTCAGACCAGCTCCAATAGGAATACATTGGAGAAATTTTTGCAGCCTTTAAAAACCATGATAAATGTGTTTTTCAAAAACGGGAATCCCAGACTATCTGAAAATAGGGCCTGGGTTTAAAAATACTGAGCCTATTCTTTAAGTCATTTTCAAGCTTTTAGTTTTTTTTAAATACATAATTCTGGAGACATATAAATAAATGATTTAAGTTTGTGGTTACTGTGGTGCAGGCAGTAGAAACACCTCTCCTATTGTCCGTTTAGCCACTTCCCGCACTGTTCAGCACCAACGCCCAGTACATTACATTTACATTACATTATTTAGTATTTAGCAGACGCTCTTATCCAGAGCGACTTACACAACTTTTTCTCTTTTTAAAAAAAACATATTATCCATTTAGACAGCTGGATATATACAGAGGCATTTCAGGTTAGGTACCACGGCAGGGTACAACGGCAGTGTCCTACCTGGGAATCGAACCTGCAACCTTTGGGTCCAAGGCCAGTTCCTTAACCATTATACTACACTGCCGCCCCACAGCAGCCACAGTGCCCCAAACAACAAGCTCATCAGCCAGCCAATAACTCAATTATTGTCTGTGTCTGCTCTCCAGCTGTCACTCACAGGACAGTACATTACTTATGAAACCCCATTTAAATATATTTCAATCTGACACAAAACAAAACATGAAATAACCAAAGGGGGTGATATGTGCGTGTGTGTGTGTGTGTGTGTGTGTGTGTGTGTGTGTGTGTGTGTGCATATGTGCGTGCGTGCGTGTTTAAATGTTTGTGTAATGCAAGGTGCTGTGCCCTTGCAGTGAGGTGCTTAATCCGAATATCCAGTTGCATCATTTAGCATGTAAAACATGCAATATGTAAGTCACCCTGGATAAGGGCATGTGCTTCACAGTACCTCCTGGCTGCAGAAGGTTGCAGGACAGCACTAGGACAGGAAGTGCCGTTTTAACTGTTACACAATTTCCTGAGTGAGTGGGCGGTTGAAGATAAGCACCTGCACCTGCCCCAAACCCCCCACCCCCCCACCCCCATGCAGAAAGGTTAACTGTCATTGTTTTACAACCCCTAATGTGCAGGAGCCTGGAGCTCTGCTTTTCCATCAGCGACTGACTTTATCAGTGTGGACCCTAGCCCAACAAAGGTCGGTTTATAACAGGAATAGGAGGAAATTGAGCATCTACTGGATGGATAAACAGGTAACACTCGAGGCGACCCTGGTGTGGCTCAGGCTACTTTTGTTTCAGTTCCCTTTGACCTTCGATCTTTGACCCCCATATGTCTCCTGTTGTGGTTTTTTTTGGGGGTAGGGATTTGGGCCGGTGAATGGAAGGGGATAAGGCCAGGTTTGAATCCCAGGTGCTGCTGTTGTGCCCTGGAGAGCGGCAGCTATCGCCTGTTTGCTCTAGTAAATACATCCAGCTCTGCAGATAGACAGTATGCAAAAAACAATATGTGCTCAACGAGTCACCCTGGGCAAGCGCATCAACGCTGCAGTGACGGGAAATGGACACTGATGATAAACGAACAATGGTTGGAGGTTTGAGTTGTCGTGGAACCACAGATGTCCGGAATAAATACTCTGCGGAATGAGGAAACGCAGTTGTGATGCCTAAGCCGCACGTGCAGTGGCTATCACTAAGGGTAATGCATCACTACCTTTGGCTGGTAGGTAATCTCTGGGTGGGTGCAGCTGGTAAAAAGGCAAGATGGTAAGCATATGAGAGATTGCACCTGTTTACCAGTAAAACAGACCTGAACCAGGAGGAGTTGCACTTGTAGAGGAGTTCGGAGACATGGGCTGGCACATGAACATCCGTTAAAGAATGTGACATCACCCCTGGAGAACGAATAAGAGTGCTTCATTAGTTCCCTTGGCTGTGGACCCTGGTCTTAGTGGGTTAATAGGCTGTACATGCTTTGAAAAGCCCAAATGTGTCATCCACAAACATAATCACTGTCACTGACCGGATTTCACACAACTAATAAACTTTGAATGAAGTGCAAAAGCCCACTTATTGTTTGGCGGCTAGAGGACAGTGTAATGTAGTGATTAGGGAACTGGTGTTGTAATTAAGAGGCTGCAAGTTCAAACCCCGGTTGTGGCACTGCCATTTCAGGCAGTGTAGTATAAGGGTTAAGGAACTGGCCTTCGATTCCCAGGAAGGACACTGCCGTTGTACCCTTGAGCAATGTACTTAACCTGAAATGCTTCAGAGTGGATAGTATGCAAGTGTGTTATAATAGAATAGAATAACTTTTATTTTTATTTTCCCGTTAGGGAACTTCAGTAAATAATAATACTACAATAATATTACAATAATAATAATAATAATAATAATAATAATGGATTGCACTTACCACAATTTTCATGATGTCAAAGTGCTTTTGAATGGAGGGGGCAACTCACCTCTTAGCAGCAACTGTGTCAGAGGATCAGGGCTTAGGGTCGTATGGCTGCTAACTAAGGGTTTCTCAAAGCAGATAGATAAATAATCAGTGGTGACTCATAGGCCTAATCCACTGGGCCCTGCGTCATATCCTTTCATCTTTGCACAGGACTCACTGACCCCACAGAGTTGCCTGCATTTTTACAGGATGTACTTTTTGCCCTTTCTGCAACTGATCCTGGCTCAGCATCAAACTGTGTTACTAAACAGGGGTCACGGGGACTGAGAGATGGGGAAACTGATCTGAGATCAGTTGTCAAGGGCAGAAAGTAATCAGAGGGACCTGCCAGGTACACAGTAAAAATGTACAGTGTACATATGAGCCTAATCTGGCCAGAGCCTGTTAGAGTTGAATTAACACTGGACATTTTGCTGTGAATTTACTGTGCAGGAATCACACAGGAACAAGCCGATTCTGTGAGTGGCCAATCAGCATGAGACAACCCCCACCCCCCGAGTCCTTCATGTGATGGCCCTCTCCCGAATCACAGTATACACATTTCCAAGCATGGCGCGGGCCTGGCCACCAGAAAGCAGCTCCCAGCCCTGCCTCAAGTGCAGACAAAAGGACCAGACAGCCCTATTCAAAAAAACATGGTTATACTGACATTTGAAATCCAAAACATCCCCCACTGCTGCCCCTGCCCACAAAATTATTAATATATAAAAATAAATAGATACACATCTGTATGTGTATGCAATTGTATACATTTGCCTGACAGATGTGACCTGAAGGACACTGTAAAGATTTATTTTTCTATTTCAGATGAGACACGTTTGGCATGCCTTCCACTTTTATTTTGGAGTGAAATTTTCCATTCAAGTATAGGACCCTGTCACACACTGGCCATTTCCTGCATTGAAGTGTCCTGTCTAATAAGATATTATGGCAAAGGGGAAAACAGATTTGTATGACTGTGATTAGAACTTGGACTGGCTCCAGCTGTCTGGCTTGCTGCACAGGATGGGTTGTCAACGCCACCAATCAAGATCGTATCCATCGGAGATAGACCCGTCCAGCACACACACCGTTATTTCCACACCCCCATTGCATACAGCTCTGCTGTCCGAGTGTAAATAAACTTCCTTCAAAAAAAATATATCAGTAACCTGAAAATGACAAATGATTAATAAATTAAATTGAAAAAAATATCAGTATGTTATCTTAGATGGTGTACTTACATTCATCTCACACTACTGCATAATAGTCTGAATTTGGAGTTTGATTTTTATTCATGCGAGTCTTTCTGGACAATCAGTTATTCTGCATGCAAGTCGTGGCTCTTCAGTAACCTCAACTCGCCAGGGTGCCGACTCACCGCCGTCGGGTCCCAAGCCAGGGTAAAAGCTGTCTTTTGTCCTCTGCTCTGGACACCCACACATCACTATTGTGACGAGTTACATCCACCTTAAGCTCAGGCGATAAGGTCCCGTTATTAAACGCAGAGATTGTTTACTTCCGTCTGCAAGCGACAGCGTTTCACAAAGTGATAATAACGTGGGCAGTTCAGCTAGTTTTGTTCGCGTCTATGCACGTTTCATCTGTGTAAGGATGGGAATGTGTTCGGGTTAAACAACTAAATAAATGGAGCCTACACTATTGAAAAATTATCTATTTTTGATCCCACCCTCTGATAGACTGCTAGTGACTGATAACATTTTCTCGGCGTCATTACGATACCAAATGTGTGCGTTCTGGCTGCGGTTCTGAAGGCCAGAGTGATGTGGTCGCTTCGAAAACATGAACATCGTCGATACTCCCCCTTTTGGTCGAAAGGGGTGTTACTGAAAATGCATCACCCGCAAGTAAGGTGACCAGAGAGGAGTGCAAGTTTTACCATTGAAAAAAATGTGTGGCTCTTATTCCCGCCATATCTGTGTGCAAATAATGTTATATTGTTGTAATATTATACACAAAACATTTCTTGGAATATTTTATGACAAACATTAATTTTCTTATGAAATGAAACAACACATTTGTGACACTTCTGAGTTGATTGGCTATTCAGGGACAATGCTCTTTTTTTTTGTTGCTCTTTTCTATCCTCATCTAACGGACCAGTGCCACTCAATGATGAGGGGGCAGAGCCACTAGACCGTTAAGACACGCCCACTTTTAGTCATTGGTTGGTTTGAGACAGGCAGTGGACTTTTCGGAAATAAATACGCTACCAATAATTTTACAAGTGAACTATTGAGGGCCAGCTAAGAAAAGACTTGGACCTTGAACCATCCGTTCACAGTCGGTTTTATAGCGCTATATACGTGATTAAAATATAGGCTATGCTACAAACCTGTGCAACAGGGTGAACTAGATTAGCCCTAGCCTATTCGTTGACAAATTTTAAACGGCTAAAACAAAGTTTGAAACACGTTAACGGAAATTTTTAACAGGTTATCCAAATATATTTCCCAATCCAAAGCTATACTACAATCACGCAAAAATGTCGCTAGCTGTGAAGGAAAAGACCGTAGTCCGTCTTGTGTTCTTTGGTGCCGCAGGGGTTGGCAAGACGGCGCTGATCCAGCGTTTTCTGCAGGACAGCTTTGACCACAAGTACACGCGCACAGTTGAGGAGCTCCACAGTATTGAATATGACATCGACGATGCCAAGATCCGAATCGAGATCATGGACACTAGCGGTAGCTATTCTTTTCCGGCGATGAAGAAGCTGTGCATCCGCAACAGCGACGCGTTCGCCTTGGTCTACTCCATAGACGATCCCGAGTCGTTCGAAGAGGTGCAGAGGCTGCGCAAAGAAATACTGGACATAAAAGATGATGCGTTTGTCCCAATCACCGTGGTGGGCAACAAAATGGACCTTGAGAATCAGCGACAGGTGCCCATCAAGGACAGCATGTGCACCGTGGAGACATACTGGAATGCCAGCTTCCTGGAGACTTCGGCCAAAGGCAGCGTGAATGTTACTGAGGTGTTCAGAGAGCTCCTGCAACAGGTGAACCTACTCAGCCGCTTGAGCCCCGCGCTGCGAAGGCGCAGACAGACTATTCCGAAAGAAAACGTCAGACTATCCAAGAAGCCGCCCATGAAGAAGGCCAATAGCTGTTCTATCTCCTAACTGTAGAATTCGGAGCCACGAGCCATCGAGTGAGATGCCAGCGTGACTCCATTAGCAAATGTGGCCTTGCTGAAGTATCTAGGCTACGCACAAGACTGCAGATCTCAAGAACATAGGCAGCACGTGCACTGGACTGGATGTGGGATCATCACAAAAAAGCAACCTGACAGGAATGACGGTTACCGGTCAGGGCAGGGTTCTCAAACTCTGTCCTGGGACCCCTTTTGTTGCATGCTGGTTTTAAATGCACTCAATCTCTCGATCAGTTAAGGTTGTTGAACAAAAATTTAAGTGTTTAATCACTTCTTCCTTTAACACAACGCAGGTTAGGTTTGTTTGTAATTGTCTACAAATGACTTAGCCTCAGTGACCACGTTCCACACTTTTAGAACCCCACTAATTTCACCTTTTAGCCTATAATGTACTTTAAAAAATGTTTCTAAAGGATTCATTAGCTATTTAGCACATTATAGAAAATGAAAGCATGATTTACTGATTAAAAGTCCTGGGATGTAAATATTGGACATTCCTTTTTCAGGGCAAGCATGGCTATGTGGCTTATAAGATGGTAAATCATCCTTCATTGAACATTAAAAGTATCTTATATATACTGTGTACATTACGAATACCACTTTCAGAATTTTTTTAACATATGCACTAGCCTAATCAAATAGTTGCATGAAACATATTCACAAAAATTACATAAGATATATTTACCAGGGGGGTAGCAGAATTACTTACTTAGCTGGATTAGTAGTAGTAATTAGTAAAGTAAAACCCGGAACCATCCCAAATCTGGCACACAGACTGAAGTAAAAAGAGCTGTTCACTGTTTTACTCAGTGCAGTTATCCAGCTAACTAAGTAATACTGCTTCGTAGTACACCCCCCAGGACTATACATCGCATTACTCCGTCTGCATATAGTCTGAGAACCATCCAATTCACTGTATGAAATTATAGGGAAAAATTATATTTTTGTACAAATATTTGTATCCACTTATGTCTGGTGTGTCACAGGACTAAACTACATGGGTATTGTAATTATTTTGTTGTTGTTGTTGTTGCTATTATTATTAAAATTATTATTGTCATCTTATTATTGTCAATCACATTATTAATGCCTATGATTCAGTAGTTAGTGTGAGGTTGCCATGGTTATGACTCTGTGTGAAGGGAAAAGCAGAGATTCAATATTGATTTGCTAAATAATAGTAATGAGAGTGAGGCTCAATGAACTCTATAATAGATGAACAAAACATCCTGTCAGTCACTGCCATCATGAACCAGTCAAAAATATAAATTTTGTTTTCTTATGAAAACATTAGTTTCATTCAGTGAGGCATCACAGTGCAATTTATTTTTGGTTTCTTGAAGCCAAACATCATTTTCCAAGAGTTATGACCGGAAAATAAAGATTGAGATGGATAAATAGTCCCACAGTATTAATATTTGAGTTAATTTGATGAACAGTCTGTAACTTTTCATTTTTAACACCCAACTCCCAATTGTTATTTTGAAATATACTTATTCGATTATTGGACATTTTGAGTATTTTTGTTGTAAATCACAACATACAGGTTTCACAATGAGCCATATTTTGTAAAAAAAAAAAAACTACAAAAACAAAAGACAATGTTGTTTGATTACAACTGTTTTTGATTAATTAAACATACATTTTACGATGTGAAGTGTTTCATTGTTATGGGTGCTTTATTGACAAGAGTACTGGTGTATTCTGCATTCAGATAGGAAGTAGTTGAAACAGGAGATTACAGTCAACTTGTTCTATTTACCTACAAATCAAGCATTGACTAAAATACAGTTGCTCTTTCAATGACATGGAAATGCTCATATTAGAGAAAATGTCTTATAAATAAGTCAAGGGAATCTAAAAATGTGCAGTATGCAGCTCTTCTTGACAAACATAGAATAGAATATAATAACTTTTATTTTCCCATAAGGGAACTTCAGTTGTAGTTGCCAGCAGTAAAAAAGACATAGACAGTGGGGCAGACCCACAAAACACAAACAAACGAATAAGGACATTCAATTGAATCAGATATTTCACATTATAGTGAAGGTATGAGTGGAGTGGAATACATTATGATTATGATTAAAAATTACTATTATTAGTAGTATAATGATCAAACTTATATTATATTAAATGAATAAATTATTAATTATTCTGAAAAAAAAAGCAATAACAGTTCCTCATCTGCCTTTACTGTCTTGAAATGTCCAGTGTCATTAAGAAGCTGTAGGGACAAAGCCGTTTCACGCATACAGAACGCAATTATAAGACCTATACATGACCTTATAGAAGTCCTTCAAATTAGTTTACAACAAGAAAAACTGTTGTATCTTGAATAAATCGTACTTTTCTTATTCACCTTTGAGATGACGTCCTTGTGTAGTGACGTCACCACTAAAATGTCGCGAGGTTTCCCTCTGTATTTAGTGTAGCGGAAGCCCGTTATCTTCCTTCTTCCTGTCTTAATCATCACGTAAGTATGGTCGTGCCTGAATGATCAGAACTAGGAATAGTGAATTATCCGTTTAAAATGTTTGCCATCGTCCAGTTTTACAGGTTTTCCTTATACAATTATTATACATGAGGTTGGCTTTAGCAACTTTGTCACTGTATTTATTGAATTTATACGTGAAAACCTCATGATATGTGGCGTAACTGCCTGACTAGATACGATGACACGATTCTGTACATGTCAACCCTAGCGGAATAAGTTTACTTCCATCCTTGGGGAATTTGCGTCCATAAATTGACATTATATCGTGTGCATTTGACGAACTACATCTCACAATTTCATTAGTTGCTAGCTCGCTAATATTACACGCCATCTTGAACGGAAGATAACGTCTAAGTCTTTAATTGTTCCAACAGCAAATGGCGGACGACGCCGGTGGTAGAGGAGGTTTTCGCGGTGGTTTCGGCGCTGGGGGCCGTGGACGCGGTCGCGGCCGCGGCAGGGGACGCGGGAGAGGTCGCGGGGCCCGGGGAGGCAAGTCCGATGACAAGGAGGTAAGGAACGGAAACTATGATCCCCGTCCGATTTTGGTATCGCGTCGTTTGGCTTGACCACCTTTTGTGTTAACTTGGTTAAAATAATTGATAGCCATTTTGTCAACACGAGTTTGTCTGCCACAGTTAACAAGCTGACGTATAATATTTCTTAATTATTGGTCAGTTAGATGCGGGGCTTTCTATTTAATTAATAAATGCGATCAAATTAAAGCTCATGTCCCAGAGTTGAAAATGTCTTCCAAGTGGCATGGCTTTTGGCTGGGTGATCATGTGACATCCCCATTAAAATCCACAGTTGAAATATTGCTTTGGTAACACACGTGTTCATTTTATCACTGGAATTTTCCTCCTTAGTGGGTGCCAGTGACCAAGCTGGGCCGCCTAGTCAAAGATGTGAAGATCAAGTCTCTGGAGGAGATCTACCTGTACTCTCTCCCCATCAAGGTGTGTGCAAGTTCTGAATTGATTACTTGCAAAAATTAAATCTTAAGTCTGGATAAGTGCCTTACTAAACAGATGTTTAGTAGTCAGTGTGAAACTGACTTTGACATGCTATAAAGTGTGTAAACTCCATTCTCAATTTCCCTGTTCACAGGAGTCTGAGATCATTGACTTCTTCCTGGGGTCTTCACTGAAGGATGAGGTGCTGAAGATTATGCCTGTCCAGAAACAGACCAGGGCTGGGCAGAGAACCAGGTTCAAGGTAGGTCTTCTTTTTGAACAGGCTATCTTGCATCTCTGCTGTCTTGCAAACCTGGTCTATGATGGCTGCAAGTTCATGAAAACTAGCTTGAGATTAATGCCTGATGGGACACTATGGAAGATTGACTGGCAGTGTAATATAATGGATAGGAAACTGGGCTTGTAACCAGATGTTGTAGGTTTGATTTCCAGGTGGGGAACTGCTGCTGTTCAATAGGGCAGGGATACTCAAATCAAGTATGTGGTTGTAAAGAAAACCAGCAGTACTGATGGCCTTGAGGACCGCATTTGTGTATCCCTGCCAGAGAGCAATATGGTTGAATTGCTTTAGTAAATATCTGTATGACTGGGTATTTTTTAAAGTGCCCTGTGAAGTCTTATTCTGTTGTACATTGACTTTCCTTTTTCTTTGTAGGCCTTTGTTGCCATTGGAGACTATAATGGTCACGTGGGCCTGGGGGTGAAGTGCTCCAAGGAGGTGGCGACCGCCATCCGTGGTGCCATCATCCTGGCCAAGCTTTCCATTGTCCCTGTCCGCCGTGGTTACTGGGGCAACAAGATCGGCAAGCCCCACACTGTCCCCTGCAAGGTGATTGACCCACTGCCTAATATGTTGTATGAGAAGCCGGCAGATGTGTCGCTCTGTCTCTGCTTGTAGATTAAAATAAAATGTTCTGGGTGACTTGTTTTGGTGATAGCCATGAGGGGTGTTGGATATCTACAGTACACAAATGTCCCTTCAACATCAATTATTGGAATGTTTTGTTTGTTGGACTTTGGGTTACATTGAATAAGAGAACTGACCAGTGGCTAATAAAGCTCTAGAGATGGGTTACCCCCCCTTCCTTACCATACTGATGGTCTGGTTCTGTCCAACCAGGTGACGGGTCGTTGCGGTTCAGTCCTGGTGCGTCTCATCCCGGCCCCCCGCGGTACGGGCATCGTCTCGGCTCCTGTGCCCAAGAAGCTGCTGATGATGGCCGGAATCGACGACTGCTACACCTCCGCTCGCGGCTGCACTGCCACGCTTGGCAACTTCGGTGAGCTCGGTCCCCGTTTGCACACGCCGGGGAGGGATGTTTTATGAATGACTGTATTTATAGCGCCCTTCAAGTAGCTCAAGGTGCTTGAGAGTAAAACATATTTATTTGATTGCTTGGTGCAATGTACAGTTTGTGACATGGTTGATGTATCCAGTGCACTTTCCTTAGAGTAGGGAGCTGAAATCCTAGTCCTGGAGCACCAGGTGGTCTGCTGGGGTTTTTCACCAAGTTGTTCAGTTAATGCTGTTGATTAGTTAACATGCCATACCTATTTTCTTGGTTCTAACATGACCACCTGATGGTCAGAATGAACAAAATATTAAGTAAATTAACATGCACAAATAGTGTGTGGAGAGTAAACAAAAAAACAGCAGACCATGTGGCTTACCAGTACCAGTTATTTTTTTAAAGGGTATTTTAGTATGCAGTCTATTAAGACTTAGTAAAAAGGTTGAATGCTTAAATCTGAGTTGAGTCTAGACTCATCCCATTCTACCTGAGAAATTACTTGAATGTGTGTGTGCACCTCTGAATGGGTGATTTAAGTTGGATTGTACATATTTTGGCCAAGTCCAGATTATCTGATTAATTCGGCCAAATTGTGGTCCTTTTAAAAGGAATTCTGTAGACTTTGCCTCTCTCAGCTCTGCTCAACTGTACCTGTGCCGTGGTGCGGTTGTCGTTAATCGGGAGAGAAAGTATACTGAGCACAGCAATGCACGGCAGGAGGGCACCCCCAGTGGTCCTCCTGTTCCCTTACCAGTGTTCAACACGACGTCCTTTAGTCAATGTGTCTTGTTTGAGGCTCAGGGCTGCAGGGTGACCATGTCTGTCCCATCTACAGCCAAAGCCACCTTTGATGCCATCTCAAAGACCTACAGTTACCTGACCCCTGACCTCTGGAAGGAGACTGTGTTCACCAAGTCTCCATACCAGGTACGTTTTTAAATCCTTGACTGTCAAGATCAGTTAATGTATTGAAATGTATGTAACGTGTGTTTACTGATGTAATATGTTTGTGCAAGGAGTTAAGTGAAGGTAAAATTTCACTGGTGTGTCTAATTATAGCGGGTGATATTGAGCACCCAGAACTGGAGGTGGTCGTCTGCTTTTATTAGATTTGTCAAAACCTTTTTATGGAGAGCAGTCTCTTAATTGGTTCATATGAGCCAATGATTGACAAAATTGCCTATTTCTAGATTAGTGTACCTTGTGCGTTGTAGCTTGAGTATGAAGGGGATTGAGCCAAAATGGTTGCCGTGCCACAGTAAGCATTCAGATGTGAATGTCTTTTCCCCTTTTCCCTGCAGGAGTTCACTGACCACCTGGCCAAGACCCACACCAGAGTGGCCATGCAGAGGACCCAGGCTGCTGTGCCAGCCACCACGTAGATGCATTTTTCTACACAAAAGGGTTGAATAAAAGTTTGAAACTTGAATATTGGGTTTTTGTTTGCTTTTATGACTGGTGAAGGGACTGAACAAATGACGAGTGGTGACAGTTTCACCATTCAGGTTTTTACCATGAATTCTCATTTAAAAAAATATGATAAAATAGTCAGGGACCTGTGGGAAGCTCGAAATCTACCGCAAGGGATTAAAGTTAAATGCAAGATGCACGTGTACACCCTCGTCTACTCCGAACAGTAGGTAAATCTAACAGTGTTATAACATAAATTTTAGTTTGTCCTTATTTGTGCAATTAAAAATAAGCCTACACATACTCTGGCTGCTTTATTGGGTACAGTTATCCAATACTGGGTAGGCCCCCCTTTTGCCTCCAGAACAGCCTGAATATTTTGATGCATGGGTTTAGCAAGATGCTGGAAACATTCCTTAAGGATTTTGGTCCATGCTGATTCTATATCTTGCAGTTCCTGTAGGTTGTTTAGCCAAACATTCTTGCTGCAAACCTGGCCCACTTCACCCAGGCCTTTGGAGTAAGATGAAGTCACATGTTCATGGAACCAACTTGAGATGATTTGTGCTATGTGGCATGGTGCATTGTCCTGCTGCCTGGAGGTATCCATTTGAAAAGGGTAGACTGGCTATAAAGGGAAGCACATGGTCAGCAACAATGCTTAGGTGTGCTGTGCCATTCAAATGATGCTCATTTGATATTAAGGGGCCTAATGTGTGCCAATAAAACATTCCCCACACCATTACACCACCACCAGCAGCAGCCAGCACCATGGATACAAGGCAGGACAGATCTGTGGCTTCATGCGGTTTACACCAGCTTCTGACCCTACCATCTGCATGTCGCAGCAGACTGATCAGTCAGACCAGACATTTTTCCAAGGTTCAATCATCCAATGTTGGTCACGTGCCCACTGTAGCCTAATCTGCCTGTTCTTCACTACTAAAGCCCTTCCGCTTCAAGGGTTGACGCATTCTGCATTCAGAGATGCCCTTCCGCACACCACCAGCAGTTGTGGCCTTCTGCTGGCTTGAACGAGTGCCCATTCTCTGACCTCTATCATTAACAAAGTGTTTTCATCCACAGAACTGCTGCTCGCTAGATGTTTTTTGCTTGTCACCATTTTCTAAACTAGAGACTAGCGTATGAAAAATTGATCTAAGCCATTGGGAAACTTCCCCCACAGGTGCCATGCTTCTTTGTTGCCATGCTCTTGCACAAATATAATCAAGTCAATGCTAACTGCAAGGGGTTCTGTGTAAATCTTGTCATTTTAACCTAGGCAAAGAAATCTTGCAGGCTAAGGGCTTTTGTGCACAAGCTGTGATTATTTTTAGTACTCTGAGGTAGCTGCTTTGACATTGATTTTTAGCCACTGCTCCATCCATAGTGTTTCTATTCTGTACCTTGGCCATTGATCTTACAGCACAGATCATATACAAACCTGCAGCCCGTCCGGTTTTCAACCTCCACATATTTTCCCATGTCATATCCCTCCCGCGTCACTCCACTGGCTCCCGGTGGCTACCCTCATCAAATTCAAAACACTGGTGTTGGCGTACAAGGCTGCTAAAGGAGCTGCACCCCATACCTTCAGACCTTGTTCCAGCCCCTACACCCCAACCTGTCCTCTACGCTCTGCTGCCACCGGGCGCCTAGCGCTCCCCTCCTGGCCTCAACTCTTCTCCCTACTGGCCCCCCGATGGTAGGGAGACTCCACCTTCCCTTCCAGATGTTAATTCTTCTGACAAAGGATTACCTATCGCGGGCATGTTATGGTCCAACCGTTACGTTCTCGTTAATTGCTACTTGGAAAGTTGGCGATTTATGAATCTAGGCCTTTTCTTTGTGCACTAATTGTAAGTCTCTCTGGATAAGAGTGTCAGCTAAAACAGCACAGCAACTACATTATATCTGTACAGCAGACACTCATCCAAAGCAAAATAAGCAAGCAAGTACAGAGTACATCCAAAGAGACGAGAGCAGCAGTGGCTACAGCAAATAACTAGTTTAGTGTCTGGCTGCACTTTCAGTTATTGATTATTGTGAATACCAGGGACAGATTAATTTCACAATAAATCTTTTTATTTTACAATTTCACATGGATACAATAGGAGAGAACTGAAGCGATTTTGAGGTTGTCAGGCAGCTTGTTTCTGGCCTTCAATCATTCTGTGCTTCTGTTTCATCAGACATTTCCGGGCACTTCCGTAGGCCCCAAGGTCACCATCTGCACACACAAATCAGAAAGCATATCAGAACACTAACTAGAGAAGTGGCCATTGCAACCTAAAATGTCTCATACTCATGTCAAATGGCTACTAGCCAAGAACTCTGTGCAAAATTATTCTTGTAACCCAGTGGTGTGCAATCTGAAAAGGGCCGGTGTGGGTACAGACTTTTGTACTAGCCCATCCAAAAACAGCTATGTGTTACTAAATTAAATACAGATATATTGGAGTAATTTAGCGTTATTTAGGAGGGGGGCATATAGATACATCTACCAAGTGCGAATAGGTCCAGTTAAGTACTCAGTCTGTCAAGAAGAAGGCTACATGAACAAACTGAAATGTGGTTGTGCTCATTTTGCAATAGGTCATGGGCAGAGTATGCATAGTCACAGTCTGAACCCAACATGAATCCTATCACTCACTTCCACTTCCACCCCCCCCCCCCCCCCTCTCTCCTCTCCCTCCTCTCTCCTCCCCTATCGCCCCCCCCCCCTCCCTCTCTCCTCCCCTATCCCCCCCCCCCCTCCCTCTCTCCTCCCCTATCCCCCCCCCCCCTCCCTCTCTCCTCCCCTATCCCCCCCCCCTCCCTCTCTCCTCCCCTATCCACCCCCCCTCCCTCTCTCCTCCCCTATCCACCCCCCTCCCTCTCTCCTCCCCTATCCCTCTCCCTCTCAAAACAAGGTCCTCATCTCATGGTAACAACACTGAAAGGCTGAGGGACACTCACAGCGTGATTGGTAGGCCTTGGTGACTTGGGCAAACTGCTGCAGCTCCTTGGCACAGTTCTGGTCGCAGCTGTTTCCCTCGCGCTGCTGGCACGCTCGCAGGCGCTCCTGGACCACCTTCACGATCTCCTGGTCCACTTTACTGTGGAAGCAAACACACAGCTCAGCTCACGGCAGCACACCAGCTCTGAATACTTCAGTCCATTTTCCAGATTTGGGAGGGTTCTGGGTTTTAGTCAGTGCAGTTATCCAGCTAACTCAGTAACCCTGCTCCGTAGTATACACCCCAGGTTGCCAATTTAATGTGAAAACAAAAAACAAGCAGCAGACCCAAGTTTTTAGGTTCTCCAAGAGCAAG
This sequence comes from Synaphobranchus kaupii, assembly GCA_029718625.1. Lineage (NCBI taxonomy): Eukaryota > Metazoa > Chordata > Actinopteri > Anguilliformes > Synaphobranchidae > Synaphobranchus > Synaphobranchus kaupii. The sequence continues at coordinate 12,372,088 of CM056387.1, read as the reverse complement.
GGTGTATATTACTGGGCTTTTGTCTCATTAATGTACTTAAGTCTTACACATCTGGGAGAGTGATGTAAAAATGTTCAGAAAATAGACCAATAAATCATTTTTTTGCTGTTGGCATACTTTGACTTGCACATATTTACCTCCATCATGTGCAGTACAACTTCATCTAATAAGCTTTCGAACATTACCAAGAGAAGCCAAAAGCCCCATCGCTCATTGTGAGGGGATACCAGCCTCACTTACTGGTCTCTCCGCCACTGCATCTCCGCCTCATAGTTGCACAGGTAATCTCCAAACTGGCATTCGGTCAGCTCGGGAACGCGGCGGTACTGCCGGTGGTAGTAGTAGTACTTGTTCTTGTTGTGCAAGCTGTCCACAAACCCTAAAACATGCCAAAGAGATTCCAATTTTCTGCCTCAATAAAGTCGTACAAATACTGCATCTACAATTTATCACAGGAGCAGGTAAGCAAAATATCTAACATGCTAGATGTCGTAACGTGTCCTGCCCAATGCAGTATATTAAGGTTAATAGGTTGCTACGTAGACATCAACATTCCTAGCTCTCCGACAGGTGACTTACTGCTTGGACAATGACAATTGTGTCAACTTTTGCAACTGCCCAGTTAACAAGTTGATTTCGTTAAGAATGCGAACATAAAGCCAGTTAGCTAGCTCTATATGCACTTTGTAGCAAGTCTTAACTATCCATGTGCACCAACATTGAGCAAAGTTACAAGTGGCCTAATTTATCTTCTTACGCGACGTGCCTACTAATTAGCTAACGTTAGCTAGTAAGCTGTTGTGCTAGCATGCTAAGTAACCCAAGTTATAGCATAAGGTTGGAATATTGCTGAAAGAAAGCACAAAAATATCCACTGTATGTTAAGTAACAACTTAATCTAGATGATAGGCACCAAACTAGTTAGTGTGCAATAGGTTTCAATTCTACTCCAAATAGCTAACGTTACCGGTTAAATTTATCGTAGCGTTACATAGAAAGCTAACGTTAGCGCTAACGTACCTCTGAATGTGCTGACAGGAAGATCCACTGAGTAGTAGAACAATTTAGATAAAATCAGGGCAGGGTTGGGAAGAGCCGTCTGTTTGTCCACAACAGGCGTGCGCCGAGGAGGCTCGGGATATGCGTCTTTATCGTAATCGCTCGGCATTTTTATTTTGTTTGAAAGAAAAAATGTAATTCTCCTCAATTCGACCTCAGACAGTCTATGCCTCAGACGCTCTTGCACCAAGCTGCGTCTGCGCGTGCGCGGGTCAAATAACAAACTAAAGGTCAAATGACGTTAAAATCTGAACTGGGATCACATTTCACATTGGGTAACTATGAGTACATTAAATAATATGGCCGATAAATGTGTTACTGTTAATATATACAATTATTTTTATTTTAACAATGTCTTTGATTTGATTTTAAAGTTCGAAGGTCAAAGGTTAACGGATGTTTGTTTCATAATGATTCTTTAGACTAACAAGCTTTTGAACACAAAAATCCTGTCCCTCCCTTGAGCGTTTTTTCAAATGGGTACCGCCAATACCGGAACTTCTTAATCTGTCAAAAATGCAGTTACCGGAACTCCACTGCTGCAGTAGAAAGAAGTACAGTGCAGAGTCTTCTCACTGAGTCACTGCTTGCCTTACTGGTGTATTTTCTGTTATTTACCATTAGATGCCAGTCAAAGCCCATTATGAAAAAGGGCAGTTCAGGGAATAAATGACAGCAAAACAGCGGAATAAAAATGGAGGAATACTTTCCTGACATGTTTACACAAATATAAATATATATTGGGAGAAACTGCTGCAAGCAAAATTAATATAAAAGGAAAATATATTTAATTTCTCAAATAGAACTGCTCATGTACAGTATATGTGAAAGCAAGGGTATCATAGCCTACTTCTTTCAGCTTGGATTTTGTAATTTTTGTAAATTGTGGTTTTTGTTTGGAACCAATTTTTAAAAAAATATAATAAATATAATCACGTAACATTTTTTGAAAATTCTATTGGCTATGGTGCTTGGGCATAGTAGTGTTCTTTATAAATTATAATTTAGAAAATTGTATTGGCTATGGAGCTTGAGTATAGTACAGATGTTGCACTACCTAGTCTTCTGTACAAATTATAATTATAACTTGTGAATTTGTGTGAAAATGAGATTTTAGTAAACATTTTGTAAATCAAAATATTCAAAGATAAATTGTGTCCACATGGAGGAAGACCATCCACTGTTTCATTTTTTAATTGGCTGTGAGGCTATGCTGCCCTAAAATAAGCCCTAAAATAAGCAATAATAATATAGCAGTCCACTTCAGAACAATCTACTCCCTGGAGGAAAAAAATCCTCCCCGTGGCTTTCAAGAGCTGAAGTCTTAAAAACTCTGATCATGCAGCAATGCCCCCGATGAATGGCTAAGTATCAACAAATGAAATTCCAGGGTCTACTCTTAAAAAAGACAACTTGCATAGCATTACATTGAGTTCATCTAGCAGATGCTCTTATCCATAGTGACTTGCAGTGAAAGAGAACAGGAGTGCATCCACTTGAGTTATGTAAGCAACAGTGCTAGATCTGGCTAACAGCATTCCCCAACCAGCAAGTGTTAGTGCAACAGCAATAAAGCAGTAAAGTAAAAATGTAACTTAACCTATGCCAACCTAGAACTATAAAACAAATCCCGAATTCATGCAGCTAACATCCATGTTAATAAGACATGTTATAAAAATCTGAAGGTAAATCCGAGTTGACTTCTTGATATATAATGCTGTCTGAAGATGCTTCATGGCCTTCCTCAATTATCTTGTCTTAGTCCACCCAATACACTATTTGAGAAATGCATCTGTGAAGGCATTGTATTAATGTAACAGCTTATTCTGTCTTGCCACAATGAGCTCATTTAAAACTATTCAGTATGTCACACAGACCTGGATGAAACTTGTTTTCCCCAGAAAAGGTATTTTTTTTGAAAGACATATTTGCACACCACATAATTATCATTAATAAAGAAAGTTTTATCGATTAACACTCCCACACTCTGTATCTTGCACAAACGTTTGCCTTTTAGTGAAGAGTTCTACAAGATGCAGAGTATTTAAAAGAATATTGTCTTTTAATGCCTGGAAGGTTCATAAAATTGTTTTCACTAAATATATACGCAATAATGTAGTGTGTTCTGTGTAGCAGTGCTAATAATGCTATAGTCATGTATGGAAAATATGTTGACTAATATATTAATATTACTATGATATATGATGTAATATAGTAGGCATAAAATACATGCCAGTATGTACACTATACACTAAAGTCACACAGATGACTGTAGTGTTACGGTATGGACAGGGGAAAACAATAAGTTCTAGAAATTGTCGAAACACACGCCCTGTCCACAAAGGGCATTTCGTGTCATGTCAGATTTGTTACTGAAATACATGCCAGCCGGCCACCTGTTACTGACGTTTGTTCATTCAGAGACAGACTTCCTACTTCACCCTCCCAAACCCACCGAACCGAGTCATTTTACAGATCGGGGGGTTCACCCCCTTTGCCGAGCACCGCGGCAGGGGTCAAATGCTCACCCGGGCTCTCTGCCGGTGTCACGACTTGGCAACCTTGTCCCTGTTTGTAAATGAATACGGGCCCTTAACTGGGCCAGTGGCTAAATTTGAGTCTTTAAAGCGAGTATCGTCTCAAGTATAACCCCCAGATCCTCTCTTGCTCCTGCCTCTTTCTGCCTCACGCCCCAACGCTGCGCACAGCTATGGTCAGTTTCTCTCTGTCTTTCTTGTGTGATTTGTGTCTTTTACACGGTTTCCTTGTCCACTCGCCTCTCTCAGAGGTGCTGTGTGTGTGTGTGTGTGTGTGTGTGTGGCCTTTACATGTGTGCATGTGTGCGACTTGTCGGTGGGCCAGAGATCAGCCGGCAGCACCCACAACCATGATCGTAACATTTAAGTGTGAAGGTTTAATTTTGATGCCGGGTCAGTTCATTGAGGGGATAAAGACAAAAAGGTGGATGTTTTTGCGTGAGATCTCCCGTGTGTCACCACGTGGAGCGAGGGAAATGGCGTCCTGGCATTTCTCACGATGTGCCAACAACAGGATGACTGCCAGGCCATTCACGAGTCTGAAGCTACCGTTAGCTGGAGGAGAGCCCTGCCAACTCCCCCCACCACACAGACGTCAGCCTTAGGCGTTTCTGACACGTCACCTGCTGCTCTTTCTCTGTCTGATAGTGAATCATATACCTTTTCTGAGAATATCCAGTGGAGTTTATGCCCAGAGCATTGAAATGGTGTGACTAATCATTGAAAACTTTCAATGAGCTCAACATCCAACAAAGTAATTGAATTAACCCTCATACTATGTTGAAATTTTATGATGTCTTTTATGTTTGGGGTCTAATTGACCCAACAGTCTAAACCAACACAAAACTATTGCAATAGAAATATTTAGACATTTTGTGTGTTGCCTTCTTAATGTCTTTCTATTGACTAGCCTTTTATCCATATATATCCATATTAAAAATCTGTGAGGTACTCATTTTAGAGCCTAAGGTGAGTGGAAGTTTGTGAAGTTTAAAACCTGTATGGGAAAGTGTCACCAGAATCAGAGGGTTAAAATGTGTTAGACATAATTCAGTATGTGACAAGTTTATGATGTTCATTTCTCTTGTGATATTTGTCTGTTTCTGGTACTGGTGATCTGCAGGTCTTCCTCACTATGAGTTTAGTGTGGAGTTTAGTGCGGAAGCTCTTTCTCCTGCCACCAGACCTGCTCTGATAGTACTTTGTTGCAGTAATGTGTGTTTCATATATTAATTGACCCAGACAGCATGTACACTGTTTACTGTTTACTTATTTATGCACATATTCTGTACTCCCATACCTCATTCTGATTGGTCTACAGTATTATTATAAAATGCCAATAATTCTTTAGCGCTTGTATCTCCTCTGACCGTCATATTTATTTTACCGTTTCTGGGAATATGAAAAGGGTGGGTGTTTATAAGCCCAGTGTTCGCTCACTGCTAACATTGCAGCAGGTGTGCCAGTCACCTGTCCGAAGTCGACATTATTGCCTTCCACCACCCTAGGGGGCGCAGCAGGGGCGTGTGCAGGAATGCGTGTGTGGGATAGTTATCGAAGCATGAGGGGTGCTGTGGGCAGGGCAGATTTCATTTATAGCACCTTTTTGCGCAACGGGGCATCTGTTTTTCTCCATGGGCGCTGTGCCGAAACAGAAGCCTGGCGCTCTGGGAACTGTGTGGGCGGTTCTTAATCCGTGGAACAAGTGTTCTACCCCCGACCCCACTCCACTGGACACCAGGGTCACACCACCGCCTCTTACTTCTTGTACTTTATGCAAGCTGTCTGACACAGTTATAAACATTCAGGAACATCGAAGAAGCGTTGTTGGAGAAACTTAATCTGAATGCAGCTGCCCGGCTTGTGTTCAACCTCCCGAAATTTTCCCATGTAACCCCCCTGCTGAGGTCTCTCCACTGGCTGCCAGTTGCAGCCAGGATCAGGTTCAAAGTTCTGACCCTGGCCTACACTGCAGCCAATAGGACAGGCCCCGCCTACCTGCAGGACTTAATCCAGAACTATGTTCCTGCTCGACCACTTCGCTCTTCTACAGCAGGGCGACTGGCACTTCCCCCCCTCCGTGTCAAAGGCTCTCGCTTGTCCCGACTGCGGAGTTTTTCCACATTAGCTCCTCAGTGGTGGAATGAACTTCCCATTCCCCTACGTTCTACTCCAACCCTGCCTGCATTCCGTCGAGGCCTGAAGACACACCTCTTCAGACTCCACCTTGACTGATATCCTCACCTAGGAATATCAGTTCCCTGTTTACTAGTTCCCTGTGTTTTCCTGTCTGTTTATTATAGTTTATAATAGTATTTGGAATGGAAGTGTGGTGTTGCTGATTTGCCCACAGCTTACTGTGAACTACAGTCGACGTTCATTGCTAGGGATAGCTGCTACATTATGCGAAGGATGTGCTTTGCCTTGTCTGTTCTGTAGTGATCTTGATGATGTCTCTGTACGCACTTACTGTACGTCGCTTTGGATAAAAGCGTCTGCTAAATAAATGTAATGTAAATGTAATTATAGCCAAGCCTCTGGTCTCTTGAAACCACTAGCCTCAGAGAAGATTGACGCTTGTCAAACGAGGTGCTGATGTCACCCAAAATCCCTCCCATACAGCTGCTCCCCTGTGTTCACATCATACTCCTGTTGAAAGATGACCGTTAACTTCCATATTTTTATAACAAGCTGCCCTTGACCATGGTCACGCCCCTTTTCTCCAAATGGCCCAATGAGGAGCAAGGGGATTAGAGGGGGGCCAAAAGCACAGTCTTAAGGTACTGAGAAGGTGCCACTGAAGTACCTGTAATGTGTGTGTGTGTGTGTGTGTGTGTGTGCGTGTGTGTTCTGTTCCCCCGTCCGCCCACAGTCTCACCGTAAGTTCCACGCCCCCCGGCACGGTCACCTGGGCTTCCTGCCGTTTAAGCGGAGTCGTACGTACAGAGGGAGGGTGCGCAGCTGGCCCAAGGACGACCCCTCCAAGCCCGTGCACCTCACCGCCTTCCTGGGGTACAAGGCCGGAATGACCCACACCCTGCGGGAGGTACACCGCACTGCTCTGAGTATGTCCCGTCCCGGCACAGCACGGGGGCTCCCAAAACTGGGGGAGCCCCAGGAAGGGACCATTCATCATTCATAGTTACATTACATTCACTTGTTTTGTTAATTACATTTTCATATTTACAAATGTCTGGTTTTCACATCCTAAGTAATAGTCCAACCAAAGTACAACTTAAATTTTTATATTGTACTAAATAGTTGCATGTGTTGTATAGATCAGTAATCTAATTTAATCACTGTTAAAACATGTCTCCATGTGCTAGTGTGTTAAAAAGCCACTGAATTGCAGCCTGTAGGGACTGTTGGATAAAGGTGTCAGCAGGTGTAACTTCTTCATGGGGTGGGGGGTCTTTAGTCATGAGGGTAGGTAATTTTCAGCTAAAGTGGCTAAAGGTCTGTTGGCTTTTAACCAGAGGGATGTGGGCTGAAGAGCTGGGTCAGTGGAAGGGGTGTGCTTGACCTTCCGTGAGCGAGACAGCTGATAGGATGCTATGCGCTACGACCTCCCCCCTTTTCTTTCTGCCGACCAATAGAGGCATCGAAACGGGAGGAGGTGGAGGCGGTGACCATCATCGAGACGCCCCCCGTCATGGTGGTGGGAATGGTGGGGTACATCGAGACCATCCGCGGTCTGCGTGCTTTTAAGACCGTCTTCGCCGAGCACATCAGTGACGAGTGCAGACGGCGCTTCTACAAGAACTGGTGCGCGTGCCTGCGATTCACAGAAAAGAGAAGAATCTGTTCAGTCGTTCATGTCGAAATCATACATGGAGGGCAAATGGAGCATTTTTTGATTCCAAATTATGTTCAAGAAATTATACAAAAAAAATAACCCTTATTACCTTATTGTCTTCATAACTTATGAATGCATTCTGCCAGTTAGTTTATTTAAAATATTGAAGACTGTATAACCGTCACCTCCCTTATGAATGTGTGTCTCAGGTATAAGAGCAAGAAGAAGGCCTTTACCAAGTACTCTAAGAAGTGGCAGGATGAGACGGGGAAGAAACAGCTGGAGAAGGACTTTGCCGCCATTAAGAAGTACTGCTCTGTGATCCGCGTCATTGTGCACTCACAGGTGAGAGGGAGAGCCGCGGAAAGGTTTCCACACCTGTGGAGACTGGCACAGATCGTCTAGACTAACCAGACGATCAGCTCCATTTACTTGAATTGTTCCTCGTGGCGTTCAAGTGTTTTTCAGTGTTTGGAGTGCCTTTTCAGTGTTCTCAGTGCCTTATTAGAGTTGGTGTTTGCATCAATAATCGCGTGAATGAACCCCTTTAACAAATCTGTCCCAATTAGCCGAAATTTGTTGTTCACTCGAATGTTCTGTGCTACCTCTGTAACAATTTCTTGATAAAGATCAATCCAGTGTGATACAGATAAGTACTAATCAGTTGACAGTCCAACAAAATGTCCTCCTGCACATACTTATTTTTCCCAAAGATGGACTGCAGAGAACAGTCAAAGTGACCTCAGATCAGTGTTAATTGTCTTTATTGGTTTTAAATTTCATAATCCAATAAAAACATTTCATTACAATCAACAGCTTTTCATTTCACATTTTAAAAACGTTTTATCGTGGGGGGATTTTTATTTCCCGTCCCTTTTAATTTTTAAAATTAACATGCAACATTCAAGACACCACAATAAGAAACATCACATACATAAATTTCACAAAACAGAAAAGAAATCACAAGACATTGAAATGAAGAGAAAAAAAAAAAGATCAGATCAGTGTTAAATTGAGTCAGTGCTAATTGTTTGAGCTTTTTGAGTTGATATGTGGCCAGCAGTCTCACAGGGTGAGCCGCAATTGGCCTTAGTGTCACACGTGGAGGGTGGGATTTAAGTTGGTGTGACCTGCATTGTGGTATTGTCTCCCAGAGGATCATCGTCCACTTAATATAAACCTACATTTTGAGTTAATATAGCATGTGCTGGCTTGTTCCCAGGCAGAAATGGTCATACTTGCATTTTCTTAGTGACAGTTTTATTGTAAAAATAAATACATTTATGAATAATTTATTTAATTAACATTTTCTTCCCAAACTGAACTTTAAGGGCCTTGACATTTATTTTGGCCAAGTAAGATCACATTTGATGGCTTGTTTGGCAGAGAGAACTTCTTTGGCAGAGAGTTTGAAATGAGTCCGGTAAGCCTATTTGTTGATGATGTAAAGGGTTAATTGACTTTCTGGGGTTTTGTGTATATCAGTTTGAGTGTATGTTTTTGATTGTCACAGAAGGTTTTTGTATGTGATTAATGGTATTTTAGATATTTAGATAACCTTAACCCTTCACAATGGCATGCATAGAACAGTTAACTTCAAAGCCACTTGTACAGTGACGGTACAGTGATTCATTTATAGTATTATTCACTAGTATAAACAAATATCTTTTTTTTAAATATCATATCATATTCCTTGAGCACAGCGGTCTAAGATTGCATGCTCCACAGGAAATAGTTCCAACAGAAATTAATATTGAACAACCTGTACAAGCTGGAGTTTCTTGAAGTGTATTTTCTTGCTTTAGACCACAAATCCCAAATGCCCCTATACTAACCAATGTAAAGCTGGCAGGTGTAAATATCTATAATATCCTTCATTGAACACAAAACTGTCTGGGAAATTTAAAACCATCAAGGCTTGCAGGGCTTTATGACCACATGTGAGAGAAAGATTAAATTGGCCCCTGTGCATCCCCCCTCCCATTACCAGAGATATACCACTGCGTCTTACATATCTGCCCCCAGAACATGGGTATGGGGTTACAAATGGCAGTTTAAAAATAATCCAGCTGCCATAAACTGCCCTGCATTTAGACACAAGCCTCTGCTTAGAACCTCTGTAATAAAGATATCAGCCGAGCCACACACAATCATCTTTGGGAAGCATAATGAAAAAAAGAAACGTGTGTAGTCTATAGCAGGGGTGTCAAACTCCGATCCTGGAGGGCTGCAGTGTCTGCTGGTCTTCAGCACAAGTGATTCATTCAAGTCATTGATTAGCTAAAGCGTATAATATTTTGTTAGCTTTGATTATGGCGCGCATTCGTCGTGGCATTGTTTCGACAACCTTATGGAATTTTTGGCCGAGATCTTGTATTGACGACAGGAGAGTCGAACCACTCCGTAGTCTTTTCCAGCACATGCCAAAGACTTTCAATGGGGTTAAGGTCAGGACTCTGGTGGCCAATTCATGTGAAAATGATACCTCATGCTCCCTGAACCACTCTTTCACAATTTGAGCCTGATGAATCTTGGCATTGTCGTCCTGGAATATGCCCATTGATGGGATAACCTGGTCATTCAGTACATTCAGGTACTCAGCTGACTTCATTTTATTGCTGCATAACGTTGCTGAGCCTCGACCTGACCAATTGAAGCAACCCCAGATCATAACACTGCCTCCAGAGTCTTGTACAGTGGGCACTATGCATGACGGGTGCAACAGTGACTATTTTTTGGCCAGGCAAAAAGTTTCCACAAAACAAAATCGCCTCCAATGTCCTCTGCCAATGGACCTCCTCTCAGTTGTCGCGAGTCTGCGTTTACATATACTTCCAGGCATCACAACAAGCACAACAGACAAAAGTACTACATGTACTAGTACCACAACACAAGTAGCTTACCAAAATGGCAGACCACAATACAAGTAGCCACAAACCCACAAGCAGCTTACAACCAAAATTATCATTTTGGAAACGAGTAAAAACTGGCTTCCAAAAGGGGAATCACGCGGAAATACAATTAGAAAATGTGCAGCCCTACAGCACGGCAACAACTACGACAAACTACAAAAAAAGTAAGCGCTGCATATAACCTGAAACAAACGCCACAATACTACTTAAAAATGAGCTTCAGCACGGCAGCAAAGCTGGCAACGTGCATGAAGTTAGCTAAAGGGAAAACAAAACTGTCAAAAGTAAAATGAACCCACTTCCAGCTAGAGAACGCCGCAAACACGCTCTCGGGATATCGATAACAGGTGTCGTTAATTTCCAATCAAGACTCAGGTGAGCCGAAGGAAATGAGTTTGCACACAAAACTGTCAGAAGGGCGCACTCTTGGGGAAGCACAGGGACGTAACAACATGTATCATCATGTCTGATTATACGTACGCATGTAATTGTGTAAGTTTATAAGCACACATGTAATTGTGTGAGTTTATAAGAACATGTGTAATTGTGTGAGTTTATAAGCACACGCAATTGTGTGCGCACCTTTCCGTAGATGCGCCTGCTGCCTATCAAGCAGAAGAAAGCCCATATGATGGAGGTGCAGCTGAACGGCGGCGGTGTGGCGGAGAAGGTGGACTGGGTGAGAGAGAGGCTGGAGCAGCCCGTCCCCGTCTCCAGCGTCTTCTCTCAGGATGAGGTGATAGACGTCATTGGAGTCACCAAGGGCCGCGGCATGAAAGGTTCGACAGCAACACAAGGCTTGCATTATGCATTATCCGCACAGGGACACCCTCTTTTTCAGTACCGTGGCAGTGCTGGCCCCTCATGTACACAGTCATTCACAAGGATTCTGTGGGTTTAAGGGACTGTTAATGTTCTGTTTCACTGTAAAGCATCTTTGTGGCGGTTCTTTGTAAAAAGCACTAGACAAATAAAATTTTACTTAATTGAATGTCCTTAAGCACTATTTTTACCCCATGGTTCATCCCAGGTAAATGCCCGGCTAGTTACGGACAACACTAGCTGCTAGCTGTCCGACAACCGAACTGATCCATTCTCTATATTTTAGCGGGGGTGACCAGTTATCCATCAGCAATGCTGACTCATTCTGTTTCCCCAGGGATAACCAGCTGTCTATGGTCAATGTTTCCCCAGAGGTGACCAGTTGTGTGAAGGCCAGACTGATCCATTTTGTGTGTTTCCTCAGGAATCGCCAGTTGTCTTACAGCCAGGCTGACCCATTCTTTGATTTCCCAGGGGTAACCAGTCATCTGAAGGCTAAGCTGATTGATTGTGTGTATTTTCCCAGGGGTAACCAGCCGCTGGCATACAAAGAAACTGCCTAGGAAGACGCACAAGGGCCTGCGGAAAGTGGCCTGTATTGGAGCGTGGCACCCCGCCCGTGTAGGCTACACCATTGCCCGCGCTGGCCAGAAGGGCTTCCACCACCGCACTGAGCTCAACAAAAAGGTCTGGTTCCCCACCACTACACAGACTGTGCTGAACAGTTGTGTTTAATTGAACCAAGCCGAACTCACTGAATGTGCAACTTCTGCAGCAGTATGGGCGCCCCATGGTGGCTACAGTAAGAAATGCTGCAGTGACACATTTCACATTTCAGAATGAATTAACTCATGGGGCCCTATCTTACACCCGGCGCAAAGCGGCGCTAACGCAAACGCAAGTGTCTTTGCTATCTTACACCCGGCGCTAGGTCCATAATTACGCCTAACGCTTACGCCGTCAAACTAGCATGTTTGACGGCCTAACTCTTGCGCCATCATTAGTGAACTGGGCGTGTTGGTCTTAAGATGAGGAGTGGCCAGGATTCTTTTTGGCGTATTGCTATCTTGAGCCAGCAGAAAGCGCTTGCGCTAGAACCACCACAAACCTGGTCTAAAGTCATGTCGCAGTTGTTTACATGCTATTTTAACGGCGCATATAAGTGCGTCTACATAGGCGTGTGCACAACGCGCATACCCTCCTGTCTGTTACACACAGGGGCGTGCACAGGCATGACTAAAATATCTAGATCACAATGTGAAATATTATTATTGTGTAGGCTATATCAAAAATGCATAATAATAAAAGGTTCCATAGGTCCACATACCTTTCCCTCAGCGAAGGGAAACAATGCCACATTATATTGCTCTCAGCCCACTCCATCAACATCCAGGCGATGTGCGATGGTACGGGACAATGGCTATCCATTAAAAAGGAGCTGATAACACCTATAGCTATCAAGCCTAATGCGCGAATTGTCTTTGCACCTAATGCGTGAATTGTCATTCAATGGAAAACTCGCGCACGGCAATAGACGGACATTTAAGTTCTGAAAATGCGCTTCAGATGTCATTACAATACAGCTCTGTTTATCTATGAATACAGCCTGTAAGTAAATAGAATGGTTTGTGACTGAAAAAAGTTCAAAACCTTGTCCAGTGAATATTGCATTTATTGTCGCTGTGCATAAGGTTTTTTTCGATAGCCTATGGTTAAAAAACGGAGATGTCACCATGTTAACTAAATTGTAACCTTAGCTATTCTTCGTCCTTCATATTTTTTTAAATTACAGTGACCAGGTTTCCATACTCTCACCGTTTAAAACCCAGCTGATTTCACCCGTTATTCCTTAACTGAACAAAACGATTTTAAAGAGAACTAAGCGTCTAATTAGAAACTAAAACAAATTTGCAGCACGTTACACAATTAATTCACAATTAATTGTAATGCCATTCTCTGCACGTGAGCTGCATGTTCTCAAGTCGCACGTTTCACGGTCTTCCTGGGAAAGTGGATTGTTTTAAAGGATTACGCTACGAGTAAAACAGGTTGGTCACATTTCCATAAACAGGAGATTATTAAACAAGGGGAAATATGCGTGAACTTATGGGTTGCGAACCTGACAGCTTTATTGTAGGCTATTTAGTGTCATCATTAAGGCAAAATAACGGTATGTATGTTATTAATCAATATTAGCCTACTATGCAGGTAGCCTAATGAACTTTGGATGAAGCTTGAACTTCGAGAATTCCATGAGAACAGCCTCTTGGAATTGATGTTTGACACTTTCATTGCATAATCAAACGAAATTCGCTGAACAAGCAGGCTAATTTGGCGTTTTCTAAGGTGAGACTGAAGCCATTGATAGCTTATTCTCAGCTGTTGCAGGTCCTTTTAACGAAATTTAACCGCACATATTTTGTAAAATAACAGCCCTGACTGGAATTACCGGGAACTCATAGGCTAATGGTTAGTCCGAATAATATTGATCATACTCCATTTAGCCTATTCCATGATCACACTAAACACGCACGAGCATGTCTGTTTCGCCATCATAAGCAATCCGCCAAGGTGGATAAGCAGGCTTTTAAAGGGAATGGGATATGACATTTTGATTGGTTTATTGAATGTCACGCCCAAGACACACCTATAATTAATGAAGCGACTAGGTTCAGCCCAGTTGCGCCATGCGCCGTGCTTAGCGCCAAAAAAACACGCCGTTAAAATAGCAAAAGTGGACTTGGACACGCCCTAAATGGACTTAGCGCCATGCGCTTAGACTAAGCGCCAAGATCGCCAAGATAGGGCCCATGGTTTCTCCTGTGGCTCAGTTGCTAAGGGCACTCACCACAAAGCACAGGCTGAGTCTTGCAACATAAAATATAAGTCCGGGGCTTTGTCATTGTGCAAAAGCACTGCCTAGCTATTCACCGGGTGCCTGTAGGTTACCTGTTCTTAGTGAGAGAGAACCTCTGATCAGTGCTAGCTCTCCTGTAGCACACTGTGTTGCTATTAGTGTGGGAAGTATTCTCTGAGGACTGCACTTGTTTTAGCCATAGTGTAGGGGGCCGGGCTACATTGCTGTGATCAGAGGCGTCGGAGTGGGGGGAATAGTGGAACTGACTGCTGGGGGGTGCTCAAAAGGTTTGGACTAAAATTTTTTCTTTGGGAAGGGGGCCCACAGAGACTGCATTTGTGCTACACCCCTGGCTGTGATGAGAGCAAAATACAATAAGTGATTCCATCCCCTAGCAGGTTGGTCACAGTTTCTAATCCCGGGCGTGGCACAGCTGTCATGCCCCTGAACCCACGTTGCTTAATTCAAGTCGCTTCAGCAAATATCCAGCTGTCCGGTGGCAACCGGTAGCATGGAAAACTGGGAAACTGTGCGAGCGACTCCAGGGAGACGTATCTGCTGAGCGAATGCATAATGTAATGCGATAAATAATGTAGCGGCGTGGCCACGACTGCATTAAAGGCATCTCACCCACAGCCACACTTACTGTACTCACTGCGCTGCCCCCAGCTGACTGCTCTTTCCGCAACTAAAATGTAAATGATTATTGCACAGACTCCATAGATGAACATTTACTTCCCCAGACAGGCTTAACTAGGTTTTCACATCCTAAATTTTTTGTGGTAAACGTTTGTGGTCTGTGGTATTTACTTCCCAACTTTAGGGTTACTCTTGCTCTTAAACACAGATTTATGCACGTTTCTTCTCGTTGTAAGTCCGTCTGGATAAGAGTGTCTGCCAAATGCCAGTAATGAAATGTAATTCTGTCTTCTGAGTGACTCAAACTGCGGCACATGTATATATTTTTTCCGAATTAAAATATTTGGTGAGACGTTGTCTGGTCAATGCTGTTAAGTGGGTTGCATGCATTTCAGGCAATTTGACCTTATTCAAATCTCATACTTCAAATTTCATGTAAAAATGTCACTTGAAATTAAACATTTGGGACGTAATGGATATTTTATTCCTGTCACTGTATGAGGATTGTTTCTCTCGGCTCCTGGTTCGATGGCGGATTAGCAGAGTGCCTGTTTAGGTTTTATCATCATCTGATTACTTTGTAACTTTGAACTTTTGAACATTTTTAACTGTTTTTCCTCCTGTCCGTAGATCTATCGCATGGGGAAAGGAGTCCACGTCCAGGACGGCAAAGTGATCCGCAACAATGCCTCCACCAACTACGACACAACACAGAAGAGCATCAATCCAATGGTACTGGGACTGCAGGAACTCAACTGGGACAATGACAGAATAGTATAAATACGAGCAGCCACAGTCCGTTTGAGGCCTGAAGGACAGAGGGATCATCTGGATCGGGGTTAATTCAATTGGGTCAAGTAGAAGTCAGTGGTAAAGACAGACTGTGATATCTGGGGTCACAAACAGAATGTAAACACACAGATGCTATGTAAACAAATTGAGCTTCTTTGTTTCTGCTTGACACAAATGCAAGGTCTCATCACAGTCGGTTCTAATCCAGTTCACTTGCATTACACCCAGATCTGGGTCCAGAACATAGCCAGACTAAGAACAATATACATCAAAAATATATCAGAGACAACAAGAGTAATCAGAACCCAGGGAAAGTGTTTGGTTGGTTATCAAACATTTGCAAATCTGTCCCATTAGATTCAACTACTCAATGGGCACTCGGTACCAAGTATAATATTCAGAGGAAATTTAGACATTTCTGTGACTTGATTTGCTTGACATTAATGAAAAACTATTCTGGTTATTATTAAATATACTTTTTTTAAACTCACATTACTGCTGGGTTTTTGCATTATTGCTGCTGGGTGGCTCATCCTCTTAACACACTGTTTCAGTGCATGGATGGGCACCACACTCTGGTTTTGAATACGGACCGCGTCAATGCAGACTGTGGCCTGCAGCACTGCAGGGTGATGTACAACTGACTCTAGCCTTGCCCAGGGATGGGAGGGTTTCATTTAGTCAGGATAGAGTCTCAGCACACACCAGCAACCCCTGCTAGTCAATCAGAAGCCAACAAGCCTTTTGCAAGAACATTTGCATTTTTAAAAATTAGCCTTGCATGTTAGTAACTCTGATTGTGACTCTTTTTCCCCTCTCTCCTATTCTCTCACTCCTGTTCTCCTCTCATTCTTCTCTCCTCCTCTCTCCCTGTGCTGCTGTCTGGCTTTAGGGTGGATTTCCTCGCTATGGCGATGTGAACAATGACTTTGTCATGCTGAAGGGGTGTGTCATTGGCCCTAAGAAACGTGTCCTCACCCTCAGGAAGGTACGGCACCCCAGCTTAAAGTTTAGAACCATTATACAGTTATTCTGTTTGTTTCTACGGGTGATGCTTCTCCATTGGCTGTTAGAGCAACAGAAAGTGCTGCAGTTGGTCAAAAGGTAGTCAGTCGAGTTTTGGAAATTGGGTTTTTAGTGTTTGTGATCTCCAAGAATATTCTGGAAATTGTTTTGGCTCAGTCAGCGAGCTAAAACACACATCATGTGATCAGTTGCACCGAGTAACATGCCTGTGTGTGTGTGTGTGTGTGTGTGTGTGTGTGTGTGTGTGTGTGTGTCTGTCTGTGCCGCAGTCCCTGCTGGTACACACCAGCCGCAAGGCCAAGGAGACCATCGAGCTCAAGTTCATTGACACCACCTCCAAGTTTGGCCATGGTCGCTTCCAGACGCCCCAGGAGAAAATGGCCTTCATGGTGAGTAACCTAACCACCTCCTGTCCTCCTTTCACCTTATCCACTCCCCAACCCCTTTCACCATAACCACCACCCAACCCTCCCTGGAGCCTCATCCCCCATCACCCAAACCATCACCCAGCCCCCTTTTACCAAAACTGCTGCCCTGCCCCCTGTCACCTTATCTTCCACTCCCCAACCCCTTTCACCATAACCACCACCCAGCCCTCCCTGGAGCCTCATCCCCCATCACCCAAACCATCACCCAGCCCCCTTTTACCAAAACTGCTGCCCTGCCCCCTGTCACCTTATCTTCCACTCCCCAACCCCTTTCACCATAACCACCACCCAACCCTCCCTGGAGCCTCCTCCCCATCACCCAAACCATCACCCAGCCCCCTTTTACCAAAACTGCTGCCCTGCCCCCTGTCACCTTATCTTCCACTCCCCAACCCCTTTCACCATAACCACCACCCAGCCCTCCCTGGAGCCTCATCCCCCATCACCCAAACCATCACCCAGCCCCCTTTTACCAAAACTGCTGCCCTGCCCCCTGTCACCTTATCTTCCACTCCCCAACCCCTTTCACCATAACCACCACCCAACCCTCCCTGGAGCCTCCTCCCCATCACCCAAACCATCACCCAGCCCCCTTTTACCAAAACTGCTGCCCTGCCCCCTGTCACCTTATCTTCCACTCCCCAACCCCTTTCACCATAACCACCACCCAGCCCTCCCTGGAGCCTCATCCCCCATCACCCAAACCATCACCCAGCCCCCTTTTACCAAAACTGCTGCCCTGCCCCCTGTCACCTTATCTTCCACTCCCCAACCCCTTTCACCATAACCACCACCCAACCCTCCCTGGAGCCTCCTCCCCATCACCCAAACCATCACCCAGCCCCCTTTTACCAAAACTGCTGCCCTGCCCCCTGTCACCTTATCTTCCACTCCCCAACCCCTTTCACCATAACCACCACCCAACCCTCCCTGGAGCCTCCTCCCCCATCACCCAGCCCCCTTTTACCCAAACCACCACTCAGCCCCTGCCTGGAGCCCCATTCCCTGCTCCTGCACATGGGAGGGGGTTTGTGGCCACATCTGTAGCTAATGCTAACACAGTGTTAATCACACAAAGCGAATTACTGAGGCACTGCCCTTAGCAAGGCACTTATCCGGCACTGCTTCAGTGTAAAATATCCGACTGTATTAATGGACAGCGTTAAAAATGTAAGAGAAGGGTGTCCGCTAAGAAAATACACAATATGATGGAACATGATTCAAAGATTGGCAAACCCAAGATCTCAAAAAAAAAAAACTTTCACAGTGCTCCAGAGCACACATTGTTTTTGACAAAATCCTGACCCCCTCTCTCACTCTCTCTGACCCCCAGGGCCCCCTGAAGAAGGATCTGCTCAAGAAAGTAGCAGAAACTCAGTCTGAGGAGGTTTAGGGGAGCCAGGGGTCCCCCCCAAAATAGTGTCTACAATATAAAATCAGTGTTCTACAAAATAATAAATATCCCTTCATCTCAACTCAACTGTGTCTTTTGTTTTTGTCCCAATTGTATAAATATATTTCTATATTTCCTTGAATGGTATGTATTTCTCAATGAATGAATATGAATGGTACTGTATATATTTTTCTTTTTAATGGTAATTATATGCCTCTTGGTGGTAAAAATGTCACCCGTGATTGGGGTATATTGTATTTATTTTTTGTCTTCAGTGAATATTTGCTTGAGCACTATATACAGTATGTTCTTATAGGAGAAATGAATACCACTGTGTGATAGTTATGTCTTGTGGTGTGTTCACAGTTGATAAAAGACCACGTACTGTTATCAGGTAAAACTCACACCATAGCGCACAAGAGTCTCCGGCATGACTCATCCTAACTCTCCTGCTCTTTGAGAGCATGCTAACACAGGCCAAGGACATGTATTCATTTAATGGCTTACACACCCTCAGGTTCAGTCACACAAAGTGAATAGCACACACACACACACACACACACACACACACACACACACACACACACACACACACACACACACACACACACATACACATACAGAGAAAGGCACTCAAACACACACACATAGACTGGCATAATTGAAATATGCTTGCACACAACCCAGGTCAGGGGACTTCCACTGCGGCGTATTAAAACAGGAAACAAGCCTCAGGACTCCAGCACAGAAACCTCTTTATTCTGTTCCAGAAGGATGTGAGGGAAGGATCACGCATGCAGGAGACACAGGGTTCCTTCCTGTACTGACGCTGTGCGCCATGGTAAGCAGCCCCCGTTTGAGAGGCCCATCACAGCATTTGGCCCAGAATCACAGCTCATTACTGCACACTATAACATGGTACACTACACCATGGGTGTCAGACTCCGGCACTGGAGGGCCACAGTGTCCGCTGGTTTTCAGTGTGTTTCAGCACCAGTGATTAATTTAACCATTCATTCATTGATTGGCTAAAGAATCCATAAACCTAATTCTCAAGGCTTTAACTGGCTGCTAATTGAAAGGAAACCATGAAAACCTGCAGACGCTGCAGCCCTCCAGACCTTTAGTTTGACACCCCTACACTGCAGGCTCAACGTTGTGAGCAGTACTCATGCCATCCCAGCACCAGACTCCAGAGGGTGCTGTTGTGCACCAGCACCTAAACCAGGCACGTCCAATCACCAGGTTTCTGTCTGTCACTCTTAAGACCTGTGGGTTTAGGGTTCAGCAGGCACCAGAGTCATCCTCCCAGTTATGAGCAGCTGCGGCCTGTCCGAAGCACAGCGGATGCGCTTTCAACACGTTTCCACCAGGGGGCGCCGCTACTCCGATGCCGCCTCTTCCTCCTCTTGGTCTGCCACATCCATGGAGGACTCCCGTGAGCAGGAGGCAGGGGAATGCTGGGAGGATGGAGGACTGTCCAGCCCAGAGTGCATGAGTGGCAGGTAAAGGTCGTCCATGTTCGGCATCACAAGAACTTTCTGCAACAGGAAAAACAGGAGCACAGCCGAGGAAGCAATTAACAAATTTAATGAGACAATGTTATATCTAATGTAGACATAACCCCATATATAGGACTTTTAACTATCTTAAAGCCCTTTCTAGTGATTGATGGAAGCTCACGCCAACCACCTTCAAATGTACACCACCCACAAAACTATGAATTGAGTAGGCGAGTACCAGTAGTACATGACTGAGCAGTAAGCCGGACTCACCACCAGCTAGAGAGGCTAAAGTGGCTTTCATAAGCTACATTTACTGCGGGTGGGTCAAGCAAGAGGCTATCACTCTATGGACCACTCAACAGGCCAATCAACAGAAACATTATCCCTCTGTCTCATAAAAACACTGAGGTATAATATGGAGTTTCAGACCACAGAAATATACTAATTTAATGACGGCCTCCACGACATACATATACATTGATTGTCTAGTTATATGATGGAAACACTAATAATAATCTAACAATCTGCTGCCAAACCACCCAAATATGCAATTACAACAGTTTATGATGATGTATTATGCAAAAGTAAAAGGTAATGTGCACAGTTTTTTTTGATGGATGCAGAGTGTTGCTCCACATAAGGGCTCCCAGGTCCTGCTGGCTCTTATTTTCACCTTAAAATCATCAACCACTTCAATCCCAAAAAAACAGGTCAGTCTGACCTGTGCTGAGTGCTGAGTAACAACAAAAACCAGCACACCCTGTGGCTCTCCATAGCCAGGGGTGGGGAGTCCTGCTCTATATTGTAAAGCAGTGTACAACCTCCTCACTGTCCACATTTATGTGTTAGGTTCCCCTTTGGGAATAGTATGAGTACAGTATGTTGTTCTTGTAGCTCAAGCGCACCTCTGCGAGGATCTGGCAGACTGCTTGTAATCAGTCTCTCAGGTGTGGGATATCTAGGTCAGGGCTGCTAGTTTCCAATCCCTGAAGAGCTTTAATCCGGTGGATCCTTAAACCCCTAACGCTCCTAGAACCGGGCAGGGAAGCTAAATTGGTTTAGTGATTATTCGAGTAAACTGGTTGGCTGGCTGGTCTTCAGGAACAAAGAGTGAGTCGGCCAGGTTAAACCTTCAAAATAGGAGTCCTTGGTATCCTGATGTGCTGTGTGAGAGGGTTGTTAGTGTGAAGGGCCAGGGCAAGGTTTTAGAATAAAAGTCCCATGATGCAATGCTGAGTGTAGGGGCTGTTGTTGTGAAGAGCAGACCTGGAACTCGCGCTGCAGCTTCTTCTCAATCCACTCGGTGACGTGGGTGAAGGTCACCTCCCTCTCGCCCAGCATGGGCCTTACTCTCAGGTCCAATCGCGGTGGAACGCGGAAACTGTACCTGCACAGGTGTGTGCACGCACACATGAAAACACGGACGCAGATAGGAACATGTAGACACACACACACACACACACGCACATATGCATAAGAATGCTGCAATTATATAACAGTACTTGATGTTGAAATAAGTCAAACTCCTATGCTGTATTTCTAATCAAAGAACACCCACCCAAAAGCATTGGTGCTTGTACGATCACAACATATTTGCCAACAGATCTACTGCTCCCCAGCAGAGACATCCGCCTGTTTACTGCACCTCACACTTAGACTTCCATCTTTTATATCTGTTACCAATGTTGGTACCAGATTAGGTGCCAATGTGTGTTCACATCAGGTATAAACGTAAAATATTCTTATATATACCCATGGCAAAAATACTAAAACTCAAATTACTTCTATAACTGTGATCAATGTGAACAAACAAAAAAATAAAAAAATTTGGATGATATAATTTTTTATTCAATTATTAATGTTAAACTACAACACTTTGATGTGCACTTCCACTGCTCTTCAAAGATTTTCATTTGGACAAGTGTCTTACCAGATTCTGTCAGTAGGGGGCGGTGGAATGTTGACAGCCAGGGTTCCAGAGAGCTCCTGCACTTCGACAGTTAGAAGCAGGGGTGTGTTGGACACCTCCTCTATCTTCTTCTTGATGTACTCGTTCTCGGTGGCCTTTTGGAAGTATTTGGACTTGGCGATTTTGTCCACGAACCTCAGAATCTTCCTGCTGGTGCTGCAACCACCGTGACTGGGCAAAAGGACAGAGCAAAACAGCTTAACACTGGTGGTTCTCAGCTCTGAAGTTCTTGAAGAGCTGTAGGGTCTGCTGATTCTTCACCATTAATCCCCTCCTTATTGAGTGATTAAAGCAGTCTGTTACACAGTTAACTCACCTCAACAAGTTTATTGAATCTAAGTTGTGTGTGAAAACAAAAACCAGCAGAGATCCTGCAGCTCTCCAGCATCACAACAACTAACCATCCATTTTTCAAATAATTATCTATCAAAGCGTTTGTTAGCTATGAACACCATGTGTGCTAAACATAACCCGTGAACCACATAACTGGCACAGGAAGTTCTGCATCCACTGGGGGATCCTCCCCTCAATCACATCAGTTCTTGAGCCCCTCCCCCCATGGTGAAACGTGCTCCCCACGACAGTGATGACAGCATTCACCTTCCATCGCAGGCTGACCTCCCTCTAGCTCCTACTATCGCATTTAACTTACATTACAACCACTTTATGTGTAAGGTTATGGATTTCTTCCCAAGGTAATCCGAAAAAAAGTGAAGTAAAGGGTAACTGTAGCATAGATACTGCCTCGGCCATTAAATAGATTTAAGTTCTTCGACATTGATATGCAGATTTTTTTTTATGTTTGCAGGCAGTTCAATTTCAAAATTTGAACATAGCTGAGGTATGTAGCGGGGTGCCACCGCTTGGCATAATCTCTGTTTGTTGCCTAAACCTGTATGTGTGCACTTATCTAAGTCACTCTGGGTGAGAGCACCTGCTAAATATAACCGTATACAGCATGCCGGGCTATTGACTGGCTTTGTAAAAAAGACAGCAAAAAAGGAAAAGATGCATGAACAACATTTTGGCCTACAGAGTCTTCATCAGGATTCAGTGTTGTCTATTGGTTAATAAATCACCGGGAGCACTGAAGCGGTTTGCAGAAATGTCACAATACGACCTCTGCCCTTGTCTGAGTTATGTGCCTGACCTGCAGGTGGACAGTAGAAGCTTTGCACTTGGGAGTCTCCATTCTGCTGAAACAGCACATCTGCACTGATCCTTATAATATCCAGATGGGCTAGTCTCATTCTCAGCATCTATCCGGACACCCATCAAGTTGATATATGAAGCGCTGCATCCACACAGGAAACAGTTCGGTGTCCAACCTTACCCATCAGCACCAGGTGGAGTGCCCTTGTCTCCCGGAACCCCCTGGGGCTCAGAAGGTGGCACTTCCTCTTCATCAGAGGAGCCAGCACTCGAGGACTCTTCATCACTATCTGCCAGAACACACAACCTGGGCCTGGAGCTGACACAGCATATTCAGAGTCAGAGGCACACACATATGCATATGTTCACGCAAGCGCGCACACACACATGCACACGCACACAAATATATACACATATGCACACGTACATGTATATACACACATACACAAATATACATACAGACTCATATACTCACAAATACACACAGATATATACTATATGACACATGCACACAAGCAAGTACACAAACACACAATGATTGTGGTGTGAATGTGTGTGTATGTAGTGGTTAGGGTGTTGAATTACAGACATGAGGGTCGATGGCTTCAACCCTCCAATTATGTTCGGGGTCAATTTGACCGCATTCAGTTATTGACGTCTCTTAAAAACCAGTTAACCTTATTTTTTTCTATCTTGTATGACTTTTCCTAATTTGTTTGTGTTAAATAATAAACATGCAAT
This sequence comes from Synaphobranchus kaupii, assembly GCA_029718625.1. Classification (NCBI taxonomy): domain Eukaryota; kingdom Metazoa; phylum Chordata; class Actinopteri; order Anguilliformes; family Synaphobranchidae; genus Synaphobranchus; species Synaphobranchus kaupii. The sequence continues at coordinate 12,348,460 of CM056387.1, read as the reverse complement.
AAACATAATGCCATTTTCAAAAGTCCTGTATCAACTTTGCATACAGAGGTGTTGAGTGGGGTCATTGAACTAATGATCAGTAATACCATTAGTTCAATGATACCGGTAAGGTTAAATGGAGTCATACAGGTGTGGTTACAGTGTATTTGGTACCTCATGCAGCCAGACTCCGGCACGCTGTCGGTCTCCGCCCCGCCCTCCTTGCCCAGCTTACAGAGGTTCATCTTGGTCTCCAGAGTCATTTGCAGAGAGCCGGTATACACCACCTCCATCTCCAGCCATAGGCCTGTCCAGAGAGACACAACCAGTTTGGTCTCACTGTGGTCACTGCACAGTCTGTGTGTGTGTGTGTTGGGGTGGCTGGGGGTTGGGCATGATCCTTGTGGAAGCTGGCCATTGTGCATCCTTTGCCCTTTTCAGGTTTCAGCCTAAAATTCCGCTCACACACACATACAGGCACACACACACACACACACACACACATGCACACACCTACACACAAACACACACACACCGATTACAACAGTTTAACACCATTACATCTTATGTGAAGACTGTAAATGCATTATGCAGTCATGATGCTGGCTCTGATGTCATCCTGCCCCACCCCTGACACCTGTAACCTCACCTCTATGGTCCACTGAGGGCCTAGACATGCTCACCACCTGGGGCATGCAGGTACCCATGTCCAGCTCTGTCAGGGTCAGTTCATTCATAAAGTATGGCAACTGCAGAGGGACATAGAGAAAATACAAACTAAAAATAGCAAAATAGAGCAGAAAGCTTGCTCATGTGATGACTGAAGCACAACACAAAACAAAACAAAGCCTACCCAAAAATTGAGCACAGTATAAATTCATATTTGTTTACCATTTCTATTTTTGAAGAGAAGATCCAAAAGACATTTTCCATTTAAACTACCATGGCTAGATGAAAAATTAAGAGCTAACAGATCAATACTGGGAATAATGCCACTGCTCCGTAACTCAGATGGAAAATAATAAAAATCGTTTTTCTCCCCACTGGAAGAGCACGAGATGAACGAGAAAGTCGATATGCGGGAAGTCTGTAGGGGTGAGTTATGTGACGGGAGCTGGGAGAGCGAACAAATTCCGTTAAGTGGAGGCATCGCGCTGACTCGGCGGCCCACCGAAGCGCGAGACCTCCAGCGATCTTGCAGTCAGCGTCAGTGACAGCTCGCCCGCCCTCCCAAACAGCCCACGCGATATCTCCTGATAAAGAACGTGGAAATAGATACATTTTTTAGCCTTTAGCCGTTTTTTTCATTTTCATTACTGTCTTACTTTATTAGCTATATCGTTTTTTTTATTACTGTTCATGACTACATTACATTCCTTTTTATGACCCTAGACTGTTATTCTCCATGTCCTGCTTTGTCTTGCCTTTTTATATTTGCGTTACTGTTCCTTTTAGTTTTACTTTAGTTTTTTCATCAGGAAAGCAATATCGAGCATCATGTATGAAAAAAGCACTTCATAAATAAAGTTATTATTATTATTATTATTATTATTATTATTATTATTAATAAGAATTCCCATGGAAACAAACTGACCATCTGACCTCATTCAGGTGGAAGAATGTTTGCGTATGTGTGTAGTGTTAATGCGGTTGATGAGAGCCCAGCGGTAGCAATCAGACTGTTACAGCAATAATGTCTGGACTAATGATTCAGGCACCCACTGAAGTGACGCACAGTGTGCTGAATTAGATCACAGCCCACATCTTACATTGAGATTAAATGGATAAGAGTATTAATAGATCTCATATATGGTTATTCAGCGCATAATTGATCAATTAAAGCAGCTGATACAGTTAACTCACCTCGCCTGGTTTTCGTGGGTCTGCATTGGTTTCGGATTTGAAGGTGAAAACAAAAACCAACGGGCCCAGAACCCAGAATACCTTGCAGCCCTCCAGGACTGTTGTGGAACCCTGTTTAATAGCATTCTCATCCCCCTCTTCCCAAACTGGTCCAAACCTGTCTCTACCGGTAGAACAGCAGTAGGTCTTTATCTGTTCTACCTACAGTGTCCTGTCAGCTGTTTTAAGCGCCTCTCCCAGTCCCATCTCTGTCATCCCTCCTTCTCCTCCTCTCATCTACACCTCTTCTCATCTACACCTCTTCTTTCTTCCTTCATTTTAGTCAGTTACTCACCCTGATTTTCGTCAGCTTTTTCTGGATTTTGTGAGCCACCTGATTGGCCCAGTACTTCTCACGGAGGAAGTCCCAGAAGATGCGGCCAATGAGGGCGTTGACTCCCCGGGTAACGGCGGGCTGGGATTCACCATTACCACCAGCGACGGGCTCACAGAACTGAGGGAGGAATCGGGAGTGGTAACACACAGGACAGGAAGCATGTGATTATGGAAGAATATATGCAAGAACTTCTCCGAATGAGAACACCCTGATTAAGGCACTTCATGTTGAAATGTTACTAAAATTAAGTCCATAATTTGTGTCTTGTTTACGGATGCGAATAGACCATTCAGCCCCAAACAGAATATACTGCAGTATATTGTAAATATATCTAAATTATCGTCACAATATATTTAAAATATACTGCAGTATATTACATTTCCAATAAGGGAAGACTCATCATTTTGTGAGTTCCAAGCATTTCATCAAGCTCACTTTCCATCACCCCAAGATTCTCCCTAGAAAGCTGTTCCACAAGTAACAGCTCTGGTTCCTGGTATCAGTGCAAATGCAGTGGTTGTTCAAACTGAGCGATTAGGTAATTAACAAAACTGATTGCTAATGAGACACTGAAACCCCTCTGCACCTGATGGCGAATGTGCCTACTTTGCACTTTTTTAAGGAGGGAATTATTACACTGGATCTAATGAACATAGATGAAGCAAGGTGGAATAATTAGGCTCTTATCGGCTTCAATATCCAGGTGCAATTAAGTGGACCCACGCAAACTTACCCACTGCTTTGTTTAGGGGCATATTCAAGAGCATTAAACATTACATGAATGTTTTAAAATGGAAACAGGACTGAACAGAACACCCAGCTACAGAACATTGCAGGTATGGTCAGTGTGAGGGTGACTGTGAGCGGCTTTTATACTGTGGCCAACAATATACTTTAACTCACTGCAGTTACCCCACCACCAATCTAGTGGAGCCAGTGTTCTCACCCCACCATACGCCCACAAAATGTCTCCCAACTAGTGTAAAAAAAAGTAGCTGTTCAGCGTGAACTTTCTGGTGAATAGACAAACCACTGAAACAACAACATGTAACTGCCTATTGTGTAAACTGAGAGTATTAGCAGTAAGATGGTAATCTTTCAAACTGAAGCCAGGCACCTTCTCTTTGGCTGTGGGGCTGTCACCAGTGCTGTAGGACGGGCTGGGCGGGTCACTGCCCGCCTCTGAAACCACGAAGCGGTCCATGTAGGCGTTGTAGTCCAGCAGGATCTTCTCCCGGACGCTGCCCGCCAGGTCCTTTAGCCGCAGGAGAGAGGGTATGTCCTCAGAGCTTCCCCTGCTGGAGCCTCCGCTGTACTGCGCCTGGCCTGCGGGGGTGGAGTCCTGCTGCACTGACATGTCTGGAAGGGGGAGGGGCTAAGTCACTCCTCACATAACACATGGGGTGCGTCCCAATACTCAAAAAATTTACCCTCCTTTCCTCGACTACCACCTCCTCTGCTCCGTGCCCCGGAAACTGATCTTTGTGTTTTAATCTAATGTTGATGATTACATCTTAATTAGGTATTAATGATTACATATTAATTAATGTCTCAACGCAAACCGCCATGTCAGGTACATTGTATACTGCACATTCAAATACTTGTACTCGAAACGTTCAGTCAGTTTTGTATACTTCCGGGTAGGAGAGGAGTGGTAGTGGGGGAGTGGAGGAAAGGAGGTGGGGAGTGAAGAATATTGGGACGCACCCATAAGATTTGTGAAAAGTCGTGTTTACTGTTGCTTGTATAACAGTTCAACCTGGTCTCATATGTTTGCATCACTACAGTCAGATCTCAACACAGGGCAAGCAACCAGGTTTATAATGACAGAAAATGTACAGTTTTATATTGATGTCAATGATTACAATACAAATTTCCAAAGTGTCTGATATATTCTTTTGGAGGGGGTGGTCACCGTCCCAAGTACACCAGGTAGACATTATTTGTATCTCTGAATTCAGGGTCTCAGGCACTGATCTAGGTCCAGGTTTTCCTTTTAGCTCACAATGGATAAAGTTTGGGTACAGGCAGGGACAACCTGATCCTAGATCAGCACTCTGAGATGCTTCACAAACACATGCTCTGGTCACTGGGTTTTTCTGGGTTGCCAGATCCCTCACCAGATTTGGATCCACTGTCTTGATCGCAGTCCGTTGCCTTAGAGGCGGACAAGAAGTGCTGAAACCACTCCTCCTTCTCCCGACCCGTTCGGCCAAACAGGAAGAGAGCGACAGGGGCCCCTGGCTTGGCAACAGGGGGCACATCCTGTTCCGCCCTCTCCCCCTGCTCCTCCTGCACCTCCCCTCTGTCCTCCTCCCCCACCTCCACCTCCTCCTCCGCCTCCTCCTCAGCCAGCATCACGCAGATGGGGTACTTCTTGTTCCACACCCTCTTTCGCGCCAGCACCGCGGGCAACAGAAACACCTGGGGAGGTTTAAGACAGCAACCTTATCTAAGAGGTATATACCTGAACAATTTCCTTAAAAAACAATATCCCATTGAAAATATCCCACGCTACTATTTCAGATAAAGATGTAAAAATCCCCTCCAAAATGTTTTATACTTGGCATAATAAAAGTAAAACATTTTCCATATTTATTTATAGATATATACTGTGTATATATATACATATACAGTACTGTGCAAATGTCTTAGGCACCCTAGATTTTTTATGTAGATTTTTTCTTTGATGTTTATTTTTTGTCTTCTGCATTAGTGTGTCAGTAGAAAAGAGCAAATTGTAGATTTCCAAACATTGATTTTCCAAAAACTTAATTGAACTTTCGTCAGAGAAAAGAAGAACAAGGAGTTCTGCAACAGATGGCATGGTCTCCACAGAGGCCTGTTCTCAACATCACCGAGGCTGTCTGGGATTACCTGGACAGACAGAAGCAAGCGAGACAGCCAAAGTCTGCAGAAGTTGGCAAGTTCTCCAAAATGCTTGGAACAATCTACCAGCTGATTTTCTTATGAAACTGAACAACAGTGTACCTAAGAGAGTTGATGCTGTTTTAAAGGGAAAGGGTGGTCACACCAAATATTGATTTGATTCTGTTTTTTATTGTTTACTGTTCTTTATAGTCAATTGTTTGATATTTAGAAAATTTTAATTATTTTTTAAAGGATTTTCGCCTTACGGATTTTCTTTACATGTGCCTAAGAATTTTGCACAGTACTGTACATATGCATAGTTTCTTATCCCTACTCATCACCATTGGCCAGCAACTGAAGTTAATGACAAATGCTGCATACAAATCCAAAACTTAGGCTACATCACGTGCCAAGACATGAAAACAAATCTCACTGACACTCATTCAGACTATTTAATTAAAGGTCATTAGTGAAGTACACTGTTCCATGTGAATGTATTTTTTCACCATGTAGGTGGGGCTGTGGGCATGTGCTCGGGCGGGGCGCTGACCTTGCTGCCAGCCAGCTGGAATTGCCGTGAGTGCATGAAGACAGCATCTGGGGCGGGGTCAGGGGCGGGGTCTTGGAAGGTCGCGCGGCGGGAAATGTTGGTGCGCGGGTAGGCTAGCTGCAGACGAGACCCCTCCAGGGTGGCGTAGACGGAGTGGGTGAGGGAGGGGTGGTACATTTCGGGATTGTACCCCTGGATCTCATTCATCCAGCCCTGCCAAAGAATCATGGAACACAGGGTTCTGTTCATTCGGTCAGGAGTGGACAAAGAGCGACCTCGTGTCACCGTCACCAAGGCGAGGCTGCCATAACGAAGAAGAGGTGGACAAAGGGGAACCACGGTGACAATTATGATGTCACCATAACCAAAGTGAGGCTCATAATGAGGAAGAAGTTGGAGGGTGTGCACTGTAGCTCAACCAAAAAAGAGTGGCACTAATAAGGATGGAATTAGCCCAATTAACAGGATGGGGTTGTTCACACTGCAGTGAACCTCCGGTGAAGATCGCCTCCAGAGAAGAGGAGGGAACGATGCCATGGAGTGGTGTGTGTGTGTGCGTGTGTGTGTGCGCGCACGCGCGTCTATCTCTGCATTAATTATGTCTGAATACAGCAGGTGATCCGAGAGCCTCTCTTATCTCTTTCATCCCGATTGAAGCGCCTGGTATTGTTCATTTTGCAGGTTATTGTAATGAGGGCTTTGATCCCCATTAAGAGCCAGCAGATAGAGACCAAGAATAGTAGCTGAAGGGGAGGGAGGGTTTTGAGTACCCCGCCTCCCTTGATTGGATGGGATTGTTTTTTATAATGCTTAATTTTTAAAGATCTTAATAAGGTTATGATTGTGTGAATCCATAGGTCACACACTTTTCTGTTGCAACTTTCATTTTGAAAAATATTGCATGCATCCTTTGGGCAATTAGCAAAGCCTATTCTATTCTATTCCATGTTAGCACATTGACTGAGCCACATGATAACCTCAGTGTCAGGCTCAGAGCTGCTCACTCACCTTCAGGATTTTGGGGTGGCTGTGCTCCTGGGCGGGGCTGTCAGCCCGTAGGCTGTCCTGCAGGGAGGGGGGCACCCTGTAGGGGCGCAGGGAGGAGCGTCGGGGCGCCAGGAGCAGAACCACCAGTAGCCCCAGCATGAAGCCTCCAGCCAGCCCCAGAGCTAGGCCTGCCAGGTAGGAGGGCAGAGGCAGGACGAAGAAGCTGTAGGCCAGCGCCGAAACGCAGAACAGCCACCGGCCCGATCCGGAGATTGAGGGCCTGGCCAGGCCCCGGGGTCCCTGCGCCTGCCGAGGGGACCCTCCACCATCCCCTCCAGCCCTGGGACCCGCAATCTCCACAACCTGGATGACATCACCGTATGTGCAGATCTCGTACCTGCTGTCCTGGGAGAGGGCTGGGATAGGGGCGGGGGCAGGGGCAGGGGTGGGGGAGGGGCTGGGCGTGGCAAACCTGGCCCGCCATGCCCTCCTGCCCTGCTTCTCCACCCTCTCCGCATCGCTGTCCTCGGCCCCACCCTCAAAACCAGCTCCGCCCCTCGCCCCGCCCCCCACATTGTCAGTCAGCAGTGCCCGCTGCTGGTGCTGGTGCTGCTGTTTGGGGCTGTCCTCCCGGATGATCTTACTGAGCATGCTCAGTGGCTCCTGCATGGCCTCAGAGAACTTGCGTCGCGTGTCCTCCAGCTCCGCCTTGAAGAAGCCAGTGCCCCTGGGCTCGGGTTCGGTGGGGGAGGGATCAGCAGGGGTGGGCGGGGCAGTTTGTTGGTCCCCGCCCTCTGGCTCCGCCCTGGGCTGGGTCAGCTGCTTCCACATGTGCAGATTGAGCTTGGAGTCAGACTTGGACTGAGCCACCTCGGGCTCACGCCGTGAGATTTCGGAGGAAAGGGACTTGACCAGGCTGAGGAGGGGCTTGGGCCGGAGCGAGGAGGAAGAGGAAGGGGACGAGGAGGAAGAGGAGGCCTCTTTGGGGTCAATCTCTGTGGAGAAGGACTTGACTAGGCTGAGAAGCGGTTTGGGCGAGGAGGGGTAGGGCGAGAGGAAGGCGGGGGCGGAGGCAGAGCGGTCACTCAGGACAGGTGAGGGAGGGGCACGGCGGCGGGGTGGGGCGGTCCCGAGGGGCGTGTCCTCGTGCTGGTCTGGGAGAAAGACGCAGTCGCTCTCCTCAGAATCTTCCCCTGCCCCCTTTGCACCGGTGAGCTGTATCACAATGCCCTGCAGGCCGGCGCCATGACGCTCACAGTCACTATGAGGCGTCCTGCGGGCCCGGGCCTTCTCTGCAGACTCCGCCATCTTGTCACCTTCTCAAGGAACCCTGGGAAACGGCAGGACATGGTGAAGTTCAGCCTTTCAGCCTGCAGCATTCAGTTTACTCTTTGAACACACAGGGAATTTCATCTATTTTTTTAAATGAATATTTATCTATGTGCTGTATTTAAATCCTTTTCTATTGCTCAAAGGCCCAGAAAACTACCAGGCAGAGAACAGTGCATCACATCTGTATACAATATATCAATAGTCAAGCAGCACACTATCCATACCCTCCCCCTCTCCCCCATGAACATCAGCTGATCACACGACTACCTTAAAGATGCAAAGACTGCGCCTTCACTGCCTTGTGAGCGTAGATAATATTTTTCAAAAGCTTCAAGATACTTCCAGCTCGCCGTCATGTTTTTGCTTTTATGCAACGGAAGCTTTGTTTCTGTCCTTGTTTTGCTGCAGGCTCTTCTGTTACGTGAAGACTCCCCGGCCTGTCTTTCAGCACGATATTGCATAATATAATAAAAACGGTTGTCTTTATTGTCAGACTGGATTAGTGCCAGCTCTAGGGCTCCATAAAAAGAGAAAGGGGGTATTTTATATTTTTTGGGCAGGTTCCTCCGTAATGCAGGACGCCGCATGCACTTTAATCAAATGTACTCGGCTGTAAACGCTGAATCTCCAGACGATAATTCAGCCAGTGGTCAAGCACAGGAAAATGTATGCGTGGGGTGAAGCTCTCACAAAACCTTTTACAAATATTTCATAACCATTAGATTATTATTTTCTGCCTGTGCACTTACTGCCTTTTTTTTTTTTTTTTGTCAGTCGCATCACAAAATAATAAATAAATAGATATTATGTATTGTGTATGTATATAGTTAATGAATAAATAAGAGCATACGCGTTAGAAAAATACATGGTGTGGGCCACATATGCAGCCCAAAAAGATTATTTGACCTTATACCGGCTACGGGCATCAGCACTTGATGCTTGCTGCATGAAGAAATATCAAAGAGGAATGTACATTACATGGCAGCCATTTTAGCCGAATGTCTATCTTGGCGAATGTTGGCTGGCGCCGAGCTGCACAGACCTCGCTTGCAGTGTTTTGGGACGAAGGCTCGATGCTAATTTGTTCGGCTCAGATGATGGTTTCATCTCCTCTCCGCGCTGCTTTCAGCCGTCTCTGCAGTCTCTCTCTCTTTCTTTCTCACCCTGTCTCTTCTCCTCCTGTCCCTAACTCCCAATTTCCCTCTGTCCTCCCTCTCTCTCTCTCCTCATTTTTATATACAGTAATGTATGATGATATGTTCACACACTGAGTCATTAAATTGACCTGTTTTTTTTTTTTTTCCCCTGGAGGTCCTGGCAGAGTGCAGCAGGGATCCAAGATGAGGGCCCGGTCACACCCGGATTGGCACTGACGCATTCGCCAAAAAGTGAAGCCACGTGCCAGATTTGTGAAATGTCCCACTTTGTAAGAAGCTAAATTTATGAAAGGAAAAAAAAAAACAACATATATATTGTTCACACTGACGTGCAAAGCTGTCGTGCGCAGAAAAATGAAATGCAAGTCGCGTTAGCAACAGTAACATCAGGAGCCTTGGGCACAAGCGCAGCGAGAGGCATCCTGAGCTCAGCAAAAGGGTAGAACAGAAAAAGAAGAAAATTCAAAAAGGTTCGCTCACTTTTTTAGAGGGCGAGATAAACTGCTAAAAGTCATGTAACCTCAGTGACTCGGGCAGATCACAAAGCAGCGGGAAGATGTGCTCTAATCCCCCAATTAGACAAATTTAACCACAGCGACAGGAGACTGTGCAGACAGGAAGAAGAGAACATTGAACACACGTCTCATGGACCTCTAATACAGACACAGCAAAAATGCAACCCTTTCACGCAGAGATAGAGACTGTCAAAACACACACACACCAAGCAGAGAAAGGATCTGTCAAAACAAGTACACAGACACAATATAAAATTTTAAATGATAATAAATTGTAGAGCACCTTTCATTGCATTACAGTCTCAATAATATGCTTTAAAGTGGGCAGAATAGAGTGCAGCAATTACAAGGGATTCAATGGCCTACTGTCTGTTTAGCTGAGCTGCGTAGCTACTGAACTTGGAGACTGTGCAGCAGATAAAGGCAGACTGCAGGTTCTCCAACAACCAGAGGGGTGGCTGATGGACAGTCAGGTGGGGGGTTACCATGCCAACTTACACCTCTCCCTTTCCAAAATAACAATACATCTGCAGGACTCATCGCCAGTCAGGGTCAGGAATTTAGCCCATCGCCTAAGGTGCACCACACAAATATACAGACAGGCCTAAATGTGAATAATGTTTGAAACAAACTAAAAATAAATAAATAAAAAGGAAACGTATGGTAAAATGTGATAGGTCTACTCAAGATTCACTCAAGCCATAATGCAATTAAGTTGAATATTAAATCTATTCCAGAATCTGATCCCACATGTGCGATATGACGTTCCCGTGTAAATCTTATATCTGTGCAGTGGGCCCAACGCGGCTTTAAAAGTAGGCCTAATCCTTATGATCAATTCGTAGACGGTTGCCGTGGAACTTTTAAACTTAGCCTCGATGGAAATAAAATAAGAGCTCTAGCCTTTTTCTCGAGTCTCGACAATGGGGCTAATATAACTAATATATAAATAAATGTATTTATATTTAATATTATGTCCAGGTGCTGAGATAGGCAATGAGATAACAAAAAAGCAAAGGTTAGCTCTGGTCCAAAAGTGAATTAGAACCTGCAAATCAACAAATCCTGGTAACCGGCTGTGTTGCATCTTTGTGCAGCCGTTCTGGTCTTTACAAAAGTAGCCTACAGGTTTTTGGTTTTATTTGGATTGGGGCCATCGCGCAAAGTTTAAACAATAAATCTGAAACATTTTGAATCGGCGGGACTCGTGTCAACGCACTTATTTCGGTTGAGAATCTATAAGCCATTGGTGGCTTTGTCTTGTCGGCATGCTGACCACATCATAAAAACGAAGTCAGACCGAATCAAAAGAAACGTCTTCCTGCTCTAATCTATTACAGTGAGAGCGACTGAGTGTCGCAGCCATCGATTTACATTACAAAGGCAATTTGGGCCGATAAAAACCGTCAGAGATCAGTCAGTCCAGAGAGCCTTCGGAAGTTTAGCTGCGTCTTCCATTCCTTTCAAAAATTTCAAACTTCTCTTGGCAAGAACAAAAGTCTGTTTTTCTCAGTAATGTCTTGAACATGCATGGGGCTTTTTACTAAACCAGCAGCAGTTGTTTAATGTGGGAGGTCGGGGTGCACGTTTTGTTTTTTCCACTCTTTTGTAACAAAAAATAAACATTTAGTATACCTATACAAATAAGACGACAGTCTTGGGTCCGTGACTCCGTAACGTATATTTTCTCTGTAGCCCTAGCGTCTCTGTGACAGGGTCTCTGTAAACAGCGCTATGCAAATAAATTGAATTCAATTTGATATAGCCTACTACAGCATCAAATCTAAGACACTGGGATCTAACGCCGAAATCAGACAAGATTAAGCCTAACCACAATGCGACTTGGCTTTTATAAGCGTTTTTAATTGTAAATTGTTTTGTTTCTTACATAACATTGATCTTTAATTTTATTTTACCTGAGCTAATTATTATCAGGGTTGCAAATCATGGTGCAAAAAACATTATGCAGCAAAAATTATACCAATAAAAAGAATCAGAAAAAAACTGATTTATCAGTTACAAATAGGCCTACTAATAATGACATGATATACAGATCAGTTTCAATTTAGTCTTCCAGCAAGCTTCATGAATGAGCCGGCACTGACCAAACAGATCAACTTGGAATGAGCAAACATCACTGTATCAGCTCATTTGTGTCTTTTTTTAAAGTCAGGTAGAAATCACTGGACTTAATTCTATATGGACTGTTGAATACATTACAGTCCTTACCCAGCCTAACATGCAGTATCCACTATCTTGTCACCTATGGCCCACTGTTAGTACAGCTCAGTCTCCCAGCATTGTGCAAATCAGCACTACAGCAGTCCACTAGTGAAAGGCGAATGGCTCAATGACAACTGTTTTTTTAGCGAATGGCTTATGACAACTGGCCGCAGGGACAACAGTTGAAAATTAGCCACTTGGCTAACACTGGCACATTTACCTTGTGGTTGATTAATGTGTATTGTCCCTGATCCAAAAAAAAAAAAAAAACGGTTGAGGCAGGGGAGTCAAATTGAGAATCCACTGTTAAAAAATAGCTGGTAAATTAGCCTGCTGCTAGTGGACTGCCGTAGTGCCGGACAACTGGCACAGACAGGAGGCTCAGAGGGGGTTATGCATTGTGGCTTAACAGCCCACAACCAGGGGGTTGAGAATTCAATCCTCCGGCCTGGCATCGCTAAGGTTTTACGTCAATGTCAGGTGTGAAGGGCATGAGACTATAGGTTGCCTTTCAGCAGGTTCTTTTATAACCGATGGCATTCTCACAATCCCCTTCAGAGAATATATCAAACTCCACGTTCAGGAATATTTGACGGTAAAGGTCGGCTTTGACTGAAAAATGCTATTAACGCGGTCTCATGCTCTTGGCATTCACAGGTTGACACCTGACTGTAGCGACTCTACGGGATGAGACCATGTTTGGTTCCCTCAGTGAGTGGATTATGTGTGAAACATTGAGCAGCCACATCAGGCAATCCGCCTAGAGAATGAGCAGAAATCATTTATAACACTAAGAGACATCGGAGCGGCAATGAGTCAGGGTGACGAGACACAGTTTTGACTGCACACACACACACACACACACACATATACATACATACGCACACATGCACATGCATGCAAGGAGAGAAATCAGAGTAGCAAGGGAAAACTCCCCCTTTTGGGACGTGCCGTGTTTCCAGAAGCCACCGCGGCCTGACGCCTGACCGCTCTAACGACAGCTCTTTATCTTCCCTGAAATGTAGCGTTGTTGAGAATTAGCCTCGCCATTCTGCGCACTGCCGTCAAGCTGTGTAACAGAAATACCTGGCTGGCACCCACTGTATTTCCACTCAGCACAGAAGGAAGGCTGCCCAGCATACGTCCGCCATGTCCCCCCAGCAGCGGCAACCTGGTTCAGCCCAGGCCGGTGGCCCATTGCCTGTGGTGATGACGATAAAATAATTCCAGCTACGCTTGGGAGTTCAATGAAAGAAAGTAACAATCTACTGTTAAAATCAATGCATTTCCATGGAACTGAGGGAGTCTGTGTGCTGAAACATGTTGTGATTTGACAACTTTCAATTCCTCAAAGTGTAGCTGGAATTTTTTTTATCCTCATCGCTGCTGTTGCCTGTACCATGCACCTTGGTACAGGGTTGGGGTCGATTCCACTTAAATTCTGGAAATTAATTGCAATTCTATTCATGAATTGAAAAAAATACCCGTAAATGTTCAGTGCGGATTCTTCAAATAATTCAACTTCACTTCATTTCCTGAATTGACTGAATCTAAATGGAACTGACCTCACCATGGTAGTGAAGTGACGCTAGAGCTCTCCCATGTATAATACACACACTATAGCCAGGCTTTACCTAGCCTGCATGGCGCATTTAACGGGAAGGGAGGTCAATTACAGGGCACTACAGCTGATGGCCCGGGCCAACCTTAATTTTGGGTGAAGCCACTGAAGCCATTCAGAGTTGGAAGTGTTTTAATGAAATTAAGGAGGCAGGAAATAGACCACGCTGGCGGCACTGGGACACCAAGGTGACGGTGGGTTTTTAAAGCGTCCTGCCAGCGGGTCATCGCAATGATCCCTCACCAGCAATGCAGCCAAGTTCGCCCGCCGCCAAGTCGATAATTCAAACCACAGGAGAAATGACGACTTCAGGATTTACAGTATAATGCTCTCAAACACAGGTGGACATCTACAGATGTTTATATGCTGCTTGGATGGAATGTTGACAGGTTTTCCTAACATTGTGAAGCCAAAGGCAAATTTCCACACTGTGCAATACAGTTTCCTTCCTATTCATACAGTGCTGACTCATTTCCTCAACTCCTCCCTTGGAAAGTGACTGTCTCCTTCTGACAGAAACGTTCCTTAATGGCTGAATCTTTCGTCCAACAGCCATTGCTCTGTGCCACGAAGGGGGGGAAAAATCTGGAATCCCGGGCTGAAATACGGATCTGAGTTGAAACTGGTTCACAGGAAACAGGTGAGAACACTCAGCGCAAATCAATATGGATCAATGCATTCTATACACCATACCCAACTGTCTGCTCTCTTCATTGCCTTGGACTGCGCAACTGCCTTCCCTTATGGAAATGTAATACTGCAGTATATTTGAAATATATTGTGACGATAATTTTGATATATTTACCATATACTGCAGTATATTATTTTTCTATAAGGGTTGACAAACAGTCTCTGCCATCCAATCAGGTTGTGAGATCTGAGTGGGACAGATTAGCAATGCTCCAACACGGGTTGCTTAATTGATGTCCTGTCCTTGAGGCTTGACAAACAATCTTGTGTGTTGGGGGGCACCTACCTGCCCAGTGTAAAATTATCCATTAAGTTTTTTCCTTTTCTATAAGAGAAAAATGACTGCATCCCTTACGATACCCTACGCCACCTCATACAGAGACACATATTAGGCTTATTTTGTGTAGGGCACTGAATCAAATTGGTAGTTCCCATACCTTGGAGCCACACCTGCAAACCTATACCTTACAGGGCAATTCAAACCTGAGAAGATGTACAAGAAAAAAATGCAACAATGTCATCAGAGTAAAGGAACTTGCCTTTACCTGCCGTTTTAATTTGTATTTGATAGTTTTAGATTTGGCACATTTTGTATGAACCTGCCTATACACACAAATCATTAAACATGCATTGTGCCTGTTTTCCTCTCTCGTGAGACATACAGCACCGTCCACACAACGCACACCACCGAGCAGCACCTTTGTTTGTAAAGAACACGACCCAAACTCACCTGAACGTGCATGAGTGCTTCCCCATTTTATTTACAGTGTACGACCCAGCTTTATCGCTGCTGTGCCGCGCGTTCTCGGTCTTAAAAAAGTGACTAATGGCGATGGTTTGTATCCCAATCCGTCGGGTTGCAGCCACGGTAGGCTATGCACCACAGTACGGCAAATCAGCGCATTCCGGCTGGTGCGGGGCAAACGGTGACAAGCGCCGAGGACCGGTTGCAGCAGAGAAGAGCCGCAGGTTTTAACTTTTAATCTCGAATGACAGCTGTTTAACGAGACGTGAACAACTAAAAACGACGCCAGCAACTGCCAGAGAGTCTCCTACGACAAGGTGGCATGCTGAATTTAAATCGACGTTCTGTATTTAATTCAAAAGCCCGCTCGACAAAACGTAGGACTGTACGCACTCCTCGTGCTGTACCGCAACAGCGCTAAATGCATATCCCCTCCTCCCTCTCGCGCGTTAGCTGCGGACACCCTAATCTTATTATTAAAGTCATGGCTGCTGCGACGCGCTCTAATCCAGATTATGCGATGATATCGGCTACCTTCACCTTTTGGTCAGTCGGAAAAATCGTCACGCGCTCTGCCTTCCCACTTACCTTACCCGCGCGCTCAAATACGACTGCACGTTACAGTTTATCTACACTGTAGGCTACATAACGCGTAAAGTGTTGTCTGATAAACCGGCATCTACTACCTAATGGTCTTCTAGACGGAGAAATCTATAAGAGTTTATATAATTTAACCGTCGTTAATGTGATTCAAAGCCAAAGAAAATAACTGTATCTCACATTTTATTGTTCATATTTCTTATTCTTGTCAGAGGCAATGTATATTGTAAAGAGAAAAACATATTTTGTGTATCACAAAAATCGCTGGGTCAGTCTCTTAGAGGATTTGTCGCATTTTTTTTTAGTTCTGTCTAGGCTGTCAGGATTTGAATGGAAAATTCATGGAAATGACCCCATACAGAGCACTAAACATGACAACTAAAACACATTTACTTGCACACGCGTTTTTTTTCTTCTTTTTTCATTCTAGAAAAATGTTTTTTTTTTTCATTCCACATTTAACAACAGCAACAGTGAAATAATCCACATTTCTGTCCATGTAAAAAATAAATAACAGCCACATAATGTATATATAATAATAAAGTTGTAGTTAGACTAAAATTAATATTTAAGTTAAATCATTTATTGATGTTTTTCAAGGTTTAGTGAACATTTTAATATTACCTTGTCACCACTGGTAAGATCACAACAGCACATTAACATTGGCTGTTGCACTGCAAACATAACCAGTAAAACATAGTTAGTCCTTTAAAGCAAGATGTTTTGTGTAAAATCAAAACTGATATAGTACCTCTAACTAATAGAGTACCTACGGTAATTCTCAGAGTTGAATTAACACCCAGAGTTATGCTGGGAATGAATTCCAGTGTAAGTGTAGCTTTGCTTCTGTGTAGCCTAATGATACTCAAACTGGGGGATGCTCAAGTTTTTTTTTCATGGCAACTCAGTGCCCATTTGTTCTGTACTGTTGACCCTTTATCCTGAGTGATAAAATGAAGCACAGCCCAGAGCACAACACTGTCTCAAAAGTCAGCAGCATATTAGCGTGGCACTCTCCCAGCCAGGGCTCCAGGCTGTACAGTTTTGCTGGTTCTAAATTTGGCTTTGCACAAGCAGCAGTTTTAGTCATAGCCACAACTTCCTATTCTTCTTCTACTTCTTCTTCTTCCTATTCTTCTTCTTCTTAGGTAGACACTAATCCTGAACTCCTAACATTTGTAGCATAGTATGAGATACTCGATGCACATAAACAGAATTAATTATGTCATAGTCGGAGATACACTAAAGGTGAAAAATTGGATTGTGGTAAGAACACAATGACTGGGTGAAACCACGTGGTACAGTCTCAACCAATAGTCACGTCCCCCATACAGCTGAGGGTTTGATCCCTGGCCCAGGTACTTTCTATACTGTGTTCCCATCTCTATCTCTGACCCCTTGCTGCTTTCACCCTGTCTGAATAAAGTGAAAAAACAAAACAAAAGGAGGGCAGGCTATCCACTCTCCTTAACAAACAAACAAAAAAGATAAAAAAGGGTGCCAGACAACAATTGTACCTTAAAAGTAGCCATGTTTATTTTGTCTGCAAGTTTACAAGATGTCATTCATGGAATATGTAAATATAAGCAAAATATTCTTATAAGGGAACATTTTTCCCACGCAGAATCTCCTGACATTCCTTCTTCTTCATCGCCCCCAGGGGCTCCGGTTATTCACGGGCTGTCGCAGGACAGAGATGCCATCTTATCATACATCAGTCACTCAGAAGATAGGGTCAGGAAAAGAGGGAGAAAAAAAGCAAAGCTGGACAGTGGCCCGCTGAAACATGGAACAATGATGGCGAGAAATGGAGCATTTGGTGGCAAAAGAAAATAAACTGTGTATGCTGAAAAGTACAAGATAGTCATAAACAAGAACAACAAATCCAGTATTTAATGACACAGCTCTCTGTTGCAAATTTCTTTTAAATAAATATATAAAAAAACATCCCCAGGTTCCCGGAGAAGACAGCTAATAGTGAGATGAGCCCTTGATTTTGGGTAGAGACAATCCACAGAATGTGTAAGGTATGTGCTTTTCTTTTCTGGAGATTCCTCTGGCTGAAACCAAATTAATTTAAATGAGTGGCCAGTACTTCCTCTTGCCTGCTTGGCTTCATGATACTGCACAGGATCAACCTTATTAACAGAATCTTCTTGGTAGCCCTAGACAGTGAATGTGCGTAATTCTGGTGGCCACCTGACGGCTCGTGAAAATACTCCTGCAGAACATACCTATTTTTTCCGCAATATTTTAGAAAACAGAAGTCTGCAAAGTCGCAGCAAAAATTATAGGATACACTGCCATCTTGTGGCAGCAATTATAACCAGGCCATTCGAGACACACGATGGGCATTTTGAAGGCAGAGTGTCACATTACAGTGCCGTAGCTGTCAGAACAGCGAGGCTGGCTTACTAAGTTATTTTCTCGTGGGTCTTGAAAATAGACAGGTTTTTCTCAAAATGTCATTTTGTTCATTTAAAGGTGGCGAGGTCTTTAAAGACCACTTTGAAGCCGGTAAGTGGACTTTGACTTTGTTTCTTAGCAAACTACCAGCTTGCTTGGGTAACAATCTAAAATAGCCTAACGTTACTCTGGAGTTAGGTGGTGTAAGTTGTCAAACTAGCTAACGTTACGGCGCTAAGGAATGTCGCCACATCTTGTCTCTTGACGGTTTTCTAAGTAGCTAACATAGCAAATAGTTTGAAAAAGACTTTCAGAAAAGTCCTATTAATCTGAGAGGATCCAAATACTACACATTTCCTTAGCATAGTTTAAAAATTAATCTAGCACGCTAGCAAGTTCCTTTTATCTGCATTTGTTATCGTAGAAAGCTGCTAGCTAACTTCCGTGCTAGCAAGCTTGCTAGTTTTTCTTTCTATGTTGAACGTTATATTGTGGATAGAGCTGGCTTCGGGGGTAGTTAATGAACTAGCTTACTAGCGACTTTTTAGTGTTAGCTCATTTACATTTTGTTCAGCTAACGTTACCGTAAGTAACTTGACGTCTTCCCAAGGAATGTATGTGTGCTCGAAATGTGGACACCAGCTGTTCAGTAGTAGGTCCAAATTCGAGCACTCGACCCCGTGGCCAGCCTTCTCCGAGACCATCCTTGAGGACAGCGTGTCCAAAAAACTGGAGAAACGGGGAGCCTACAAGGTGAGCGCTCGAACCCTAATCCCTCCCCATATGCTCACTTGCGTTCAGTTTGACTGGAATGGATAGTGGACTTTTCTGAACTCTCCTGGTTACAGTACGTATCTGTTATTATTGAGTCGTGTAAATGGGCTTTGGATTAGTCAATATTACTCCTGGGTTTTGAACCTGGTTAAACAGCCCAGTTTGTACAGTGCTTCTTTCCACTATGGCTTTCCTGTACATCTCGGATGTGCTGTGTTTCAGGTGTAGTGTGCTATAGGTATGTCTGTATTTCAGGTGCGTTGTGCTTTAGGTGTGCAGTGTTCCCAATGTGGCTGTAGTCCAGGTGTGTTGTGTTACAGGTGTGCTGTGGGAAGTGTGGGAATGGACTTGGCCACGAGTTCCTGAATGATGGACCAAAGAGAGGACTGTCCCGCTTCTGAATATTCAGCAGCTCGCTAAAGTTCGTCCCCAAAGGTGCGCCTCTAGCAGCTGGTGTACATGGTGTGGGTGACGCAAGTCAACTTTCCAGAATATTCCGTGTAAAGCAAAACATTCTACAATTTTATGTTTGAAAAAAAAAACACAAATCTTCTAGAACATTCAGTGTTAAAAAAGACATCATTCTAAACCTTTTCTCAGTGTTTCACCCTGATAATGAGAACTAATGCAAATATTGAATTAATGAATTATGCCTTAAACAGGCATGTCCTCAAGGCAGATGTATGTGCTGTCTCTAAATTTGAACTAGCCAGAGACATGCAATACTATGTTGCGTGCATCTATACTCCCTGGTCTGAGAATGTTGTTAGGCAGGACTGGCACTATTGCTCAGATTAAACAGGTTTATGTACTTTTGTTTCTCTTACATTGTCGCTCTAGAGAAGTGTCTGCTTAATGAACATAATGTAATATAATATAAGTGGACATGCACTCCTTCAGCCCCTTAAAGAGTAAGATTCAGTGGGAAAATTTCACATTTGGTTTACAGCCCAAAATAATTCACCTAGCCCCAACTGGAGAACCGACACTTACTGAGAATAGTCTCACATGAACTATGAATAGTTCCAAATGTTGAAATTAACTATTTTCTGCAGTAAACTGGAGTTTTCCTCAGCATTTTAATTCAGGGTTGGTGGCGTGCACACCCATTGCAATCTTTACACTAAGGACACAGACAGTGACAAATAACAGGATATGATGGATGAACATAAATAAACTCCATGTTAAGAAAGGGGGCACAATAGACTCAGGGCTTAACATGGTTAAACGGCCATAACCGCTGATAGCACAGCGAGGTTTCACGAAGCCTAAAATGTGAGGGGCATTACATACTCCTCCCACAATCCTTTTTCATTGGCTAAAAATGTCAAAGGGACTGATGACAAATTTTAGCTCCTCCCATTTGGGGGGGTCATGAAATTTCACTTGCCTATCCCTAACCATTAACTAACTGACCATTACTAATCCTCTCACTCCAGTGCATTTTGTTTGTGCGTCCTTCTCCAGACAAAGTGGACGGACAGTAAGGCGAGGCGGTCTCCCCTGGATGGTGGGAGTGCTGTGGGAATGTGCGGAACGGTGGCTGGTGGGGGCTTCATGATGTGAGCTGGAGAAAGCCTTGGAACGGGGCATCCGGAGCACGGATGTTTTAATATGCTCCCACCAGGAAACCGGGATGGTCTCTTGAGCAGAATCACTTTTATTTTCATGCGACAAACACGCATGCATGTATGCACACGCATGTGCACCCGCAGGCACGCACAGTACGTCTGATACTGTGTTCTAGGCTTAAGTTAATTGTTGCCTTATATATTACTGAAGCCAAATAAAATGGCACAAAGGGCTCAGATTTCTTTCTTTCCCTCACACAAAGAAATTAAGCAATAAAGATATTTTTAAACAAAGTAATTAAGAGTGGGCACACATTTATGCGTAGTACCTTTGCGCACAGCTTAAAATGTTCAGTCCCATGTCATTACTTATAAACGTTACCACTGAGTGGAAAGGCCTTTGCTCATTGATGACTGTTATGAAGCTGCGGCTTAATATGCTGGTCACTTGAGTACCAGACACTTTGTGTGATCATTTGATAGATATTCTATATTAGTGTTCTCAAGCAGGCGCAGGGTAGATGTGGAATGTGTTAATGATGAAAAAAAAGTGTCTATTGAGTGCTGAACCAAAAACTATTTTCAGTGAATTTAATGGAATCCTTTCACAAAGAATGTAAATACTGTCTGTTTAAATACATTAACCCTTCTGGAGGATGCCATTTTTGTCAGAAAACGTTTAATATATTATTAAATTATTAATCAATGCCACTTTTGTCATCTTATTCAGAATGTTGAATAATATGAGTAATCGTTGTTCATAACAGCGTTCAGGATTGATTTCATTTCTCTTCCAACTGTGGAGTCCTTGGGATAAACAAACCACAGGTCTGAAATCTGCAAAGCATGCAGTCCACTGGTTTCACCTGTAGATGGCAGTCTTGTTCAATGATGTTGACATTCCGTGCGACTTGTCGGCTACATCCCCTATTTTTATATAGTCTATGGCTACGTCTAGTATGAATACTATTTGAATCCTAAATTATTGCTGCTTACTGTCATAATTAGTTAAGGAATACATTTCACATGTGGTCGGTGGTAGTGTGTGTAAACCATGACGTGTCAATGGAGATAGCAGTGAAAAAATCTACAAAGTGTCTTAAATCTTATAATGGCATAAATGACAGCTGCAATACGGGGAGCTGTCAAGTGTTAAAATAATCTCTTATTGCCTCAGATACAGTTTACAGCATTCAGAACTTTTAAAGCCAGGCAACAAATATTGACCAGGAGTAATAGGCTACCAAGTATCAAGCTATAGTTGAATGTTCAGCCCAAGTTCGATATTCTTCCACAAAAAAAAAACATTTATAAAGCAAAAAAACTGCTTGTGAGAACACGTTGACTGATGTATGTCTCTGGTTGGGGTGGAAAAGGTGGAATCCGTTATTCTGGCTGGAAAAAAACAAGCTAAATTAAAACCTGGATATTGGTTCCTAACTTGCGTCTCTTTAATTCGCAGTTGGGGCAGTAGCCTACTGTTGTATGCTCGAGGAAGGTATTCCTGAATTGCTTCAGTGAGCATTCAGCTGGAATGGACTGTATCTAAAATTGATTTAAGTCGCTCTAGACTAGGAGGATGGCTCGACATGAATACATTATTCTTCCAAATTTAATCTTCCATTCAATGTCCTACTCCCAATTATTATTCGTAACTTAATTTAATATTGGTGTTTGTAATTTGCCAATTTTTGATGTTTACGCATTTCTTTAAAAAAAAAAAAAGTAATAAAAATTAGATGTAGCCTACACCTTGTTTAAGATCTATTAAAATACTACCCATAATTACACCATCTGAACAGAAATGAGCTAGATAGTCGATGATAATCGATGGATGACTGGATCACTGTCTGCCGACTCGGAATGTCATGGTGACAATATCTTCAATCCCGGCCTGCAACTCGTCCTGCTCCTGCACGCTCGAGACACCCTTGGGGGTCCCGGTCAGGATCAGATCTCCCTCCTCGAGGGTGATAATCTCGCTGATGTAGCTGATGAGGAACGGGATAGAGAAGATCATTTGGGAGGTGCTGCCGTCTTGGCGCAGCTGGTCGTTGACTTTTAACCAAATCCGCACGTTCCCGGGGTCCGGGATCTTCTCCTTGGGGATGAACTCGCTGACCGGACACGAGGTTGTCGAACGCCTTGGCCAGTGTCCAGGGCAGACCTTTGGACTTGCATTCGTCTTGGATGTCCCTCGCTGTCATGTCCAGACACAGCGCGTAACCAGCCAACGTGATCCATGGCCGATGTCCGAGGAATCGCCGTGCCCCCCTTGCCAATGACTATTCCAAGCTCGACCTCGTGGTGGAGGTTGCTGGAGTACAGGGGCACCAGAATAGGGGAACCCTCTTTCACGTACGCCGAAGGCGGCTTAAGGAACAGTACGGGTTCCGTCGGTATTGCGTTTTTCAGCTCTTTGGCATGGTCAGCGTAATTCCTTCCCACGCAGATGATCTTCCTCCCCCATTCCCAAAACCGTGTAACGTTTCGTGCCGATGACATGCTCCCAGAAAAGGCTACTTTGCAATGTACTAGCTTCTTCTTATAGCTACTCAAAGACCCATGAGTAGTGCAGCGCACCTACTTTAAATCTGACCTTTGAACGTCGTCAGTAGTTTACTAAATCCTGCGTGACTACGGAATGCCTGGAGTGACAAATCTGGCAAATACGTCGTTCTATATTTGAAGTTTTCCAAGTGGGGATATAGTTCGCGTCGCTCAGCCTTTAGTAACTGCCTTAGAATAAATATGTCGCTATATGCTTATGGTAAATGTGTCCAGTTGGACAAAATATTAATATTGTTCGTGCCACACCCCCGTATTTGATTGGCTGAGCTCTCTGGGGTCAAAGTTAAAACGAGGAAGTGCTGCGCTTCATGACCAAATTGTTTCCTAGTTCCTGTAGTTTAACGTTACGATATATTAGCAGACATCTGAACTGTTGTTATGTTATTCAGGTCATTGGTGGCGGGTGCCTGCACACTGGGTGTACTAGGAGCAGCTGCTACGTATAAATTTGGTATGTTGCTAAATGGCACGATGACTTTTACGGCTGCAGAAATGCTCCTGCCATTCCTCTTGGTATTATTGTTTTAGTGCAGTCTAATGACACGTTGCTTGCAAAGTAAGCAGCTAGCTAGCCGCTGTAGCTATCCCATTACAACAGTAGCTACGCGGAGGCAGCTGATATGCAGCAGAGTATTTACCATTGAACCGTATTACATCATCCTCGACTCCCTGAAGTCTGTAGATAACTTGCTAGGAAAAACTTACCTGTCATTTTATAGCCTGCAGTACATCAGTAGGTATCTTTAAAATCTCTCAGATGGATCGATGCGCATTTAGTAAGGCTCATTTATCGCTGTAGTTCGATGAATGACTGGGTATATTAGGTATTGACACATGGAAAAGGCTGAAAGCTAACCAAAGCCTGCAAAGTACTGCACTTAGGCTCCTGTCGGCCGCCTGGCTGGCGAGCTCACGAAGTTTGCAAGCTGCAAGTAGGATAGGTCCTACAGTTGATAGCCAGCCTTCCATTGAATTAATACGAAAGAAGTTTCACGGTTATTTATAAAATATTAGGTTGTGCTTTTACTGTTTGCACACTGAAAGGAAAATATTAAACATAGGGCCTACAGTAAATACACCCACACCCAGCTTGCTCCGTATTAAATTAGATGGGGAATAAATTGCATCAAGTTTAATTAGCCTATAGAAGGGGGGGGTCCCATTGTAGTTGGCTACGTTCTGAAGTTTTTTGTGGTTACTTACGATACAATTAATAGCCGACAGTTTTACACTAGTCATTCTCACACATTTAGAAGCTGACATTAATTCATACGTTATTTAATTCCTTTTTGTGTTTTTAATTCTGAGGTCCCACACAGGTTCGATCCGCGCTCCTACATTCCAACAGGAAATCCGTGATTGTGGCCCAATCCGACATGAAGATCGAATTGCTACCTGCACTTACAGATAATTACATGTATCTTCTCATTGACGAGGACACCAGGGAAGCTGCGATTGTTGACCCCGTGGAACCGGTCAAGGTAAACCGAGCCGTTTGTAAATAATGGAATTTAGATTTAGCGTTTTAATTAAACCTCATAATTGTACATCTAGTTTTTCATTATTTTGGAAAAAAGACTAGAATAAATAAAACTGACACGCCCCACATCTCACTTGCGCCCCTGCAAGGTTTTAGATGCCATCAAGAAACACCGAGTTAAACTTACCACGGTCTTAACGACACATCATCACTGGTGAGTAAAGTTAATATTAATATTAATGATAACTCATGAAGTTGAGAGTAGCCTATTACAATGTCATGGTGAGATCATTGTAGTTCCATGCTTTTCGACCAGGGAATATCATGTATAATATAAATGAGCATGTAAAAAAGTACACCCCCAGATAAGTTGCTCGTTTTAGCCATATTTGGACAGATGGATATTTGATCCTTATTCCAATGCTTTTTACAGTGAAAGGTTGTCTAATTTAACAAAAGACACAAAGAAATTATACTTTTGAATGATTTATTTATCAGAAATCAACAAAGTGCAATTATTCTGTGAGTAAAAAGTAAGTACATCCCTGGCTTCAATAACTGGTGTTGCTCCCTTTGGCAGCAATAACCTCTTCTAGGCATTTCTATAATTTACTATAGGTCTCTTTTATAGACTGGGAGGAATTTTCAGCCATTCTTCTTTGCAGTACTGCTTTAATTGTGTGATGTTAGAGGGCTTCCTTGAATGCACAGCCCGCTTCGAGTCCCCCCAAAGCATTTCGATAGGATTGAGGTCTGGACTTTGACTGGGCCATTCCATAACCCTCCATTTTTTCTTTCTGAGCCATTCTGCAGTAGATTTGATTGAATGTTTTGGATCATTATCCTGTTGGAGGATCTAGGACTTTTTCAGCTTCAGCATCTGAACTAATGGCTTCACATTCTCCTCAAGAATGATCTGGTATGAAGTTGAATTCATACTATTGAATAGTAGTCATACTATTATGGTAAAGTTTACCAGGCCCTGAGGCAGTAAACCATAACGCCCCCTCCACCATGTTTGGTTGGAATTAAATTAAATTAAATTAAATTAAATTTTATTTGTATAGCGCTTTTTACAGAGAACTGTCACAAAGACGCTGCACAGGGAAACAGAAGGAAAATTGAGCAAAAAAAAACCAGGCCTTAGCCCCCAACCAGCAAAATGAGGTAAAAAACTCCCCGGTAGGGGAGAAAAAAAACACTGAACAGTGGCGAGAAAAAACTCCCCAGTGGGAAGAAATCTCGGAAGGAACCTGGCTAGAGAGGGGGTGCCCATCCTTCGCTGGCCGGCCCGGTTTAGACTAAAGGTGGACTGAATGGTAATAGTCAATTCAATAATCAGTTCAATCATCAGTTCAAAGGGGGCGGGGTGATGCATCTGGGACTCCGGTTGCGTGAAGTCGGGAGGATAAACCAAAGGAGGGACGGGTCCGAAGCAGTCTGAAAACTCAGGGTGAGGGGCATAACTGGAGCAGTCTGCAAACTCAGGGTGAGAGGGGGACGGGCCGGAGTAATCTGCAGCTCAGGGTGAGAGAGGAAAAGAGAAGGTTAGCCCCCCCCCCCCCCCGACATCCTTAACTATAGGATTGACTAAAGAGGTACGTTTTTAGCCTACACTTAAAGACAGAAAGTGTGTCTGCAGCCCGTACATACATGGGAAGATTATTCCATAAAAAAGGGGCTCTGTAAGAGAAGGCTCTGCCACCCATTGTAATTTTAGATATAATAGGAATTTTCAAATAGCCAGCATTTTGAGAGCGAAGTAATCTAGGAGGACAGTAAGGAATGAGTAAGTCACTCAGATATTCAGGGGCCAAGCCATTTAAAGCTTTAAACACTAGAAGTAAAATCTTGTAGTCAATTCTGAATTTGACAGGCAGCCAATGAAGAGTTTTGAGCACCGGGCTGATATGCTCCCATTTCTTGGTTCTAGTAAGAACCCTAGCAGCTGCATTCTGTACAAGTTGGAGGCGATTCAGGGCTGAGCCAGTGCAACCAGACAATAATGCATTGCAGTAATCTAGTCGAGAGGTTACAAAGGCATGAACCATTTTTTCAGCATCCTCCAGGGACAACACCTTCCTTAATTTAGATATATTCATCAGGTGGAAGAAGGCCATTCTTGTGATATTGTTAATATGGGGCTGAAAGGAGAGATCTGAAGCAATAATTACACCAAGGTTTTTAACAACCTTGTTGGGGGAGACAGAGAAGCAATCTAAATTTAAGGGAAGCTGTAAGAATTTATCTCGAAGGGATTTGGGACCTAATACTAATATCTCAGTCTTATCTGCGTTCAATTAGAGGAGATTTTGGGTCATCCAGGCCTTTACATCTTTGAGACAGGTCTCTAGTTTAGACAACTGGTCTACTTCATCTGGCTTAACTGATATATAAAGTTGTGTGTCATCTGCGTAGCAGTGGTAGTTAACACCATGTCTGCTTATAATGTTCCCAAGAGGGAGCATGTAAAGAGAAAAGAGCAGAGGACCCAAGACCGATCCTTGTGGTACTCCAAAGTTCACCTTAGAAAATTCAGAGGACTGACTGTTTACCCTAACAAACTGGGATCTATCATAGAGATAAGATTTAAACCACATAAGAGCATGCCCGGTAAGACCAACTAAATTTTCTAACCTGCAGAGGAGAATATGATGGTCTATAGTATCAAAGGCAGCACTCAGGTCAAGTAAAACAAGAATAGAAATACAGCCACAGTCCAGAGAGAGGAAGAAGTCATTCATTACTAGGGCAAGGGCGGTCTCGGTGCTATGGTGCTTCCTAAACCCAGATTGAAACCTCTCATACACATTATAAGTATGTAAAAATGAAGAAAGCTGTTGCGCTACACATTTCTCAAGAATCTTTGATAAAAATGGGAGGTTTGAAATGGGTCTATAATTGGCCAGGACAGTGGGATCCAAATTTGGTTTCTTAAGTAGTGGCTTGTTTTCTGCCAATTTAAAGGATGTAGGAACATGGCCCGATAGCAATGATGAGTTAATTAAATGAAGAATTGGTTTGATGAGCATAGACAATATCTCCTTCAATAACTTTGTGGGTATGGGGTCTAGAAGACAGGTGGATGATTTTGAAGAAGAAACTAACTGAATTAGTTCGCTCTCAAGTATTGGAGTAAACGATTCAAGACGTTCAGTGTGTCTAGGAGGCAATTCTATATCGTCAAAACCATGGTCACTAACTTGTGTGATCTTTTCCCTAATTTCAATAATTTTACCACTAAAGAAATTCAAGAAATCATTACTACTACATGAGACTGGAATTTGAGGGTTAGTTGTTGCATGATTATTAGTTAGTTCAGCAACTGTTCTGAATAGAAATCGGGGATTGGTCTTATTTTCTTGTATAAGCTTTGAAAAGTAAGAGGACCTAGCATTGGAGAGAGCATGCTTATAGGCACTAAGACTCTCTTTCCAGGCCAAGTGGAATACCTGCAGTTTAGTAGAACGCCATTTGCGTTCAAGCTGCCGAGACTTTTGTTTAAGAGCCCGCGTGTGGTTGGTATACCAAGGGGCAAGCCTCTTCTCAATTACTTTTTTGCTTTTTAACGGAGCAACTACTTCAAGGGTTTTGCGTAGAGCAGTAGCTAATTCCTCTGCCAGATCATTGGTTGACAGGGAGCTGGATGAAGTGTCTAAATCAAGGTAATCAGGTAGCACATGAATAAAGTTTCCAGTAGTGGAGGTAGTGATAGTGCGACCTGTATACGTTCTGAGTTCAGATTCTACAGAATGGGCTAATTTTAACTGCAGAGTAATGAGGAAATGGTCAGACAAAATAGGATTATGCGAGTGAATTTTAACATTAACAATGTCAATACCAAGACTTAAGACCAGGTCTAAAGTATGACTATGATAATGCGTGGGGCCAAAAACATTTTGAATGAAACCAATTGATTCCAAAATGACCGTAAATGCTGAGGTAAAAGGATCATCTGTATTTTCAAAATGCAGGTTAAAATCACCCAATATTAACACTTTGTCATGACTTACAGCTAAATGAGAAAGAAAATCTGCAAATTCATGAATAAAGCCAGCACATGGGCCAGGAGGTCTATAGACAGTTACAAGTAAAATAGGCTGAGAGGAGGGGCGGTTTCTACCAACCACTGCTGGCTGAGTGTTCATAACTAACACTTCAAATGAATCAAATGCATACTCTAATTTTGGAATTGACTGAAAGACAGATTTATAAATAACAGCAACCCCACCCCCTCTTCGACAGAGACCGGGGTTTTGGCTATATATGAACCCAGGTGGAGAGGATTCATTTAATGTAAAGTTCTCATCCACTTTCAGCCATGTTTCAGTTAAACATATTATATCAAGAGAGCAGTCTGAGATTAATTCATTCACAAGAGTTGCCTTGGAATTAAGGGATCTTATATTTAATAAGCCAACTCTCATGGTAGTAATATCACTTGAGCTAATAGGATTGTGTTTTGTTTTAAACTTTTGTAGCCTAATATATTTTGTTTTGTTTTTTGAGAACAATCGCAAATTCGCAGATTTGCCAGCACAAAACGATCACCACCAAACTTTTCTACAGCACAGTTCAGTAGCACAGCTCAGTCACTCACCAAACAGGAAACAGGAAATCTCTAAATGGCTCTAAGTCATCAAGGGTCTGACGCATCAAACAAGCTTTAAATGAGGTGCTTCTAATCAATGGCAGTGTTGCATCTTCACCAAACATGACGTTTTGCATTGCGCCCAATTCCAACTATGACTCATCAGTCCAGAGTACATTTTCCCAGTAGTTTTGAACTTTATCCAGATGTTCTTTGGTAAAGTTCAGTCGTGCTTTTATATTCTTTTTAGAGTGCAGGGGCTTCTTCCTTCCTATCCTCCCATGTAGGCCAAGTTTGTGAAATCTAATTCTGATTGTTGACTCTGCATGTTAACTGTGGCAAGTGAAGTCTGTAAGTCCTTAGATGTTACCCTTGGGTTCTTGGAGAGTTCTAGGAGCATCTTTCGGTCAGCTCTTGGGGTGAATTTGGTGGGACGGCCTGTTCTGCGTAGAGTTCCGGTGATGTGGATTTTTCTCTATTTGGATATGATGCGTTGAACAGTTGAAGGATGTACTTAAAACTGCGTTGAAATGGCTTTGTAACCCCTCCCAATCTCATGAAAATCAATAATCTTTTTTCTCAGGGCTCCGGCTAGCTCTTTTGACCTAGGCATGATATGTTAGCATACACCTCGATGGTTAGGTTTAAACCAGACCAATTGTCTGTTCATGTAAGCATAGAACTTCCAAATTATTGTCTAATAATTGGACAATCATTTACACCTGTTTGTGTACCAGACTTCAACTTTAATCAATATATTTGATCGTAAAGGTAGGGGTGTACTTACTTTTTCCTCATGAGGACTTTGCATTTATGTTCATTTCAATGAAATGTTTTTATATATTTATTAAAAAATTGCTTAAATGATTCCAAAGTCTACATTTTTAGCAAGATTTGTGGAATTGGTTTACCTTAATCAATCAATATGGTTTAAAATAAAAAAATAAATTTGTGTCCAGATATGTCAAAAAAACTGTCTACCGTTTGAGGGTGTACTTACTTTTTCACAACTGTATACTATAAGCTCAAAAGAAGAAACTTCTATCCTTTAATACAAATATAATTGCACACAGAAAAAGTAACTTTCCCTCCCAAAACCTATCACAATCATTTACACCACAAATAATTCTAAACAAAAATTTAAAAAAATAACATGCTTAAAATTAATCTCAGTCATAGGGTACTGTATTGTGGCTTCTCATGGTTTCTTGTTTCACTGGGGTATAAAGTTGAGGTCTCGCAGAAGCAATAAGTTAATGGATATGTTAATATCACAGAACTGTTCTGTGGTTAATATTCACCTTCACAAGTCAGGAGATGGTTACAGTCAACTTACTGTACATTATTTACAATAATTTTTGCAGACACTCTTATTCAGAGGGACATGAGTACTAAATACTAAAGAGTACTAAGTACTGAATACTAAAATGTGGTGTCTCCAAGAAGGCACAGAGGCCCAATAAGTGTAATATGATCATAACAAACAGCAATTTGTATTCTAATAAAATAAGCTGATTAATTCCATTGAATCGTTATTTAAGTAGAATATTTTCCACATGCTTGAGCATTAAATTATAACTCAGACTGGTATTAATAATTTTATAGTCTTTTTTTGTTCATCTTTATCAGGTGTTTGAATAATTTTGCATCTGGGTGTCTAACCTGGTACAAATTATGCATGATGATGTTCAGCGAATGTTACATTTTACTTTCTGAACATTTTTGCTCCATTATGAATTTCCGAGGTCACTAAAATGAACCATGCAAAAAGGTATTGACCAATACTGAAAAAATAAATACAAATTTTTTCTTAAATTCATTACACAGCAAATAGTTGAGGCCTATTCCTCTCCTCTGCTTATTGTATTACCAGCCGGGCTTCATATTTTGGGATGAACACTTTTTATTGACAGAGATAATGGCGTCTGCACTTGTTTGCCCTGTGGTTATAATGGCAGGCTCACACAAGTAGCAGAAAAACCAGTTTCATGGATTCAGGGTTTGGAGAGCAGAGATGATTGCACCAGAAACACGACAGTGTTGAAGGTCAGGGTTGTGATTGGATGGGCTGTTGGGCATTCATACCAGCTTCACAGTTCAACCAATCATAGAGTGAGAGGGAGGGGGTGGTTTTCTGGCTTTAGTTTGGTCACCTGAGTAATGATTGACATAAGGAATTTGTGCTAGCAGTAGTAAAGCTGAAATTTTCACATTACTACTGACCCAGAAATAGAAAACCAAGTGTGGACTTTGTTTGAGTCTGCGTTTGATATTGTCAAACAAACAAGGTTCATGTAGGGCTGAGGTGTGAAAAAAATGTTCTCATGAAATTGCCTGTTTTTTGGACGTGGACATGTACACATGTTCTGTGTTCTTGCTTCTGATTTACTGATCAAGAATAGTCACAAAGAGGCAATCGGATGTTTCTTATTTTTTTATCAATTTTCTAGATCTTGTAATGTTCTTCTAGCTTTGTTATATGGACTTACTTTCATTATTCGAACAGCTTACATAACTAAACATGCATACGTTTTCCCGTCAGGGACCATGCTGGTGGCAATGAAAAAATGGTGAGACTGGCACCGGGTCTTAAAGTGTACGGAGGTGACGACAGAGTGGGAGCGCTCACTCAGAAAATCTCTCACTGCAGCACTTTCAAAGTTTGTACTTTCTTATTGATACATGTGTGTTTTATTTTATTTTATTTATTTTATTTTTTTAAATTGCTGTCAAAAAAGCGATAATTCTTAAAGGGATAGTTCACTCTCTGGCGTTTTTAAATATTAGGACCAGCTACTTGAAGTGTATTTTCCTGCTTTAAACCGGGAAAGTTGTCAGAAATGTTTGTAAATATCAAAAATTTCCTTCATGGCCTACAAAACCGTCTTGGCTAATCAAAAACAAACACTAAAACTGAAATATACAAAATCCCCAGAAACTATCGCCCCTTTAGATAAAATTAAGCAATGTGTTGAAAATATTGAAACGCTCCACTTTTAAGTTATGAATTTCCTCAGCAGTTGCTTTGGTGTGACCTACCTCCGATTCCATACCTTTGGGTTTTACAGATTATCCATTTGTACAGCTGGGTATTTACAGAAAGAGTTCATTTGAATCATTGTCTTCAGTGGTGAGAAAAGGGTGTCTTATTGGAGAATGTGACATAAATGGAAAAGGTGGAGGAGCTACAGTGTGATGTCTAATTTGCTGGTTTGTATGGCGGACAAAGTCTTTTGACTGATCATAGAGTTGGTGATGATTGAGAGCATAAGGACCACTGCGGTGTCAATGGAGCCTCACCTTCTCATTAATAGGGCACCTCACGTTGGACTTAAGACCCACTTCCCTAGTCACTACCCTACACAGCCACTACACTGTTTTTTTGTTGTTGAGTGGATCAATATGTGTGCCTAATATAAAAGCTTTTGTGCCTGAGAATATTATTGTGCTTATATATAATATTTTCTATTATGCTCGTACACAGTGTCATTTAATTTCCTCTACCTTTATCTCGTTACCTCTTGACATCTCCAGGTTGTGTGTCTCTGCGTGAAGTGCCTGTTCTCTCTGTTTCCTGGTTCTGTAGGTTGGCTCTCTTAATGTAAAGTGCCTGTTTACCCCATGTCACACCACTGGGCACATCTGCTACTTTGTCACCAGGGACAACAGCTCCGAGCCTCCAGCTGTTTTCACTGGTAAGGTATTTGTTCCAGTACCGTTTTCTCTTTTGTCCAGTTTTAATGCTTACTGCAGGGCTTTACATAGCAGACCCAATACGTAGCTGTGTGTGCCATTCCAGGTGCCATCAATGTAATGTAATGTAATGTATGTGCCATTCCAGGTTTTACCATTAACATGCTAGTGTGCTGAGTAGAACCTGCCTACTGGTGACATCCAATCTCACCAGGAAAGCTCACACTGCTACACACTCTCATTGATTTTTTACTAATAGCAAAGCTGCTTAAGTATCCGATGCAAGCCTGTGAGGTGTGTATTGTACATGTCCCTGGGCTAAGACGTTTCTGGTGTGTTGTTTCCGTGCAGGTGACACGCTGTTCATTGGTGGCTGTGGGAAGTTTTTCGAGGGCACTGCGGATGAGATGTATAGGGCACTGATCGAGGTGCTCGGACGCCTGCCTCCTGAAACGGTGAGTGAGTGTGTCAGTCAGTGAGTGAGTCAGTGAATGAGATAGAAAAGGGCTGCATGTGTGAAAAAGGGCTCGCGTGAGATGGATCACTGCTGGCCCATTCTGTGGAATTGTCAGAGGACGTTTTGAGCAGTTCTGTAGATTCCTCTTCTTCCCAGTGTACTGTATTCTCTTCTAATGAAGCTGTAATATTCTTGGATTGTTTCCACCAATATGTTTATCTTCAGCTTTTGATGCGTGGAACACTCAAAAACAACAAAATCCTTTAAACAGCAGTCCTTGGCTAGCACACAGATCGCTTCCCATAAATAAGAGCACCTCCAGGGAGCCTATGTCCTCCACCCAGTACTTGAGATGTACATTTTTTTTGTTTCCAGCGTGTTTACTGCGGACATGAATACACCATCAACAACCTCAAATTTGCCAGACATGTAGAGCCAAACAACGACGCGGTCCGGAAGAAACTGGCCTGGGCCAAGGTGCGACTCTTTTATTTGTCTCTTTGCCGTTTATCATTTATTTGAATTATTAGCTCTGTACACTTGCATCTTGCGCAATTCACTTTCTACATATTTTTGTACACAGTTGAACATTGACTATAATTATGCTCTGCTCAGGGATACAATAGCAGTAATCTTCCTGGGACATGACCCTGAAACTTCCTGGCTGAACTACAGGTCCTTAAAGGCGAATTTGATCAATATTAAATTTTTTTATTATTTTGAAATGGCACATCGCAGTCCCACAATGCATTTCTTTCAAAGAAAAATGTATCACTCAGTTTAATGATATAGTGAAAGATGTACATCTATATGTTGATACAGTGTATTGATTGTTGTCATTGCAAGGTAAAGGGAATAAAGTGTCCAGGAAAATCTACATTTCTTGTTTTTTTGTCATGTATAGATTAGGGAAAGTTGGACAAACATAATATTCTGTTAGCCTTTAACGGCATTGCTGTGCCTCTCTCCTCTCTGCAGGAGACGTACGACAACGGAGAGCCGACCATTCCCTCCACTGTGGGTGAGGAGTTCACATATAACCCCTTCATGAGAGTCAGGTAAGGATAAGGACAAAAGCCGTTACCCCCCTCCCTGCCAGCAATACTGATCTCAGATCAGTGCTCACCAAATGTGCTCTGGCATCATGTGAGGTTCTCAATTGTTGAGCCATGACCAGAGGTCAGTGTTGCCAATGGGCAGAGGGATAGGCTGTCTGAACCTGCAACCTCTGAGTTAGAAGCCTGCTTCCGTAAAAACTGCATTACAGTTAATACTTAATAACAGTAGGTTCTGCTAGTTTTTGTTGTTACTCAGCACTTAATTGCTCACTTAAAGGAACTGTTTATATGGTTGAATCATAGATATAGAACAATAGATATGACATTTCATGTAATGTAATAGTAATTTGGAATTCTGAAATGGAACAATTTGGCAGCCATCTTACCTAGGTACAGCTATAATAGGAACCTATGGAAAAAGTGTCATGTACTTTCTAACCCACTGTGATGTCATACTCAGGTCTCAGAAGTCAGATAGCTGATTATTGGTTCATAGATATAAAACCATGGTTACTGGCCACCATCTTACCTGGGTATGGTCTCAAAAATTGTGCCACTAAACTATGACATACACTGCCTGGCCAAAAAAAAAGTTGCACACTCAAAAATTTAGTTGGACCGCCTTTAGCTTTGATTACGGCGCGCATTCGTTGTGGCATTGTTTCGACAACCTTATGCAACATCGCAACATTTATTTCTGTCCAGAGTTGCGTTCATTTTTGGCCGAGATCTTGTATTAACGATGGGAGAGTCAAACCACTCCGTAAAGTCTTCTCCAGCACATCCCAAAGACTTTCAATGGGGTTAAGGTCTGGACTCCGGTGGCCAATTCATGTGTGAAAATGTTTCCTCATGCTCCCTGAACCACTCTTTCACAATTTGAGCCTGATGAATCTTGGCATTGTCATCCTGGAATATGCCCATTGATGGGATAACCTGGTCATTCAGTACATTCTGGTACTCAGTTGGCTTCATTTTATTGCTGCATAACGTTGCTGAGCCTAGACCTGACCAATTGAAGCAACCCCAGATCATAACACTGCCTCCTCCAGAGGCTTGTACAGTGGGCACTATGCATAACGGGTGCAACGGCGACTTTTTTTTTGGCCAGGCAGTGCATGTCACATCTATTGTTCTATATCTATGGGTTGAATCACCTCAACTGGTTCTCAGTTTTAAAATGGTTGCTCTGATTATTAAGGTGAAAACAAAAATCAGCAGGTCCCTGTGGCTCTTCAGGACCAGCGTTGAGTCCATTGCCTGTGTTGCAGGGAGAAATCTGTGCAGGAGCACGCTGGGAAAACGAACCCCATTGACACAATGCGCAGCATCCGCAAAGAGAAGGACAACTTCCGGGTCCCCAAGAACTGAGGAGCCCAAGGACTGTGGGGGGAAATCGGGATATGGCACGCTCTCTGGAGAAAATATCATCACTACATTGCATTCCAGTGCACTGCAAGCCGTTACTACCCGTCACAGTGAATACGTCACACGTACATGGAACACACCGTATGCTGCCGTATTTTCCAAGTCCGATTTACACCAGGAGGTCTGCAGTATGTGTGACCGAAATGTGCAGCCAAGCTTAAATAAATAAATAAGCTGCACTAATGAACAAAGGAGTTCACAAAATAACATCTCAGTTCTAACATATTTAATATAGTTTTTGTGTGTTAAAACATAATTTTGAGCAAAGCGCTACAGCAGTTGTGTAGAATGAATGTATGAAGAGATATCTATTTTACTAATGACCGATGACTCCAATTGGCACTTTTCTGTGACTCAAACCTGATATAAATTAATTTTTTTAAAAGATATAAGTATATAGATATAAAGGCAGGGAAAATGGTGATTTAACGTGTTGTGCAATTTATTTTTTCATTTTAATTTAATGGACATAATGGAGTAAATGTTATGGTTTTCTGTGAGTTGTCCATGTCCAAAAGGCTTAATAGGCTAATTGCTTATGCAAATTTTGCATGCCTCAGTCCACATTAGCCTTCTTTGTTTGACAATGTCAAACACAGGCTATAACAAAATTTCAATTTCTGGGTCAGTAGTGATGTGAAACTTTCAGTGTTACTATAGCCAGAAAGGCAATGTACTCTGTGCGAAAGTATTTAATTATTTTATCTGTTCAGTTATATGCTCAGACAATGTTATTATGTAATGCTGAATTTCAAAGTTTGTTTGTTTGGAGGGGGTGGGGAAATAATTTGGTATGTGGAGGGTGATTCAAAGTTTACTTTCTGAAATTAGGTTTAGTGTGTAGAATTCCTTTTCTTAAATGGCATAATTGAATGGTTTAGTGTTGAATTTGAAAGTGTTGAATGGCATTTGCTGTTAACAAGAAACCATAAATGATTATTGATTATTTTGAAATTTGACCTCAATGTTTACCCTAAGGAGTTGCTGAATAGCTTCAAGATATAATTATTATACAGTATGACTTTGTCTTGGAGTTTGAAGTTATCACATGGCTTCTGTGTATAAGGCACTTCCAGAAATAAACAATAAAACACACCATAAATAATGCCATCATACAGCACGTGTGTTGTTTCTAGCACTGTCACTGAATGTGTAACAGGCAGGTGTGTGTGTTGATGATGTGAAATACATGCATTGATCCCATAACTGCGGGGGATGAGGAGGCACAATAATATTGGGTTTCCCACCGGTCAACAATCTCAAAACACTTATTTTAGAGGCGACGCAGAGGCAACGAATGTAATGCGCTGCTGGTGCTCTAAGTGAAAATACCGTGTGCAAAGTTGTCCTTAGATTGAGTTTGCTACAATAATACATTGTGCGAAATGGATTAGTTGAGTCCCGTAGGTTCTATTTCTGTTATTAAATTTCACATTACTTATGCCGAGGAACTCTTTATTTCCTCTTAACCATAAACTGAACCGGAACTCCTTAATTGCAACGGGAAACGGTTAGGAGGTGTGGTTTCCCTTGGCTTGGAAATTATATCAATGATAGTTACTCGGTACTGTCTGCGATTTGCTTGCTGGACTAGTGCACAACTGCAAACATCATCCTTCTCTATTAGGAAACACCAAAACCGCGGTTTCAATTAATCAAGGTACAATTAAACACGCAGTAGCGGTTGCGTCTTTGCAGATCTGTCTTTATCAAGCGTCCCCAGCTATGTAGCTTACAGCCTTCGAAACCCTCACGCAAGCTTGCTGTCATATTTTGTAGCTACAGTGTAACTAGCTTTGCAATTAACGATACAGTGTTCAAACAAAAACTAAGTCATTGCTATCAGCATAGCTAGAGAGCTAAAGATGTAACCATTGCTTTTGTTGCTGTTCACATTGAAAGTGTTTCTCTGTCCGTTCTGTTCTCGGGCTTTACTTTTGTGTAGCCTACAGTGTGGGTGCCCGTACCGGTATTGTCTCTGCATGACGGGCAAACATGAAGGTGAAGGTGATCTCTATCCTGGAGGATAACTACATGTATCTGCTGATCGAAGAGCAGAGCAGAGAGGCCATCGCAGTGGACCCGGCTGTGCCGCACCGGGTGAGACCGCAGATTAAGGCTGAAATTTTCACTCAGGTCACGAAATGGTGGCGATTCCATTTGATTATTAATATTTGAAAGAAAAGCTGTAGCCAAATAAACGTAGTAACCTATTGTTCAACGACAAAATAATTATGCCAACGAATCAATACAGTCATGTATTTACAAAGGCATGTATTTATAAAGGCGTTAATATAATTTATTCACAGAAGCAATTGTGGTAGTTAAAAGTCTAGTTTGCTCAGTGGTACAACAGCAGTGGCACACCTGGGATTTGAACTTGCAACGTTCTGGTTATAAGCCCAAGTTCTTCAATCACCTAGCTACAACACCCTTCCATGCTCCCACAGTTATTTCCCACAAGTGGAGCAATTATGCCTCTTTAAATCTGAGCTGGTTGTGGAGTGATTGTTGGGCGGTAGCTGGGTGTGTGTTTGTTTGGTGGTGGGTGGGTGCCTGATTGAGTTAGTGCGGATGCATAAAGAGTGGTGACAGGGTGTATATTTGTTTATTTTATGATTGTGTGAGCATGTGTGATTGTATGAGTGTGTATGCCTATAAGTGTGTACCCTTTTATTATCTCTGGTAGATGCTGGAGATTGTGAAAAGGGAAGGAGTCTCACTCACTGCAGTTCTTACCACACACCATCACTGGTAAGGGCATCATAGTGTGCACTACACTGCACACACCCACATGTGCACGCACGCACGCGCACACACACACACACACACACACACACACACACACACACACACGTGCAGCACGTGCCAACAAATAGGTCTGGCCCTCAGCTTGATCTCAGTTGGGAATAAGCGCGTGCGCCTATAGCACCATGGTCATAACTGTTAGAAAGCCACGGCTCAACACTTCAAAATATCAACTGTTTCCTTAGAATTAACATCTCAGACCACCATAGCAAGACTATTTAAGAGTTGTTCAGATGTTAATGTCCAAATCCTGAATAATGTGAACTAAAAGCTGTATAAAAATATGTGCATAATAATCACTCCCATTGCATATGATACTTTGGTTTAGACTTTTAGAGAGGAAGAACAAAACTATACTGTGAGTCTGACCATCCAACTGTTCAATCACATACGCTATGATTGCACTGAGTACTGGAGAATTTTGCTTGTGTACACGTTTGGATGGACTGTGTAATTTTTTGAAAGCTGTTTGACTTTGGATCAGAGAAATGACTGTGATAATCATAGAACAAGGGGATACAGGTTGAACCTAGTTAAAGGTGAATTCCACACTGATATCAGGAAGTTTGTTTTTTCACACAGAGTTGTTTATGCGTAGAACAGGTTACCAGGTCATCTGCTTCTAGACTATAGGGAAATGAGCCTCGATGGGCCGAATGGCTAGTTCTCATCGTTATGTGTTCTTACGCTCTTATGGTAAAGATGGTGATGGTGGTAATGAAGAGCATGTGGAAGTGAAATGGTCTGTGCGCCCCTGTGTTGAAGGGACCATGCCCGGGGAAATGAGGCCTTGGTGAAGGAGATTCCAGGGCTGAGGGTTTACGGGGGTGACGACCGTATCGGGGGGCTGACTGACAAAGTCACCAATGCACAGGAGCTCAAGGTCAGCACAGAGCGTCACCAGGGTAACCACAGCAAACCTGCCTCATGCCTTTCCCTCAGAGCAGAGCTGTAAACCCAGTTACTCAAAGCTGTAAACCCAGTTACTCAAAGCTGTAAACCCAGTTACTCAGAGCTGTAAACCCAGTTACTCAAAGCTGTAAGCCCAGTTACTCAAAGCTGTAAACCCAGTTACTCAAAGCTGTAAACCCAGTTACTCAGAGCTGTAAACCCAGTTACTCAAAGCTGTAAACCCAGTTACTCAGAGCTGTAAACCCAGTTACTCAAAGCTCTAAACCAAGTTACTCAAAGCTGTAAGCCCAGTTACTCAAAGCTGTAAACCCAGTTACTCAAAGCTGTAAACCCAGTTACTCAGAGCTGTAAACCCAATTACTCAGAGCTGTAAACCCAGTTACTCAGACCTGTAAACCCAGTTACTCAAAGCTGTAAACCAAGTTACTCAAAGCTGTAAACCCAGTTACTCAGAGCTGTAAACCCAGTTACTCAAAGCTGTAAACCAAGTTACTCAAAGCTGTAAGCCCAGTTACTCAAAGCTGTAAACCCAGTTACTCAAAGCTGTAAACCCAGTTACTCAGAGCTGTAAACCCAGTTACTCAGACCTGTAAACCCAGTTACTCAGACCTGTAAACCCAGTTACTCAGAGCTGTAAACTCAGTTACTCAAAGCTGTAAACCCAGTTACTCAGAGCTGTAAACCCAGTTACTCAGAGCTGTAAGCCAAGTTACTCAGAGCTGTAAGCCCAGTTACTCAGAGCTGTAAACCCAGTTACTCAGAGCTGTAAGCCCAATTACTCAAAGCTGTAAACCCAGTTACTCAGAGCTGTAAACCCAGTTACTCAAAGCTGTAAACCCAGTTACTCAGAGCTGTAAACCCAGTTACTCAGAGCTGTAAGCCCAATTACTCAAAGCTGTAAACCCAGTTACTCAGAGCTGGAAACCCAGTTACTCAAAGCTGTAAACCCAGTTACTCAGAGCTGTAAGCCCAGTTACTCAGAGCTGTAAACCCAGTTACTCAGAGCTGTAAACCCAGTTACTCAAAGCTGTAAACCCAGTTACTCAAAGCTGTAAACCAAGTTACTCAAAGCTGTAAGCCCAGTTACTCAGAGCTGTAAACCCAGTTACTCAGAGCTGTAAACCCAGTTACTCAGAGCTGTAAGCCCAGTTACTCAGAGCTGTAAACCCAGTTACTCAGAGCTGTAAACCCAGTTACTCAGAGCTGTAAGCCCAATTACTCAGAGCTGTAAACCCAGTTACTCAGAGCTGTAAACCCAGTTACTCAAAGCTGTAAACCCAGTTACTCAGAGCTGTAAGCCCAGTTACTCAGAGCTGTAAACCCAGTTACTCAGAGCTGTAAACCCAGTTACTCAAAGCTGTAAACCCAGTTACACAGAGCTGTAAACCCAGTTACACAGAGCTGTAAACCCAGTTACTCAGAGCTGTAAACCCAGTTACACAGAGCTGTAAGCCCAGTTACTCAGAGCTGTAAACCCAGTTACTCAGAGCTGTAAGCCCAGTTACTCAGAGCTGTAAACCCAGTTACTCAGAGCTGTAAACCCAGTTACTCAGAGCTGTAAGCCCAATTACTCTGAGCTGTAAACCCAGTTACTCAGAGCTGTAAATCCAGTTACTCAAAGCTGTAAACCCAGTTACTCAGAGCTGTAAACCCAGTTACTCAGAGCTGTAAACCCAGTTACTCAAAGCTG
Organism: Synaphobranchus kaupii; assembly: GCA_029718625.1. NCBI lineage: Eukaryota > Metazoa > Chordata > Actinopteri > Anguilliformes > Synaphobranchidae > Synaphobranchus > Synaphobranchus kaupii. The sequence goes on along the minus strand of CM056387.1, from coordinate 12,307,512 downwards.
TAAACCCAGTTACACAGAGCTGTAAACCCAGTTATTCAGAGCTGTAAACCCAGTTACACAGAGCTGTAAACCCAGTTACTCAGAGCTGTAAACCCAGTTACACAGAGCTGTAAACCCAGTTACACAGAGCTGTAAACCCAGTTACTCAGACCTGTAAACCCAGTTACTCAGACCTGTAAACCCAGTTACTCAGAGCTGTAAACTCAGTTACTCAAAGCTGTAAACCCAGTTACTCAGAGCTGTAAACCCAGTTACTCAGAGCTGTAAGCCAAGTTACTCAGAGCTGTAAGCCCAGTTACTCAGAGCTGTAAACCCAGTTACTCAGAGCTGTAAGCCCAATTACTCAAAGCTGTAAACCCAGTTACTCAGAGCTGTAAACCCAGTTACTCAAAGCTGTAAACCAGTTACTCAGAGCTGTAAACCCAGTTACTCAAAGCTGTAAACCCAGTTACACAGAGCTGTAAACCCAGTTACTCAGAGCTGTAAACCCAGTTACACAGAGCTGTAAACCCAGTTACACAGAGCTGTAAACCCAGTTACTCAGAGCTGTAAACCCAGTTACACAGAGCTGTAAGCCCAGTTACTCAGAGCTGTAAGCCCAATTACTCAGAGCTGTAAACCCAGTTACTCAGAGCTGTAAACCCAGTTACTCAGAGCTATAAACCCAGTTACTCAGAGCTGTAAACCAAGTTACTCAGAACTGTAAACTTGTTTCCTCAAGGTGTTAACTCGGTTACTCAGGAATGTAACCACAGTTTGTAAATTCAGTTGGTGGAGGGTGATATTTATGTTGGTTTTTTGTTTTGGTCACAGATGCTCTATGTTTAGACTCGATAGTCAGTTCATGTTTGCCTTCCATCCACTGTAATTATTTATTCTAAGAGGTTCAGGGTTCGTGATATGAGGTTCTGGTGCTGTCTTGTATTGCTGCTCTATGCTAGCTATGGATATTCTGTTCTTCCACCGCATCCCTTGATGAATATTAATAATAAACCAGTAAGTCTGTATACTTTTGAGATTCAGAAGTACCAGAGAGAGAATTTGCAATGTTAAGAATATGGGACCTGACCATCTGGTTAGTATGTAGAGCACATGTGACACAGAGAACAGGTTAGTGCTGGAGAGTACTGAATATTATTAGAGTATACATTTTCACTACATATACAGTATAAATAAGAGGGTACCTGTGACACTGAAAAAATAGTTGTAATTCTGTAGTCATGTACAATTTGAAACTGTTTATCAGGTATTAGATTTGATTGGATGTGAGATTGAACGCTAACACACATTCCAGTGTTGTAACATTAAAAGTACACACATTCACAGTGTTGTTGTGATATCACAAACACACACACGCCTTCCTCTGCTCTGCAGTTTGGGGCGATCAATGTGCGGTGCCTGTCCACTCCCTGCCACACCTCTGGGCACGTGTGCTACTTTGTTTGGGAGGATGACTGCTCCGACGCTCCAGCAGTGTTCACAGGTCAGGGTCGCTTACATAAACCCGCCCCCTTGTCTGTTTGACCCTGGATGACCTTCCGAATCATTGAATCGTCAACCGTCTGCGGTGTCACCTTGCCTTGTTTTTGTGCCTCAGACCCCTGACCTCCAACCTCTGTGACACACCTGTTCTGTCCCCGGTTTCCTAGGAGACACGCTGTTCGTGGCGGGCTGCGGGCGGTTTCTTTGAGGGGACTGCAGAGCAGATGCACCACAACCTGACCGAGGTGCTGGGATCGCTTCCACAGGACACGGTCAGTCTCATTTTGATCAATCTTAATACGATTATAACACGGTCAGTCTCATTATGGTCACTCATAATAAAGTTATAACAGTCTATTTGTTATGGTCACTCATAATACAATTATAACAAGGTCAATTTCATTATGGCCACTCATAATATGGTTATAACATGGTCAGCTTCAATATGGTCACTCATAATATGGTTATAGCGCAGTCAGTTTTATGATGGTCACTCATAATACAGTTATAACATCGTCAGTTTCATTATGGCCACTCATAATATGGTTATAACAGTCAGTTTCCTTATGGTCACTCATAATACAGTTATGACACAGTCTCATGGTCATGCTACTGTTAAACATGCTGCATTTGTTCTGCAGTTATAATATGGTCAGTCTCGTTATGGCCATCGTGCAGTTGGTCAGGGACACTTATTATACGGTCTTTCCACAGTCAGTCACACAGATTGCAGTCAAGAGATGGTCAGCCACCTGGACATATTACAGTCAGGCACCCAAAACACATAATATGGTCATAATATGGAGTCCCTTGGTCAGGAAATGGTCACATATCAGGGAGCATGTTCCTTTTCTTTTAAACTGGCTAAAAAGTGTGTTGTTTCCCTGCTGAAGAAGGTCTTCTGTGGGCATGAGTACACCATTAAGAACCTGAAGTTTGCACTGAAGGTGGAGCCAGAGAACGAGAGGGTGAAAGAGATGTTGAGCTGGGCCAGGGTGAGCAGCGTTACATAACATTATATTATATTACACTGCATTACACACAGTACACTGCATTACACACAGTACACTACATTACACACAGTACACTGCATTACACACAGTACACTGCATTACACATAGTACACTGCATTACACACAGTACACTACATTACACACAGTACACTGCATTACACACAGTACACTACATTACACACAGTACACTGCATTACACACAGTACACTACATTACACACAGTACACTACATTACACACAGTACACTACATTACACACAGTACACTACATTTCACATGACACTACAGTTCTCTAAATCACATGACATTACACTTTACATGACATCATAATATACTGCTGCACATTACATGTAATCACATTACATTCATTACATGACGCTTAATAACATTACACTAATTACATTACAGTTAGTCACATTGCACTATATTACATTACCCTTAATCACATTACACTACATTACATTACTTTTAATAATTCTTCATGACATTACACTAAATCACATTACGTGACATTGCTGTTCATTGTTTAAATGACATTTAACTTACTGTTTTCAACTGACTATAATACATTGCATTATGCTACTTCAAATTATGTTACTTAAGTACATTATTACACTTTACACATACAGTGCCAATCAGTTATACGTATCTGTAACTTATATTTGATTAATGCTGTGGTATAAAGGGTGTGACCTCTGTAAGGTCCACCGACAATTTCTTAGGTAAACGGCAAGAGAGCAGCTCAGGATCCTCCAGAGGAGGAAGTTTGTTGCTATATAAGGTCCCTTCCAGTGCTCAAATGAACACAGAGCTGAACCTGTCCATGAATTTAAGATCGAACCCGGTGACTGAGCTCAGCCGCCTTTTATGCTGAGGCAAACTATCGTGCTTCGTGCTTGTAGCCAACGGTTGTTTTTCCCACATACTATATGCCCAAGAGACGTGAACGAGATGAGGGACCAATCAAAGGCCCTTCCAGAGCAAACATGCATATGTGAACCCGTTAATTACCGTAAGAACCTGAAATGAACTTACACTGCATTATACCTGGAACAACCTGACTCTACCCTATGTCAGACATTATAAATAGTACATCAGTGTTTATGGCTTCTGTTCCAGCTGAGCTAAATTAATTGGGTGTAATTCAGTTAACTGACTACTTATGTAGTGTATATCTACATATAGAGAGTGGAACACATCTAGTCAGAGAATCCTGATTGGTTGACCGTGTTTCAGTGGACCCTGATTGGCTGGCAGTATGTATTCTTCTCCTCAGGGGAGGGATGATGATGACAAGCCCACAGTGCCCTCCACGCTGGTGGAAGAGTTTGACTACAACCCATTCCTGCGTCTCTCGTGAGTGCATCTCCTGCCTTACCTGTAATACACTCTCCTGCCCCGTGCCTCAGACAGACGGAGAGAGAGAGAGAAAGAGAGGGGTGTAGTAAATGTGTGGAGTGGAATATGACATTTGAGTTGAGAAAAAGGTGTGGACAATAATAATAATATTTATTGTTACTGCTACAATAATAATAATAATAAGTACATTATTATTATTGATTTATTATTATTGACATGTATTATTGGCTACATAATCCCTTGCATTTCTAGTCACTTTGATTACCCAGGTCATCTCTGAGTTCTCAGTTCACCTACCTGCTTAAATAAAGGTTAAAGAAATAAAAAAACGATTACAAACTGCAAGTGCAACTTCCCCATAATATAAACTTAATTTCGTAAAGCAAACTTCGCTCTGTGTGTGTGTGTGTGTGTGTGTGTGTGTGTGTGTGTGCGCGTATGCGCGCTCCTGCGCATACGTGGTGGCGTGCGCACTCTCCCCTCCGCATAGAGAGAAGAGCGTGCAGAGGTTCACGGGTAAGACGGACCCGGTGGAGGTTCTGAGGGTGCTGCGCAGGGAGAAGGACAGCTTCTCCAAGCCCAAGGAGAGGCCGCCACCCCCCCACGCCATGCTGGCCCTGGAGTGGGGCCTGCTGGGACCCTGAGGCCCCCGCCCACTCCTGACATCACAGGGACCCGTCTGGGTGTTAAAAATTGACCATAGAGACCGGCAAACCTGCTAGGAGCATCCATACTCAAGCGGCTTAGGTCGTCTCTCAGGAAAGTTGGTGGAGCAAACAGGAAACAATCATTTGTTGGGGGGGGGGGGTGGTGTTGTAGGCCCATTAGTTCTCCATGTGGTGTAGTTTCTATACAGCTGCATAAGCGGGTCTGTTCTCCCTTATAGTGAGATACTAAGACACAGCCACTTGTGTCTGCAACATGAACATACCTGTTATACATCCTGCACATTCACCATTTCTCAGTATGATGCAGAGTTAATCAATATAAAGCACTGTAAATCTACTGTAAATCCTGGTGCACACATTTACATCATTACATTACATTACATTACAGGTATTTAGAAGACGCTCTTATCCAGAGCGACTTACACAATTTTTTTTTTGCATTTTTTTTTTACATATTATCCATTTATACAGCTGGATACATACTGAAGCAATTCAGGTTAAGTACCTTGCTCAAGGGTACAACGGCAGTGTCGTACCTGGGAATCGAACCTGCAACCTTTCGGTTACAAGGCCAGTTCCTTAACCATTATACTACACTGCCGCCCCAACTAATGGGCCTACAACCCCCTCCCCCCCCAATGTGGATTAATATATGAATCAATATTTACAAAATATTATTAATTTTATCTGTGCTAAATGCTTGCCTATTTTTGTATAAAATGAAACTGAAACATGGACATTGATGCATTTAGGCATATTTTTGATCTAGATATATGTTCTTAAATAGTATTTATGTTGTTTTAATAATATGTCATGCATTTACAATTGCTCTGGATAATGGTAAAATAATTTGATTGTGTCAGACTTCCTGCTTCACAGTCCAGTTTTATCAAAAGTCAAATGTATTGAGAATGCAGTCTCTACAACAGGGCTGGGCAATCTAATGAGAAAAGGGCCGGTTTGGGTGCAGGTTTTTGGATTTAGCCCAGCAATAAGACACCTAACTAATCATGATCCTCGGTAAGTAGAATCAGGTGTCTTAGTGATCGGCTAAAACAAAAACCTGCACCAACACTGGCCCTTTTCCAATAAAATTGCCCACCCCCGCTCTACAGCACCTTCAGTATGCACTTATTGTACGTCGCTTTGGATAAAAGCGTCTGCCCAAATGATTGTAATGTAATGTAATGTCTACAGCATTTATTTTTTTGCATGCATTTTGTAGCCCTTGTCAACATGACATGTGGATAATTTTCAGCAGTGTCAACATTCAAACATTTACATTATTCCCTGCGATTGAGATTTTTACACGGATATTACTGAAAAATCTATGCAAATGTTTTTAAAATTAACCCATTCTTTTGGATCTGTTGGTACGAATATTTGTTTGAAGGCACCATTTGATTTGTATTTCAACCTGTTCACCTGTGGAAAAAAGCCTTTTTTGTTTTTGCTTGGTAAAATCTATGAATCATTAGACCGTGGATATTCGAATCCAAATCCGGTCCCGGTTTTCTTTCTCCCAGGTAATTAACTGAAAAATTGATGCTACTAATTGGCCAGACTGTCTTCACACCTGATGCCCAGGTAAAGGGAGGGTGGAAAACCAGCAGTTCTCGGACCTCTGGGACCTTGATTTGAATACCAGGGCATTAGACTAATTTGATCCCAGGATAAAAACAGCACTCCAGATGCACACCAGGTCTGAGCCATTCCATGTTTTAGTACAAGCATGATTATGCAGCGAGCTGAATCCACCAGCAGGGGGCCTCCACTCAGGATGCTCTTCTGCTTTACTTATAGTGAAACCTGAAACGGTTTGAAATACTGTGCACTAAGAGAGCTGTATTCACTTTGAATGTGTCATTGTTTTTTAGCCCCAAACTCTGCAGGAATGTCACACACCAATCATTTTCAGTAGCACTTTACAGATGTGACAGATTACTAAGGTTTGAATATTGGTATAATTTCTATTTAGACTTAACTTGATTGAAAAAAAGTGAATGTAAGTGCTTTGGCATGGCTTTCTACTGACCCAAAGAGCCTGCATGTGATTCTCACATGTTGTATTATAAAATAAATGCTTAGGCTCTGATAAGGCTGTTTTTGCACCTGAGAAATAAGGCTGTTTTTGCACCTTTTTCATCAAAATGCCTTTCTTATGTTACATTACTCCACAGAAACGGGGAATACTACGTAGCTTATGGTGATATATATACACTACTCACAAAAAGTTAGGGATATTTGGCTTTCGGGTGAAATTTATGGAAAATGTAAGTTCACGCTACAGTGATATTATACGTATCATGAAAGTAGGGCATTTAAGTAGAAGCATGCAATGGTGATTTCCTCATCTCAAACAATTTATTGAAACAAAAGCCAACAACAGTGGTGGGTATACCACAACAAAAATGTCAATGTCTCAATAACTTGTCATGTGCCCTTGAGCATCAATTACAGCTTGACAACGACGTCTCATGCTGTTCACAAGTCGACTTATTGTCTGCTGAGGCATGGCATCCCGCTCTTCTTGAAGGGCGGGCCCTCAGGTCATTGAGGTTCTGGGGTACAGAGTTACGAGCCTCTACACGGTGAGTCAGCTGATCCCATAGGTTTTCTATGGGATTCAGGTCTGGAGAAAGTGCAGGCCACTCCATTTGAGGTACCCCCAGTCTCCAGCAGCCTTTCCCTAATGATGCGACCTCGATGAGCTGGAGCATTGTCGTCCATGAAGATGAAATTAGGCCTGTGTTGTTCATGCAGGGGCACAATGACTGGATTAATGATGTTATTCAGGTAGTATGAGCTTGTCACTGTACCATTCACAAAGTGTAGGGCAGTTCTGTATTGACTAGACACACCTGCCCACACTGTAACACCGCCACCACCAAAGGGTCGTCTGGTGACAACAGTGGCTGATGCATAGCGCTCTCCTTGACGTCTCCAACATCGTTGGCGGCCATCATTTCTGCTCAACGTGAATCGACTTTCATCAGAGAACAGCACTGAGGCCCCACTGGTCCCTCGTCCAGCGTAAATGCTCCCTGGCCCATGCAAGACGATGACGCCTGTGCCTGGTGGTGTGGTCAGGTACCCTTGCAGGTCGTCTAGCACGCAGACCACGCTGATGTAAACGGTTTCGAATGGTCTGACGTGACACTTGGGTGCCTCTCACCTCCCTTAAATGTGCCTGGAGTTGAGTGGCATTCATCATCCGGTTCCGCAGGGCACTGTTCACAATGAAGCGGTCATCAGTGTGGGATGTGGCCAAAGGACGTCCACTTCTATGCCTTTCTGTGACTCTTCCAGTCTCTCTGTATCTCTGTTGCAACCTGCTGATGACACTCTGTGACACTCTAAGCTCAGTGGCCACTTTCCTCTGAGAACATCCTGTTTGAAGCCTCGCAATGGCGAGGTACTGTTGATCAATTGTTAGGTGTCGTCTTGGTCTCATGATGTCAAAATGTGAACAGCATGATGAAGAGGACTGTTTAAATACCAATTCTAATTGAACCAGGAAATTTATTGGTCGATTCATGGATCAAACACCTGTTGTGAATTTTGCCGTTCAGCTCCTTGTTAGAGAACAGCAAGTTGTGCAAAAAGTACTGAAACATTGAATAGTTGGACATGTGCATTCAAAAGTTTAGAGAAGGTCAAATTAATTTCACCTGTAAAGGTTATAGTGCATTTTAGGTTCATCCTGAAATTTCACCCGAAAGCCGAATATCCCTAACTTTTTGTGAGTAGTGTATATAAAATTTTATACAACAAATTTATATAATGTGAACACCATGCTGTAATTAAGTTACCAGGACATGGCATCATGAGAGTATAAAATGTGATTTTGATAGTTTCCCAATGATGTGGTCAGCCACCTACATGATTTTTCAGCTACAGTTGTGGTAGGTCAGTTCAGCCACAGTCAGTTTGGTTAAATAAGGAAACGCTTGCCGAGAGAGAAAAAGAAAATACTTCTTCTGAATGCAGAGATGTTGTGTATCAAACAAACAATGTTGACTGAGTGAAGAAATAGAACATGTGATGCTCTAAAAACTGGGAGCTGGGAGAGTCCATGTGGCACGCTCTGTAGGGGGAGCTGGGAGAGTCCATGTGGCACGTTCTGTAGGGGGAGCTGGGAGAGTCCATGTGGCACGCTCTGTAGGGCGGTTGGCTCTTAACCCATCTACGAATCCTCCCATGTGGCCAGTGGTTCGGTTCCCTGCCGTGGCACCTTCTGTACTATGATCCCATCTGTAATCCTCCCCAGCCCCCCTCCCCCGCCTGAATAAAGTAGACGGTTATCCTTTAAAAAAATTCAACTGGACAAATTCTCCAAAAATTATTTTTATTTCCCATCAGTGTGGCAGAATAGCTCGTTAACATACAGAGGCAAACTCGCTTGTAACAAAAGGAAAATGCCAAGTAAAGATCGCAAATTAAGCTACGAGATTTGAACCCTCGATGCGATTCCCAGAAATATGTTTCAGGGCTTTACGAGGCCTTCTGTGAACACAGTTAACATCGCCATTTCATCCACCGCAATGATGCTTCAATTGCCAAAACAAGCAAAACATGGACTCTGCACAAACAGGTTTTTGCAGATTAACCCAATCCTGGAATTTCTTGTTTTAATGGAACACAATTGAGACACCACTAGCTGCTGCCACATAGCTAATTTAACAAAGTAAAACATCCCTGAGCTCATCATAATCAAGTAGGAATATTACGGTACGCTTTACCTACGATTTTTATTGCCAGTCACCCATTTACACAACATAAACATTCATCTCAAAGAGAGAGAAAATAAATGCCTCATAAAAAAATACAAATAAAAAGTGTAAAATTGTAAACATTTCAATTTTGTGGACATGGTTCAAGAAATAAAATAATGGAACTGTTCTTCATTTACACAATTCTACACAACACAACATATTTATGATTACCTGCCAAAAAAATAAATAAAAAACCCAAACTTGTTACCAACAATGATCTACGTTTATGATACAGATTCCCAGTGATTGCCCGTTTGTGTTGGAAGCGCTCAGAAAGTGAGCTAAATGTCATTTAGAATAACCCTGGTGTTACCTCCACTGGCAGCTCCTGGTGCTCTGCTGTTCAGAGCTGTCTGAAATGAAATGCATGTGTTCTTTTTTAAGAGCGAGGCCACTGGGGGTTTTCTGAATGGCCTAACTTCTGTTGGCCTCATTGCAGGCGGCTCCAGCCTTGGATTCGGTCAGCCCTCTTTACCGGACTGAAGGCACAGGGTTTCCCAAACTGGAGCCCAGGGACCTCCTGGGGTTCACGAAGGAGTCCATGGGAGCCCTTGGCAAAATGAAAAAAAAAAACCTGGTGCAATTTCCTTTCGACTTGATCGATCTATTTAACATCTATTAAAATAAAACCTGTCATAGAGCTCATCATAACATGTTCTGGGAACCGATTGACTATGAAGTATTTACATAAGTATGTTACACATACATACACTCATAATGTGGCCTCTAGAGTGCAGATAATTGTAAAATGTCCAGTTCATTGTGGAGGGCAGTTTCTAATTTTGTACTTTTTTGAATAGCCATTTTTGGTAAGACCGTGTTTGGGTAGGTCCAGTTTAGTAAATCCTGTTGTTTTTATTGCTAGATTCTAATGCAAAAGCCAAAGAAGCAATGTGAGGCTCCCCAAAACATCTACGAAACCTGGGAGGTAGGAAAGTGTGACTTATTTTGGAAGGTTGGGGGGGGGGGGGGGGTGCGTTACCGTTTGGAGAGCTCTCGCAGTGGGGGCGGGCTCACGGCGATTTCGGCCGGCCCTTTAGCTTCTCGATGCGGTTGGCGTCGTGCGCCATCTTCCGCAGCCCGTCCATGTGCTGGTTGACGTTCTGCTCCATCCACTCCTCTATTGCATCCGGAAAAAATATGGTTTCCATCTGTCTGCGTAAATTTTCCAGAAAGGATTCCCAATTCGCCAGCAGCCTGCGGAGGGAGAGAGGGCGGGAGGGAAGGTGGCTGGGTGAGTGAGTGAGTGAAAGAGAGAGCAAGAGAAAGTGGGAGACAGAGTTTTTTCTGACACTGTTTTAACCAATCAAAAGACTATGTTCCACATAGAAAAGCACTTTTATTGATTTAAATGCCTACAGATAATGCATATAGCAAACCCTTATACATTTACTGAGTTAACTTTGTAGGGAACAGTGTGGCTGTGGCCGAATATGACCCCTGTTCACTGTCCACTCAGACCACTGTCTATGTGCCCTGTCCCCTCACTTTGCAAGCAGTGTGCGAAAGAAATCCTGCAAAACTCTTTCCAAACTAGTGAAGTAGTTTAATATTCTCAATAAAAAATAAAAAAGATTGTACAATCAGTTAACAACATATGACGATGGTTACAAAGTGTAGATTATGAATGAAGATTGAATTAACACAAATAAAAAGAGAGTAGTTCGTAATATGACCTGCTCTTGTACTATAGATATGCATATATGCTCTGTCTTTTAAGTTTTTACTTCCGGGTTACTTACTGAAATTGTCGGACGAGTGCACAGTTCTGCAGATAAGTGTGCTCCTGAATTCCCTCAACAAAACCCCGGCAATAAGGGGTTCATCCTGGTATTTTAAGTGCCCCGATTTCTGAGAAAAAGTTGGCCACTCAAAAGCTTTTTGACAAAGTTCACTCAAATATGTGCCCCCAAGGGTTTAAGGGATCGTATTTGGTCATGGCCTGTCTCACTAACACACACAGGAAATATCTGTAAAGCCATGTGACTGCTTTGAGGTTCTTGTAGTCACATGATTGTAATGGCACTCAACTTTCTGGGTGTTCAAGACCAGGCTTGATATGGTGCTGGACCACCATGTAGTTTGTAGGGGAACGCTAGGTATCCTTATGGAGTAGGAAGTGGTAGGAAGATGGCGAGCATTGTTGGGCTGAATGGCCTGTTTTTGTCAAAGTTGTTATGTTAACTCAGTATTCAGCACTGATCTCAACTTAACTCAGTATTCAGCACTGATCTCAACTTAACTCAGTATTCAGCACTGATCTCAACTTAACCCAGTATTCAGCACTGATCTCAATTTAACCCAGTATTCAGCACTGATCTCAATTTAACCCAGTATTCAGCACTGATCTCAATTTAACTCAGTATTCAGTACTGATCTCAGTTTAACTCAGTATTCAGTACTGATCTTAATCTAACTCAGTACTCAGCACTGACGTTTGTGTGAGCCTCATTGGCCCTTCAATGTGTGAGGTCCGTTTGAATTATTTCAACAACAATGGTAGGAGACCACAATTTTCTCTTGCTGTGTTGCTTTAGAAACAGTAAAGCGAGGTGACAGACAAACTCTTGGTTCTATTTTAAATGGGCAACAATTTTTTAAAATAAATTATTTTATTATAAATTTTGTCTCCTTTTAAATACTTGAATTTATGTAGTGTGCCTGATGAGGCATGAGTGCTATGTGCTGTGTACCCAGCAGTACAAATGGAAAAGTTCTAATTACTCTTTCTTTTTTTAAGTTCCAACTTAAAAATGTACAGACAATAACCCCGTTAGGTATAGATGAGTGCAGTGACTTTGGTCCGTGATCCGCTTTATAACAAAAAATAATTACTCACTTTTGCAATTTCTCTGTGAAAAATCTCAGGTTTCTTGGGTTGGCAAAGTTGTATTTTCTGTGGTAGTAGGAGAACGATCCCCTCACATGGCTGAAAAAGATGAACACAAATGCACCGTTTTCTCACATATTTTGCGTTAAACCTGTGAAATATTTGCACTTCATAAGGTGCATAAACGCAAAACAATCTCCTGTTCGTGTAAATTCAATCATTTTCAGGGAGAAAGAAAGTGTAACATTCCCTTGGGCCAGCATATCACATGACCCTGAAAGACAGGTTTCTTCACCCCCCCAGCAGCGATGGCGCTTACTAGTGCTTCATCAGTTCATCAGTCTGTTTCTGCAGGTCCTGGTCGATCTGGAGTATCATGTTATACACGTCCGAGCCGGAGAACGCCCCACTCCCCTCGCTGTGGGGCACACACGGCACAGGCAAACTCAGGTCATTTCAACCCAGGACACGATCAGCTAGTTTCATCAAGCACGGCGTGTCAAGAGCTCTACAGATCAGGAGCGGTGCAATGCAAAATGGTGCCACTGGTGACCCCAGGGTGGGGAGTCTTGAGCTATATACAGATATATATACAGGATGTCGACATCTCACTGCGCACCAGCGGCCCTCACTGGCTGCTCTGGCCCTCGCGGTACGCCCGTCGACCCGCAGTCGAGGGTCTTCAGCTGACTCTAGTCTGTGCGAGCCTAACTTTCTTCCCACTTGGGAGTTTTTACCTCGCTTGCTTTTCGGGGGACCTTCTGGTCCTCTGTAAAAGCGGCTTTGTGACAGTTCTCTGTACAAAGCGTTACACAAATAAAATTGAATTGAGTTGACTTGACTTTGTCGACCGCAATGTGAAAAAAGAGCGACAGTGATATCACATGCTCGTCCACGCCCTCCTGAATCAACAACGGAGTGATGTGTTGGTGTACAGTGTGTAGATCAGTAAGGTGTTGGTGTACTCTGTGTGTATCAGTGATGTGTTGGGGTACAGTGTGTAGATCAGTAAGGTGTTGGTGTACTGTATGTGTATCAGTGATGTGTTGGTGTACTCTGTGTGTATCAGTGATGTGTTGGGGTACAGTGTGTAGATCAGTGATGTGTTGGGGTACAGTGTGTAGATCAGTAAGGTGTTGGTGTACTGTATGTGTATCAGTGATGTGTTGGTGTACTCTGTGTGTATCAGTGATGTGTTGGGGTACAGTGTGTAGATCAGTAAGGTGTTGGTGTACTGTATGTGTATCAGTGATGTGTTGGTGTACTCTGTGTGTATCAGTGATGTGTTGGGGTACAGTGTGTAGATCAGTAAGGTGTTGGTGTACTGTATGTGTATCAGTGATGTGTTGGTTTACTGTATGTGTATCAGTGATGTGTTGGTGTACTCAGTGTGTATCAGTTATGTGTTGGGGTTCTTGGTGTGTATCATTGATGTGTTGGGGTACAGTACCAGATTCCTTTCTCAATCTTAATACTGCAGCCCAGCAAGTGCTGTATTTCCATCTGTGCCTTTTCCGAAAATTCACCTGTCAACAGACACGCACGCAGACACAAACACACACACAGATACATACAAGCATACCCAGCCACCACAACACAACATGAGTACATGTGCATTAGCAGCTTAATATTTTCAATCTTTTTACAAATTTATTTATTTTTTTAAAGAAAGCAAAAAGGATGCTGACCGTGCTGCAGAGTCTTAAGGCAGACAGCCAGGGACGGGATTCCGACGGGCAGGAGTTCACACAGCACAGTGAAGTGTTCATACCTGGAACGTCATGGTAAAAAAAAACTAAAATCGGACACTTAACACCCCTCACCTGAAAATACGGGTCTTATTGACCTGCATACAAATACACTGCAAAGAAAAAGGAGTGCAAAAATATTGTATGTCTTTCAATGGCATTTTGCTAGCGATGCTAGCGGTGTTAGCGTCGGCCCGCTGCCTCACCTCTGCCACCCGGTCAAGATGATGCCACGGAACGAGATGGAGGGATAATTGGACATAGAGTTGATGACCTTTATCCAGGACAGGTGGTTGTTCAGGTGATGGCCCAGGGGGGTCACCCTCTGGTCGACGCCCGACGCCCCTTTAAAAGCGCTCGCAAACCAAATGTCCTTGAACCCCACCTCCTGGTACTTGGAGATGAGCTGATCTGAGAAAAATGAAGAAGAGAGAGGGAGGGAACGTGCGCGACTGAAAAACCGAAATCAGAGTCGATCGACGTATGGCTTAAGACCAATTTTTAAAGATGAGCGTCTCGTTTATGGAGTTTCTTACCAATGTTCTTTAAATTCAGCTGTGAAGAATAGAACCACATCACTGGGGAGGCAAGACTTGCCAAACCAGATTCTAAGAAGGCAAGAGACACATCATTAAATCAGCAAAATCATTACAATATTACTTGGTTTACTTTATTGTGTGTGTGTGCGAGAGTGTGAGAGTATTCATGTGTGGGAGTGAATGTATTCAATAATTTATAATGTGTGTGTATTTGTGTGAGAGACAGTGTGAGAGTATTCATGTGTGTGTGTGTAAGTGTATTTAAGAATTTATAATTTGTGTGGGTATGTGTGTGAGAGAGTGTGTGAGTGTATTCATGTGTGTGAGAGAGAGTGTGTGAGTGTATTCATGTGTGTGAGAGAGAGTGTGAGTGTATTCATGTGTGTGTGCAGTTCCCATCCCTGCCTTTGAGAATGCTGACGCTGATCTTCCTCATCATGTCGTCCCACATTAGCAGGCGAATCCCTGGCCTCTTCTCGATGATGAAACGCGCCACCGCGACCACATGATCCAGGTACATCTTCCCCTTGTCCCCCTTGTGGCTGTGCAGCCAATTTTTGGAGTCCTGGCTCTCGCCAAGGCCAAACACCTGCCAATCAAAACCAATCGCCATGGATACTAGACCATCCGTACAAATAGTCTGCTACCATTTATACCTCGGTAAAATACTTTAAAATAAAGTAATTATTATTTTAATGCGATAAACGCCAGTAATATTCCTTGCATATAACAGAATTTGAAAAGAATCATCTACTGCATTTGAACCGACAGTTTGTGACATGTTATTGTCTAAAGTTCTCAGAGGATCATCAGGAGGCTTTTCATGTTTTATAGCTGTCCACACAGTTAATGTATTTCAAATATTGTTTGTACTGTGCTGACAGAGGCCTGCTCCCACTGAAACGCCTAAATAATCTTAGCAGACCCCACCCGTGTACATACAGAGCTTAGCTGGGTACTCAACTGAGGAAATTCAGGTCAACAACCTTTCATTAATTCTGTACTTTGGCCCCAGCGCAGGCATTCTTATAATCTTATTTATATAATGTTTTGTATGCAGTGCCTATTTTAGTCATGGGCCTGGCGCTGTGCCCTTGGTTATCTCCCTTATTCCAGGGGGGGGGGGGGGGCGGGACGCGGACCTCGTCGGCACCAATGTGCAGCCAGGGGCAATCTGGGTGCTGATCCAGGACCTGAGTCACCATGGTTTGGATCAGAGTCTGGGAGCCCGGGGCATGGGGGTTCAGGCTGTTAGGGAAATCCCCCACTTCCCTCAGCGCAGTGTACTGCCCATGCTTCAACACAAACTGTTATAGAGAGAGAGAGAGAGAGAGAGAGACAGAGACAGAGACAGAGACAGAGACAGAGAGAGAGAGAGAGAGAGACAAGAAAGGGTAGAGACACGCAGAGGTGAAAGAGTTTTTAAATGAACCAGTCCAACCGTTTAAGCATTCAACCAACACAAATGTGTTCACAATGAACAGTAGAAAAACAAATACATAAAGGATTTATTGTGACTGTATTTTCAGCCAAGGCATCTGTAGTGTTAGCGCTAGCACTAGCCCTCGTCTCTCGTACCTCCAAGTGTCCGAACACCTGGACCAGTGGGATGACCTGCAACTTGCTGAGCTTGGCCAGGTTCAGGATGGTTTTGATGTCCTCTGCACTGTGGGCGGAGGGGGGCAGGGGGGCAAAGCAAGATAACTGCTCAGCTTGGACTGATAATAATTTACAGTAGGCTTAAATATGGAAGAATCAGTTTAAGAGTCAGAGGGCGGGCCATGCGAACTTTACCCGTTGCTGTTATGAGATATCCTTATAGCTGGTGTTTGTCAAGACAATACATTTGTCCTTGAGCTTGTGCTTTATTGAAACACTGCCTGAGAGGCAATTGAATATGTGGAAGTAAGCTGTTTTGTGAAACTGTTCTGTAGGCCCAAGAAAGCCCCATATGCAAGCTTCTATATAAATAATGAAATAATACAGTCAAGATCTAGTGGAAACGTACTGAGGATGGGAGGTGGCGAGAGGATGCAGGATAGTTCCCTATCAACAAGGACGAGGGCATCTAGCACACCAGTGAAAACAGGAATGTTTCCCTCCTGTGTTCCATAACTAAGCAGGAGTTGCACCTATAACAATAGATAAGATAGATCATGCTGAACGAACAGGCGGGAGAATAATAAAAAATAAGGGAATTACCTGTACGATCACAACTATATCTGCTTACCTGTAAGTGTAAGGAAATCACAACTATATCTGCTTACCTGTAAGTGTAAGGAAATCACAACTATATCTGCTTATGTAACCGTATAGAAAGAGAGAAGCTTACTTTTACTCAGAAGTCCAAGGTGAGATTTGAACCCCGCTCCTCTCACTCGCAAGCGAACGCGTTAACAATCAGCTAAAGACGACATCGCCGATAGCTAAGGATAACGTCGTTATTTTGACCCTGAGGGTTGCGTCGCCAGAGAGTGTTGTCACGGTAACCTGCTACAAGGCCTTCGCTTTTTACCGCACCTCACTGTGCTTACTAGCGAACTAGCCGAGCTACACCCGCTACACTCACCCCCCTTTGACTTCCCCTCCATTTGAAACTCCGCAGCAACCACTTTTTTATTCGATTCTGATCCGGGTCAACAGGCATCAATGTAACCGTATAGATTATAGAAAGAGAGAAGCTTACTTTTACTCAGAAGTCCAAGGTGAGATTTGAACCCCGCTCCTCTCACTCGCAAGCGAACGCGTTACCAATCAGCTAAAGACGACATCGCCGATAGCTAAGGATAACGTCGTTATTTTGACCCTGAGGGTTGCGTCGCCAGAGAGTGTTGTCACGGTAACCTGCTACAAGGCCTTCGCTTTTTACCGCACCTCACTGTGCTTACTAGCGAACTAGCCGAGCTACACCCGCTACACTTACCTGTAAGTGTGAGGAAATCTCACCTGTAGCTGCTTACCTGTACATGTAAGGGAATCACACCTGTAGCTGCTTACCAGTATGCATGGGCAAATCACACCTGTAGGTGCTTACCTGTATGCATATAGAAATCTCACCTGTAGCTGCTTACCTGTGTGTGTAAGGAAATCACACCTGTGGCTGCTTAATTGTAAGCGTAAGGAAATCTCACCTGTAGCTGCTTAACTGTGTGTGTAAGGAAATCACACCTGTACGTGCTTACCTGTAAGCGTAAGGAAATCTCACCTGTAGCTGCTTACCTGTACGTGCTTACCTGTAAGCATAATGAAAATTCACCTGTAGCTGCTTACCTGTGTGTGTGTGTGTGTAAGGGAATCACACCTGTAGGTGCTTACCTATAAGCGTAAGGTGATCGCAGCACCTTCAGTTCTCCCTCGTAGGGGAACATGTCCTCATACTCCAGCAGGACTCCGGTGGCACCCAGAGAGGAAAAGAGCGGGAAAATCTGCCATCCAAAGAAAGAGGAGATGAGAAATCCAATTTAAAATGTCAGACCCACACAAAGAGTTTCAGATCGTAATATGAGAACGGCTTCAATATCCTTGACAATTAGTGCTGTCCCAGGATACGCCCTTTCAACTCCTGATCAAAACCTCAAGCGTTTGATGTGGATTCTGATCCAGGATCCGTTTCTCCATTTTTATATAAAACATGGAAATTATGCTGTGCATGATAACTGGAAAAATATCCTTAAAAGAAAGGAATCAAGAGCTTTCCAGAGGTCCTTGTCATTATATTTTTGAAATTTAAGGTTTTAAAGGATTTTCGAAGACTGGGAAACCCTGGTGAGGTTAGCATGCTATGCTACAGTTATTTTTCACCTTTTTACTCACATCCACCCGCTTCCACTCACCTGTTCCAGGTATTTGAGTTTGGGTGCAGCTCCTTTCAGGTCCAGGTGGACAACTTTGAGAGGGGGTGCATTGGGGTCGTGCGAGGGCAAGCCCCGAGGGGCCAAGGGAAGCTTCTCTGCTTCTTCCGGGCGCTCTGGCCGCTCCGGCTGCCCCGGCCGCCCCTTCGCCTCCTGGGGGCTCCCTTCCGCAGGACTGGCGTCCTGTTTCTGAGGCTCTTGCTCCTTTCCAGAGTTCTTGTTCCAGAACCTGTGAATGGTGGCCCGGTTCATTTTACCACCTGGCACCACCTGTCTGGATGTGGACGGTGGATGGACAAAAAGCAAAACCCAAAATTACGGCGTGAAAAATACCTGAGATGTGCCTGTGTGGGTGCAGGCTTGTTCTAGCCATCATAAAAAAAAAAACACTTGGGTCTCCAAAAAGGCAACTTTTCAGGAAATTAGGAAAGTCGTTTTAATATTACATTCGAAGTCTTAGCTGAGTCATGAAACACTGACAACAAACAAAAGACGGTGTGAACCGTTTATGCAACAGACTCAATATCCTTGAGAAATTTACTCTGAATGCATCCTACTTTCCCCTCCAAAGCTTCTGATGTTGCGCAGTTCAGATGCAAAAACTGAACGGTTTCAGTTCAGCAGTTATTTTTGAATAAATTGCGGTAACAACACCCTGTATGAGCCCAAATGAGCTGCCACTCTAAGTGTAAACTCGCGACGTTTCCTGTGCTGCTTTTTCCTTGAAAAAAGAGAGGTATGCCGCTTGCAGTCAAATAAGGCCACTTTCTAAACCTCAGTCACAGGGCAAATACGGTTTTTGCAGATTGTCGGATTACTAGCAGGGGTCTCGGAAATTGCTGCCGCCTGCTTGCCGATGTGAAAACACAGGAGAACTGGAAACCTACTCACCTGGGTTGGGAGAGTAATTTAACCACCACGACAACCACCAAAGTCATCACCAACAGCCTCAACAGCATAGACAACCTGGTGGCCGGCATGCTCACAGCCGAACCTCAGAGCCTTAACAGGAAAAACAGATCAACCAATAAACAAATCTCTGAATCTTATCATATCAACAAACAGAACTGTCTGCCATTATTGGCTACTACGTTACTAGAAGCCAGCTACAGTAACTCAGACGTGTGTGTGTGTAAAGCTATTAACATGCCGTTTACAACACCTTTTTGTTGTAAAGTGAAATATAGTTATTGTTGTTGTGGCTTCAGCTGCAGCTCTAGGCTTCCTCTCTGATGCAATTTTAAAACATTACATTATTGACAGACGCTTTTATCCAAAACGACGTACAATAAGTGCATACTGAAGGTCATTGGAGCAACTACAAAAGACATCAGACAAAGCACATCCTACTCATAACGTAGCGGCTATCCCTAGTAATTAAAAATATCTAATTCATGGTCAGAAAATGTATTTTAAGGGGGTGCAGGTTGGTAAGGGACGTCGAAGGAGGAAGTGGTGGTATAGTAATTTACACGTTGACAGTGTTGCTACATATGTCATGGTAGTTTTACGTGTCATCGTTGTAGTGACTCTGGCCTCTGAGCATTTTACTCAGCTAAGACCCTTTGATTGACCTCTCTGGGAATTAATTTACACTCCGAACCCCAGCACTCACTGTGTACATTCTGCACTATGGGCTTTTGTGTCGTGCTGTGGTTTACTGCCAAACATATGGAAAGGTTTCAGGGGCTGGGCCCCACATTTCCACTGAAGCATAACCAGACAGCGCAGAAACTTTGCTTTTCAGAGTACAGCTTGCACAGCGTCATATCATCAGCGTGGCGGGAATCGCTTTTCAACTTTACATCACTCTGCAAACAGATGACTAATGTTCTGGAAAACAGGGCTATGGTGATTATTGCAATCACTGCTTACAGTTTTTCTCAATCGCTTGGATGCATTTCTGGAAACTCTAACCTCATTCTCTTAACAGTGCCTCAAAACCCCACACCATTAAGGCAATTGGCCAATACACTATTTCGCTTCTCATTGTGTTCACACAGAATGCAAAACACTAAACGCAGTTGTCATAGTGTAGATGCAATCCTCATTCCACTTCGACATTCCAGTCAAAACAGATTGTTTTTTTCTCAATTGGCTATGTACATTTCCCATTCGCAATGACACAGTTGTTCATTGGGTAAATCATTGCATGCAAAATACTATGTATAATGAGCATTGTGTTTGTACAAAAGATAAGGCCAACATGATGGGTGATTGGAGTGAGTAACTTCCCTTCACACATTTGAAGAGTAACGGAGAACACATGCTGTCAATTCCATCCCACAGGTGCAAATTGTGAACACAATACTCACAAACATATATAAATGCTAAGGGTTCCAGTGCAAAAAAACATAGAGCAAGAAGCAGTGTCCCCAGAGGGGCGATTGGTTGTGCAGCAGTGAAAAACAAAAAATACAAAATAAAAAAGTAAAACAACCATACTATAGATGAAAAAGATACATAATAAACATATTTTTTCTCGTAATTTGTGTGTCCAGGAATTGTTTTACATTGACAGCAACACTATGTACACAATATCTGTCCAGTTTTGATGCAAATACTTTGCATTTTGAGTGTCAGGGTTTACGCAATGATCAGAAGGTGCTATACATTTGGTGGCATTGTTGTAGCGATTGACTGACTTAGTGTCTTTTGACGCATGTGGTTATCATTTTGATTGTTATAGTTTCTTTTGAACGGGTGGTATAGTGTTATGAAAAATGATTTTACTGTTTTGGGGATTGCACTTAGAGTTTTGGGAATGAGGTTAGAGTTTCAAGAAATGCGTCCAAGCGATTGAGAAAAACTGTAATACATGAGTTTGGACTAAACGGGTTCATAATGTACTCTTCTAAAAAATAGGGTGCGTCATTACGCTTGGACAAAATGAGGGAAATCGTACATTCCTTTTGCACTGTCGGCTGACTACTTAACCAACTGCAAAGAAGGGATGTAAGGTAGAGTAGATATAAAGTAGACGAAAGGTGAAAGAGAGAGAAAGAGAGAAACTGAGTACATTACCCAGCGTCCAGCTTCAGCAGAGGCGGAAGGCTCCGGATCAGAAAGTAAAAATCCTCCCCAGTATTTTGTTCCAAGCACCTGGATTTGCTCATTAGCACAATTCTTAAGCCAGTAGGTAGAACCAATTAGTGAAATCAGCTGGCTCAGTTCATGGGTGGAAGAAAAACAGGACTGGTGGCAGGACTTTCTACTTTCTGACCCCTGGACTTTCCACCTCTGAGCTTCAGTACACCAAGATGCAAGAACCAACTCCAGATATAAGAAGAAAAAAAAACAAATAAAAGAAGAGGGGAAGTAAAACAGTGCGCAGAGCCAGAGAACGAAGAGCAACAATTCCTCCCCACAGCAGCTATACAAATACCTTCACCCCACAGGGGTGAACAATCCTGTCCCTGATTGGCCTAAACTCAGCTAATGCGTCACACAAGTCGAGCTGGTTTATGGCAGGGGCTGGCTTGCCTAAAGTATTTTTTCTAAGTAGTTCTCAGCCAAGCTAAGCAGTATTAGGCCTATATATTACTATTAAAATATGAATAATTGAAAGGTCTTTAAAATGAGACCAAACGCAGGGCCCATAGTCTTAAAGCATTTCATAGCGGTGCTACTCTCATAGCATATATGGGCCGATATTCACTACATGTCTCAGCCCAGGAGTGCTGATGTCAGATCAGCTTTACCTTTTAGCTGATGGATATGGGTTAGAATACGCATTGGAGAAACCTGGTCCTAAATCAGTGGGGGTTTTCCTTCTAGAAAATGTGATTGTTTGTTGTTACATATGTTACTTTAATGATTCACAGGTAGGGGCCAATAGTAAGGCAATTTTGTCCTTGTTAGGGGGCAAAGTTTTTAAATATGTGTAAACTGGAGCTTCCAGAGCACAGGGGTTCAATGCACAAACAGCATAATTCAGTTTTATTTTTCCTGAAAATATTTAGAAAATATAATCCAACGTCACCTTAAAATAATTAATTTTGAGTTTCAGTGTTTTTAAATAAAACATTGAATGAAATTTCAAAGTATCATTTGTAATACAGTAAAACGAGAGAATTAGCCAAGGGTCTAAATACTTTTTCAAGGCACTATATAGTGAATCCACCTGTTCCTGACCACATAGTCTAAACAGCTTGTAGTCCAGGGCCAGGTACTCTCACACCCAAACTATTGTAATTCCCTTCTCGTCTTTCTCCCTGTCTCTGCAACTAAATCTGTAGAGTTAATACAGAATGCAGCCACATGACTGGTCACACCCCTCCTCATATCACCTCATTGGCTTCTGGCTACTACTTGTATCAAGTTTAAAACCTTGCTACCGGGTAGCTATAGGAACAGCTCCACAACACCCCGACACACCAGCCAGATGCAGACTGAAGGCCCACCTGTTCACTGACGCGGCTTTGACTGCTTGGTTGCCCTTCCATCCCCACCCGCTAACGCGCTTATATTTCTTTGTAGTTCAGTTTTTGGTATTTTTTATGGTTATGGATCTGTATGTACTCAGAATATGCATTAGTGCTTTAGTAATACCGTTATTCTAGGAATGTTGTTTTCCAGGTTTGACAACATTATTCATATAAATCAAGTGGGTGCAGTTTCTTGTCCATTGTATGCACTGTGTGTCATTCAGGATGAGAGCATATGCTAAAGGAATTAAATGTTTTGCCATGGTCTATGGGACATCCTTCTGCAGTTTTTAAATACCAGATTTCACGACCGTAAACGTCCGGCCTCTATGTTGCTCATGCTTTGTTAAGCTATATGATTTATACATAAATTGTATATATTAACATGTTTTCTTTTTTTATAATTTTGTATTTTATTATTATAATTTTTTAAATCTCCACGGACTTCACATTAGTGGAATGCTGAGCATGCTTACAAACTGCTAGTTCACTAACAGTAATAATTACCCTAGAAAAGAGAACTTTCCCAACTGTAATCACTCCATCTTTACTATCTTGATGACAGACTACATTTACCTTCTGAGAAGAACCGTGTCGACCACCAGACTTTTCAGATATACTACCAGCCACCTGCAACAAGCCTAAGATTGTTTACAATACTGCATTGTAGAGAGCTCACACTGAACTAATAGAAACCTGCTAGCTATAGAACAAATAGCGCCCCCAAAATTATTAAACAACTTTGAGTTATGTAGTAGCTACTAACTATACATCACATCTGATTGCCAGCCAACTATGGCTGCATATCTGTACTAGCTGGTAAATATAATGGTTCTTTTAGCTAGCTAGCTAAGAGAGAGACTGTAATGCAAACTATACTGTATTTGCATACCAGATAGATAGCTACCTACCTAGCTAACATATTCACCAACTGTAATTGACTGCTATGATAACAACTGCTTCTACCACTTTCAATGCAGGATGCAGAAGTGTCCAAGGTCAAGACTAAATGAACAAGAAGAACAATACAGACAACAACAAGATGGCTTCTAAAACCAGGACACATGTAAACCTTGCTTGTAAAGCTGATGGCAAAGTAAACAGCATCCAACCAACTACTAGTGGTAACAGAAAGAGCCAAGTGCCACCATTCCCAGAAAATGCACAATTATCATAACTAAGTAGAACATTACTTTCCAGTGAACACTACATAGATCTCAGCAACACTCCACATGCCAAGTCCTAAATATTTTATGAATTGTCCTATTTTATGTGGAAATTATTTTTATTTTACTTCCATTGCCTGATGCTGACAGGCAGCATGGCACTTCATTTATGCTTATAATTCAAAAACCCTGCCTGGTAGAAACACCATACAGAGTTGTAACCCATGAAACAACCTGAAGTTCAAGTGGATAAGACTGCATCGTCGTCATATGCAGTCCTCTGATGAATCCACTGACGCACTCCGTAAGTACTATTACTATAGTATTAGTTTTTTAAATATTTAATTTATATTTCAGTTCCCCCTTGTTTCTTTGCACAATTGTGCATACTATAGGTACTGGTACAGTATACTGTAAAAAAAAAAAAAAGGTATTGTATGTAGCCTACCTTTATTCAGCAGCGTATTATGATCAGGAGCATTGCGTTTTTTTCAGGTTAAAGTTCCAACAGTACCAAAATTAAATTGTCCTCTATTCATTTCAATGTGACTTTATTTCGATTCAATAAGTTACATCAGGCTATGCCAGCGCCAGTCCCTCCCAATACTATAGTAATCTACATAGCAACTGAAACATTGTCGTAGACAATTGAAGAGAGACAATGTGAAATGTATACCATCTCGTAATAACACCAAGCTTTGCGACAAGTCCACAAACGCTCTCGGAAGGCAACCACACACAGCTGAACTGTCTCAAGGAGAGTAAAGACAACTCATCCCAGTACGAAAACGGCACAAAGTTATTGCTGCACAAAATAGCCTACGAACAACGCACGACTTGTCGGCGGGTTTTTACCTGCGATTAGAGAAAGTCTTGCTTTCAACACAGATTATGTGCAGAAACGGCTAAGATCACTCCAAAGTGCATCCGAAAGAGGACACATCTGAGTCAAGACTGCATCGCCTATTTACTTCCGTGTGCTTCGTTTGCATGTCCCAGCAACACTCCCAATAATCGCACAGCTCGAACAGCTGCGCACCCTGAACCCGCGCGCGGCCAATAACGGTCTAACAGTAGATAGCAATACGAGTAGATAGCCTACCTGGGCACGCCCCAGACCTCGCCACGTCGGGTACAGAATGGTGCATGACATCATTGTAAGGTGGATTTTAAATACACACCATAATCACAAGATTTTTTCATCTTTTTTAGGCTAAAAAGTTGGCCCAAAATAATGGAAATATGAATAGCTACTCAATCAATTAAGGAGTAGGCTAGGGGGGAGTGTATCTATGTTCCCAGGGTCCTATGTTCCCCAGTTCAATATTCTGTTAACACACATTAACCCTCCTCTTGTGTTGGTGTCAAATTTGACCTGTTTCAAGTTAAAATATTTAATAAATATTATCCAGTTTATAACCCTAACCCACAATAACCCATGTCATATTAAGCGAATACAGAGCTGGGGAACATCTTTTTCAGGTTCCCATTATGTGCCATATAAATCTGGGGAACATAGGACTCTTTGTCATGTTCCTATTATGTGCCATGTAAATGTGGGGAACATAGGACCCTGGGAACATAGAAATGACCCCGGCTAGGGCCACCTGCTGTCATAGCATAGGCTAAAGGTTCTGAAGGAGGTGGATATTGGTGCATTATTCAATAAAGCGGCCAGTGTATTAATTACAGGCTTTGTTTTTGGGAACTGGAATATGTGATGACTTTATGCTTAATATTAACTTCTAATAACCAAAATAAATATGCCCACTCGATGGTAAGCCTATAGTCTATATGGAGTAAGTAACATCTTGTATAGACAAAATAGTCAGAGGAATGGCTAGCTAGCAACATAATCAACATGTTAGCTTGTAAAAGGTTTTTTAAATACGCACAGGACGACGGAGCACAATATTTTCGGACCAGGAGGTGCGTACAACTTTCGCCCAACAGGTTTGAGGACCACTGATATAACGTTAACACAAACTCATAGCAAAGCTTGTGAAATTGCCTAAAACACATGTTTGACGTTAACGGCCTCAATAACTGTATACAAGATACAAGAAGAACATAAAAAGCTAAGTAAAATAACAAATGCACAAAATATACACAATAACAAAATAACAAAGTATTTTCCTCTTCATAGAAGGGGCGTTGCTATAAATGCCCATATCCCCTTTGAAAAGATAAACTGTATACAGGATAAGGATTAAGGAAGGAAGATTTGTTTTGGTTGTGGGAAAAATAGAGACAACTGAAATGTCCCTGATGAATGTCTACTACCCCCCAGATGAAGGGCCCGAATTTATGAATCAGGTGATTGAGATAATAATGACACAAGGGAAAGGAACAATTATTATTGGTGGAGACTTTAACTTGGTTCTTAACCCCAATGTAGATTCAACAGCTGGAACATAAGGCATAAAAAACAGCTACAATACTAAGAAGAATATGTGCAGAGACAGGACTAATAGATGTATGGAGAACATGACATCTGACATCCAAAGATTATACATATTACTCGGGTAGACATTCCACTTATAGTAGATTAGATTACTTCTTTATGTTCAAAAAAGATATTCCATTTATTCATCAATGTGTTATTGGAACAATGACTTTATCAGATCATGCAACCGTTACCCTAAAGGTGAAGCTAAATTCTA
This sequence comes from Synaphobranchus kaupii, assembly GCA_029718625.1. Lineage (NCBI taxonomy): Eukaryota > Metazoa > Chordata > Actinopteri > Anguilliformes > Synaphobranchidae > Synaphobranchus > Synaphobranchus kaupii. The sequence goes on along the minus strand of CM056387.1, from coordinate 12,280,992 downwards.
AAAAAAAAAAGGGAAATATCTATGGAGAATGAACAATTCCCTCTTGCAGGACCTGAAGTTTAAAGAAAAAAGAAAAAAATGCATTAATGACTGCTTTGAACTAAACGACACAGGGGAAATCAATGAGATCATCTTATGGGAAGGAGCCAAACCTGTGTTACGAGGACAAATAATATCTTATGCCTCTGCAAAGAAAAGACAGTGGGAGCAAGCTAAAAAGGAGCTTGAATCACAAATCAAACTCCTGGAGGATAAGCACAAACTTAACCCTAACACCACTACTACCATACAACTAAAAAATAAATGCTCAGAACTACATAAACTGTTGACAGAATAAATAGAGAGATCACTTATATTTACAAAACAAAAACATAACGACGGAGGACCAAACTCAATTAAAGTTCTGGCATATAAACTTAAAAAGAAAACTTGTAAATTCTACATTACTAAATTAAAAGATGATAATACTAAAATCAGAACTGTGAAAGAGGAGATAGCGGAGACATTTGCAAAATCTTATGAAACTTTATATAAGGATGAACTAGGAAAAACAGAGATAACAAAAATGGAAACATATCTGTGAAAACTTAAACTAAAACAAGCCTCTTCACATCAGAATGTGTCCCTTATAAAAGTGGTATCAATAGATGAAATATCAAGACAAATAAAGAAACTTAAAAAGGGTAAGACTCCAGGGGACGATGGATATACAAATTAATTTTACCAAGAATTTAGGGAATTACTGACACCAATTTTACATAAAGTCTATAACTTCGCATTAGATTCGGGAATCTGGGCAACAACCTGGAACTCAGTAATCAATAAGTTCCAGTAATCACAGTCATCCCTAAAGAAGGCAAGGACTTAACTGAGTGTTCATCATACAGGCCAATATCATTATTAAACACAGATCAAAAAACATTATCTTCAATAATAGCAGAGAGGTTAAAAGAAATAATGTCAAATATAATAAATAGAGACCAGTGTGATTTTGTTTCTAACAGGTACTTAGTTGATAATATAAGGCGTACTTTAAATATAATTGATCACTGTCAAAAAAATAAAAAAGATTTGCTTTTGCTAACAATTGATGCAGAAAAAGCATTCAATAGGGTACTTTGGCCTTATAGTTTTAAGACAGCGAAAGCTTTTGGTTTTCATCCCAAATTCATCTCATGGTTACAATTAATGTACAAAAACCCTGTAGCACAAGTAAAGGTCAATGGTACCCTATCAAGACGTCTAAAAATACAAAAGGGAACCAGACAGGGAAATCCACTGTCTGGCCTGATTTTTGCCATGTGTATGGAACCTTTGGCTGAAGCAGTGAAACAGCAGAATCACATTAAAGGAGTAACAATAGGACGAGAGGACTCAATTTTTTTCTGGAATAACAAAAGGAAAAGAATAAAATTCAATAAATTAATCAAAACAAAAGAATGTGGTGGTTTAGCTATTTTAATGCAACACAAATAAATACAATAATGATATGGTCGAAGGACAGAACAGAAGCAAAGTGGCTATTGATCGAGTAAGATTCCATACCAATATCCATAAAAACATTACCGTATATAGATAAAAAGGACAATTCACAAATCAAGGGACTAAACAGATGGGTAGACAATACACTAAAAAGCTGGAAAAATATATGTAAAATCCACAAAATAAATAACGATCTGGTATACTTCAGAGAAATGGCTTAGGATCCCCAATTCGAGCCAAACAGAACAGATAACATATTGCAACTATGGGCATCAAAAGGATTAAAAAGATATTCACAAATGCTGACCAACAATTCTGTAAACTGATTTCAGTCATTAGTCTCTAGTTATGATTTGGTACAAAGTCATTTTTATAAATATCTGCAAGTAAGGACTTATCTTTCAAAAAAAATAAATAAAATACTAAAGAAATACACCCTTTAATTAGCTTTCTGATTAAAAACCATAATAAGGTAATCAAAAACTCCCTGACAAAAATATATAAAACTCTTGAGAACAATATGGACACCAGAAATAACATTCGACAAAAATGGATCTCTGAAATTGGAGATCAGCTGAATGAAGAAGACTGGAAGCAAGTATGCAGAGAAATTCATAAAACAACAAATTCTAAATATTGGAGGGAATTTGCATGGAAACTATATACAAGATTTTTTTCTTACTCTAAATGTACATTCTAAAATGAATACTTTCATAATCAATGAAACCAGACTGCTGAAGCGAGACAAAGGCAAACCACTCACACCTTTTATTTTTCTGTCCCGTTTTAAAAACATTTTGGCACTCAGTCACAGCAGGTATTATGGGTACCTTTAATATGAACAAAAACAATCAACCCTGTATATATCATGCTTGGAAAATCACCGCCAGAGCTAATGCAGGAAAGGGACCAGTACCTATATAGAATACTTAGAATCGCAGCCATGAAGCAAATAACTAGCAATTGGCTAAAACCTACAAGACCATCATTTCAAAAATGGAAAGTAACAATACAGGAAATCTCAGAAATGGAGAGAATAGAGTATAAAAGAGTTAGGAATGAAGAGACAGAGTATAAAATGCATTGGTTTAAGTGGATGAGATATGAGGCCATTAATGAATTTATGAAATTACTTAAACTCAGATTAACAAAATAATTTATAAAAGGACAGAGGGAGATCTTGGGAAAACAAATAAACATATCATACTTAGTGCGCACAGCTTAGAGGAGGAGTACACACATGCACATACACCTTAATTAGTACAATCAACAATCCTTTCATTCATTTATATAAGCGAGTGTAGGTACATCCACATGCATGTATGAAGCTATGTAGGTTTATATAAATATATATTTGTGTATTTATGTGTATATATGGATGAATATGTAATTACTGGGTGTATAATAATACAAAAGAGAAAAAGGGAAAAGAAAAGAGAAGGAAGGAGAGGGGAGGGAAGAAAAAAGAAAAAAGGGGGGGAAGGGGAAAAATAAATAAATAAATAAATAAATAATTGTAAGGACATGAAGATATACTGGACATTTTGTGCTGTACTGATTTAGGAATTAATTGCAATAAAAGTATATAAAATTTTTTTTTTTTAAAACACGTTTGAGAGACCTCTTTAAAAGCTCACAAATTGGCACCTAAACAAACTCTCGAGTAGGCCTAGTTTTTGTACAACCCCTGGCAAAAATTATGGAATCACCACACTTAAAGGATTTTTACCCAGGTTTATTTTGTAGAAAATAAACAAATCACAGATATGACACAAAACTATTTTTGTTTAATAGCTGAACATTCTGGCTTTGTGAAACATACCTCAAACAAATTAAATTTAATTATTTTAATGAATGCCATATTTTTTTTCAAAATCAAGTAGAGGAAAAAATTATGGAATCACTCAATGTTGAGGAAAAAATTATGGAATCACCTTGTAATTTGAATTTCTAAAACAAATACCGGCTAAAAATGCAAATTAGTCTGCAGTTAAAAGAGAGTGCTTACAGACCTTAACGAGCTGTTAGACTTGGCTAATTGAATGGAAACATGGCCCCAACAAGAGAGTTGTCAATTGAAACAATGGAAAGGATTATAAAACTCCTTCAAGAAGGAAATCCAGCACGGAGTGTGGCAAAAGATGTCAGCTGTCTCTAAAATTTGGTGCAAGTATAAACAAAATATGAAGGTTATAAAAGGAAAACATACGGGTAGATCAAGGAAGACGTCAAAGCATCAGGATAGAAAACTCAAAGCAATATGCCTTGAAAATAGAAAATGCACAACAAAACAAATGAAAAACAAATGGGCAGAAACAGTCAATGTTTGTGACAGAACTGTAAGAAATTGGCTGAATGAAATGGGATTTACATATAGAAAAGCCAAACGAAAACCAGCACTAACACCTAAACAGAAGAAAACAAGGTTACAGTGGGCTAAAGAGAAATAATCATGGAGTGTGGATGATTGGATGAAAGTCATTATTCAGTGATGAATCACGAATCTGCATTGGCCAAGGAGATGATGCTGGAACTTATGTCTGGTGCTGTTCTGGAACATATAAAGATAACTGCCTGAAGAAAACAATCAAATTTCCCGTTATTTATGATATGGGGTTGCATGTCAGGTAAAGGACCAGGGGAGATGGCAATCATTACCTCAACAGTCAATGCACAGGTGTACATTGAAATTTTGGACACTTTTCTCATTCCATCGATAGAAAATAGATTTGGTGATGATGAAGTCATTTTTCCGGATGATAATGTATCTTGCCACAGAGCAAAGAGTGTTAAACCTTTTCTTCAGGAAAGGCATATCCACTCAATGACATGGCCAGCAAACAGTCCGGATCTCAATCCGATTAAAATTTATGGTGGAAATTAAAGAAATTAGTCCATGACAAGGCTCCATCCTGCAAAGCTGATCTGTCAACCGCTATTCGAGAAAGTTAGAACCAGCTTGATGGAGAATATTGTTTTTCATTAGTGAAGTCCATGCCTCAAAGAATTCAGGCCGTCATAAAAGCCCAAGGAGGAGCAACAAAGTACTAATTGTGATTTTTTTTGTTGATGATTCCATAATTTTTTCCTCAACATTGAGTAATTCCATAATTTTTTCCTCTACTTGATCTGGAAAAAAATATGCCATTAATTAAAATAATTAAATTAAATTAGTTTGAGGTATGTTTCATGAAGCCAGAATGTTCAGCTATTAAACAAAAATAGCTTTGTGTCATATCTGTGATTTGTTTATTTGCTACGAAGTAAAAAAGCTGAGTGAACATCCTCTAAGTGTGGTGATTCCATAATTTTTGCCAGGGGTTGTAGTTTGTAAAAAGCCGTTGGCTAGTTTGTAGAGAGGTTAGTATGATGATAAACCAGAAGAGGGTGCAATTTCTTATTAAATTCAAACATGCTACTGAAAAAACATGTGTTTGCATGAAAAAAAAAAACACATTTCCCCGGAAGGGTAAAATAAACAACTAATTAGGCTATAAAGATTTTGCTGAAACATTCAGGACATGCAGGTTTCACCCTCAGAAGTCAGCTGTAATTGTAAAATTATTAAACAAGATATATAATTTTCAACTATTTTAGCCTACTACAGCAGTAGCTAACAAGATGGTCCTTGCAGCAAAACACTGAAAAAAAAAAATTCAAACCCTGAAACCTCTGTCTTGGTTTTGCTGAAATGGAATAAATATAGCCTATTAGAGATTTTTTCATGAGTGCGAAGTCTACAACAGTTCTTAAAGTAACCTACTAGCCTAATATCCGGTATTCTTCTCGTGCGTTTTTATTTCACGGCATTTCCCTCCTTTATTTGAGGCGCGCTGCGCCGCTTGACGAGTGCAGTTGTACCATCGTACATGGCAAACAGCTGCTCAAGATGAGATTGGTTTCATGTTACAGTTTAATAATCCACTCTTTGATTTTTGCAGAAAATGTCATCTCAACATATACAGTATAAGACCAAAGTCAAGGTGTTTTACCAGTTATTAGCTTGAATAAGGATTCTATGCATCCCAAAGCTGGCAACCCTGGTTTTTGAGCCTCAAAAGGTGAGCCAGGCCAGCGCCAGTGAGGTCATGCACCAACCTCGATCCAGCTGGCGAATGGAGGTAAAGTAAGTTGGCTCAGAGCTCCAATGTCCTTCGTCCTTGTCTTCACCATCAGTTTTTTAGCATAGCCTTCTCCCGACATTGTGTTTTATATTTGCATGTGTTGCTACCTCATTCTTTTTTCTTTTTTCAATCTATAGAACTATACTTTGTTATAGTCGCAAATATTAAAAGACCGTCAGAATAACGGAGTTCTTGGAAGCGCAGCGCTCCAGTTTGACACGTAGGGGGCGCACGTTTCTGACCTGCTGGCAGTGACGGGGGTCCTGGTGTGCCCCATTTAAGGGCGTATCTAGGCCAGAGTCTTCGCTCTGCCTCTGTGCCTGTACCTCGTCTGTGCTCTGCTGCTCTCCCTCTCTCTCTCTCTCTCTCTCTCTCTTACACTCCTATCGGTGAAGGCTGTCCCTTTCCCTAGCTTACCGTAGCGTTTCTGGGTCAGCTTCCATTCCACAGAGAGGGACTACTCCAAAAGAGAGAGAGACCAAGAGAGAGTGAGATAGATGGTGGGAGAGAGAGAGAGAGACTCAGAGAGAGGGTGGGAGAGAGAGAAAGAGAGAGAGAGCGCACTCCAGAGAAGTATTTATAGAAAATTGGGACTCCACAGTACCTTTTCTCAGGAAAGAATTGAACCGCCTGGCTAGGGTAGAGCGTCCCAGTTTGTTTTCTTCTTTTTTCTCTCTGAGTGGCTGTTTTGCGAAAAAAAGGGCAGTGCCGGGCAAACTGGCCGAGGCCAGCCGCGTAGACACCAGCAGAGTGGTCACTCTCCACCACCTCCTGAGCTGCCTGCACGCCTTCCTGCTCCGTTTCACCTCTTTTTCAGAGCGAAAACTTCTCGGCACGTCCTGGGCTGTGCCCACCCCCCCCGATGATGTTCTTTAAACAGCTGGCTCCCATCCCCGGGGGTGGGGGCGGTGGGCAGGTGGGAAACTGAGGATATTACTTTTTTTCTTTTTTTCTTTTTGGCAGTGGTGACATGGAAACGAGGCGGGTTCCTCTGACCTCTCTTTGACCTCACCGGTCTCAACTCTCGAACCCGGCTGTCAGGTACCGACCCGACAAAGGAAAATGCGGAGGTTCCTGAGGAGCCAAAAGGGCCGGTTCTCCCTGCGGCAGAGCAAGTCCGGCACACGATCGGCTTCCAAAGACTTCAGTAAGCCCTCTTCACTGTCATTTACTGCTCCATCTGTCCTCTCATAAGAGTTTACTTAAGATTGGGAAGCTGAAGTGAGTAAAGGATAGGTGGGGGAATACAATTTCTACTTTTAATAAAATACTAATAACGCCTCTACTCTATTGAAACATGGCTCCCTGCTGCAGCATGTCAGAGCAGTGGCTCCCAAATAGTGGGTCGGGGCTTGCTGGTGGGTTGTGAGGGGCTTCCATGTGAAAAAATAACTTTCTGTACATTTATTAAAAAAATGTTATTCTGTATTTTAACGTTTGTCAGGCTATATTGCATCTGTTCACTGGAAATGTATTTGCATTTTGCTTGGGTTGTGGGCTGGTAAATAAACTAATGATTATTTAAATCATGCAGGATTTTGTTGAGGTAATGGTACTGTTTGTGTACAGTATAGTATGAGAGCTTTGGCCTCTGTGGGACGGAATGGTTCTCTGTACAGCATCTACAGCATTCAAATATGAATATTGGTTTTCATGGTGGGAGAAAAAAGAAAGTCCTCGACTTGAATAATGTTGAGATGCTTTCAGAGAAATTGAAAAAATCAGTAGGAAAACATCACTGTAAGGTAGCATTAGAGAGACTCAAAGGATTTGCAATTGTATTTGATGTCCTCCGAAAATATTGTGTTCAATTTTTACTTAAAGTTTGTAATTTCTTCTGACCATAAATTTCAATGGTCGTGCATTAATGTCCAAAATTTCCAAGTTACATATACAGATCCTTTCCAAAAAATTAGAATATCATGGAAAAGTTTTTTTTTTTCCATAATTCCATTCAAAAAGTGAAACTTTCATAGATTATAGATTCATTACACAGAAAGTGAAATATTTCTAGCCTTTATTTGTTTCATTTTTTCATAATTTTGGCTTACAGCTCCAGAAAACCCCCAAAACAGTATTTCAAGAAATTAGAATAGTGTGTCGAAAATCAGCAATCAGCAGTTATTTCAGAGAATGAGTGGAGTGGCTTGACTCGAGGAATCCGACAGTTGTAGCCCATGTCCCGGATACGTCTGTACGTGGTGGTTTTTGAAGCACTGACTCCAGCCTCAGTCCACTCCCTCTGCATCTCCGCCAAATTTTGGAATCGTCTTTGCTTGACAATCCACTGAAGCCTACGGTCATCTCTTTTGCTTGTGCACCTTTTCCTGCCACATTTTTCCCTTCCACTAAACTTTCTATTGATATGCTTGGACACTGCACTCTGTGAACAGCCAGCCTCCTTAGCGATGACCTTTTGTGGCTTACCCATCTTCTGGAGGGTGTCAATGGTGGTATTCTGGCCAATTGTCAAGTCTGCAGTCTTCCCCATACTGAACCAAACTGAGATAAACTTTGCAGGTGTTTTGAGTAAATTAGATGATAGTGTGACACTCAGTCTAAAACATTCATTCTCTGAAATAACTGAAGTAAATGCTGATTTTCGACACACTATTCTAATTTCTTGAAATACTGTTTTGGGGCTTTTCTGGAGCTGTAAGCCAAAATTATGAAAAATGAAACAAATAAAGGCTAGAAATATTTCACTTTGTGTGTAATGAATCTATAATCTATGAAAGTTTCACTTTTTGAATGGAATTATGGAAAAAAAAAAACTTTTCCATGATATTCAAATTTTTTGGAAAGGATCTGTATATCGGCTTACCTAGTGCTACCAGGAATGTAGTTCTTATACCACTCAGGGACTTGCTGTAATAATATTGTCCTGAGAGGCAATTTAGTTGCAGCAAAGTAAAAACAAACACAAGTACACAAGATGCAACACTTTCTTCTTTTATAAATAGATCAATAGAGCTATATTGTCCCTGATGATAATAAAGATGTTACTGTAAATAAATAATGTTTATAAAGTGCTTTGCATGCATTTCTTTCCAGATAAAAGAAAGCTGTAGCCCTTTGTTCAGTGGATTAGGGCTACTGGACCTGTCACCGCCCTGTCACCATCACTTCTGTGGTACGGACGGGGTGTGTGGTGACAGTGGAATGCTCTGAGTGTGGGGAGGGCGGCCATTGGCTCGTCCGCTGACCCTACAGCACTCACACTGTGGGAGAGATCTGTTGTTCACCCTCTGTACGTGTACGTTTGAATGATGACTGACAAAAGTTCAGTTCAGTATGACCTTCTCAAAATTAAATACAGTATTTCAGTAACTGTGTGCTTGTGTGTGAGTGAGTACTTTCTTGTGTGTGTGTGTGTGTGTGTGTGTGTGTGTGGGAACAATACCACAGACATTGCCTAGATCTTGCCTTAGACTTCCTGTAAGCATTTGCATCCTGTGCTCTTTAAAGCTGTATAAGCCTTTCACTGAAGACATGATCCCTCAGCACTGCATTATCATAATATATTACTTATATATATTATGAGAATATGAACATGATGCTTGCACGCTGAGCAGCTAATGTTTAGTGCAGAGATGGGGGAAAAGAAAATGGCTGCAGCTCCAGAATCAGGCCAGTGACCCTGTGGAGAGGCAGTGAGGCTCAGAGGAGCTCCAGAATGAAGGCTCAGGCTAGTGGGTGAAATGCAACTGCACTGGCATTTAAATGGCTCACGATACATGTGCATTGGTGGAAAAGTCTGGCACATGTGCATGACCACCACTGTCTATCAGGGTATCGTGACTGAACAGCAGGTATTTTGGACATTTGCATTTGATTTTGTATTTGTATCATACTAGGTTATATGTGGTGAGGAACACTGAGTGGAGGCTGGGGGAGTCAGATATTTCAGGGGTGCCCATGACTCATACTGTTCTGATTTGTGTATGTGTGTGTGTATGTGTGTGTGAGAGAGAGAGAGAGAGAGAGAGAGAGAGAGAGAGCGTGTGTGTGTGTGTGTGTGTGTGTGTGTGAGAGAGAGAGAGAGTGTGTGTGTCTGTGTCTGTGTGTGTGTGTGTGTGTGTGTGTGTGTGTGTGTGTGTGTGTGTGTGTGTGTGTGTGTGTGTGTGTGAGAGAGAGAGATAGAGAGTGTGTGTGTCTGTGTCTGTGTGTGTGTGTGTGTGTGTGTGTGTGTGTGTGAGAGAGAGAGAAAGTGTGTGTGTGTGTGTGTGTGTGAGAGAGATAGAAAGAGAATGTGTGTGTGTGTGTGTGTGTGTGTGTGTGTGTGTGTGTGTGTGTGTGTGTGTGTGTGTGTGTGTGTGTGTGTGTGTGTGTGTGTGTAAATTATAATATTTGAAGGGGTTAATTTGCCTTTAAATTTCTCTGTGACTGCAGAAAAGATAGAAAGCCCTTTGTATCAGCCACAGAATGACACAGGACAAACTAAAGCCATAAATATACCACCAAAAATAGAGGGAACTTGGAGGAGGGGAAGGACGAGAGGATGAAAGATGGAAAGAGAAGAAAAATAGGTAGAAGGGCACAGGTGATCCAGACAGCTCAAGGAAGAGGAAGGCCCTCAGAAGTACAGCATAAAAAGTTCCATACAGGAATGTCCCACCAGGGCTCCTGAACCTTAGTGCCGGAGGGCCATAGTGTCTACAGGGCTACTGAACCTTAGTGCCGTGGGGCCATAGTGTCTACAGGGCGACTGAACCTTAGTGCCAGAGGGCCATAGTGTCTACAGGGCTACAGAATCTTAGTCTGGGAGGGCTATGGTGTCTACAGGGCTACTGAACCTTAGTGCCGGGGGCCATAGTGTCTACAGGGCTACTGAACCTTAGTGCCGGAGGGCCATAGTGTCTACAGGGCTACTGAACCTTAGTGCCGGAGGGCCATAGTGTCTACAGGGCTGCTGAACCTTAGTGCCGGGGGCCATAGTGTCTACAGGGCTACTGAACCTTAGTGCCGGAGGGCCATGGTGTCTACAGGGCTACTGAACCTTAGTGCCGGAAGGCCATGGTGTCTACAGGGCTACTGATCCTTAATCTGGGAGGGCCATAGTGTCTACAGGGCTACTGAACCTTAGTGCCAGAGGGCCATGGTGTCTACAGGGCTACTGAATCTTAGTCTGGGAGGGCCATAGTGTCTACAGGGCTATTGAACCTTAGTGCCGGAGGGCTATAGTGTCTAAGGGGCTACTGAATCTTAGTCTGGGAGGGCCATAGTGTCTACAGGGCTCCTGCACTTTAGTGCCGGAGGGCCATAGTGTCTACAGAGCTACTGAACCTTAGTGCCGGAGGGCCATGGTGTCTACAGGGCTACTGAAGCTTAGTGCCGGAGGGCCATAGTGTCTACAGGGCTACTGAACCTTAGTGCCGGAGGGCCATAGTGTCTACAGGGCTACTGAACCTTAGTGCCGAAGAGCCATAGTGTCTACAGGGCTACTGAACCTTAGTGCCGGAAGGCCATGGTGTCTACAGGGCTACTGAATCTTAGTCTGGAGGGCCATAGTGCTTACAGGGCTCCTGAACCATAGTGCCGTGGGGCCATAGTGTCTACAGGGCTACTGAACCTAAGTGCCCGAGGGTCATGGTGTCTACAGGGCTACTGAACCGTAGTGCCGTGGGGCCATAGTGTCTACAGGGCTACTGAACCTAAGTGCCCAAGGGTCATGGTGTCTACAGGGCTACTGAACCGTAGTGCCGGAGGGCCATAGTGTCTACAGGGCTACTGAACCTTAGTGCCGGAGGGCCATGGTGTCTACAGGGCTACTGAATCTTAGTCTGGGAGGGCCATAGTGCTTACAGGGCTCCTGAAGCTTAGTTAGTGCCGGAGGGTCATAGTGTCTACAGGGCTACTGATCCTTAGTCCTGGAGGGCCATAGTGTCTATAGGGCTACTGAACCTTAGTCCCGGAGGGCCATAGTGTCGTTATCCTGTGTCTTCACATTTGACCATTTGACCCAATAATGAACAAGGACTTCTGTCACTGTGTGTTGGCGAGATTACACCTTACACATCTCTCTAACATGAAGACTGAGTGGATTCAGATGTATCACTAGGTATCTCTTCCATTAATGTTTCTTGTAATTGCAGCTTGGAGAGAGATGCGGTAGGGCAGTGGTTAGAGCAGAGTGGGGCGGAGGAGACGAATGCACAGAGAGCAAGCCATGAGGTTGTTTGAGCAATGAATGCTGCTATCCCCACCGATTTAATCTTTCCCATATATTCCTTGGGCAACGTGAAGCCAATTGTGCACCACCCCAGCGGAGCTGCCGGCCACAGTCAACTCTGGCAAGGGCCAGATTCGATCAGAGACCGTGGTGCTCACTCATGTGCCGCAAACGGCGCTTTTATTGAGTGAACTAACCAGCAGCTCCTCAAGACGAAAAATTGACACATTGACATTGGAAGTCAAAGTCTAGGACAAAACTAATGGAACCCTAGCCTTTGTCTCACTTTGACATACAGCGTCAAATTTACTGATGTAAGGTATCACAGACCTCATAGGGTCCCTTCCTCCACTCCTTAGATAGGCACTTCTTACACAGAGTCAGAAAGGTTTGCTTTGCTTCCCCCACAGTTATCACAGAAACATGATGGTTTATGATGCTGCCGTGTGTTTGTGGTTTCCACTCTCTTTCTTTCTGTGTGTGTGTGCATGTATGCATGTACGCATGTGTTCATGCACATATATTTGTTGTGTTTATATTCATGTGTTTCTGTTGTGTGTGTGTGATTTATGCAGTCCTCACAATGCCACTGTCAAATCAGGGCTGGCCCGAGGAGTTTGGGTTCCGTCTCGGAGGAAGCGGGCCGAGCTACATCCTGTCTGTGGAGGACAGCAGCAGCGCCCACATGGCGGGCCTGCAGGCAGGAGACCAGGTCCTGGAGATTGAGGGGCAGGACGTCTCTGACCTCAGCCCCCAGGCCCTGGCCTCCCTGGCACAGAAGCAGAAGAACGTCCCGCCCAGCATCGGTGTGGTGTCCCGCATACAGCATGTGAGTCGCGCCAAAAACACATGGTCCTGTTGGAAACGCCCCGTCATCAGAAACACCCAAAGCTTCACGCCTTTTAGACATGTGCAACACTGCACCTTGTCAGACACATCCAAAACTGCACCCCTGTCAGACACACCCAAAACTGCACCCCTGTAAGACACACCCAAAACTGCACCCCTGTCAGACACTTCCAAAACTGCACCCCTGTCAGACACGCCCAAAACTACACCCTTGTGTCAGACTTCCAAAGAAACTGAACAAGTACTGAGATAATAGAAAAATGTATACTTATTCATTACAATACAGGTTTTTATTTTCATGATTAGCCAGCGTACTATTTTAAATGACGCTCAGTCTGTCGCAACTACCGAGGCCCCTCTTTTCTGGGGGAGTAAGTGGGACGTTGCCCTGTGGGTTCAGTGCTGGAGTAGTTTCTGCATTGTAGTTACCATTAGATGTCAAACAGACAAGACGAGCAGTCACAGATGTTAAGTGGAGCCTGTTCTCTTGAAAAATGTTTTCTTGAAATGAAATGAAAATGATTCAGTCAACATTTGTCCTTAACTTTAACTAGCAAATAAATGCAAGTGATACATGTTTTTTTTTACAGTTTAGCAGTTTTTTTGTGTTGAACCAAATTATTGGTAAAGCTGAAAGAATTATGTAAATTTTGAGTTGAGGAAGTTAAAGAAGAATGTTGTTTGAATCCAGGTCAAAGAATCTTAACTGTGCCGTGCCCGAGAGAACAGATTGCATTGCCTGAGATAATGGAATGCAGTTGTATTGCATGCCTTTGTGATGTGTGTGCCTCGCAGCTGGACATCGCCCCCGGGCCTGACGGCCGCTTTGGTTTCACCATCGTGGGAGACCGCCCCCTGCTGGTGGAGGACTGCATGCCAAACTCGCCGGCGGGCCGGTGCGGGCTGCGGGCGGGGGACTTTGTGATGGAGGTGAATGGGATCCCGGTGAAGCAGCACGAGACGGCGGCGGCAGTAATTAAGGCGTCGCAGGGCCGCACCCTGCGACTGGGCGTGCTCGGAATGGGCCGGCGGCTTAAACGCACCGCTGGGGGCAGCCTTAAGGAACCGGGCAGCCAGGGGGGCCAGCAGAGCGGGCTCCAAGGGACCCGGCAAGGGGGCTTGCTGAGCAGCCTGCAAGGGGGTTGGCAAGGGGCCCAGCCAAGCAACCTGCAAGTGGCCCAGCCAAACAGCCTGCAAGGGGACCAGCCAGGCAGAATGCAAGGAAATCTGCTTGCGGGTCTTCAAGGGGGGTTGCAAGGGGCCCAGCCAAGCAGCCTGCAAAGCCAACAAGGTGACGTGCAGGGCCCAGTCAGCCTGCAGAGCAGTGACAGCGTGCGGCAGGACCGCAAGAACAAGGCTGTGGAGTTCAACAAGAAGGTGGGCCCTGTTTGAGCTGACAGATATGAGCTTTGAGAACCGCAAACCAGAAATGAAAACAAAAACCAGAACCGAAAGGCATTTTTGCAGGAATAAAATGAAAACCGAAACAAAATCAACATGAGCAAAAACTTAAAGTGAAAAGTTTGGTAACCGTGAATGTTTTTTTTCCGTTCCATGTAAATTCACAAATGCTTACGTCATGTTAACCCTAACCTAAACATACCACTAGGGTGCCCACAATACTGCACTGTCTTGTATTAAGTTTAATTTTTACGAACATGTCAACATAAAAACATTTTTAGAACAAACCAAATTGTATGGTGGATGGGTTTCAGTATAGGCTTGCTCTAAAGGGCTGCAACTTGAAATCAAAAACTGTGGTGGCGGCGGCAGGCATTGTTCATTTCCCAATTTGAACTTCAAGATTGCTAGACATTTAAATTTGGTAATATTAACTTTCTGGCTTGGTGGATATGATGGATAGGTATCATCCAAGTGGGTCTGCAAAGCATAAATTGAAGAAACAGCCGGTGTGACTCGGAAGCAATTCTGCAGAAGGTAACTTAACCCTGACCCAGCTGTTTTTATTTTTATGTTTTTGAATTGCTGCTCCACCAGCGATGCCACTTCTCCTAGTAGCTCGCCAAATAGTAGGCTTACACACACCACAATGGGATGGCAATGCCTGAGTGCGCTTTAGTTCAGCTATTGATGGCCAAGTCAGACCTTGTCAAGAAGCTGGAATTCAAGGATAGCCTATAGTGACCGTTTTTGCTAGGTGGAAGTCGTGGAAGAAGACGTTTGAGGGTACGACGTATTTTATTTATATCATGGTGATAGTATTTTGCATAGCCTAATATGGTATTGGTGATGCTTTGTCTATGGCTGTGTCCGAATTAGAGCCCTATCTACTGCGCCCTGTCTCCTGTGTACAGTGCACTGGCAGAAGTGTGCTGTTTAATGTGCACTGTTTAGCAGTCCGCGAAAAATATCGGCAATACTATTTTCCAACCGCACTGTGGAAGTGTCGTAAGCAGGTCATAAGACGTCCCACCAGTGTTGCCATGTCCGCGGTTCTACAGCTAAATTTGGATACTTTCAAAGTGCAGTCACGGGTAAAAATGAAAAGTCGCAAAGCACACACTTATTTTAAAAAGTAAAAACATGATGATTTCTATTTAAAATACGTTGGTTTCAGTTAAATATAGGCTATAATTTGGGCTAGTTTTGAGTCGCCATTTGGCTGGAAAGTCTTACAAGACCTGGCAACCCTGCGCCCACTCTTGCGCTGCGATGTCACGTGTTGTTTTTGTTGTATTTGAAGGAAAATGTCGGCGAAGCTGCGCCTCATTTTTTTTAAACGAAGCTTCACGTCATATTTATGTGACCAAAATGTTTGTGTACTTCTTGAAAAGTGTGCTCTCGAATGTACTCCTCGAAACCCCGGAAGTAAGTGTGTCATCCGGGTGAAGTATACTGCAATTAGAAAAAAAATTGCGTACTGTACTACTTTCTTGCCTTATCTACTCGCCAAGGCTACTCAACAGTGTGGAAGAGTGCTGATTCGGACATGGCCTATGACTTTGGTTCTCTCACTCAATATGAGTAGGCCAGTCGGTGCATGTTATTGCAGCAAGTTCAGGCCCCAGCCGCCGCGCGGTTGCTCGATTGTGCATGATAAAACGAGTGGTATCATTTCATTTTTAATGTTCGGCTTCTGTGTAAGTTATCTCTGTGGATTTGTTAGTACAAACGATGCTGATCCTTATTTCGGCCTGGATAATGTTGACGTTGCCATCTGTTTATGTTCAAGTCCATTGTTGGATGTGACTTATGCAGTTTCTGACAGGATTTCCCTTGTCATTTCCCCTATATCAAAGCAATTGTAACGTGGTTATTTTGTCATGGTGCTGTATTCGCCGTGCCACGTTATTCGGTGCTAACACAACGTGATATTATCTGCCCACTGTGTTTCGCATCATCGTTAGAATACTTTCTTTTTCTAAACCGGGGTGGGTGGTGATGCGGTGGGGCACTTCACGCAGTCAGCCGTGATACAACAGTCCATATCAGAGAATGACTGCTGCACAATTACAAAATAACTTCACTTTTCACGTGTTTACAGGGAAACACGATCACAAATATAATAGGTTTTGAGACAGTCTACTATGCTGGTTTCAGTGTTTGGGAGGTGGGAGAAAACGCACAAATAGAACCGTTTTTTTATTCTTCTTTTTTTTCATTCTAACCGGTTCAGAAACGTTATGTTGCAGAAGGAACAAAAGAACAGAAACATTAAAATTCCGATTCTGATCAGAGCGAACGGATAAAAATGTTTTCGTTTTTAAGCCCTGACACAAACCCCTTTGATTC
Organism: Synaphobranchus kaupii; assembly: GCA_029718625.1. Classification (NCBI taxonomy): domain Eukaryota; kingdom Metazoa; phylum Chordata; class Actinopteri; order Anguilliformes; family Synaphobranchidae; genus Synaphobranchus; species Synaphobranchus kaupii. The sequence goes on along the minus strand of CM056387.1, from coordinate 12,264,612 downwards.
ATCCGCTGTTTGTGTTTGTCCCCTGTTAATGCCCTGTTGTGTGTGTCCTACTGTGTCAGTTTTTTCTCAGGGGTGTCAAACTCAAGGCCTTGAAGGATTCTAGGAATTGAATTGAATTGAATTACATCACATCCCTTTAGCAGGTGCTTTTACTCTCTTGATTCACAAGACAAAATATGTGAGAGATTTATGTATTTTTATGATAATGGCAGTAACTGCAGGGTAGGATAATTAACGCTCAGTGAATAGCGGTGCAAACAAGCACTGCTAGAAGCACAAGTTGTTTGCACAGAATAAAAATACATAGGAATTTTCCGTTTGAGCTTCTTAAACAAGACACACAAGACTATCACTTCATAAACTGTCAGTATTACAAAAACATACAGGCCTAGGGGTAATGTAAGAGCATAATGAAATCCACATCGCCAGGAGTTTATCACTCTTCTTTTTAGACTTGATATGGGACTCTGGGTGTGTTTTTCTCATAGTGTTGCGGATTGCTCTTGCTTGCGGCAGGTTGAGGAGATCCTAGGGGCGGAGCCGGAGGTGAAGGAGCAGCTGTTTGCGGTGCTGAAGCAGTACGCCGCTGAGAGGAAGGTGGACATCCTGGCCTCCGCCCTCCCCAGGATCCTGACCAGTGAGGAGCATCAGCAGCTGTTTGAGACCATCAGGTACCTATGAGGGGCCGCCCCCACCAGCCGTGGGCCCCCGCCCCCCGTTCCACCTCCTGAGAACCTGTCAAAACGCGTACGTGGACTCCGCTGCTGTACAACTACGGTACGAGGTCAGAAGGTAGGACACAGGTACAGAATCTTCACCCCTGCAATGCAGTTGTTTCAACCACAGTTTCCGTTGATTAACACTGAAGATTTTACTGCGCAGCATGTGAGATAATTTGGAGGCATTACTGGTTTGACTGTAACTCTGTGGCCCGCTATTGTCATTGAATGTGGAGCTTTATTGAAAGATGTGTAGTAAGGAGGAGTCACAACATCAGGTAAAACGCCACCTCTGAGTATTGCACATGGATTCTGGAGTGGCATAGGGCAATTCTGTACTGGGGTGCACCTGCCCCGTGGAATCGGGGCACGTGATTGGTGGAGGCGGGTTGGCCGGCAGGGTAAAGAGCAAACGGCTACAGATGCATTTTGGCGAGCTGTGGAATGTGTACGGTGTTATTAATGGGAGTAATATATGTGATTACTTGGTATAGAGGTGCTTCCCTTCCCTAATTTTCGGACCCCCCAACTTCCCGAGACCTGCTTGCCATTGGCACTGATCAGAGGTTTTCTGTATTTTTCGAGAGAAGCATTAATGAGATAATGTCATCAGTGAAGTGTCACCATTATTCTGCATCGAGAAGCAGGGTGTGTTGGTGTAAATAAACATCCAATTTCAATGTGTTGAAAGTGACGGGTTCTTTGAAGGATACTCTTGGTTCCCCAACATGGTTCTTTTTTCTACTTTGCTCTTGACCTCCTCAGGATATTTTTGTCTTGTACATGATGGTAGAATATGTTCAAATGAAATGGCCATTAGGGGTCAGCAAACTCCTCATATTCGTATCAAGTATTGCAGTCATAACTCTCAGATTAATCTCTGTGCATATGGAAAAGGACGGTGATGGCTGTTTTCCACATAGTTACTGTAGATGATGTTAACATGTACAAAATATTCCAACGTGTCAACTTCCAGTAAATGTGTGGAGTATATTCTATTATTTGTTATTGGAAACCAGTTTTCATAACCCGTATTATTATTATTATTATTAGGTTGGAAATTCTGCACTTTGGAAACTGTTGAGATGATATTGAAGTACCATACAAAGTTGTATGTGAAGACAGAGCTCTGTGAAACCCTCTATACATTACTAACAGGCGTTGGGTGCTTCAAAATCATTTTTAACATGTCGGAAGTTAAAAATGTTTTTCTAAATAAATGTTGTCTAGCCTACATTTCCTGACCCATATAGTCAGGTACATCCTAAAAGTAGTTCACATCGTAAAAACATGGTGCGCAAACTGCTTTTGTAACCTATCTACACCTCCTTTGTTGAAGCAATTGAAATTGGCATCTTTGCCACAATGACTATGGCGGCCTTTTCTTGTGGTTTGATTCGTTTTCTCATTAGCAGCCAAATGAATGTTTCATCTCTGGTCTGGGACAGAGAACGCTAATGCAAGCTGTAGTTATCCTTAAAAGAACATTGTTTGAATAAACATATCTATATTTAGACTGGAATGGGATTAAAAAGTTCCTCACTTCTTCACTGTCTAAGAAGCGTTGTCTTGCGCTCCACGACCGCGTGCGATGTGCGTTTACAGAAACAACGGCTCGTTTCAGCCTCGCTGATAAACAAAGAGGAACGATTTCCGAAAGTGCAAAGAATGTGATTAGCCAAACAGAGGAGAGATTAAATATAGTCCTCTCTGAGCATTCCCATGGTAGCGGCTGTCAAGAAAGGCTGTTGTATTCAGAGCATGTTATGCATATTTTACAAAGTAATCAGGTGGCGTACCAGACCAGAGTTTGGGCGCTGGGGAAAAAATGTTCATTGCATTATACTGTAAGAGGTAATAATAGAATTTCTGCTGGTTGTTTGTCAGTTGTACCCTGTTTTAAAAAAAAAGAGGCCGCTCAGATGTCCCCATCATCGTGATGTCACACCTGCTTTATGTCTCCGTTTCCTGTTGGATGGTGATCCAGTCGCATCTGGAGGAGGTGGCGACTGTGGTATCTTCTATCATCGCTATTATGATTATTTTTATTATTATTATTGTTGTTATTATTATTATTATTGCTATTTGTTTATTTGACCAACACTGTTATCCAGAGCAACAAGCAAGGCTTTCATGGTAGGAGATATGATGTATGTTATATGATATATATGTGATATATGGCATATCTCTGTCAGGAGATGGAAGAACAGTGTCTGATCTAAGATACTGCATGTATACAACTGAGAATGATTTTACCATGCTTTTAGCATAATGCATGTTAATAAAGTGTTTTTTAAAATATGAAAATTGAACATACATTTTGCATAATTAGTTTGAATTGATGGTCTTTAAAAATGTTTCGTCACAGGGGGGTATGTGGTAAGACTTCAGAACTTTTTTCTTGGCTTCTTTTTGCAAGTTTGTCATCGTGAGGAAAGTTTTGAGATTTTGCTCCAAAACAAAAGTGAATTTACAAGGGCTGCTGTGGCAGAGGAGCCGGTTCTGGTGTCTGTGAGGCGGTACAGTTGGTGAGTGTGTTCTCGCGCTGAGAGCTTTGTTCCGGTGTCTGTGACGTGCTGAAGGTAACGTCAAGCTTGCACGCTCTTGCGATAGGAAATTTACGGGTCTGTGGGGTGACCTGATTCAGTCTCCCAGAAGAGCACAGAAGTGGGTGGAATATGCCCTTGCATGCTGTTGGTATGGTAGAACTGAGTTTATAACAAGCTGAAGTCCCTTCAGGAACACAACCATATTGTCAGGAATTGCCTGATTCACCATCCTGCCTGCTGCTTATCCAGAGGTTGGCATGAGATATATTACCCGGGCTCTCGTTACTGTACACGTTTCATTACCTGATATCCCCGCCCCCTTTTCTTACCCACTTACTCGCACCCAGAGGGCTGCTGGCTTTCACTATTGTTTTTTTTTTTTTAAAGTTGTACCCAATGTGGGGCTAATCATGTCCAATTCCCACCCTGATTGGAAATATCCAATTAACTATTTGTAGTTATATCTCCACTACCAATTCGGGAGAGTGAAGACATTCAGCAGTTCTCCTCTGAAACGCATGGTGTCACCAGCCTGCTTATTTATCACACTAGAGTTGAGTTGGAGGAAGTCATCTCGTACCTTTGGCATGCAGTGTGCTGGTGTGTGCTCTCACAGAGAGGAACGTTCCTTTAGCACAGGGATTCTCAATCTTTTTTTAGGCCAACACCCCCCTATCCAATGTTCAGGTCCCATGCCACCCACCCCCAAAATGTAGGCTACTATTTGTTGATGTTAGTGATATGCTGTGAGGTTTTTTCAAATTATCAATCAAATGAGACTAGCTAGTTATGCTATTCAATTTTCAGCCCTGAACTGAATGTTAGGTAATTGGCATAATATGTTGAATAGGAGACATATGCTGTGTTTCTCATAGATCAAACACATCTAGGCTAATGTGTATTGAAAAAATTGTATTGGCCACAATAGCGGCAGCTTAATAGGATGAAATGAATGCTCATCTGAATGTTATTCTCCTTGAGATAGGCTATGCATCCAATGTCTCGAAGATAGTCTGGCCTTTGGTGTCTGCAAATAGGCACTCCTTAGCCATTTCCCCAGAGGCTACGTTAATGGACGTAGGCCAAGAGCAGCATGCTGTTGTCAGAGATTGTGGCCTCATCCAACGGTACATCTCTAATTAAGAACTTATTGCTGGCTAGCTAGCTAACTAGCAGGGTTATTGCCACTAGCCATTCCACTTGCAGTTCCTGGCTATCTTAGTTGATTACCTGTCTTCATGGTATCTCTTGGAACACTGACAGGAGCTAAGAAGCTAGTTGTAGCTAGCGACTAGCAAATGAAAGTGTTGTTATTTTGATCCATCACTCAAACGTTTGCTTAGGTGTCTATTCATTATTCAGCTGGTGATTGTGACATTTGCCACTTAGCACACTAACTAGCTATTAGCTAACATTAGCTAGTAGAACCAATTTCTTGCTTGCTAGCTAACTAGTGTGGCTAATGCCGCTAGCCACTGAAGACACAGTTCCTGGCTAGCATTTGGTCTTCATGGCTGTCTCCTGGAACACTGACAGGAGCTAGAAAGCTAGTATAACTAGCGACTAGCAATTGAAAGTGTGAATATTTTGAATCAGCTTAACTTTATTCATCTTTTTTTTGTTGTTTTTACCCACATGTAGAATGTGCCCACATCCCACAAGCTAAAATAAATCCCTGAAAATTGTTTTCTTGTCTTGTGTGCAGAAAACATCTCCATCATTCAATCAGTAGGGTGCATCACCTCGCCCCTGCTGATCTGAATATTCATAGCACTGACAGGAGCTAGGTAACTGTATTTGCTTTGCCAGCTGTGTATGTGTGAATGCACAGAGGAGCTGCTCTCTCAGACAGTCCCCGCTGTGCAGCAGAACCTTGATTCCGGTCCCCAGGTGCAGTCATGTCCTCCTGAGGCATATCCCCACTCATAGCCGAAGCTGACTCCCCTCTCAGGCTCCCTCAGGGAAACGCCGTGTGTGAAGTCTCCAGTTTGCATCGCAGGATTCTTTATCATACGGATGTTCGTTTTTTTTTTAAATACCGGTGCCACGTTGTCTATAGAACAGAAACTGTCCTGCTGTGATATTTTCCATATCTTATCTTACCCAAAACCATGTGTGCTCTATACATGAGAGTAGGAAATGGCAGCGCTAGAACAACAGGAGTACAACGGCTCTGCTAAAGTGCTAGTTTCTGGTGCAGGAACACACCCTACAGTGTGGTGTCATCTCCTGACCTGGCTGGTACAACAGGGCTGGACATAACTAGCAGATCTCAGTTAAGGCTCACACAATAATTTTACAGCCTGCACTTTTGGAGTGGAGCAAACAGATTAGACGTTTGAGCATAAACCTGCATAATCGACACGCGTGTACGTGTACACGCATGCACGCACACACTTGTGGCCACAAGTCCAGCTCCGTCCTCTTTAATTCAGGTGCATTAAACCAAACTATTGGTAAGATCACCGGGGCAGTCTGTCATGGACTGGCTGCATACTGCACTTTGATGGTTTGTGCTATAGCTATACTATAGTATAGATAGTTCACATTAATGCTAAATAATGTAGTGACTCCTCTTTTTATAGGGCTTTAAAAAATGGGAGTAACAACTGCGCTAGTTAGAAGTGCAGGTAGCTAGGAGGCAAGTAAACCCGCTGCCATTTGTTTAGTTAAGTTAATATGCACATGAGCACGTTAACTGAAATTCATCTTCGTGTTCATGTATGAACAGCAAACATGGTTGCCTTCTGCCTGTAGCTGTGCAGTGAACAGCAGCACAGTCTGCATGGACAGTTCTAAACAGCTGCTTGCCATCTTTTCTCACCAGTTTTATGGTTGGAGCAACCCTCTTATGGTGAGGAATGCATGAATCAAAGAATTAAGCAGGAAAGACTAACTGCAACAGATTTGTACATTGTTGTTGAGCAGCAAACTTCCCAGCGTAGCCTCTGTGTTTGTTTTCAACATAACGTTAATATAACACTAGTTGCTGGTTTATTATCATCAGCCGACAAACGTGCAATGTTCTAAATGCATTTGTGAGTCTTATAACTTGTTTCATACGGGTAATCGCTTAGTTTCTCTCAGGGGTGTGTGGATGGGCATAGCGAGTGTGGTTAGTTGCTATTATTGTCAAGCCTGAAGATGTAAGCGTGAACAGAGCCATCGTCGGCCAGAGATCCACTGTGATTAATGGCAAGCCAGTCCTCTTTGTATCTTATTGTAACTAATATATTTGCTTCTAACACCCAAGAGAGCAGTAGATGTTGTGTGACTGTATCAGGTATTGCAGACAAATGTACACTGCCTCAGAAGTTATGTCTATTTCACAGGAGACGAGTGTTCAAGCAATCTATTTTGGAGATTGACAGTCGCAGTCATTATTTTGTGAGACTGACTTGAACTCGCTTTACACGTCTGATGAAAATGCTTTTTAAAGAAAGATTCTCACCAATAGTTATTTACTGACTTTTTCAGCATGTTATACTGCTCATTTGATTTTTATTAACCTGGCTTTTGTCAAGTGGCGTTGAAATAACCTGGCTTTAGTCAAATGATGTTGAAATTAACCTGGCTTTAGTCAAATGATGTTGAAATAAGAAATATTTAGTTCACCTCATTGAACCATGAAGTGGATTTGAATTTGTTGGAAAAGTCAAATGAATCACAATGAGTGAAAGAAACCGACGGGGGCAGTGTTCAGCTGGATGTGCCAACTAGCCCTCCTCCTTGACCGGTGCTTGGAGTGGCATGTTGATGACGTCACAGCACAGGCCGCCTCAGGAGAGATTAGGGGTGAGGAGGTTAATAAAGCTTTCAGCTTCGGTAGGCGCTTTCAGCTTCCTGTAAGCTCAGGCTTTCTTCATTGTGACATGGTGCATCTGTCTTTACATGAAGCCAGTGTGCCTGTGCCCTGTGCCTCCCAACACTAAGCATTGTGGGATACCCCTTACTCCCTCCCTAACAGTTTGGGTACCATCGCTGTGCAGAACTGAAGGGTTGGGGACAAGGGAATGGGTGTCCAACGTTTGCCTTTGTGAGCTGCAGGGCCTGCTGGTTATTGGTGTTTCTCAGCACTAAAGTGATGAATTGAAGCTCATATCACTTGATGTCTTTGGTATTAATTGATGATAAGGTGAAAACAAAAGCCTTCAGGCCCTTCGGCTCTCCAGTACCAGGGTTGGGGACCCCAGCAGACCCTGCGGCTCTCCAGGACCAGGGTTGGGGACCCCTGCAGACCCTACGGCTCTCCAGGACCAGGGGTGGGGACCCCAGCAGACCCTGCGGCTCTCCAGGACCAGCGTTGGGGACCCCGGCAGACCCTGCGGCTCTCCAGTACCAGGGTTGGGGACCCCAGCAGACCCTGCGGCTCTCCAGGACCTAGGTTTCTGAATCTGAGAGGCCTGGGTCACCCCATTAAATCTTCATCCCCAGTCAGCCACACAACTATAGACTCATCTCTCTGTCCGGCCCTGGAAATGTGAAGCATTATCCCTGCATGGGGCCACTCTATTTTCAACCAGCCTACTTCTTTTAAAAAATAACCCTCCAAGGTACAATATCACATTGGAGGCAGCCACAGGTGTGCAAAGTGCATAGCTCTGTCAAGTAGGACAAGAGGACCGTAGAAGTAATGTGGGGTAAAAGGGAGTCTTCCTGTGTCAGACATTGTGTTTGCTGAGTGCTCTTTGATAAAGGAGTCCTTTGCACCTTTGTGCCTGTGACTACCGAGAGTAGATGAGCAATTCTGTGTCATCTTCGAAGATGGGATCAGACACTTGGCAGGAACGTGAGCTTGAAACCAGACGCAGGTTCACACCCACGCGGGGCTGTTTTTGAGCTGTTTGATTGAAGTGCAAAGCCTGCTTTGTAGTGAACTTGGTACATTTTTCCATCAGCGATTGAAAATAAGAAATAAGAACAAGAAAAAGTTTTCAATTGGGCCTTCCATCCAAGCCCAGGTAAAATCTCCTGCTCTCTCTGGTCAGATTGACAGGGCCAACCACACAGGTTCCCTTTGGTAGCAGTGTAGTAGTGTCAGGCAGTAGTGGTAAGTGCCCTCGAAGACTGACGCTCAATTGTCAAAGAGGACTTTCACACGTTTGCTAGTGGAGGGGCTTTTACCACTGAGGCCCACTGCTACAAACAAGAGCTGAACCCTTGTGCCAGCCAGTCACAGCAGCTGAACCCTTGCCCTTGCCAATCACGGCCTGGCTGAACTACTGAGCTGGCCAATCGAGGCTTAGCCTAGTTGCCAGCAGTGAATTGCGGAGGGGGGGCCCCCCCGACTCACGGCCCATAATCCCAGGAGGAACCTCGCTCCTTTTCTCTCTCTCTCTTCTGTTTCTCTCTCTCTCTTCTGTTTCTCTCCCTCTCCTGTTCTCTGTCTTCTTCTTACCTGCGAAGGAGCGGCAGTCAACTCTCCCACCCAGCGACCGGCAAACAGCCTGGTGCTCAGCGAAGCTCCAAACTTTCCATCTCAGTGCCATCTCTGGGTTCCCTGTTACCCCTCTGCGCAAAAGGGGGGGAGGAGTATGAGAAGGAAGAGTGAGATGAAGACTAGGATTTGCTAAAAAAAAAGAAGCAGAACGTGGATCTGAACATGCAGCTGGTTTGGAGGTGTCAGGAAACACCCTTCACCCCCTTCTGGCAACCCAGAGACTGAGCACACTTACCGCCCCCTCGCCACCCCCCCCACCCCCCCCTCACCCCCTGGGCCCGGGTCCGTCCCGAGGTCCCTCCGCGCTGGATAATTAGCCGCTAAAGTGATGTGAGGAAAGGCCCGAGGGCTCATAGCAAGCGCTGCTCAGCTTTGCTCAATTTGGCTCAGAAATCGGATCCTTGGCGCGAGCCGGACTGGACCGGGACCGACCAGCGGAGCCATGGGCCGGGACAGGAGCTTCTCACGGCACTTTCGGTAGGTTTCGGCCACGGCTTGCTGCCCCGCGCCGGGGACTTCACTATTCATAGACTGCTTTTTCCGCTGTGTGTTTCTGTTCGGCGCAGAGATTGTGGAAATTGCGCTCTCTGACTGCTCGCACATTACTCAGTTTGCTAGTAGCACTTCTCTCCATTGTTACTCAGTCAGTTTGTTAATTGCTGTCGCCGTTGGCAAACTGAGGACTGAAATGGCACAGAGTCTTTCTCCAGAAACGATGGCACCTGAGACAGGCTGTTTTTTTTATGCTCTTGTGTCCGTTGGGTAGCGGGGAGCAGTAGAAATGGTTAAACAGCTGTGGGTGCTGCGTGTGATAGCCTCAGGAACACGTGTACTCCACAGTGCTCTCTGCCTGCGTGTCGGACGTTAGCTTTTTAAAATGCGTACCGCTCCCCATCAGCAGGACTCTTGCTGATGCGAATGGCGGCGCGCTCAGGAGCGGGAAGCAGCGACAGCGCTCGCCAGTCTTGTTGCGGGAGTCTGCCGCTGTAAACACAACCAGGGACCTCCCCTGGAACAAGAGCATGTGGAACAAACTCTTTTAGCTTCTAAAATGTGTCGTAAAGTAGAACTGTATGATCTAAAGTATTAACAGCGGCATATCCTTTTTTTTCAAATGGTTGAGAGCGTTTTATGGGATCGTTCACCTATTCGTGTCACCTGTCGTCATCCTCCTTGTTGATTTTAAGGCTGTCCGTATTTTCCATGAAGAGGAATAAGCTAGGGACTTGCTACTTCAGTCTCTCCTCTCATTTTCCACGGAAAATGTGGAGCATTTGTGAGGATTGCTGCTACAGAAGCTCAAAAGGAAGATAAAAACACTGCGGCCCTTAGCTGCTGTTAAGGTGATTTGACGCAATTCAGTGTGGTATTCATTGGCTTTTGAGAGGGGTCATTAATAAGGAGCAGTCCTGGACTGTAGTATCCTCTCTGCTTTGACCCAATTTTGAACAACCCAACTTTCGTAGATGCAAGAGAAGGAATGTAATTTCTGTTGAATATCACACATCTTTGTTTCAATAATATTGCACACAGTGTAAGATCGGTGGAACACTTTTTAAAGTCTGACCTTCACACTGCACTAGTTTCCATGGTAATCTCACATATGGTGACGCGTCATTGACCGGGTTATCCGATTAAAGACACAGTAACATTTCTTTTGTCATTTTTCAGGTTTGACCTAATTTTCTTTTTACTTGCATTTTCAGTATCTGCGCTAAACTTTTTACTTTGTGATGTAGAGCGTACATGCAATGGTTAATGAATACATTTGCCCAAGAACTGCAAATATCTACAGCTAAATCCAGCATTCGGCTGACTTGATGTTGCCAGGGTAACTCTTGTGTGCAGCTCTGGGACAACAAGGTCAACGCAGGAGGGAGTTACAGGTGCAGTGGCAGGTGCATAGCTACCTGCCTACAGGTGTTCATTGATCCATTGACGTGCCGTGGCTAAGTTGTTTCTAGCGTTATGGGGCATGGATTATAGTTTTATTTCAACACTTCCACCGGAGAACCGTTTGTTGCTATAAGCGGACTAGGTTGTTCCAGTGCGCGTATCCCACAATCCCCCGCCTACCTTGTTACACTGAGTGTGCTTTGCTGTGATGATGCAGTAAAGCGAGTAGGCAAATTCAGTGCCTCTCTGAGAGATGTGGCTTTGTCAGGTTCCTCAGCCCTGTTGTCATCCTATGAGTGGATTTGTCCTTGATTTGAAGCCCCTCCCCCCACCCACATATTTAATTTTAGATTCCTCCTGACCTCTTTCTAATTGGGAGCATCTCATAATCTAAATTAGTTTTAAAAGCAAGGATTGCTGGAGTTTTCATTTCCACTTGTTAAATAAAATGGGGGAAAATCGTGTTATTTCTCTGTTCATTGAGATCATTTGTACCTCGTATTGGATCAATATGGGACGATGGGGTTACCACAGGGTACTTGCTCAATCAGGGAAAAAAAATACTAATTTCTTTCTAATGAGGCCAAATGCAAGTCTCTGTATGATAGCTCTTCTCAAGCGCCAGACACCCACAGGTTACCAGTTGTTGTCAGTGAGTTTTGCCTCTCCTCTGATCAGCACTCTCCTGTAGTACTGTGTGGACTGTAGGGTGTAAAATAGTCACTGGCTCTCCTGTACTACTATGTGGACTGTAGGGTGTAAAATAGTCACTGGCTCTCCTATAGTACTGTGTGGACTGTAGGGTGTAAAATAGTCACTGGCTCTCCTGTAGTACTGTGTGGACTGTAGGGTGTAAAATAGTCACTGGCTCTCCTGTAGTACAGTGTGGACTGTAGGGTGTAAAATAGTCACTGGCTCTCCTGTAGTACTGTGTGGACTGTAGGGTGTAAAATAGTCACTGGCTCTCCTGCAGTACTGTGTGGACTGTAGGGTGTAAAATAGTCACTGGCTCTCCTGTAGTACTGTGTGGACTGTAGGGTGTAAAATAGTAACTGGTTGTCCTGTAATACTGTGTGGCCATTTCTTTTTAACTCATTGAAGTATATTATCTAATCTTTAAGTGTCTGAAAATATGATTGTTGTTTGACTGGAAAAGATTTGAATTCCGATTGATGTTTATTAAAAATGTTGAGGGTGGATGTTCTCTGAAAGTTACTGCTGCTGAAAGCCTTTTGATCCGCCTATCTATTTTTAACCTACGGGAAGGAAGTGGAGAGGAATTTTCTGCTATTAAAATGCATCTTTGTTTTTTGGAAGTTGCTGCCAAGTTTTGGGACCCTTGTTACATTACATTTTACATTACATTTATTTAGCAGACGCTTTTATCCAAAGCGACGTACAGTAAGTGCGTACAGAGACATCATCATCATTACAGAACAGACAAGGCAAGGCACATCCTTTGCATAATGTAGCAGCTATCCCTAGCAATGAACGTTGACTGTAGTTCACAGTAAGCTGTGGGCAAATCAGCAACACCACACTTTCATTCCAAATACTATTATAAACTATGCTATTATAAACCATTCCAAATACTATTATAAACTATACCATTATAAATCATTCCAAATACCATTATAAACTGCTATTAGTTAACTGCTTTACTCAAAGTGAAGCCGCTGATTATCTTGTACAGCTACGGTAATACTTTTTTTTTTTTTTGTAAAGGCTTCCTGACAGAATCACAACATTTCCCTGAAAGGCGGAGTAAAAAAAAAAAAAAATAATAATCCTTCATTTTTACATAAAAAAAAAAATTTTTTTGTCTTTTTCCAGCAACTACGGCTAAACAAAGGGCTTTTGTTGAATGCCTCCCGTTCATTAGACACCAACCCCTAATCGTCGGGAGCAATTAGGGGTTAGGTGTCTTGCTCAATGACACTTCGACACTGTAACCCAGAGGGCCAGGGATCGACCCGGCAACTCTCCGATTACCAGACGACCGCTCTACCTACTGAGCTAATGTTGCCCCCACGATGACAAGTGCCCCTGTCCACAAAGCATGAATAATCGGTCGATGGTCCAAGGAGTATGACACCGACATTATCGGTGTCACAGCCTTCTCAGTCACCAGACCTGAACAGTCGCTCATTTATGTGACATTCTGGGTCACTTGAGACCGTCTGTCTGCTTCCCTCAGCTAAACGTAACTGAACTCAAAGTCACTTTTGGTTCACGGGAAAGACGGATACACAGAAATATACCTCCATAACTCAAGGCATGGCGTCGTATGGCATGTCACACGATATTTGGAAAAAAAAGTTAACCTTTTAAGTTATTTTTAAAACATAATTTTGTTAAAATTCTTCTGGTGATAGTGGTCACGTTGCTATCATTCCATATTGGTCCAATTTGGGGGACCATCTCAACCACCACCAATGTGTAGCACCCTTTTTGGTGATGCACAGCAGCCATTTTGCGCCAGAAGGCTCAACACACATCACCATCTTCACTGTGTCGCGCCTGTCGCATCTTTCAAATAAACAGGGGTGACTTCTGCCCATCGGCCTCCTGTCTTTTCCCGGTACGAGTGTAGTTGTGTTTGTGGTCTCTCTCTGCGCTAGAAAACAGCCCTCCTCGTATTGAGGGTACTGATGCTAATTCCGGACAGGCCGACCTCGAGGAGCAAGAGCAAGGTTTGGAGACGGAACTGGTGCAGCGACGCGCGCGGCCATCGCCGCTGACCCAGAATGCAAGGAGGAGGGGTGGCGGGGCGTGTCAAGTGCAGATGGGAAAATGTAAACAAATTAAACAAGGATTCAAGGAGTAAGGACTGTTGCTTACATTTGTTCTTGCAGTTTCAACAAGGTCTTTTCTTTTGAGCTAACTTCCATTTTTGCAACTTGATGTTTTATTTGGCCATGCTTAGACTGGCTTCTAGGTGGCGACAGACAGCTAGTTGATGAGTTGCTGCCAAACCACCGTTCTCACACCCTTGGAAATGACAGTTCTCTGCTCAACAGTGAGTGATATAGATAAGGGGATAGGTGCCAGCTTTGATTCACAATCGGTGACCTGATTCATCCTGCTCCGATTGATATCATTCAGTTTCCATGGAGACCTCCGCCATAGGAGCTCGTTATGGGGAGCCGTGCGTCTCGTTGGCAGTCCCCCTGCCAAATCTGCATAGATCACGTCATTTTTGATCGGGGATAACGTGATCTTAGTGATCATTATCATAGTTACCTGCATTTCCATATGACAGAAATCAGTGTGCAATCTCAAAACACAAATGTCACCATCAGCTATGTCAGGCAACCATGGTCCTGGGGTGCCAGAGATGGTCCTGGTTTTTGCTCCATCGTATAACCACATAACTGTAACTACTTGAACTGGATTAATTTAAATTAATCAGGTGTAATGAATGCAGGTGACCATGTGCTGAAGGCACTCAGCGTTTAACAGAATATTCGGGCTCAGCCTTTTAATCATCCATCAAACTCTTGTGATCAAGGTCAGATGGAACCGGGACCAGGGTTGCCTAACCCTGAGCTATGCTGTAGCAACGTGTGAAATTTCCCAATGTTATTACAGACTGTACAGCGTGTAAAAAAAGTTTGATTGTCAATGGATAGTTTCGACTCAAAATCATTGGCTCACGGTTGTAACTATTACAATTAACATACTCTATACATCTATACATATACAGATCCTTTCCAAAAAATTTGAATATCATGGAAAAGTTTTTTTTTTTTCCATAATTCCATTCAAAAAGTGAAACTTTCATAGATTATAGATTCATTACACACAAAGTGAAATATTTCTAGCCTTTATTTGTTTCATTTTTCATAATTTTGGCTTACAGCTCCAGAAAACCCCCAAAACAGTATTTCAAGAAAATAGAATAGTGTGTCGAAAATCAGCATTTACTTCAGTTATTTCAGAGAATGAGTGGAGTGGCTTGACTTGAGGAATCCGACAGTTCTAGCCCATGTCCCGGATACGTCTGTACGTGGTGGTTTTTGAAGCACTGACTCCATCCTCAGTCCACTCCCTCTGCATCTCCGCCAAATTTTGGAATCGTCTTTGCTTGACAATCCGCTGAAGCCTACGGTCATCTCTTTTGCTTGTGCACCTTCTCCTGCCACATCTTTCCCTTCCACTAAACTTTCTATTGATATGCTTGGGCACTGCACTCTGTGAACAGCCATCCTCCTTAGCGATGACCTTTTGTGGCTTACCCATCTTCTGGAGGGTGTCAATGATGGTCTTCTGGCCAATTGTCAAGTCTGCAGTCTTCCCCATACTGAACCAAACTGAGATAAACTTTGCAGGTGTTTTGAGTAAATTAGATGATAGTGTGACACTCAGTCTAAAACATTCATTCTCTGAAATAACTGAAGTAAATGCTGATTTTCGAGACACTATTCTAATTTCTTGAAATACTGTTTTGGGGGTTTTCTGGAGCTGTAAGCCACAATTATGAAAAATGAAACAAATAAAGGCTAGAAATATTTCACTTTGTGTGTAATGAATCTATAATCTATGAAAGTTTCACTTTTTTGAATGGAATTATGGAAAAAAAAAAACTTTTCCATGATATTCTAATTTTTTGGAAAGGATCTGTATCTTTAAAAGCACAATTCAGAATTTTTTTTTTACTTACCAAATTATTGGTGTCAAAATAAATTAATTGTCACAATTAAATTTGACCAATATGTTTCAAGGAAGGTAATAAGCAATATGCGGAAGTATATTGCTTATTATTCCATTATTCAATGAACTTGAATAAAGCTAAATTCAGAAAATTCTTTCTACTTACCAAATTATTGGTGTCAAAATTGGTCACAATTAAATTTGACCAATACAGTATGTTTCAAGGAAGGTAATAAGCAATATGCTTATTATTCAATTATTCAATTCAATTCAACTTGAGCCTGTGAGTCTTCATCTTACCAGCTCAGTAGAATGTGCAATGTACACTAGTGTGCGGTCAACATGTGCAACGTTCACTAGCGTGCGGTCAATATGTGCAACGTTCACTAGTGTCACTAGTGTGTGGTCAATATGTGCAACGTTCACTAGTGTCACTAGTGTGCGGTCAACATATGCAACGTTCACTAGTGTGCGATCAATTTGTGCAACGTTCACTAGTGTCACTAGTGTGCGGTCAACATATGCAACGTTCACTAGTGTGCGATCAATTTGTGCAACGTTCACTAGTGTCACTAGTGTGCGGTCAACATATGCAACGTTCACTAGTGTGTGATCAATATATGTAACGTTCACTAGTGTCACTAGGGACAACAATGTCTGAAGTCAAATTAAATTTAAAAAGTCAGAAATGACAAAGGTTCAACTTGTCGGCAGCTGCAGCATAATCACAGTCCCTGTTCCAATCTTAGTTGCACTCAACTCTCGTGGTCCATTTCCTCTTATGCGTAACTGTCTGGCTGCAGGTAGATTCATAATGGAAGCTTTAGTTTTCTCTGAGAGCACGCAACGAAAGCATGATCTCTGCATCGAGACACCATCGTCGTTGCAGGATGCCTAACTGCTCATTCAAGATGGCATGAACTCAAGACCTGTTTGATCATGGAACTTAAAAAAACAGTTCTTCAAAAGTATTGAGCCAAAAAGATCCAGTGATTAGGGAATTGTTTAAAGATAAGGAAGTGATGCTGGGGGTTGCACCATGCATTTAGCAGGCACTTTTTACGCAGCTATTCTTTTTATATACAATCAATTACTACAGCTAGATATTTGCTCAAGCAGTTCAGGTTTAGTACATAGCTCAAGGGTACAAGAGCACTGTTCCATCTGGGCATTGCAAGGCTATTCTATTCTATTCTATACCAATTTGGTACACTGACACCTAAATGGCCACATTGTATTTACACACTGGGGACATCTCGCTGATGGTACAGCGAATCTTTCCTGCTTTACTAAAATGACATGAATATACTTAAATGGTAGATATTGGTGATTATATTGCAATGTGTGAAAGTGGCAGTCATTTATATAATTGCTATCTCTTTTTTTTTCTTGATGAGGTTCTATTTCTGCATACCCCATTTCCATAAGTGGGGGTAGGCGTATGGCAGATAAACACCTTCCCCTGTCGGCCTGACTGCGAAATCTGAGACGTTCTGAAATGGTGGCGATGAAAGACAAGTCGCGCTTTGGCCGAGCGGACGCTGAGGGACCACGCCCATGTTACCCCTGCCGGCGGCTCGAGGGTTAAACATTCTCCCGACGATCATCATTTATCCCGCGCATCCTGAATTTGTCACGTACAGAGAGTACAGAGAAGGCGCCCCTGTTTCCCCCTCGAGAGACGAGAGGAACCGCAGCGTGCTTCCTGTCAGAGCCTCGGAGACGGAGACCACTGATGCACGGGCAGAAAAAAAGGAGGGAAAGGAGGTTGTGCATTTCCACCGGCGTTTCCCTTCAAACTCTTTGTGTTATTTTCACTCTGCCATAACTGCACACACTGAATAAACCTCAATTCAGCACTGAGCTCTCCAGTAGATGCAGGAGTGAGGAGAGGAACCAAGACAGGTGGAGAGAGAGAGAGAAAGAGGGATGAAAACAGACAGACTGAGAGAAAGGGAGGAGAGAAAAAGAGTTAAATATGCCTCAGCCTGAAGGAGCTTTTCACCTGAGTGCAGCATATTTTATGTTCGTTGCAGTTTAAATTAAATTTGTGGTCCCAATTTTTGGTAATCAATCTTGATACTTTGCACATATATTAGTATTTGTTCTCGTATGTATGTCATTTTTAGTTCAATTAAGCAGATGGATGTTCGTTTTGTCTTAAATTTTTCCGGCTGAATAATCTTGTTTTCTTGTTTTATTTTGTACCAGAAGAAATAATTTATTTGAATTGAGGGGAGGGGAGGAAGACAGGTAGAAGCAGGAGAGTGAGAGAGGAGGGACAGAGTTAGAGGGCGGTGGAATAACAGAAAGGGTGATGGATGGAGTGAGGCCGATAGTGTGAAGGAGAGAAAGAGAAGAGATGGATATTGAGAGGACACGGGGGGGGAAAGAGCGAGAGAGAGAGGGAGCGAGGGAGACGGAGACAGGGAAAAAAGTGGGAGGGAGAGAGCTGCAGGTGGGAGCGTGTGATACCACGCTCTCCCACCGCGGGGGGCTATCACCGCGCCTCAGCTCCCCCACCTGGCGCCTCGAGAAAAAAACGCCGTCTGTAGTTCTGCCTCCATCTCTCGCCCCCTCTCCCTCTCCCTCTCCCTCTCCCTCTCCCTCTCTCTCTCTCTCTCTCTCTCTCTCTCTCTCTCTCTCTCCCTCTCCCTCTCCCTCTCCCTCTCTCTCTCTCTCTCTCTCTCTCTCCTCAGTCCCAGCTCTTTGGGGCTGGGTTGGAGCCGGGTGCGAGTTGTTTGCCGGTCTCCTCTCAGACGTTCTTCTCTCCGGCTCGTCCCTGGGACTGGAGGAGCTGTGACACGCGTTCGCGCCGCGGTTCACGGGGAAAGTTGCCGCGGAGCTTTCGGCGGATAATTTCAGCGTGTCGTCACTTGCTGCAGAGGCTCTGTTCCCTGCTCTAGCGGGACTTTGCGACGCTCTGCTGTTCTTTGGTCTTTTCTTCTCTTTTTAAAGCCATTCATTCTGAACTGCAGTCCCACCGCAAGCCAGCTGCCTTCTGCGATGTTTTAAACGCGTGCTCAGGCGTCGTCTTGTCTTTAGATAGCTTCTCAACTTAAATTCAGATTAAATTGAAAATTTTGTCTCTGGAGAGAAATTTGGGGCGTCCCCAAATCCCCACTCCTTTGTCCGGCCCCCAACTGCCACCTCGGGACGGTGGGGTTGAGACGAATGCCTTTCCCCCCGTGTCTCTGACGCCCCGTGGTCGGTGGTGTTATGTTGGCCAGGATCTTCATCCCGCGGAAGCACCGGCAGCGGTTTGACGAGGTGGTGTCGCAGAGCCTGGTGGGCCGGATCCGCCGGGGGAAGAGCCTGGCCGAGCTGGGCCGTAACCGGCTGAGGCGGAGCCGCAGCGAGGACCATCCCGAGCGCCTGCTGGTCT